>CAUEEP010000760.1:1224961-2424961 GCA_958450365.1 Mesorhabditis belari | reverse complement strand
CCATGGTTATTCAAACCAAGGTAAAGCCAATGGCTTTCAATAGCCTGAAACCTTGGCTTGGCTTTGCCTTGGTTTGGCTTGGTTTTGGCTTGGTTTTGGCTTGGCTTGGCTTGGCTTGGCTTGGCTTGGTTTTGGCTTGGCTTTGGCTTGGCTTGGCTTGTCTTGGCTTTGGCTTTGGCTTGGCTTGGCTTGGCTTTGGTTTTGGCTTGGTTTTGGCTTGGCTTTGGCTTGGCTTAGCTTGGCCTAGAATCGAGTAAAAATAACTGGCTTGGCTCAGGCTTAGGCTTGGGCTTGGGCTTAGGAATTGAGTAACATTGAGTAACTGGTTTTGTCCCTTGGAAAAACCATGGTTCTGTTCTGTTCGACTAAAACTACCCTACACTTACACTTTGGCTATGAACTCACTTGTGTTTAAAGTTTATAGTATTGTAATAGACTTTTTCCGGATTACCCAACGTCTTGTTCCTCTTCAAAACCATCATTTTGAACAACAAATTATCTCCGACTCTTTCCAGAATTTCCCAATTTTCTCTCTTTGTAAACAATCCTTTACATTCTGCTTTAATATATTTTGTGCTAGAGGAATCAAGCCATTTTTTCCCTCTTAGCAACAAAGAACGATCTCCTCTTTCGACATTCTTTCCTATTTTGCATCTTTCTATTTGTTTTATATTAAAATATCACAAAGCACACGAAATAGTGGCAGAGTAGAGTGAATTGTGGTACAAAAAGTATGAGCCGAACACTCGATGCCCTTTCATTGCTACAAATTTTAGTGAAATTTCAGTGAATTTCAAAAATTGCTGACAACTTGAATCTTCGAAAACCCTTGTACTTTTAGGCTATAACAGAATGTTGACATAGGATTTTTTTTGGCTATATTTACACACAGAAAACAACAAAGTTCTCAATCTTGAAAAGTGAAGAGAAGAGTAGAAGAAGCGAATCTCAGAAATCACAAAAAAAGTCATCATTTTGCCAGAGATCAACTCTGGCATCATCTGATGATTTCGAGAGTATTTTTGGAGTAAACTGGAGTAAAAAAAAGATCCATTTTTTTCAAGGTTTAACAAATTTTGATTTCCCTGTGGAGAATTCGACGTAATCTCACCGAATTTTGCTCATCATCCCCTAATTTTGAGCCCGTACAAGAAGAAAGAGTCAAAAGTATCGAAGACAAACGTGGTACAAAGAAGTGAAAAGTGTTTCCGGAAGCAAACGTGAGAGAGAGTAAAGACTAGTGATCGGACAAAAATTTAAATAAGGAACTATTGCTGAAAACAATTAGGAAGAGGACAATTTTGGCTGTGATCAGCCAACTACGAAAGTTTTTGCGTTCGCCTTGCGTCTCATTTGAAATGACACATTCTGAATGTGGGGGACCAGGGAAGATCGATTTCGTTACCCAGAAAGCTACTTTTAATACAAATAGCACGTTACTTACGACTTGCTGATTATGCTTCAGATTTAAGCTGGAGTTGGGAACTAGCTAGGGAAGAGTGCTGAAGTTGGGAACTAGCTAGGGAAGAGTGCTGGAGTTGGGAACTAGCTAGGGAAGAGTGCTGGAGTTGGGAACTAGCTAGGGAAGAGTGCTGGAGTTGGGAACTAGCTAGGGAAGAGTGCTGGAGTTGGGAACTAGCTAGGGAAGAGTACTAGCTAGGGAACTAGCTAGGGAAGAGTACTAGCTAGGGAACTAGCTAGGGAAGAGTACTAGCTAGGGAACTAGCTAGGGAAGAGTACTAGCTCACCGTGGGATTTTGAAACCAGATCTAGCTCATCCGATAGAAAATCGAACGGAGAATCCGAATCTGTAAACAAAATCGGATGAATAGCTCGCATAAACAAGATTTTCAAGTTTTTAAGTTTAAAGTTTTTAGTATACACTATTCAGCTGAGTTGACGCTTCTCTTTCAACGGCGATGTAGCGGATAGTGTGCTTGTCTACGGAACGAATTGAATCTTTGTAGTGAGTTCGAATCCCCCACTTGACAAACTTCAAAGATATTTTTGATTTTCACAAATTCTTATATTTATACTGCTTCTGGATTGATGCTCTGATCGCTAAATTGCTCTGATCAAAATTAGATAAGGAGTTATAAGTATAAGTAGTATAACTAGTTAGATTAGTATAAGTAGTTAAACTATATAGTTTAAGAAGTTAAAAATAAATAGTATAAAAATCAAAATCAAAAATATTATGAAAAATAAGCGAGAAGCTTGTCAAATGGGGGATTTGAACTCACTAGAAAGATAGAATTCGTTCCGTAGACAAGCACACTATCCACTACACCATCGCCGTTGAAAGAGAAAACTCGGTGCAAGAGTGTAAAGTAAAAACTTTGATGCCAGAAATCTTGCATTTGCGAGCTATTCAGCAGAGCGAGCTATTTTTTACAGATTCCACTTCCCCGTTCCATTTTCGATCGGATGGTTGGTTTGGTTTGGTTTCGAAATCCCACGGTGACCTAGTACTCTTCCCTAGTAAGCGGCTGCGGTATTCGCAAAAAAGTAAAAGTAATGACTGTAGGTAGGGTCGAACCCGGTATCCTTGGATTGAGAGACGGACGCTCTGGCAACGACAGATTGATAGATTGGCAATGACACATTGATTGAATCTCTGGCAATGACAGATTGATTGAAGTCAGATTGATTCCCCTTCTTTTCCGCACCCTTTTCTCTCAAGCGGCTTTCTGTGTTACCCTTTTTTGATGATCTTAAGAGATTCGACTCTGCTATATCAACTCTTATCATTAGAAAACAGCACAAGCCGGTTTAGTTACTCAATTGGTATGCTAGAAGACTGGTGTTTAACCCCATAATGATACTTAACCTTGTTTAACTCGCATAACCTTGTTTTACGGCTTGCTGAAGCTTTGACTTTCAGCTTAACTTTGAGATTTGTAGTGAGTGATTTGAACAGCTTACTCAAAAGTTTTAAAATTTCAAAACTCTGTACTTAGAGTATTGAGTAGGTCTATCTTTTTAATAAAAAGCCAAAAAAAGATAATTGATTCTTTTGTTTACTCCAGAAAACTTTCAAATGTTCATCGAAACCATTGAGGTACGAAATGAACATTTTAAAGAATTAATTAGATTTGATTAGAAAATCTCAATAAGGATTACTTCCAAAAAGAAACTCAATGAACTGGAAAGAGTTTCTCCTAAATTTTAGTCAATTTTGATCTCCAAACTACAGCTGAATGAATGATTTTTCTGAAGATTTTTGCATTCATCAGTCACTCATTCAAAAAATTGAATAAAATCGAAAAAAAATCCTTTTCAATTTAGCGGATTATCTTTGGATCAAAAAGCGTTTATCTCTTCAGCTAATTCTCTAGCGAACTTGGGTTCAATTCTTTTGGGTTACTGTAGTCGTCGGACTTTGGACCAAAGGGGAAAAAGTATGAAGAAATCCTCTTTCCGGCCAATGCACACTTCTGCAAGGAAAGGGATCGGAAACTTTGAGGGATTGGAAAATATAAGAAAATTGGAACGGAGATAAGTTTTGAAAAAAGGATTCAGAAATAATCTCCCATACATTTAGTGCCTAAATCTTAAAAGGTTTAAAGTCTTAAAGCTTTAAAGTCTAAACTGCTATTTTGATGACAACAGTAGCAAGTTGTAAACACTTAAAGCAAGGAATTTCCGCTACAATACAGATTCAAGACTTCAGGAATTCAGGCTTCAAGAAATTGGACATTTAAATCATCTTGCTGAAACAATTGACCCTACTTTTCTCTATGTTTTTATCGGTAAGTCTACAAAACAGATTCTATATTTCTTTAGTCAAATTTAATGTAGATTCTAATGAAAGTAACCAGAAGTTGATTCATCTTTTACATTTTGAGTTATAGACCTTTTAAGTGAATCGACCCTTTCAGATAGGTAGTCTGACTTTGACTGGGATTTTCTCTATGTTTTTATATTAAAGTTTACTAAGTAAGTTGTGGATTTCTATAACGGAATTTCATATAGAATATTTTAAAACCAACCTCAAGTTGATTGGTCAATTGAAAGTTGAGATCTGGAGGGAAAGAGAAGAGTCGAAAACAAACAAAAACAACAACAACAACAAACAATCATTTCATGATTTAGTTTATTTTTGGTACTAGAGCGCAAAAAATTAGGTATATCCCTCTTTTTCGAAATTTATTCAAAGTTAATCAAAGTTAGTTCAACGAGAGGTTCTTTCCTGTTAGAAATTCCAGTCACCTCCAATAAGTTTGTGCATAACTCTTTTCCAATAAGAACTGCCAGAATTCCAGAATTTGGAATCGACACCGCAGAGTTTTGAGAGCGTCCAATAGTCTCGAAACCTTTCAATTCTCTGTAGATGATCTTGATCTAGTGGCTCTAGTGGCTCTAGTGGATCTTTGAGCTCTTAAAGCTCTAGTGGATCCTTGACGTTATCTGTGCTACCTATATATTACATCTATTACCGGGACTTTCAAAAATAAGGGATCGGTTTGAACCCTTAACAATGAGGCTAAATTTGTCAATTGTAACCTTTATGAGAACAATTATAGTCGCCTTTACACCAAAATACATCTACACAATGAAAACGGTGGTTGAATGGAGCACACAACTCTTCTCGGCTCTCATTTATTTAAATGAAATGCATCGTCTCACCCATCGCGATGTTAAGCCCGAAAAGTGGGTCTCTTTCGCGAATTCATAAAACATACCAAGACAAAAAAACCAACCGGAAAACGCACAATAAAAGAGCTTTGAATAGAAGATAAAAGAGTTGAGTCAACTACTGTAATTCATCCACTCTCTGGGATTCACACAATAGTTTCTGCTTTAGCATTTATAATTTATAAATTTAACGGCCCTTTTCGTGTTATGTGTATGAATTGATGTGTATTAATCTTAAATCTAGCGCACTTTATCGCAGGTCCTGAATAAAGATCTATATATATATAGATAGCCAAATTTTCAGAGAAATTGATTCAGCCAATTTCTTCGTAGAGGTTTTTATAGATTGGTTAAACCAAATGGGATCTAGTTTGTAGTATTTGAAAGATATATCTTTCCCCAACAAAATGGCTTTTAAGAAATTTTGAAAAGCTTTTGTTTTTTAACATTTTCGGAGATGCAAAGAAAAGTTGTGAAAATTGACAAAAATAGAAAAGCGCCGATTTTACAGCATTTTTGACAAATATACTTACTCATTTTCATTTTTTTGCGCAAAATAAACCTCTTAGTATTTCACAATAAATAGCCTCGTCAATTTTGAACTTAATATTTTCATCTTTCATTTTTGTTCTCTTTTAGAACTTAGAATCTCGGCACACAATCTCTGCAAGTTACCCTTGATTGATGACAATCTTTTCTGAACGGTTGTCCATTCATTCTTTAGTTTTTCTTTCTGAAATTTTCACCCGGAAACTCTTGACCTTTCCGTGGGTTTTCCAACAATTTTTTGACTCTTTACTGAAAGTCTTTTCAACAGAAGTGTGAAAAGAAACGAAAAGAAACGAGAAGACTTTCCGAAAAGCCTAATAACTTTAGTTTTGATCCGTTTTTGCTCAATTTTGCATCAGAACTTCCCAAATCACAAAATGTGCTCAATACTGCGTTTAAAACATTTGCAAAAACGCATTTTCGGCGTACAGTCGTGTAGTCGTTAACTGTTTTATTGATAATTTGGTGAAAATTCAAAGATAAACTTAAGATAAACTAAACTTATTCAAAGATAAACTTATAGCCATTCGATAGCTCTGAATCATCATTCATCTGTCATTTAATAACCCTGTCAATGTAAATCTAGGCCCTGTAAATTCTAATTTCTTAATTTCTTAACCTTTTCACTTTTGTTCTCTTTTAGAACTTAGAATCTCGGCACACAATTTCCGCACGTTACCCTTGATTGATGACAATCTTTTTCTGAAAGGTTGTCCATTCATTCTTTAGTTTTTCTTTCTGAAATTTTCACCCGGAAACTCTTGACCTTTCCGTGGGTTTTGCAACATTTTTTTGACTCTTTACTCTTTCAAATCAAGGAAATATGAAAGAAACAAAAAGGCTTGCAGGAAAAAATAGATCAATTCTTAAGTTTATTATTTGTACAGTCATTATTACTTTTAAAAAAGTCAAAGCTTCACTAGTAAGTACACAAAAAGCAGAAATTAACTAAAAGATTAACTCCCTAATCTAAATTGAGTTGTTCGAATAGACTTTGTGCTCATAACTTCACTTCCTATGTGCTCAGTAAATAGATTCGCTGGAAAGTCACGGGTTTTCTTTTTGTGAATACATGTTTCTAAAAACAAATCTCAACTTGAGATTTCTTTTTGTCAAACTTAATGTTGTCTTTTTGTCAATTCTGGGGATTTTAATGGATTTTATTCAAAGTTTTCAATTTCAGCGCTTTCCGGTGATTGAGAATGGATTGAATGATGATTAAATGATGATGTAGCCTCACTCCAGCAGAGATTTCCCAAAAATCCCTCAAATTCAACGAAAAGACAAAGATCTTCTTGTGCTTTGTACGGATCTTCTTGTTTTCTTGTAAAAATCTTCTTGTTTTCTCCTTGTATTCTTCTAGGTATTCTATATTTTGTTTGTTATTCAGCGATAAGACAATGCGGGGGGAATATTGACGTTACAACAAGCTCCAAGAAGTCATAGCTCATGAATTTTCCCTTTTTTGTCATCAAATCTTATTTTTCTAATCTAGAAAGGTTCAAGGTTTCTCAAAAATATGAGAATCGGGAAAAAATGTCGGGGATTTACGAAGTGATATTTATAGTTCAAGGTGGTTTCTATTTCTGGATCCACTAGATTGCGAGAAATGATAAACGATGCTTTTTTTGAGAGATCTAGAAAAATTTTCTTGGTCAAAAATAGGGAAATGCGTTTAATTGATAAAATCTTTGAGCGATTTTGATTAAAATAGGTTCTAAAGGGGAGACTGATCACTAATCTGATCACAAAAATAAATGATCCCTAAAAAGGAAATGATCACTAGAAAGTTTCTAATAGGAAAGGAATTTTGTCTAATTAGAGATTGGAAAATCACTGTGAAACAATGGTAAACACATTTAAATCTTTTTAAGTATAGGGACGATTTAAAATTAGGTGTAGCTTCGACTAGTTAGCAACATTGGACGTTGGAAAAGTGAATGTGAGTGCGAATGTGCTCACGTTACCATCTCCAAATCCCGTTCTTGATCTGACCAGAGTTTAGGTTTTGTCTTGTTCAATAAGCAATCATAATTTCAATCATAATTTTTAATCATAATTTCAATCATACTTTCAATCATACTTTCAAGCATACTTTCAAGCATACTTTCAAGCATAGTTTCATAATATTTCAACTTCTCAGATTCTACCAGCAGCAATGAATGAATTGAATGAATTGAATGAATTGAATGAATTGAATGAATTGGAATGAATTGGAATGAATGAATTGAACCTAGCTCTTCCTTGACCTAGATGAATTGAACCTTGACCTAGATGCACTCATCATTTGCCCGCTTCGGTGAATCATCCTAGATTAAGGATCATTTAAGATTCAAGATCATTCAATCATCGAAACGTTGAACGTACCGGAAAAGTTAAGGATCGAATTTTTGCTTAAATTACAATCTAAATTTGAATTTAAATTTAAATTCAACACAACTGGATCTACAAACTAAATAGAGCTCCTGGAAATGACAAATGATGGTTCTTCAGGCTTTGAAAATGTACTGTATCCAAAACTGTGAGCCTTATCAGAATCCACAATGTAGATCTCAACAAATGAAACAAAATGACACTGTAATCACTGAAAAATGTCACTGAAAGATTACTTAGAATCACTTAGAAGAAAAGTTAGGACGAATTGCGCAAAAAAATTGGCGCAAAGTAGCCACCCGAAGTCGCAAAAGTAGCGAGGAACACACAGCCACCCGCAAAGCAGCGAGGAACACACACTAATCCAAAGATTTTCTCAACAAATCCCCATTTATTTTATTAGATTGGTAACTTGAAAGTTGGTACACTTTCTTGTATTTTCCATAAAACATATTTAGTCAATTGAAGTCAAGTCAATTGAAGTCAAGTCAATTGAAGTCAAGTCGAATTGAATTAGACTTCTCTAAATAAAAGTTATATATTAGCTAATTTAAGACATGCAAATTTGGGTAACTTTTGAAATGAATTTGAGCAGAAATTCAAGTTTTTCTGGAAATTCTTCAAATGGAAATTTAAGAAAAATGATTGATTAGATTTAGTCGAGAATTCGGCTATGTGCCTAACTTTTCATGCTTTATCTTTTTTCTATTGACACTAAAGTAGGTTTATGTGGAAGAAAGGGCTCAAATCCTTTCATCGAGTGTTCATCATTTTTGGTTCCTCAACTTTTTGCCCCCTACAAAATCTACAAAACCGAAGCTCTCCTAAATCTGTCAAAAGCATGTTTTACAGAGTAAATGGGCCTCCTTATTGGTCAAAACTGTAAATTCATTGATGCACTAGTTATTTCTAAAAAGTGCAATGAATAAGTGTACCAAAATTCAAGTTGACAATCTATTGAGTTGGTGAATTGAAAACTTTGGGCTATTGTCATATGTGACAGTTTGAGCACTTTCTTCAAAAGAAATCTAGTTTGGTGTCAATGGAAAAGTTGTAGAGAATTAAAAATTAGGTTTATATCCAAATTTTCAGAACGATTCAAAAACTGGTTTTCAAGAAATTTACGAATTTTCACAAAACTTGCATTTTAAGCGAAACTACTAAGTGTATCTTTTTGGAAATTTGGCTATAAGCCTAATTTTTGATTCTCTACAACTTTTCTATTGACCCCAAAATGGGTTTCTTTTGAAGAAAGTGCTCAAACTGGGACATCATTCTCAAAGTTCAGTCCTCCATTTTTGAGTCTCACACTTGTCTCACACACAAACCAAAATCCTACCACGAAAGAGGAATCCGCAAATTGCCCGTAAAATGGGCAGAAGTCGTCAATAATACTGGAAATTATTTGGAATCAATTCATGGTTTTATGTTGAATAAATTTTAGTTCAAAGTCCTGCAGTTTTCAATCCACCAACCGAATAATAATAACCGTTTTCACAACCAATATTGCTCTACAAACAAAAAGCTTCTTGTTTGTAAGTTGCTAATCTGATGAAATTCACGTGTGTGTTTCATCTATTCATTGCTTTAGGGAATTTCCTCGATTTTTTCAAACTCATCATTTATCACTGACTACAAATTAAATTTAACGAATCAACTTTTTGCAATGTCACCTAATTCAAAAGGATTTGGAAAGAATCGCATCAGGAATTTCAAAATTAAATTGAAATTTTAATCAGATCAGCGGAGGATAAGGGTTTTTGCAAGCTGACGTTGCTCAGATTTGGATTTGTGGGGAATTTTTAGAAAACTTTGGGATTGATGAATCAGCGAAATATCAGCGTCGGTGTTGAGATCAAAATGTTAAGGGAACGAAAGAAATCGGAAAGCTTTGAACGATTTGAATACATTCAAAAAGCTGAAATTTTGTGATATCACATTTCAGATCCGATCTGAACCCAAGTCCAGCACACAAATCGGTATTGTGGATTGTTTATTGTGATTGCCGAAAATTTCCGTTCACTTGCAATTGTGACAACATTTTTGTGATCACTTTGAGTGCTCCCATGTCAAATTGTTCTTTATTTACTCTAACCAAATCGAAGATCAGATAAGTGACAAACGGCTTGTGAAGCTCTTTCTCTTTTCGTCTAGAAACCTTATTATTATTTGTTGAACATTACATTGATATGATTATATCAGATCGGATTTGATATCAGATTGGATTTGATATCAGATCGGATTTGATATCAGATTGGATTTGATATCAGCTCGGGTTTGATAACAGATCGGATTTGATAACAGATCGGGTTTGATAACAGATCGGATTTGATATCAGATCGATTTGATATCAGATTGGATTTGATACCAGATCGATTTGATATCAGATCGAATTTGATATCAGATCGAATTTGATAACAGATCGGATTTGATAACAGATCGGATTTGATAACGGATCGGATTTGATAACAGATTGGATTTGATAACAGATCGGATTTGATAACAGATCGGGTTTAAAAGCTTTCCCCTAATGTATTCTTAATTGGACGTTTAATTTAAATCCATTCTTAAACGAACGTCCAATTTGATTTGAACGTCCAAATTTTCTTAATCGAACTTAACCATCTATTAGGTTGGCAACTTAATACATATTTGGCGACACGTCACTACTTAGCGTGTTTTTTGTATTTTATTGTGTAACACTTTTTGTTTCGGTTCCTGAAACAGTTTATCACGGGAGAAAAGTTCGATGATCATGCTCAGGCCATAAAAGCAGTGAATGACTACTTCGCCTCAAAAACTCCCAAGTTCTTCGAGGATGGGTTCTGTTGCTGGTGGAACTTCAAGGGATTGGTGCATTATGAAGTGCTGAAGCCTGACCAAACCGTCGATGCTGACCTTTATTCGAAGCAATTAATGAGAGTTAACGAGTCTTTGAAGAAATTGGGGCTCAAACCGGAGAGAGTCAGATTTTTACAACGCAAAACCTCACACTGCAAGGATCACTTATAAGAAAATCGAGGAACTTGGCTGGAAAGTGCTGCCCCTCACACCTCACTCTCCCGACTTGGCTCCTTCAGATTACTTTTTGCTTCGGTCGCTGAAGCACTTTTTGGAGGGAGGAAAGTTCGATGTTCGTGCTCAGGTCATAAAAGCATATCCACCGGATATCCATGGGAAGAAGATAATGCTATGTTGCTGGCGGAACTTCAAGGGATTGGTGCATTATGAAGTGCTGAAGCCTGGCCAAACCGTCGATGCTGATCTTTATTCGAAGCAATTAATGAGAGTTAACGAGTCTTTGAAGAAATTGGGGCTCAAACCGGAGAGAGTCAGATTTTTGCAAATGCAAAACCTCGCACTGTAAAGATCACTTATAAGAAAATGGAGGAAATTGGCTGGAAAGTGCTGCCCCACGCAGGTGCGAACGTTCAAATTACTCTCCCGACTTGGCTCCTTCAGATTACTTTTTGTTTCGGTCGCTGAAGCACTTTTTGGAGGCAGGAAAGTTCGATGTTCGTGCTCAGGTCATAAGCAAACTACTTCGCCTCAAAAACTCCCAAGTTCTTCGAGAATGGGATCCGGGATTTGCGCAGAAGATGGGAAGAAGTCATAGATACTAATGGAGAATACCTTTCGAATTGAAAGCTCTTCTTTTGGGTTTTTTTTTTTGAAATAAATGATTTGTTACATAAACGCGTCATTATTAAGTTTACCTATTAAATACACAAAACACACTAAACCCTTTGACATTCAACACAATCTTCCCCACATTCCCCACAGTTCAAAAACTCACACGTGTAATTTGCCAAAAAGTTCAAACGGAATTTCCACTTATCCCGTTTATCCTTTTGCGAACAAATCTTTCTTTTCCCCTAAATAGCTATCTGTTTCATTTTCTCATTTGACCTATTCTCGGCTTTTCCCCCCAAAACCTTCGTCTAATCCCTGACGAACATTTCAGCTTTAAGAATAATCTCTTTTCCCTAGAAAAACCGGATGGGGCTCATCTTTCACTCGGAGAGAAATATCGAAATATTTATAGAAGTAATTTTTCTAGAGAGACAGACGTATTCACACGAATTCAACGTCACCATTTGGTGAATCGATGGAAAAGAAAGCCGAAAAGTGAAGGGGTTTTCTGAAATGGACTCCCAGGACTCGTCTTCTTTCTGTCTATCTTCCATTCTTTTTGTCTATCTTTTGATAGAGACTAGGTCGGTCTCTTTTCTCTTTTCTGAAGCCGTAAAAAGAAAAAGACCAAAGCCAATTTCTCGCTAAGGAAATTACGGAAACAGCGACTGGCTAGACATCCCAAAAAGTGGCCATCCGATGCCGAAAATAAATGTACGGAAATCTCGGTATCGACGTCTGTCCATTGAAAAGAGTGTTGATTGGGGGACTTGCAAATAAATCTAGAATAGACCTGCAAATAGACCAGCCGGCTGTTGGCACTTTAAAAGCACAGCTTCTCCAAGAAAGAATTGAAGAAATTGACAAGAAAAAGCAGATTTTCGGAGAGGGGAAATTCAGTGTAGATCCTCTGTTCATATTTTTGATTATTGTAATTTTGAATAACAGAACAATAAGCATCTAAGGTTTGATGTCATTCGTTTCTAAAAATGATGTTTAAACATTCTTTGCTAAAGCTCTAAAACGATTAATAGATCAGCGAATTGCTAGTGGAAAATACACAATTAGAACAAAGATAAACATATTAAGAATAAGCTGAAACATTGTAGTAATGTAAAAACAGAGCTGTTGGATCCAGGGTTGTCTAAAGTATTTCTATTTCCCAATGCAAGATGATATTAAATCTTCAGATCAAAGCACTCACTAAAAGCCCAATGAAGATACACAGGCGAACTGCCATCCGACCATTTCCATGATGGATCTGATGAGGAAAGGTTGCGATGAAGACCGATCATTGCTCGATCTGTTGTGAGAGCTGATCTGTTAGTTGTATCTTGAGCTGTTTTAAAACCTACACTGTTTTACATAAGCTGCTAAAAGAGTGTTTTTAAAAGCATCATTGAGTAGGACCAATTTGCCGCCATTCTTTCCACAAACTGCTTCATTTTCTGTATAGCTTTTGCCTAAATTGAAACAATTGTTTGCAGATTTTAATAATGTAATGTATAAGCCACAATCGCAGAATCATTAAATAGAAAAACCATTAAATAGAAAAACCAACATCCAAATAATTAGGAATATGCCAAAAAGGGACAAGATTTAAAGCACAAACTGAGCTATTCTAAAATAGTTGCAATATACAACGATGGGCAAAATAAAGCCGCCAAGAAAATACAAAACCGTTAGACAAAAATCGAGCTGGCCTTGGGCTTTAGGCTTTCGAATCGCACCAAGAACATCGCCAATTCGAAGGGCTAATCCACCATCTCTGCGCTGAAATCTCATGAAGAGCCATTCACAAAGCAGAAGATAATCGTCAAAACTAGATTAATCAGAAAGAAAATCAAGAAATAAAGTTTCCAGATGGTGGCTTTCTTGACTTTGTTCTGACACATTCGCGACGATACGGCTGGAGCTGAAAATTTGCACCAGGGGGTCCTCGGAGTCAAGGAATTAGAATACTTGGTTTTTAAAGAAAACTGCTCTATTTTTAAATATTTTATTTGGTTTAATTACCCAACTTGGACCCCATATCGAAAGCAGAAGGTGCGTTACAAAAACGTGAAAATTTTCCTGTTTACATAATCGCGCGGCTACTGGCTCTAGACATAAAGGACAAAACCTAAATTTGGTTTTGGCTGGTTTTGGTTTTTGGGTGATTTGGTTTAATTACCCAAATTTTAGAGAGTTTTGTGATGACCGTATTGGCTCGGAAATTAAATTTGCTCAAAAACTAATAACGGATTTAGATTTTTCATCTTAGAATGTCTCCAATTACAAGTTTTTAGGTCTACATAGATAGCTGCAAATCTGTAGACAATTCATCGTTATCTCCTTGAGATTTTTGACCCAATTTCTCAAAAGAAAAATATTAGTGATGAGGATCATTAATAGCTTAAAGTCTTGGCTTTTAAATAAAAGAAAGTTCATTGGAATCTGATTCTCTGGAGACTAGATCAAGCGCCTTGCGACTTGCGACATCAAGCGACTAGATCAAGCTTTGTAGTAAAAATTTATGCTAAAAAAACTTTGTTCTGCGTTATTTTTACCTTGTTTTCGTTTCAGTACTTACTTATTTCTAGCTTTCAATTTTGAACTCCAATACATTCATCTAATTACTACCAGATATTTATCGGAAGCCAATGATACGCAACTTCCGATTCGATTTCGCATTCTGCCAAAAATTTAGTAGTAACCAACCACGCATACTTGTTTTTCAGGGGAAATTTTAGCTTTTTTGAGTGGGAAAAACTTTTTAAGATCAGAATATGGGAATTATCCCGGGATTTGGGGAAAACCACCACAAATATTCTTTTCTTTGGAAAAAACACACGTCATGTTTCATTCGCTTTGTGCCTTTACTTTCAAAAGGGAAAAACAATGAGAATGGAAAGGTTTTTGTACCAATCGAAACTATTTTTGATGTGTAATGAAAAAAAAGGAAAAAATATTAGAAGAAAATGAGGGGAAGGGGTTTGAAAATATTGGAATTAGATTGAGAGTTGATTTCAAAAGGGAAAGCAAAGTGAATGGGTGGTTTGAGAAGTTTGGAATCGAATTTAAGTGTGTTAGAACGTGAAACAGCACCAAGAAAAGTTCTTTGGCTTAATTTTGCAATTTTTGCAGTTATGCTGAGAGCTACACAGCTTCGATATGACAAATTTCAAAGTTTTAGTTAACAATCAAAGTCTTCTCAGTCAATTGTGCAGGCAGAAATGTCAAAGGATAACTTCTTTGGCTCCAGTTTGGACCGCTGTGAGCTTCAAGATGGATTTTCATCTTCTGCAAACGATCATGGCCGACTGGCTAAGAGCCTGGTATTACACAGCGCGGTATCTTCGTCGAGAGGTCGTGGGTTCAATCCCGCCGGCTAGATTATTCTCATATTTCTCATATTTATCTCTCATATGAGTTTGTTTTTCCTACATTTAGGGGTGCACACAGATTTAGGACACATTTAGACACATTTAGGCCATTTTGGCCACCGATTGGCCACCGCCTCCAGCTAAACGACAACATCCATTTTATTGGATGTTGTCGGATCCATTTTAGGATCCATTTTAACATCCATTTTATTGGCTAAGTAGACAAAGTTTTTTTGAGAAAATGACTCCAAAGTTCATAAGTTTTGAAAGGTTTTTTCGAACTTCATTTGCGTCCAGCTTCCAATCTCAATTACGCCTTCTCGAACAGTGCCTTGTGGTTTAGTGGTTAGTAGTATAGGTGTCATATGCATTTTTGCTCTCTGGTTCGATAGCAATCACGGACAAACTTTTTTGTCATCATGTAAAATGATTGAAAACTCTTTTCAAGACCAACAAGGCTTTCGTTTGGAACAGCTAAAAGTATATTTGCTCATAGAAATCGATTTCGTAATTAAGCACTAGAAGCTGGACACAAATGGTGTGCCAGAAATTTGCAAAAACCTTTCAAAAATCATCATCTTTGAGGCAATTCTCTCAAATTTTGTCTTCTGGCATACCGGAGACCTATTCAGGGAATTTTTTCCAATAAAATGAATGTTGTCGTTTGGCTGGAGGCGGTGGTCAGTGTGCATCCCTAGTAAGTCCTAAATGTAGGAAAAAACTCATACATATGAGAAAAAAGAATAATCTAGCCGGCGGAATTGAACCCTTGACCTTCCGAAGAAGATACAGGGCACTTAGCCTCGCCGTTTAGCTGGAGGCGGTGGCCAATCTGTGTACATCCCTGTGCTTGTGTATTGTTTGCACCACATTATTCGTTGAATGAATTTGTTCTTAAAAAAGTGGGATCTTAATTAACTTGTTGCACAACTTCGGCTCAAATTCTTAACCCCCCCCCCCCCCCCCCCCCCCCTCCTCCCCCCCCCCCCCCCCCCCCCCCCCCCCCCCCCCCCCCCCCCCCCCCCCCCCCCCCCCCCCCCCCCCCCCCCCCCCCCCCCCCCCCCCCCCCCCCCCCCCCCCCCCCCCCCCCCCCCCCCCCCCCCCCCCCCCCTTTTCCCCTTTTCCCCCCCCCCCCCCCCCCCCCCCCCCCCCCCCCCCCCCCCCCCCCCCTTCTTTTTTTTTTTCCCCCCCCCCCCCCCTCTTTTTTTGCAAAAAGAATAGATTTTGCTTCTTAAACCAATATCATGAAATGTAACAATTCAAAAAGAGATTGAATTCTGTTTATTAGTCACACATCGGGTACACCATGGCACTACAGTTATTCATCAGAATTGTGTGTAAGTTGAGAATAAATCTTCCTTTTTTTGTTTTACCTAATCGGATTTTTCATCAGTTTATCTTCAGAGGTGACCTGAAAGAAAGTTGATCTTTTGAGCCAAGAAATTCACAGTTTCCACATTAACGAGATTCATGTAAGTTCCGTCAAACTTAAAGACTTGCCAAGTTTAGTGAAAGGGCGAAAAGTGATAAGTTTGGTGAGTTTCAATATCCAATAATTGTCCACAACTAAACTTGGGTCTTATTTAAATCCCTTAAACTTTTTTGTCGTACCCTTGTCGAGTGTCATTGCTTTTCATTTGCTAGTTCTTTGCCGACAAGTCCTTTGGATGAATCAAAGATTTGGCGGCTTTGGCTTTGACTTATAAGCTTTGGCTTTGAATTACAATCAAAATTGACAGCTTTGGCTTTGAATTATAATCAAAAATTATAATCAAAATTGGCGCAAAAATCTTTCCCAGGGATGCCGAACAAAAAGATACCTATCGAGAGACACGAAAGCTTGAGTAAGTCGAAAATTTTCTTTAACTTTTCAACTTCCAGTTCGACTCTTTGGATGATTACATTTTGGCTTAATTTCGACTACTGTTTAAGTAAAAAGAATGGCTTAATTGCATAGAATTTGGCCATCAAAATTCAAGGCAAAATAGTTCCAAAGAATTTGAGCCTAGCGCCGCTCAAAACGGTGAAACTCCCTCAGTTTACATCCTTTTCAGCTTCCAGAAGGGAAGCCTATATACCAGGGTCTTATGCCAGATGACGAGCGATTAAGTGGCCGCACAAAGAACATCTCGTCGATCATTTTAAACAGCGTCGATCTTTTGTTCTGAAAATGGCTCAAGAAGAGATTTGAAGCTACAAATTTGTATCTGGGGGTTTTCTGGGTCGAGGAATCGATTCGCAGTGTTCATTTTGTCGTATTCCATCTCTTTTATTTCTTTATTACACACAAAAAAATAGTTTAATGCTTTGGAGACTATTTTGGAGGATTTTTTGTTGTCATTTGACATTTGTATTCCTAATTTTAGTATTGAAATAGTATTGGGTTTATTGAAGTATTGTTTATTGAAATATTGTCTATTGAAATAGTATTGGGCTTCGTGGGCCCCCTTTTCTCGTGTTGCCATGGAGGGCCGCTAAGGGAATGGGGAAAAAGAACGCGCAACATCAAAACCAACTAATTGCTCCCCTTTTTCCAATCGAAAGAATCAATTCCTTTATAATTTCTTAAAGAAAAAGATTCTAAACTTAATAAAAGCATGAAATTCTTTTTCTTTCTTGTTTTGATCGATTAACTGCTATTGCTATGAGTATATCGAGTGTTGAATATGTTCCATCAACGGATACGATCGCCGACATAGCACTTGCGGTAAGTGGAGACTTTGAAAACCTTTGAAAAACTTTGAAAACGATAGGATATCGTTAAAGATCAAATTAGGAATCGATAAAGTCCTTAAAATCAATCTATAAAGTCAAATAAGCACTAAAAACTTTATAAAGAATCTTTCCTGACTTTTCAGCAAACCCAATCAACAAGTCTCCGCACCTCGAGCGCCATTCTCCTCTCCGTTCTCTTCATATCATCATTCGTCCTAAATCTTGTTGTTATCGCGGCGATTTTAGCCGGGTAAGCGATAGGACCAAAATAGAACCATTAAAAATTCATCTTTGCTTATATTTTTCAGTAAAAAGTTGCGTGCTGCTCTTTTCCGTCGTCTCCTTGTGCTCCTCTCATCTCTCCATATCGTTTTTCTCTTCACCGTTCTCCTCCCATCACTTATTTTTGTAGCTAATGGTACTTGGACTTTAGGCGATTTCCTTTGCAGGGGAAATGCTTTTTGTCAGCAGGTAATGGAAAGGAAAATGGTTGGATGAAAATGCAAAGAAGATTAAAATGAAAATGCAATTGGAAACTCGAGAAAGTTGACTCAGCTTTGAGATTTCTATTAGGCTTTTTGTTTCTTTTCGTATTTCCATTAAAAAATAACAAATTCACCAATTAACCTCTTGCTTTCTCTAAATAAAAAGTGTTTATTGTTCAATTTCTCATCTTTTTAAGTCAATTTTCGGTTCACTTTTAAGCAATTTCGAGAGGGAAAAGTGCTTTTTGAGAGTCGTAGGAAATTCGAGAGTGTTCTCCGTAAAAATTTATAAAACGTCTATTGGCTGGACCAATTTCTTTGAAAATTTGGCTAGATACCAAACTTTTCACGCTCTATCTTTTATCTATTGACACCAGAATAGGTTTTCTTAGCTAAAGTATGTCTTTTTTTAAAGCTAAACTGTCCGCGTCATCAAGCCGTCGTTCTTTTTGACTACCCGACTTTATGCTCTCAAAAAATCCTGACTTAAGATCTTTTAAACCCGTTTTAATGTTATTTTACAGAAAAATACTTTCTAATGACTCTTTCTAATGATTCTTTCTAATAAAACAAACCATAGGTTAATTGGTGAATTTGTGATTCCTCAACAGAAGTATGAAAAGGACCTTTTGGAGACTCTAATAGAGGTTTAAATTAAAAAGAATTCTAGAATTTAAATCTTGATAATAAATCAATTGCACTGGTGACAAGCTTTCGGTAATAACTCTAACTCATAAAAGCTTATGGTAGCTTTATCTTTGGCTATCCTTTTAGAAACTTTCTAGTTAAGAGGAGTAAAGTGAGGACTTTTGCTATTTGTTAAACGTTTCCTAGTTCCCTAGTGATTTGCCCAGTTACTTACTTTATAGCTGGACAGAACAGTTAATAGCTGGACAAAGAAATGTTCAAGGAACTAAAGTCTTGACTAACTTCAGCATTACTTAACGAATGAGCTGCCTTTTTTCAGTTCTGCGCCTTATTCGGAACGCTGATTCTACTCACGATGGCCACGGAGAGAGCCACGACTATCACGCAAAAGCCTTTCCCACTATTTGGCGGCATGAAGACAATTGGTAAAACAAGGCTTGAAACAAAAAGAATTAAAATTCAGCTATAATCTCTACAACAATCGTCATCGCTCTTTGCTTGACGGTCCCAATCTTGTTTCCAGTGATCCCCGTGCAAGCATTTACCAATCGATATTTGTGCTCAATTGGGGTGTAAGTTTATTGGCTTTTGATTAAAATACAGTATATTCTGACATAGTATAGTTCTGAGGAATTCTTATGACTCAAGTTGATTCTTAGAATGGCTCCAATCTATCGCCCAGCCACTCAAATCTTTCTCTACTTAATCATTCTGTCTGGAATGCTCATTTGCACTGGAGCCATTTACACTAGAAGACAGGTGAGGTGAAAATTTTGTAAAAATTAATCAGACAAGATATTTGGATCGAAATTTGAAAGCTTAGATCTCGAGCATCCCCCAACAGTCACACGAGTTCACCCTTTTCATCACGAAAACCCGAGCTCTGCAAGAGGATACATTACTCGGAAAAATGGTAAGCTTGGAAGATCATGACAAGCTTTGAAGATCATGAAAAGATTTGCAAAAAGATTATCTGGTCAGGAAGTTTTATAGAACATTTTATCTCATTCCATGTTTTCTAACGAATGACCAAAAAAGGGCGACAAATCTGCAAACTATCCTGAAAAGATTAACGCCACTTAGAGCGTCTGATGGAGATTTTAACACTCATCCGCATAGCCAACAATCTCAAGAGGTCGTTTTAGAAATGAAAAGGGAAATTCTTTAGAAATATGGGAAGAAATCCTTTAGAATAAACAATCCTATCAACATTTCAGACGATCCGTCTCTTCTGTGCCTATGTCCTCATCGTCGGCCCCTACATTGTACTCGAATTGATTTTAGAGGTCCAAAATTTCCATTTCTTACTTACCATTTCCATTAAAAGTTATTTTTCGAGACCAAAATCTTACCAGTGTTTCTATTTTGAGAAAATGATTCATAAAATGGAAAAAAAGATTTGCATGTTTTGGTAAAAATGGGCAATGGGAAAACACACGATTTCGCGGGGGACTGAAATTCTGAAAATAGAAAATGTTGAAAGAAGAATTTTCCAGTTTGAAGTAAAGTTTGAAAAGTTTAGATTTGCGATTCGAAAGAGTTGCAATCGGGTGTGACGATTCAGCAAGATCTCGACACTCTTCTCACTTGGTTGTCCTTTATTTATCCTCTTGTGGCGCCGATTATGGTAAGGGATAAAACAGCAAGAATGTGTCGTGCCTAACGACGGGTTTTTATGACTGGATGTTTTGGGGCTGAGGTATAGTCCGCGTGGCCCAATCAAGAGCGGGTTAAGATCGTGGTGAATGGGATAAGAGTTCCCAGTTCAACTCGTGGATTGTGGAGCGGGTCAACTTTGCCTTTAAAAGTTGCTTTAAAAAAAGCGGGTCAACTTTGCCGTATGCGAACTGGCGTTGTCGTGTTGGAGAATGACCTTTTTCAAATCATAGCGCTTTTCCTTAATTTTCTCATTGAGTTTTTTGAGCTGATCGCTGCATAATAGAGCATTCATTGTCTGCTTATTATCGAGAAGCTCCCAATAAATGACAACAAGAGATCCCAGTAAACTGATAGGATGTACTTCTTCTGTTGGGGTTCTGGGAGCACATCCTTTGCTGGTGTTACTGCAGGTCCCACAAACTGGCATTTTCTCTGAAAGTTTGAAGTCATAATCCACTTCTCATCTCCCGTCACTACACGTGACAAGAAAGATTTCCTCTCGCATTTGGAAAGAAGGGCAGCGGCAAATGATGAGCTCTCTCTTCCATAGGGCCGATGATGTTGTGGGGCACCCATTAACAGTAAATCTGTTTAAAATCCATAGTATAGGTGCTTTTCAACTATTACAGGAGAGTATCTAATCTCAGCCGCAATTTCACGCAAAGAAATCCGGGGTTTTGGCAAATTTTTTGAAGAATATCTGCATTTTCAAGCTCTCTAGTAGACACCCGATCGATCTTCATTCTCGAACATTAAACAAGTTTCAATTTGTTAAGGAACAACCCCGATTTTGATTAGTCCAAGGAGTTGAGTCAGCAACTACTTTTTTATGTGCTTTTCTACCATGTTCTGGTACTGCTTAGTACCTTCTAGTACTGCTTAGTACTGTTCTAGTACTGCTTAGTACTGTTCTAGTACTGCTTAGTATTGTTCTAGTACTGCTTAGTATTGTTCTAGTACTGCTTAGTACTGTTCTAGTACTGCTTAGTATTGTTCTAGTACTGCTTAGTACTGTTCTTGTTGTACACTAAGTCTTGACCGTAAATTCAAGCAATATTTATTGACAACCAAAAGATCCGTTTAAAGAGCAGTGAACTGGCGTTGTGCTGTTGGAGAATGAGCTTTTTCAAATTGTGGCGCTGTGATTTACTTCTTTGTTTCATCAGAAGACGTAAAAGAGATCAACAAACTTGTGACTCTTCCTAGAATTTCCTTTTTCTTTACTTTTTCTTTACTAGTTCTTCCTGTTCTCCTCCACTTCCCTTCTACTTTTTGTAGTCTTTGTTTCCCAAAGCAAAAAAGATAAAAATCTCTTGGCTCAAGCCCAAATTTCATCACGAGAAAGAGAAAACTCACGTGTGAGAACTTGCTGGGTGGTAAGATTGCAATTTTTTAGAAACAACATTTTCCTCTAATCCACCTTTTAGCAAAATCAAAAACATCAAAAGTGATACGTGGAAAGAATAGCTGAAAATTTTCATTTTCTACCTAAAAACTCGAAAATTACTTGGATAAACTTGTTTACTTGAGTCACATGCTTTCAATTCACAAAATCGGATTTCCTTTCTAATGCTAAAAATTGGAAATTCCCTGGGATTAGTGAATAACGGTGAACTTGCATCTATGAAATTGAAAATCGAAAAACTAGAGTGATTTGTGGTTTGAGAGAGGGGAAATGTGGGGAAAGTAATTTAAAGTGAGGGGGTTTTACATGAATATCGAAGTTGATCGATTGGATGATGGAATGGAAATTTTACTTTACAATTTCACTATCTTGAATCCGATCTCGTAAGAAGCTTTTATTAGTTCCTTTTATTAGTTCAATAACGCGAGGATTTAGAAACAAAGCAATAAAAAGGGTTTTTACAGCTTCAAAAGGAAAAAAAAACTGATCTAAGTCCATCTAAATGAAGAAAAAAAAAGGTGACAAGTACAATGCACAAAACGAAATAGAAACGGAAACTTTATGATTCGAAGTCTGCAATGAATGTATGAATCACATATGACAATGGGAACTTTAAGGATTTGATATGCACCAGTAAAGTTTAGCCAAAGTACATAGTTTTTAAAGAACATATTGGGTTGGTGAATTGAAAACTGTGGGCTATTCTCATATGTGACAGTTTGAGCACTTTCTTCAAAAGAAACCCATTTTGGTGTCAATGGAAAAGTTGTAGAGAAGCAAAAATTAAGCTTACCGTATTCTCTCTAATAGTAGTGCCCTCTTTAATAGTAGTGCACTCTTTAATATTAGGTTGATGCAAAAGTCTTTTTCATTTTTTTCGTACTTCTTTTGAAAAATAACAAAGTCATCAATTAACCTATGGTTTGCTCTAAATGAAAAGTGTTTATTGTTCAATTTCCCATCTTTTTAAGTCAATTTGGGTTCACTTTCAAGCAAATTCGAGAGTGAAAACGGGTTTTTCATAAAAATCTATAAAAACCTCTATAAAGAAATTGGCTGAATCAATTTCTCTGAAAATCTGAAAAGATATCTAACTTTTTGTGCTCTATCTTTTATTTATTAACATCAAGATTGGTTTCCTTAGCTAAAGCGTCTAAAATGCATCATCGAGCCGTCGCCTTTTTTGACTACCCGACTTCAGGCTCTCAAAAAAATCTAGACATAAGACATTTTAAACTCGTTTTAATGTCATTTTGCAGAAAAATAATTGGCCTTTCGAATGCAATAAACCGTTGTTCAATTGGTGCATTTGTTACTTTTTAACGGAAGTACGAAAAAATGAAAAAGACTTTTGCATCAACCTAATAGTATTGCGGTCCAAGAGGGGGTAGAAAAAATAGTAGTGCGCACTACTATTAGAGAGAATACGGTATATCCAAATTTTCAGAACGATTCAAAAACTGGTTTTTAAGTTTTTCAAACTTATAATACAAAGAGCTACAAAAGAGCTTTTTAAATCTGTTGTTAACTGAAATCATTTCAGATTTTCTGTTCCTGTGACGACATTTGGAGTCAAGTGTTGGAAACTTTCTGCTGCAAGTCACAAGAGCCACCGACGATTGGTTCGTACTTGATGGGAAATACAGGAAAAAGTGAGTTTTGTAACAAAAAGAACAAAAAGCTTTTCTTTTTTTAATGGATTTATGACGATACGGCCCACCAGAAGGCCTTACGTTGATTTAGCACTGTTTTGAGGCAGATTGGGCTGAAAATTTGCACCAAAGGGTTTTCGGGGGCAAGGAATACAAATCCGTTATTAGTTTTTAAAGATAACTGCTCTATTTTTGGATATTAACAAGATATAGATACAGTACTGAACAATGAAATATCATATTTGAAAAACGATCGTGACTTTCGCGCGCCCTTAACTCCCTTGTCTTTGAGTGTTATACATTTTCTATTAGTGTTATACATTTTCTGAAAGCTCTTTTCAACGGCTACACAATGGTAATCTTAATATTTAGAAATACGGCAAAGATAAGGAAGTTACAGACGCGCGAAAGTGACGATCTTTTTTCAAATATAATATTTCACTGTCCAGTAGTGTAGCCAACATAGATAACTGTCGTCCGAAACGGCAACCAAGCCAAAAGTGGCTTTGCAAGTGTGTTAACTTTGGAAAAGTTTCCGTAACCTATTGATAGACAATTCATGTGCATTTAAACCTTTTTGACTGAAACACTTTTTAAACGATTTCTTAAAAGAAGTACAGATAGGTAACCGTTTTTCCATTTTCTTTTGTTTTCCTTTTTGCTTATCACTTAAAAACGCCTCCAGAAACTTCCCCTACTAACGGATTTACGGATTTACCGCGTAGTGGATTTACCAAAAATCGAATCAAAAAAGTTCTCAACTGAAATGGATCTCCATTTTCTCCTTAATTGTAATCGTACAACGGCGAAGTTCAAGCACAATCTCGGGGATAATTTTTTCCTAATACCATTACTTATCAAGGGTTTTCTGAAAGAAAACCGCTTTCTCTGATCGGCTATCGTTTTCACCGCTGGCTATAATCCATAGATAAATTTTTGCTATTTAGAAAGCGGATTTTGGCGTTGCTGAAATTGTGACCTAATCAAACGATCAGTGAATTAACTGCTTAAAGCATAATGTTCTACGAAAGTTTTCTGAATTGAATTGGGGATGTGTAGAAAATTTTCTGAAACTTTATGAATTATAGAATACGAATTATAGAATATGAATTATAGAATATGAATTATAGAATAGGAATTATAGAATATGAATTGTAGAATAGGAATTATGGGATAGGAATTATAGAATAGGAATTATAGAATATGAATTATAGAATAGGAATTATAGAATAGGAATTATGGGATAGGAATTATAGAATATGAATTATAGAATATGGATTATAGAATATGAATTATAGAATAGGAATTATAGAATATGAATTATAGAATATGAATTATAGAATATGAATTATAGAATAGGAATTATAGAATCGGAATTATAGAATAGGAATTATAGAATAGGAATTATGGGATAGGAATTATAGAATAGGAATTATAGAATATGAATTATAGAATATGAATTATAGAATAGGAATTATAGAATAGGAATTATAGAATAGGAATTATAGAATAGGAGTTATAGAATATGAATTATAGCATAGGAATTATAGAATAGGAATTATAGAATATGAATTATAGAATAGGAATTATAGAATAGGAATTATGGAATAGGAATTATAGAATAGGAATTATAGAATATGAATTATAAATTTGATTTTTCGAATTCCTATTTAGACAATCCAAACTCGGGAGTGATGACATTGGTGGCCACGTCAGAAGGAGTTCAACTCAGATTGCCATCTAATATCGCATATCCTCATTTGCCAATGGCTCCAGGTGAAAAGAAAGATTCTTTATGAGTTTGTTTGGTGTCTATAGAGTCTTTAGGGTCTATAGAAATCAAAAAATATAATCCCTAAAGCTTTGAATGATGAAAACTCAAGCTCTGAGCTGTGATTTAAGTGGCTGAAAAGTTCTGTCCATTTTAAGTGACGTGTTTTATAATATAAATAAGTTTTATAATAGAACTCTGTCTAATATTTTGCGATAAGCTGCTTGTTTTTCACAACTATTTGCTAAATTTAAAACTGGTCAAAGTTGGGCAGACATTCTAAAGAAATAGCTGATCAAAAACGCAAACAAACATTTCCAGCCTACGAAGAGTACATCACTTACCCCACTCGGCCAGCGGCGCCACGACCAGACATTGAAGCCAATGAAAATGAGGATGAAGTCGAAGCACCTATACTTCCAATAAAAAGAAATGAACAGAATAGAAGATCGAGAATTCCCGAACCACAAGCCGGTCCATCCACTCGACAAACGCAACATCGACGAGCCGTCAATAGTGGCGGGATCAAGAAACCGAAAGTGACAAGAAGAAATCCTTCACAAAGCAAAGTCACCACAACCTCGAGAACCAATGTCGGAAAGACAAAACCCAGAAAATGAAATTGTTGAATGAAATTCAAAATTTTGTCTGTGATAAATAAATAATGTCTTGCGAGTGTTAAAACGTGAATTGCATTTACCAAAAACCCACATCACCAAGCGGACCGCGTTCAACTAGCTCTGCTTAAAAAATTAGCTAATTTTAGATGCTCAATTACAAAATGACTTAAAAATTATCGAATGGCTTAATAAAAATCGAATGATAAAAGAAAAGGATGACCTAACTTCAAATCTTTTAATTATATCTATCTGTTATCAGTTTTTTGATCAGAGAATAGGAAGCTTTTTGAAAAGCAATCAAAAACAAAGAGGAAAAGGTAAAAAATGAAAAAAGGACAGTTTAGGGACAAAGGGAAACTTTTGACTGACCAGGTCTGGCTAGATTTGGCTGGAATTTGCTTAAAGCACCGGCAAATTTAAGGCAAAAATTGGTCCCAAAAGATTTGAGCACAGTGACACCCAAAGCAGCGAACCCCGCTCAAAACTCTGTTGATTTACGGAGGCAAAAAGGAATCCCCATCTATGGGAATGGTGTGCCAGATGGAGAGCGATTACGTACAATGTCCCCTTACAAAGGACCCGTACAAAGTACCTGTACAAAGTACCCGTACAAAGTACCCGTACAAAGGACCTGTACAAAGTACCCGTACAAAGGACCTGTACAAAGTACCCGTACAAAGGACCCGTACAAAGAACAAAGTACCCGTGCAAAGAGCCGTACAAAGAACACTCTCCAGTCATTTACATTCATCGATTTGATTCTAGAAATGCTTCTTTTGCTTTGTAGTTTGTACAAAAAGAAGATATTGGGCTGTAAATTTGTACCCGGGAGTTTTTAGGGTTGACGAATCGATTCACTCGATCCATTTTGCCAATTGGAACTCTCCTAGACATTTCTCCTGGTAATTGTCGGTTATACATTTACAGAGACTCCACAGAATCCACAGAAAGTTGGTTAAGCAAGAAGCTGTCAACTTGTGAGAGGTGATTATGTTCGGTGAAGTAGAGTCTGAAGTCTGAAGTCTGAAGTGATCAGTCGTCTGACGTGGGCAGTCGATCAGTCGAACCAAAATCGATAACCGAGAAGACTCGGATGGGGATGCTTCACCGAGATGAGTCTTTGTGGATGTATAACCGACAAGTAAGGGTGCTTCTCCTTCTCTCACCCATATTTCGATATCAGAACATGAAAAGGACAAGAGCAGAAGCAAAGACAGGAGTTAAATTTGAAAAAGTTAAGCTTATCACCTTTTTTTGCTTTAAAATTTGAAGATCAAGAAGATATTCGATCGGTTCCTCAGAGACGGAAATTCACGCAAGAAAAAGAGACAACACAAACTTGTCGATTCATCGTTGACAGGCAAAATATTCTCGGTTTAAAAGGAGAAGAGATCCAAGTTCTGAATAACGAAAATCCCCAATCATTTCTCTTCAGTTTTAACCTTGAAAACCATTTTCTGCAAATTTGTCCAATTTCTGACCTTCTTAAACCAAATCTACATGTTTCTAGCATTTTTGATCAGCTCTAGCCTAGATACTTTTGATCAGCTCTAGCCTAAATCAGCTCTAACCTAAATCAGCTCTAGCCTAGATCAGCTCTAGTCTAGATCAGCTCTAGCTAGATCAGCTCTAGCTTAGATCAGCTCTAGCTTAGATCAGCTTTAGCCTAGATCAGCTCTAGTCTAGATCAGCTCTAGCCTAGATCAGCTCTAGCCTAGATAAGCTCTAGCTTAGATCAGCTTTAGCCTAGATCAGCTCTAGCCTAGATCAGCTCTAGTCTAGATCAGCTCTAGCCTAGATCAGCTCTAGCCTAGATTTTAGGTCTGATACATATTATACACCTCATTCAGAGTTATCTATTGACTTTTTAGGTCTAACATTGTTCCCAGAACTTTCAATTTTTACCAGTCAATTTCCCTGTCATTTTTCAATGTCCCAAAATAGCTAAAACTTGTAAATTTGATTGAAAAAGTCAAAGAAATTGTCAAAATTTGTCAAAGTCAAAATAAATTTTGAAAATTTAGAGAAGAAACGTTACTTTTTAGATAATGAATTGGGTAGTGTTCTCGCTTTTGATCGCCGGATCCGCTGCTCACCCGTACGGTGGAGGGTATGGTGGAGGCTATGGTGGAGGATATGAAAGCCAGGATTCCAAGTAAGAGAACTTAAAATTGTATGGTTTTAATTGAAAATATAGTTAACCTGCTTATGAATCAATCAATCAATCAATCTCTTTAAACTCAGCTCTTAAATTTAGCACTGGATACACCAATGACGCCTTCCAGGGACGCCCCACCAACTATGTAAGTGTTTTATTTGTGAAATTGTCAATGCTAAACTTTCAATTGAAGTTGAATGTAATAGGAAAATTTGGGCACCACATTCATTACCCAAATATTGGTTCTTTCAATACTTCTATTGCAAACTTTCAATATAAAATATGGTGCTTTACGGTTATCAGGGCGGGGTAGGTTTTTTGACCAACTTGCAGCTCGATTTTAGATAGCTTTTTGTTAATAACTTTTGCTAAAACAAATAGTTTCTAAAAGCTGACGTTCTAAGCTATCTAAATCTTATTAAAACATTCTGATCTGACAAGTTTAACATGCTTAAAAATGAGCTAGAAATTGGCCAAAAAACTTACCCCCCTCGCGCCCTCCGATAATCGCTGCCCCCTCCCCTTATTCGTAAAGAACCTCAAATATTTGTTCTTTCAATACTTGTCACTGTTCTTGTTTGTTAACTTTACCTTTTTTCTAGGTGAGCTCTCCGTTCAACAACGGACAAGTCTACCAGGCTCCACCTTCACCACCAGGTAACTTGTTTATCTTTAAATTTATATGATTTCTCATTTTAAAATTTATTCCTTTAGCCTACGGAAACAACTATGGAAGCCAAGGATACCAACAAGGAGGATATCAACAACAAGGAGGATATCAACAACAAGGATATGGAGGACAAGTTGTGCCAGCCGTTCTGCCACAATCCCCACCAATGGGTAGGTCTTAAAAGGATCTATTAGATATGTTGTAGCCGATTTTGAATGCAATTTTTTGGCAAACATTTAATCTACAGCCGTTTAATGTATAAGGGCAATATTATGTCATTTTGTAGAGAATTAAATTCGTCGTTTGATTTGAAACATTTGATATAGAATTTGTGTGTTTAGGTTAAAAATTGTGGGCGCTACAACGTTAGTAAAGTAGATAAGGAGGAGTAAAGTAAATAGGAGTAAAGTAGATAAGGAGGGGTAAAGTAGATACGACTCGATAGAGGATAACGGACTTTTTCAGTTCAACAACCAATCCCACTCCCAGCTCCACTGCCCACTCCCGTCGCTCAGCCACTCCTCATCCAACGTAAGTCAATCAGCTGATTACCAACCAGCTGCGGTCAAGGTAAAGCCACATCTTATGAGATTCTGGACTTGACTACTTACTAGTGAGTTCTGGAATTTGAGCTCTACTTTAAAGTAGAGTGACCAGAATAGTAAATTTTTTGACTCAAATTTGACTTTGATTTTGACTTTGGCTGGCTGAATCGCGATTTTAGAGCCAGCTCAAGCTCCTCAACAGACCCCTGATCGTGAGTGCTTTTTCTTTTAAAAAATGTTGAAGCATTTGTTTTTAATTGGAGCATTTGTTTGACGGTTTAACATTTTGCAAAACAATTTCAGAATGGGCCATCCCAACACCTATTCAACCAACCATCCAGGTTCCCCAATCGCCACCAACTGGAGATCGTGAGTTGTTAGGCTGAGCTTTCTAATCATTAGTTTGAATTTGAATTTTGAATTTGAATTTTGAATCATTATCAACTATCTAGTAAAGATCTATGTTTTAAATTTCCAGAATGGAGCATCCCTCAACCAATCCAACCACTCCCACAATCCCAGCCAACTGGAGGAGATCGTGAGTTTTAACAAAGAAATTCAGCTAAGACAAGTTGACAGATTCAAAACTATGATGAATAAACATGATAAAACATGATAAAACATGAAATTCTTTATTAAAACCTCTATTTTATTTGAAATTTCAGAATGGAGCATCCCTCAACCAGCTCAGCCAGTCCAAACTCTCCCACAATCCCAGCCAACTGGAGATCGTGAGTTTTAACAAAGAAATTCAACTAAGACAAGTTGATAGATTCAAAGCTATGATGAATAAACATGATAAAACATGATAAAACATGAAATTCTTTATTAAAACCTCTATTTTATTTGAAATTTCAGAATGGAGCATCCCTCAACCAGCTCAGCCAGTCCAAACTTTCCCACAATCTCAACCAGCCGGAAATGATCGTCGGTTTTAAGCCATTAGAAAGAAATCATTAATTTCAAGAAATCCCAAATGTCTTAAGATCTGCGAAAAATTCTCTAACAATACTAAAAGCTCCAGAATAAAAGCTTAATTCCAGAATGGAGCGTGCCAACCCCAGTCGGACAATCGCCACCAATTCTCTCATCTCCCGATTTTCAAACCCAATCTTCTCAACCTGTCTCTGGACGTAAGGAATTTGATTTTGAAAGTTTTGAACTAAAATTTGAAGTTGATTTGAAGTTAGAATAGTAGATCAGATCAAATCAAAGACCAAGATCAAATCCAAGATCAAGTCCAAGATCAAATCCAAGATCAAATCCAAGATCAAATCCAAGATCAAATCCAAGATCAAATCCAAAAACAAGTCCAAAAACAAGTCCAAATTTCAGCCTGGAACATCCCGACCCCAATCGGACAATCACAACCACAAGGTTTGTAAAAAAATCGTTTCTAAACTTGAAATTACAATTGTTTAGCTCTTCCCATGAACAATGGTGGTATGTTGTGAATGAATGTTTCAATTTGCTTTTTTGAATTTAGCTTTTATTGTAAACAATTAAAAACAAGCCCAATATGAATCAAATAAAAGATCAATCAATTCAGGCTGGTCATCAGTGCCCCAGACCCAAGTGATGATGGGATAAATGGCAAAACCAAACGAGAACTCTTTAGTAATGAAATAAATTTGGTATTCAAGAGTTGCAAAAAACAGAGAAATGCAATGCAAATCGAGGGATTGGGGAAAAGCTTTTTTAAATGGTTATCGGACATTTGATACGCCAATCGATAGAGAAAAACTTGGCGCATCTAATGATATAAAGAATAGTGACGAACCTTTTATACACGCCCTGCCCCTTTTTGCCATTGGCAATCTAACTTTGAACTCAAATATCTTGGTGTTGGTCTGTTCAATTTCAATATTTTTGGTATCATTAGATACGCCAAGTCGTTCTCTGTCGATTGGTACAGAAATTGTTTTAATTCGCAGTCCAACGCCAAGATATTTGAGCTCAAAGTTAGATTGCCAATGGCAAAGGTGTGGGGCGACCTTTTATACGCGCCCCGCCCACCTTGCCATTGGCAATCCAACTTTGAGCCCCAATTTCTTGGTGTTGGGTTGTCCAATTTAAATGCTTTAAAAATCATTAGATGCGCCGCGTCTTTCTCTATCGATTGGTATAAAAACTATTAAATTGAACAACCCAACACCAAGATACGTGTGCTCAAAGTTAGATTGCCAATGGCGAAAGGGGCGGGTCGCGTATAAAAGGTCCCACAATTGTCCCCAATTGCAAACAATGAAAACAAAGAAGTAAGCAAAATTGTGACCAAAAAATGACTTTTTGAAAAGGTAAAGCTTGAGAATTTTGCTTGTAAGCGTTTAAAGCAAATAAATTTTGTAAAATCTTTTTTCAAAATTCAGTTTTCCCAAATCAAATCCAGACATTATTCATCGTTTTCAAAAATCCAGACATTATTCATCGAAACGGAGGCTAGTTGACTCATCTTTGCTTACTTTTACAAAATCTACGTAAATCTCGAGTTCCGGTCGATAAATTCAACAAAATATCTGAGTCTACGAATGGGGTTTTTGGCAAAACGATATAAATAGCCTAAAGTGGGAAAGTGGGATGAGGAGAATAGAAAGAGTGAAAGAGGAAAGTGCAAGTTCCAAGAAAATGACTCTCTTGTCAAAACTATAAACAATTTTTCTTTAAATCGTGAATTCAGTTTCTTATTTTCTCTCAATTCCTCAATCTCTTACCTTTTTATTTTTAACTAAACGTAGATTTTTAACTAAACTTAGATTTCTCCTACTTTCTCTCAGCGCTCAAAAGTTTCTCTCAAAAATTTGTGCACTAAAACCCATTGTTTATCTCATTTTGCAAGGCTGAAAGGAAAAAAATGAAAGATTTGTCGAATGAAAGAATGAAAAAGGAAAGAAAATAAAAGAAAATAAAAGAAAATGACAGAAAATAAAAGAAATCAAAAGAAAATAAAAGATTTTCAGATTTGTTCAGCAAAAAGGCACGATTCTCGGGATGAGTAAAGGTTAAGAATTGGATTGACTCATGATCTGGGAAAGAGTGCTCGGAAATGTTTGTGGGGACAGCTTGGCGAATCGAGTTTAAGCAATTCAATCCTCTTGATATAAAGATGGAAATTCGAGAGTTTTAGAATTTAAAACTCAGTTATTGGATATCCTCAAGGCCCAAAGCTGAATATCCTCAAAAGCTACATAATGTTTCATCAAAATGAGCTCCTCATTTGCGAGACTTCGTGCCAAATCGACAGCGATGACTATGTGTGCATCTACCCGTTGTTGCCGTGAATCTATTCTATTCTGAAGATTCTAAAGATCAAGATTTGCTCTAAAGCTGCTTTTGCACTTATCTTAACGGATCCGTCAATTAGTCATCACCTCACTCATCTCCGCACTCATCTGCAAATAAATTCGTTCACCACCTTGCTTGCCAACTGCCATCAAAACGATCTCTGCCAAAGATCTGGCTTTAACTCATGAAAATTTGATCTCACAGTTTATAATAAACTTTGATTGATTTATTGATTTGTTTTCTCTCTAAAGACAAGAAAATAAAGTACAAGTTTTAAACAAAACGCTTTAACGTTAACGTTTTAATCAAAACCAAAACCTTAGAGTCAAACAGATACGGGAAAATTCATTCGTCTTGCAAAAAAGCCTTTTGGTCAAGTATTGCTCTTGCTATCTATTGGGTTTGTGAATTGAAAACTCCGGGCTATTGTTCCTCTTTCGTAGTAGGATTTTGGTTTGTGTGTGAGACAAATGTGAAACTCAAAAATGGAGGACTGGAGATGTCCCTGTTTGAGCACTTTCTGCAAAAGAAACCCATTTTGGTGTCAATGGGAAAGTTGTAGAGAATCAAAAATTAAGCTTATATCCAAATTTTCAGATCGATTCAAAAACTGGTTTTCAAGAAATGTCAAATTTACGAATTTTCACAAAATTTGCATTTTAAGCGAAACTACTAAGTGTTTCTTTTTGGAAATTTGGCTATAAGCCTAATTTTTGATTCTCTACAACTTTTCTATTGACACCAAAATTAGTTTCTTTTGAAGAAAGTGCTCATTTTCTGGATTCTGGATGCATTCTTTCTGGATTGCTGGAAATTCTGGATGCATAGCTATTACTTAACCTGTGAATATTCAAATTCATAATGCACTATCTTCAAAAAAATGAATCTCCAAGAAACTTTTGTGTTATCGCTCTCAACCCTGGAAATCTGATCTCACTTATCTACTACCTATTGTTTTTTTTGATTTCAAACACTATTCCATACTCGTTTTCTTTTCTGAACAAATTTAGAACTTGTTTCAAATAAAACAAATAAGTTACGTATCACAAAACTACAAAAGACCAAGAAATCTGTAGAGAAAGGAACCAAATCTGTAGAGAAAAGGAATCAAATCCGTAGAGAAAAGAACCAAATCTGTACCGAAAAGGAACCAAATCTGTAAAGAAAAGGAACCAAATCTACAAAAGCCAAGTATACTTCCAAGGCTTACCCAGTTCTCGTAAGAGTTTTAGCCCCATCTTTTATAATTTTCAATTAAAAACTCACTAAAAGTTCAATTCAGCTTATTACTCACAAAAACCATCAATTGGAAATGAGCCAGGGCTGACCAATTCACTAAATAGTGTTGTTGACAGAAAATCGAACTCCTTCAAAGCTCCCTAATTCGCTCAATGAGAGAGATAAAGATGTGATTGATGCAGCAATTTCTACAAATGGAATCATTTTGACAAAAAGGAAAGATTCATTTTATTGTGCAATAGCTAAACTAACCTTTAGCCTTTAAAATTTGGCAAAAGATTTGTAATCATTGCGGGTAACTTTCAGAAACGTTTTCAAGGAGACATTTTTTTCTACAACTAAAACTTTTATCGAAACTCTGGGAGATTCTTGTATCAAAATTGTGCTGCTCTTAAATTGTTAGAGATTTTGAAAACAAGAAAACAAGGAAATTCAGTGTTTTTGAGTTACAAACTCGTGCTAATCGATTGAAAAAGGCATTTGCTTTTTATTTTCTGCACGGACTCCTGAAAAAAAAGCAATTTCTCTAATTTTTTTTGGTCTTTAGAGATTTTTCTTTAAGTTTTTCGCCATTCGTCTCTCTGATCACCTAAATGTTTCTTCTAACAAAAAAGAACCCAAAAAATAACCGAATGGTTTCTTCAGATTCCCCTAAACTGGGACTGAAAAGAATAGATCAACAGCCAGTTAGACTCAAACAAACAAAGCAACACAATGGAAGCTACTCAAGAATTCCCAATCTTGGCCAACTCAAGTCAATTCGATTCCGATGATTACACTCTCATGTATCCACTGATGGCCTAAAACTCTAAACTATTCGTGATAGATAATAGTTGATCCAGAGCTGATTTTTTTCCTTGATTGAGTCAGTTTCCGTTATTTGATAAAGGGATCTCTAAATATAGTCTTGGATTTTCGGAACTTGGAATGGTGCGGAAATTGATTGAATCACCGGGAAGGATTCTTATAACGCATTAAAAAAAGTTTTAAGTACTGTCAAGCAAAAAATAACATCCGAAAAGTCAGGATGAGTCATTTGAAATAATCGAAAAGTGTAAGACTGTGAAAGAAAGAAAGAATATCCAACAAATTTTGCAAAAATAAAACGATTTTCTTATTGTGCAAACAGCGTATTGAGCAAGTGAGACTGTTTTCTCCCATTTTAGTTTTGGTGAGATTGAGAGAAACGAGGAATCAACCGAGAATCGACTTTTGCTTTCCTTCTCTTTGGATGAGCCAAAAAGGAGATACCGGGAACCCGTGTACTTGGCGAACGAACTCCTCAATCTCAAGCATATATGAATGGAAATTAAAAGAATAGAGCAACAGTCATTTAGACTCAAATCAAACAAAACAAAACAATGGAAGCTACTCAAGAATTCCCAATCTTGGCCAACTCAAGTCAATTCGATACTGATGATTACACTCTGATGTATCCACTGATGGCCTAAATCGAAGAAAAGACCATGAAACTGCCCAAATCTGAATCCGATCTCTCTTCTTCATCAACTGATCTCAAGCCACTCGAATCTCATCCATCTTCAACGATCTCATCATATGTGCTGAATCTCAAACAAATTTATGTGCAATAAATAAAACTTTCTTTATACGTTTTTAATTCTCAAATGCAAAAATACAGGCTAAATTCGAGAAACATCTTACAAAAACAGCATTTGATCAGTTCAAGTAGAAAGTGCACATACAAGACAAAAGTTTTCTTTCAGTCAACCATCTATCATGAAATTTTGTTTCATGAGTCGTTTAAAAAAACTTTCAGTTGATCCGTCTAGTTTATGGGCTTAAATGGTTAAACCAAGAGTTTTTCAACCTCATCTTCAGATAGAGTACTAATAAATTAGTGTATAAACTTCAGAAGAGCCCAACTTACTCTAGGTATATATTAGGTTGTCCAGTTATGAATGCACGCCTGCTCCTGAACAGTATACCTTAGAGCTAGACAATTTTATCAAATCCAATTCTCTATATGCTGTTCAAGATTTCTTATTTATTACAACTTTTCGTGTTTTTGACATTAAACTAATTCATTTTTGATTTAATTTCCGTGTTAAGATGCCCGAGACGAAGTTTCGTCTTAGTGTCAGTCTTTGGTATGACTTCAAATTGGGCAAAAATGCAAAAACTAAACTAAACTACAGCACTGGACAATGAAATATCATATTTGAAAAAAGATCGTCACTTTCGCGCGTCTGTAACTCCCTGTAACTCGTCTGTAACAGAAGAGGCCAACTTACTCTAGGTATATAGTTTAGTTTAGTAAGAAAACGATTAACTTTGATGGTTCATAGAAAATCTGACTAGTGATTTATCGAAACTGGTCTTGGTAAATTGAGAAATCAATACCCGAAGTCCGTCTTAACTTTTACGCAACTTTTCTACGTAACAGGTGAAAATGCAAAAATAGGCATGATTCATTGAAAACAGCCATGGGGAAAATTGTAAACAGTTGGCTGAGACTCAAAAAAGTCCAAAAATAAAGACATTTTCTTATTGTGCAAACTGTTTTCTCTCTTTTTTAGTTTTTGAGAGATTAAGAGAAATAGAGAGAGATCCTTGTTACCGAGAACTGTTGCTCTTGCTTTCCCACTCTCTTTCTCTTTCCTTTGGATGAGCCAAAAAAGGAGATACTGGGAATCCGTGTGCTTGGCGAACGAACTTCACAATCTCAGGTATATATGAATGGAAATCAAAAGAATAGATCAACAGTCAGTTCAAGACTCAAACCAAACAAAGCAACACAATGGAAGCTACTCAAGAATTCCCAATCTTGACCAACTCAAGTCAATTCGATACTGATGATTACACTTTGATGTATCCACTGATGGCCTAAATCAACAGCTTTTACTTTCAATGCTGTACATTCTGCCATTTTCTTTCCTTCAATCTGATCTCATCAACTGTCAGATGATCTCAACCATTCCGCCGATCTCATCTTCACTTCAATCAATCTCCAACACCATATCAGATCCCAAAGAACTTCATATGCAATCTTTCAATAAATGTATTCAATTATATCACCTTTCTCACACAATCAAAACAAAATTACATTTACATTATTACAAGAAAGCGTCAAAGTAATTGTTTAAAAGAGTTTCCTTTAACTTAAAGAGATTTTCAAGAGTTTAGAGATTTGAGATGCAAGAGTAGATTTGCAAGAGTTGAGAGCTTGGTATATCAGTCTTAACATAGAGAATATAAATCAGATTGTGCAACATGAAGACATATTTGGTATAAAGGGATACAAGACAAAAATCGTTATCACAGACTCAAGCTCTTTCGGCCTTTAACTCTTCAACTGAACGTCCTGAGCACTCAAATTAAATGAGGTCACAGGAAATTCAGCTAAAACCAGGGACAAAAGCCTAAACAAGTCAAGAATTGTAAAGAGAATAGATAGAGATTTTTAATGTTATAAAAGTTGGAACTTTGCTAGATTTCTGTAAAAAAGGAATCTGTAAACAAGTTGATCGACAAAAGAACAACGCAGATCAATAATCGATTCTTGATCTAGAAAGAAAAGAATCTGACTATTTCCGGCTCAAATGCACCCGCAGGCTCAAGTTTAGCAAAGACTTCAATTGGCAATGTGACAATGGAAAACTGAAATTTATCTCTATGAGAGACTCCGCTCAAAGAACCGTGAGCAATCTCCATTCATTTCTTTCTTTACAAGCAAAATCGAATCTTTCTCTGCTAGTCTCGGTGGAAAGGGAAATTCTTCCTTTTTTCTTCGAACAACCAAAAGAGGATACCGGGAACCCGTGTGCTTGGCGAACGAACTCCCCAATCTCAAGTATATATGAATGGAAATGAAAAGAATAGATCAACAGTCAGTTAGACTCAAATCAAGCAAAGCAACACAATGCAAGTTACTCAAGAATTCCCAATCTTGGCCAACTCAAGCCAATTTGATTCCGATGATTACACTCTGATGTACCCACTAATGGCCTAAATCGAAGAAAAGACCATGAAACTGCCCAAATCTGAATCCGATCTCTCTTCTTCATCAACTGATCTCAAGCCACTCGAATCTCATCCATCTTCAACGATTGAAATCTCATCCAGCAAACGGATCTCAACGCAAAACTTTGATCTCAATTCTTCAACGATCTTATCAAACGGATCCCAAACTAATGCAATGAATAAAATTTGTCACTACGTTTCTTTTCTTTAAATGAATGCATCCAAAACAAAAGCAAAAGAGTACCAACAAAGTCTCATCAATAGCCTATTCAAAATTTGTTAAATCTCACACAAACAGAGAACTCAAGGAAACTTTGTTTTGCTTTAATCTTGCTTTGAATGCTTTATCTTCTATCTGTCAATGATAAGTGTAAATAATATGATAAATATAGCTGATTTATCATAGCCTAGATGCTCCCCGAAATAAGCGATGTCTTATAAACCTCAAAAATAAATCCGTTCTCCCATTCCCTATTGAATATCGTTCTTGTTTGTAAACTGCATTTATTCAAGCTGAAACCAATTATGCCAAATCTTGAAAGTTACTTAACATTCTGCTAAAACGGAACTCCAAACTATTTAAATCTATTCAAATGCTAAATGATATTTGATCAAGAGCTGATTTTTTTCTTCATTGAGTCAGTTTCCGTTATTTGATAAAGGGATCTCTAAATCTAGTCGGAGTCTTTCGGAACTTGGAATGGTGCGGAAATTGATTGAATCACCGGGAAGGATTCATATAAGGCATAAAAAAGTTTTAAGTACTGTCAAGTAAAAAATAACATCCGAAAAGTCAGGATGAGTCATTTGAAATGATCGATAAGTATAAGCAGAGAAAGAAGGAAAGGACATCCAACAAATTTTGCAAAAATAAAACGATTTTATTCCTGTGCAAACGGCGTATTGAGCAAGTGAGGCTGTTTTCTCCCTTTTTGGTTTTGGCGAGATTGAGAGAAACGAGGAATCAGCCCTGTTACCGAGAATCGACTGTTGCTTTCCCACCCTCTTTCTCCTTTCTTTCGATGAGCCAAAAAAGGAGATACCGGGAACCCGTGTGCTTGGCGAACGAACTTCCCAATCTCAGGTATATATGAATGGAAATGAAAAGAATAGATCAACAGTCAGTTCAAGACTCAAATCAAACAAAGCAACACAATGCAAGCTACTCAAGAATTCCCAATCTTGGCCAACTCAAGTCAATTCGATTCCGATGATTACACTCTGATGTATCCACTAATGGCCTAAATCGAAGAAAAGACCATGAAACTATTCAAATCTGAATCCGATCTCTCTCCTTCATCAACTGATCTCAAGCCACTCGAATCTCATCCATCTTCAACGATCTCCTCAACCCAGATCTCAAAAAAACTTCGATCTCTCGTCAAAATTTTTGTGCAATGAATAAAATAGTTTCTATATGCTTTCAATTTTTCAATACACCAATAAAAAAAATAAAAACACAAGCAATTCTAATAAAAAGCCGTACCACAAACTTATCTGAAGAGTAAAGTTTAGTTAAAACATCAAGAAGAAAAGACCATGAAACTGCCCAAATCTGAATCCGATCTCTCTTCTTCATCAACTGATCTCAAGCCACTCGACTCTCATCCATTTTCAACTATTTCCTTCACACCTCACTGAACTCAATAAAACTAAATAGGTGCTGAATCTCAAACAATTTTATGTGCGATTAAGACATCAAGAATGATCAAGGCGGGCTGTGTTTTGCTTCGACATCGATGTAATACAGAACTAATACGGAAAGTTATTGTACCACAGTATCGCCGCCAAATTTCTCTCAGAAAACTTTCTAAAGAGAATTTGTAATAGACCAGGTGACTTAGTGAATATTTGTCATACTAAATAATAAATACTAAATAGAAGCGCATAATTTTTCCCTGTCCTTTTTCAGACTCTCCAAAGAATCAAATACGGTACCCTATACAATTTCCTTAAAAAATCTTTGGAAATATCTCTCTCCCGATTGGAAATGCTTTAAAACATACGAAAAACCTGCTTAAAATTACAAAATTGTTGCTGCCAACCCATCTAGGTTATACGTGATATCCCATATACACCATTCTAAGCACGTTTCAGCTAAACTCTTTTTCAAAGTAGTGACCTTTGGAGCCGCTAATTTTGTATAGAGAGAATGTGCTTCTATTAGAGTGTTTAAGGTAGTTATTTTGACAGCTTCCTGAGCTGAAATATGCATAACTTGATTTGAATTGATTTGAATCATCAACTCCTAGTGAGTCAATTCTAAGTTCAACCAAAAAAACTCTAAAAATAGGCAGTTGAATTTCTTCTGGAAACTGAGAATCTGCCAAAAGTGTTTCCGAATTTGATTGAATCATCGGATAGAATTCTCATAATCCTTTATGATTTGCCAAAAAATGAGAGTATAAATGATTCATCGAAAAAGAAGAGTAAAAAACTAGTGTAAACAAAATAGGTCACTACAAAAGTGCAAGAATAAAAATATTCTTATTGTGCAAACTCGGGAGTTCTCAAGAGAATGAGAGTGTTTTTTCAGTTGCGTTTTAGTGAGAAACAGAGAGATTGAGAGATAACCATATTACCGAGAATCGACTGTTGCTTTCCCGCTCTCTTTCTCCTTTCAATCGATGAGCCAAAAAAGGAGATACCAGGAACCTGTGTGCTTGGCGAACGAACTCCCCAATCTCAGGTATATATGCATGGAAATCAAAAGAATAGATCAACAGTCAGTTCAAGACTCAAATCAAACAAAGCAACACAATGGAAGCTACTCAAAAATTCGCAATCTTGGCCAACTCAAGCGAGTTCGATGCTGACGATTACACTCTGATATTCCCACTGATGGCCTAAATCAACAGCTTTTGCTTTCAATGCTGTACATTCTGCCATTTTCTTTCCTTCAATCTGATCTCATCAACTGTCAGATGATCTCAACCATTCTGCCGATCTCATCTTCACTTCAATCAATCTCCAACACCATATCAGATCTCAAAGAACTTCATATGCAATCTTTCAATAAATGTATTCAATTATATCACCTTTCTCACACAATTACAGACAAAAATACATTTACATTATTACAAGAAAGCCTCAAAGTAATTGTTTAAGAATTTTCTTTGAAAAGAGTTTTCTTGAAATATTTCAAAAATTGTAAAAGATTTGCAAGAGTTGAGAGCTTGGTCTATCAATCTTAATGTAAGGAATATATTAAGTTGCTGGCTGCCTCCTGATTCCTACTTATTCCAGGCGATGAGCAATGATTTGACGAAAAAACACTTCTATCCCTAAGAAGAGGTGACAAGAATGGCTGACAGATTGGTTTGCATCAAAACCGAAGATTTTCTACAAGAGAGACATTCGACTTCTACCAGTAATACATTCGACACAAATGATACAAAATAATGGCAAATATTTGAACTTGTTCAGTGAAAAAACGATTTCCTTTCAAAAAACGATTCAAGTCATACCCATCAAGCAATAAATCAGATTGTCAAATATCGAGATGTGATTTTCCTAAGTAACAAGTACAAACACCAAAACACGCCTGATTCATTGAGAACAACCGTGGGAAAATTTCCTTTAAGGATTGAAGATTCTCAATCGTGTAAATTGGGGAAGTTCCGGGCAGAGTGAGCCTGTTTTCTCTTTTTTAGTTTTTGAGAGAAATAGAGTCATATCCCGGTCACCGAAAATCGACTGTTGCTTCCCGCAATCTCTTCCTCCTTTCTTTGGATGAGCCAAAAAAAGAAACTACCCGGAAGCCGCGTGATTGGCGCACGAACTTCCCAATTTTAGGTATATATGCATGGAAATGAAAGGAATAGATCAACAGTCAATTCAAGACTCAAATCAAGCAAAGCAACACAATGCAAGTTACACAACAATTTCCGATCTTGGCCAACTTAAGCGAGTTCGATGCTGACGATTACACCCTGATATTCCCACTGATGGCCTAAATCGATATTCAACGGCTCTCGCTGTGTACATTCTGTGATGCTGTACATTCTGCCATTTTCTTTACTTCGATCCATGAACAGCCAAAGATCTCAATCCTGCTGCCGACCTCACCTCAATCTCATCATCGATCTCTCAAAAAACTTTGATTTCCTCACATTTATATGCAATGATTAAAATAGATCAAATTACCATGTAGCTTCTCAATCATTAAGAAAGACAACAAAAACATAAAACAAAGCCTTAAAGAGAAAAACACCAATTGCGTATTCAAGAAAAGTTCTCAACTTTCGAATATAGTTATGCAGATACCAAAAAGATTCATTCAACATCTTTAAAATTAATATAACTAATTTTCAGTATCGCATTTATTCTATTAAAAGACGCCTTCTAATATAAGAGGCGTCTTTTAGTACAGGATTCCCTTAAATCCTATTTTGTTTTATAATTACCGTAATCCTTGGCTTTAAAATTTCATTTTACGTGGTTTTACTTCTTGTAACTTTTGCTCTTAGTTTTTTTATTTCCAATTTATTAATGAAACCTAGTAATTTTCAAAATTTAGGTGACGTCAATGAGTGATCGCCAAAGCAATTTGAGTAAACGGAAGCGGAGATGCTACAACGCATGTTTCATGGTGGAAGCAATCAGAGATGCAAAGAAGGACATCAATCGAGAAGCGGGAAGACATTTTAACGACAGGCTGACTTTAAGACTAGTGGCGACTTCCAAAAGGATCTTAAAGCCATAAAGGTTTTGTAAAGTTTCTGTAAATTATTCCGGAGGGCCATAAAATTTTGGAGTGGCTCAAATTAAATGAGACGCTCAAAAATTCTGTCGGCGATGTGGTAATTAGGGAAATGGACAGACGGTTGTAACGTTATTAAGAATAAGATGAATAAATTAACTCTTAAGAATAAATGGTTAAACCATTGTGAAGAAGTAAAAGGTCCAAGTGGAGTTCAAAATGTGGCCGTTAGTGGTTTCTCGATAGCCTTTTATCCTTCAAATGTACTGGTGGCTTTTCGGGAAATCGTCGTTCTGCGTAAACACTGTTTCCCAGAGATGGTGTTTGTGAGAAATCTCCAATCATTCTTTTCTTTCGCCTTTTCCTTTCTGCCAATCGTTTTTTGTCATCAGACACTCTAATTGATAATCTCTGTCATTTGATCATTGATTGGTTCATTCAAAAAGATGTTTTTCTAACAAACTGATAAGGAAATCGATTTAGTCGAGTCGATTTGAGATCTTTAGAGTTTGAAATGTTGATTCCAGACTTTAAAAGGTATTCAGAATCAATTCAGAATCATATCAAATTATTATTATTTAGAAGATTTAGCTTAGAAAAAGTCAAAACTCTTCCGCTTAAGAGACAAAACTCATAAGATATTCATTTAAGATACAGATTTCAAAGTCTTAGATTTGGAATCAGGATGCTTTTTTACGTCGATTGATACCTTTCCCGATCAAAAAAATATAGAAGATCACTTTTTGAAGAAATCCTCATCGAATATGTGCGAGAATTCGGCCTCAGCGTTCCAAAGTCTATTCTTGTTTATATAAGATATTTCGATAGCTAGAGTGACACTTCAATAGCTAAAGTTTTGACTTTTTCTAAGCTAAATCTTCTACATAATTTTTTTGGGTTTTACCGTTTAGTTAGAAGTTAAATGTGTTATGAAGTACCTTTTCAAAAACGGATTGAAAATTAAAGTTGCTTAAAAAATAATAACAAATTCAGATTCTCGATCCCAGAATGCCTTCGGTTACAAATTTTCAGGTCTACAGCTAACAAGCTTTCGTCTGAAACGGCAGCCAAGCCAAAAATGACTTCGTCGTGAATTTGTGATGAAACATCCTTCCAAAAACGGATTTGGACGTGGGATTGGTTCTTTACTCAAAATTCGATATGATTCGGAATTGATTAGATATCTTTTAAAGTTCGGAATCAACATTTCAAACTCTAAAGATCGACTCGACTAAATCGATTTCCTTATCAGTTTTTTAGAAAAACATCTTTTTGAATAAACCAATCAATGATAAAATGACAGAGATTATCAATTAGAGTCTCTGATGACAAAAAAACAATTGGCAGAAAGGAAAAGGCGAAAGAAAAGAATGATTGGAGATTTCTCACAAACACCATCTCTGGGAAACAGTCATTACGCAGAACGACGATTTCCCGAAAAGCCACCGGTACATTTGAAGGATAAAAGCCTATCGAGAAACCACTAACGGCCACATTTTGAGCTCCACTTGGACCTTTTACTTCTTCACAATGGTTTAACCCTTTATTCTTCACAATGGTTTAACCATTTATTCTTAAGAGTTAATGTATTCATTTTATTCTTAACAATGTTACAACTGTCTATTCCACTCTCTAATTACCACATCGCCGACAGAATTTTTGAGTGTCTCATTTAATTTGAGCCACTCTAAAATTTTATGGCTTATTGCGGAGGAGTCAAGAAAAATTACTTTGTGAATGTGTTAAAAGAGTTTTTCCTTTAATCCGTTTTTCCTTTTCCTGTACGCAAAAAACCAACCCGTTATGGCCAAATTGAAGACCAATCCAGTGAAGCATTCCTGCGAAGTGGCGATCCCGTTTGAACAAATGAAAAAGTCCCCAGAGCAGCCAATAGCGAACGCACCATCGGGCCGATTTTGACCTTCTTCACAATGGTTTAACCGTTTATTCTTAAGAGTTAATTTATTCATCTTATTCTTAATAACGTTACAACCGTCTATCCAATTCTCTAATTACCACATCGCCGACAGAATTTTTGAGTGTCTCATTTAATTTGAGTCACTCCAAAATTTTATGGCCCTCCGGAATAATTTAGAGAAACTTTACAAAAACTTTATGGCTTTAAGATTCTTTTGGAAGTCGCCATTAGTCTTAAAGTCAGCCTGTCGTTAAAATATCGTCCCGCTTCTCGATTGTTGTTCTTCTTGGCATATCTGATTGCTTCCACCATGAAACATGCGTTGTAGCATCTCCGCTTCCGTTTGCTGTTTGAAATGTTGGGAATCAACATTTCAAACTCTAAAGATCTCAAATCGACTCGAGTAAATCGATTTCCTTATCAGTTTTTTAGAAAAACATCTTTTTGAATAAACCAATCAATGATCAAATGACAGAGATTATCAATTAGAGTGTCTGATCACAAAACACGATTGACAGAAAGGAAAAGGTAAAAGAAAAGAATGATTGGAGATTTCTCACAAACACCATCTCTGGGAAACAGTGTTTACGCAGAACGACGATTTCCCGAAAAGCCACCGGTACATTTGAAGGATAAAAGCCTATCGAGAAACCACTAACGGCCACATTTTTGAACTCCACCTGAACCTTTTACCTCTTCACAATGGTTTAACCATTTATTCTTAAGAGTTAATGTATTCATTTTATTCTTAACAACGTTACAACCGTCTACTCAATTCTCTAATTACCACTTCGCCTGCAGAATTTTTGAGCGTCTCATTTAATTTGAGCCACTCAAAAATTTTATGGCCCTCCAAAATATTAGGTACAGAAAAAATTAATGTCGTATTTGTGGGTCTCACTTTCCGGCGTCGCCTACGCGGCTGCAGCTGCTTATTGACCTTGGTTCTTTTTATGCATTTGAGTATTTTTTTCTCAATTTTCTTTTCGGTTTCAGACTTTTGCTTAGACCTTGCTTCATGGTTTTTTTCAGGTTGTTTTACATCGATGGAAAATCGAGACTTTCGCCTTCTCTTTTTGTATGAGTTCAAGCTTGACCACAATGCGTCAGAAGCGACCCAAAACATCAATCAAGCTTTTGGGGAAAACAAATCTGAAGGTCGAGCAGTTCAGCGCTGGTTCAAACGATTCCGGGAAGGCGATGAGGATCTTAATGACAAGGAAGGCCGCGGACGCCATGTTAGTCTCGACAATGACGAATTCTGGTAGGAGCTGGTAGAAGCGGATCCCAGAACAACTGAGGCAGAATTAGCAACGTACTTTGGGGTCACTCTACACACAAGTGGGAACCATCTCAAGGAAATCGGAAAAGTAAAAAAGTTGGAAAAGTGGGTGCCTCATTGGTTGAACGAATATCAAAAATTGCACCGTTACCCCACATCGTATTCATTGCTGATTCGTCATCAAAAGGAGCCATTTCTGGATCGAATTGTAACTTGTGACGAAAAATGGGTCCTCTACGATAACCGAAAACGCAAAGCCGAATGGCTAGATAAATGACAACCACCGAACCCCTTTCCGAAGCCCGACCTACACCCAAAGAAGCTTCTTCTCAGTGTTTGGTGGTCGCAGAAATGTCTGATCCATTATTCAATTCCACCAAACGGAAAAACGATGAATTCTGATTAGTATATTCACGAAATAAACGAAATGTATGAAAAAATTCGAAGGATCGATCTAGCCCTAATGAATCGGAAGGGTCCCATCATATTGCAAGACAACGCCCGCCCACATTGTTCACTGAAGACTCTTCAAAAATTGAACGAGCTGCACGTTGAAGTCCTCCCTCATGCTCCATATTCTTCTGATTTGTCCCCCAGAGATCTCCACTTTTTTAAGTTCCTCGATCACTTCTTAGCGGAGAAATGCTTTGCTACTCAAGGGCAGGTCGGAAATGGCATCAAGGAGTTTATCGATTCAATGGAGCCCGCGTTCTACACTTTAAGAATTGAAAAGTTAGCCAAACGATGGCAATCATGTATAGATTCTACTAGTTTTCACTTTGATTAAATTGCTTTTAAAATAAATATTTTGTAAACGCTTGAACTTTAGTGAAAAAACAGACATTAATTTTTTCCGTGCCTAATAATTTACAGAAACTTTACAAAAACTTTATGACTTTAAGATCCTTTGGGAAGTCGCCACTAGTCTTAAAGTCAGCCTGTCGTTAAAATGTCTTCCCGCTTCTCGATTGATGTCCTTCTTTGCATCTCTGATTGCCTCCACCATGAAAAATGCTTAGCATCCCGCTCCGTACCCAATTCTTTGGCGATCACTCATTGACGTCACCTAAATTTTAAAAATTACTAGGTTTCATTAATAAATTGGAAATAAAAAAACTAAGAGCAAAAGTTACAAGAAGTAAAACCACATAAAATGAAATTTTAAAGCCAAGGATTACGGTAATTATAAAACAAAATAGGATTTAAGGAAATCCTGTACTAAAAGACGCCTCTTATATTAGAAGGCGTCTTTTAATAGAATAAATGCGATACTGAAAATTAGTTATATTAATTTTAAAGATGTTGAATGATTCTTTTTGATATCTGCATAACTATTTTCGAAAGTTGAGAACTTTTCTTGAATACGCAATTGGTGTTTTTCTCTTGAAGGCTTTGTTTTATGTTTTTGTTGTCTTTCTTAATGATTGAGAAGCTACATGGTAATTTGATCTATTTTAATCATTGCATATAAATGTGAGGAAATCAAAGTTTTTTGAGAGATCGATGATGAGATTGAGGTGAGATCGGCAGATGAGATTGAGGTGAGATCGGCAGCAGGATTGAGATCTTTGGCTGTTCATGGATCGAAGTAAAGAAAATGGCAGAATGTACAGCATCACAGAATGTACACAGCGAGAGCCGTTGAATATCGATTTAGGCCATCAGTGGGAATATCAGAGTGTAATCATCAGCATCGAACTCGTTTAAGTTGGCCAAGATTGGAAATTGTTGTGTAACTTGCATTTTGTTGCTTTGTTTGATTTGAGTCTTGAACTGACTGTTGATCTATTCCTTTCATTTCCATTCATATATACCTAAAATTGGGAAGTTCGTGCGCCTATCACGCGGGTTCCGGGTAGCTCGTATTTTTGGCTCATCCAAGGAAAGGAGGAAGAGATTGCGGGAAGCAACAGTCGATTTTCGGTGACGGGGATTTCTCTCAATCTCTCAAAAACCCAAAGAGAGAAAACAGGGTCACTCTGCCCGGAACTTCCCCAATTTACACGATCAGGAATCTTCAATCTTTCAAGGCAATTTTCCCACGGTTGTTCTCAATGAATCATGCGTGTTTTGGTGTTAGTACTTGTTACCTAGGAGAATCACATCTCGATATTTTACAATCTGATTTATTGGCTAGGTGGGTATGACTTGAATCGTTCTTTGATATAAAATCATTTTTCAGTTAACAGCTTCAAACATTTGCCATTATTTTGTATCATTTGTGTCGAATGTATTACTGGTAGAAGTCGAATGTCTCTCTTGTAGAAAATCTTCGGTTTTGATGCAAACCAATCTGTCAGCCATTCTTGTCACCTCTTCTTAGGGATCGAAGTGTTTTTTCGTGAAATCATGGCTTGTCGCCTGGAATAAGTAGGAATCAGGAGGCAGCCACCAACTTAATATATTCCCTACATTAAGATTCAGAGACCAAGCTCTCGACTCTTACAATTTTAAAATATTTCAAGGAAACTCTTTTCAAAGAAAATTCTTAAACAATTACTTTGAGGCTTTCTTGTAATAATGTAAATGTATTTTTGTCTTAATTGTGTGAGAAAGGTGATATAATTGAATACATTTATTGAAAGATTGCATATGAAGTTCTTTGAGATCTGATATGGTGTTGGAGATTGATTGAAGTGAAGATGAGATCGGCAGATTGGTTGAGATCATCTGACAGTTGATGAGATCAGATTGAGGGAAAGAGAATGGCAGAATGTACAGCATTGAAAGCAAAAGCTGTTGATTTAGGCCATCAGTGGGTACATCAGAGTGTAATCATCGGAATCGAATTGGCTTGAGTTGGCCAAGATTGGGAATTCTTGAGTAGCTTGCATTGTGTTGCTTTGTTTGATTTGAGTCTTGAACTGACTGTTGATCTATTCTTTTGATTTCCATTCATATATACCTGAGATTGGGAAGTTCGTTCGCCAAGCACACGGGTTCCCGGTATCTCCTTTTTTGGCTCATCGAAAGAAAGGAGAAAGAGGGTGGGAAAGCAACAGTCGATTCTCGGTAACAGGGCTGATTCCTCGTTTCTCTCAATCTCGCCAAAACCAAAAAGGGAGAAAACAGTCCCACTTGCTCGATACGCCGTTTGCACAATAATAAAATCGTTTTATTTTTGCAAAATTTGTTGGATGTCCTTTCCTTCTTTCTCTGCTTATACTTATCGATATTTTCAAATGACTCATCCTGGCTTTTCGGATGTTATTTTTTACTTGACAGTACTTAAAATTTTTTTTATGCCTAATAAGAATCTTTCCCGGTGATTCAATCAATTTCCGCACCATTCTAAGATTATCAAATACGACTCCGACTAGATTTAGAGAGCTATTTATCAAATAACGGAAACTGACTCAATGAAGAAAGAAAATCAGCTCTTGATCAACTATCATTTATCACTTGAATACATTTAAATAGTTTGAAGTTCAGTTTTAGCAGACTTGTTTAGTTACTCTCAATGTATAGCGACAGCGTTTGTGTAAATAAATTGTACATATATTTGTGTAACTCCAACTATTAATTGGTTAAAGAGCGCCATGAAATTTATCAAAGAAAATCGATGGAACTTTTTAGAAAATTGAATGTTAAAAGACTTTTGCACATGAATCTAACTAACATTTTAAAAAAATACATTCATTGAAAACCAATAATGTAATACAAACAAAGGATACATAATAAAACATAAAGGTCTAAACACACAATTTTATGACACTGCGGTCGTCGTTATCCCTATTACCCCCATTACCCAAAAGTTGTGAAAGAAAAAGCCCACTATACAAACATTTTTATCTTTCCAGTCTAATTGAACCCTAGGCCTTCCGCTTAAGAGACAAAACTCCTACCCGGTCGATCATCTGGCCCAAATTCTAAGATATTCATTGTGTTGCTTCTCTTGATGTTCCTTCACATTTGTCCAGTAAAATGCAACAATTCAAAAACTTCTTTAGTCATATTGCCAGATTTTATTGTGTGTAGGAACATCTGTGTGTGTAGGAACATCAAGAGAAGCAGCACAGTGAATATCTTAAAATTTGTTTCGGCTAGAGATGCTACTATTGTTTCCCGTTATGTTTTGTAATGTTAGAATAGTTAAATAAAAGGCTGGAGTGCAGTTTACCCCCTTTTTTTGATTTTAATTTTGATTATGCAGAAAAGAACAAAAAAAGCAGAAAAAGTGCATTTCTCTAGTGAAAAAAGTGGCTTCTATTCCAAAAAGCCTTCGATTACAAATTTTCAGGTCTACAGCTAACAAGCTTTCGTCTGAAACGGCAGCCAAGCCAAAAATGACTTCGTCGTGAATGTGTTATGAAGCATCTTTTCAAAAGCGGATTGCACGTGGGATTGATTCCCTACTCAAAATCCGATATGATTCGGAATTGATTAGATATCTTTTAAAGTTTGGAATCAACATTTTAAACTCTAAAGATCTCAAACCGACTCGACTAAATTGATTTCCTTATCATTTTTTTTATAAAAACATCTTTTTAACTCTTTCAGTGATCAGTTCTATGAAACTTTACTTTTCGGAGAATGAACCAATCAATGATAAAATGACAGAGATTATCAATTAGAGTGTCCGATGACAAAAAAACGACCGGCAGAAAGGAAAAGGCGAAAGAAAAGCATGATTGGAGATTTCTCACAAACACCATCTCTGGGAAACAGTGTTTACGCAGAACGACGATTTCCCGAAAAGCCACCAGTACATTTGAAGGATAAAAGGCTATCGAGAAACCACTAACGGCCACATTTTGAACTCCACCTGGACCTTTTACTTCTTCACAATGGTTTAACCATTTATTCTCAGCAATTAATTTATTCATTTTATTCTTAACAACGTTACAACTGTCTATTCAATTCTCTAATTACCATATCGCCGACAGAATTTTTGAGTGTCTCATTTAATTTGAGCCACTCTAAAATTTTATGGCTTATTGCGGAGGAGTCAAGAAAAATTCCTTTGTGAATGTGTTGAAAGAGTTTTTACTTTAAATTGGTTTCCTGTAGGCCAAAAAACCAACCCGTCATGACCGAATGGAAGACCAATCCAGTGGAGCATTTCTGCGAAGTGGCGATCCCGTTTGAACAAATGAAAAAGTTCCCAGAGCAGTTCCCAGAGCCAACAGAGAACGCACCATCGGGCCGATTTTGGCCTCCTTTATTCTTAACAACGTTACAACCGTCTATTCATTTCTCTAATTACCAGTTCGCCGGCAGAATTTTGGAGCGTCTCATTTAATTTGAGCCACTCCAAAGTTTTCTGGCCCTCCAAAATAATTTACAGAAACTTTACAAAAACTTTATGGCTTTAAGATCCTTTTGGAAGTCGCCATTAGTCTTAGAGTCAGCCTGTCGTTAAAATGTCGTCCCGCTTCTCGATTGTTGTTCTTCTTTGCATATTTGATTGCTTCCACCAAGCAACATAACAGATGAGATTGACGTGAGATCGGCAGCAGGATTGAGATCTTTGGCTTTTCATGGATCGAAGTAAAGAAAACGGCGGTATGTACGGCATGCAGAATGTGCAGCCTTACAGAATGTACACGAGAGCCGTTGAATATCGATTTAGGCCATCAGTGGGTATATCAGAGTGTAATCGTCAGCATCGAACTCCCTAAAGTTGGCCAAGATTGGAAATTGTTGTATAACTTGCATTGTGTTGCTTCCATTGATTTGAGTCTTGAATTGACTTTTGATTCATGCATATATTTCTAAGATTGGGAAGTTTACGCGCCAATCACGCCGGTTCCCGGTATCTCCTTTTTTTGGCTCATCCAAAAAAGGAGGAAGAGATGGCGGGAAGCAACAGTCGATTTTCGGTGACCGGGATATGCCTCTATTTCTCTCAATCTCTCAAAAATTAAAAAAGAGAGAACAGGCTCACTCTGAAGTTTCCCGGAATTTCCCCAATTTACACGATTAAGAATCTTTAATCTTTAAAGGCAATTTTCCCACGGTTGTTCGCAATGAATCATGCGTGTTTGGGTGTTTGTACTTGTTACGTAGGAAAATCACATCTCGATATTTCACAATCTTATGTATTGGGCTGGTGGGTATGACTTGAATCGTTTTTTGAAATGAATTTGCTTTTTCAGTTAAAAACTTTAAAAATTTGCAAATCTTTTACAATTTTAAAATATTTCAAGGAAACTCTTTTCAAAGAAAATTCTTAAACAATTACTTTGAGGCTTTCTTGGAATAATGTAAATGTATTTTTGTCTTAATTGTGTGAGAAAGGTGATGTAATTGAATAGATTTATTGAAAGATTGCATATGAAGTTCTTTGAGATCTTTGAGATATGGTGTTGGAGATTGATTGAAGTGAAGATGAGATCGGCAGAATGGTTGAGATCATCTGACAGTTGAGGAGATCAGATTGAAGGAAAGAAAATGGCAGAATGTACAGCATTGATAGTAAAAGCTGTTGATTTAGGCCATCAGTGGATACATCAGAGTGTAATCATCGGAATCGAATTGGCTTGAGTTGGCCAAGATTGGGAATTCTTGAGTAGCTTGCATTGTGTTGCTTTTTTTGATTTGAGTCTTGAAATGACTGTTGATCTATTCTTTTCATTTCCATTCATATATACCTGAGATTGGGAAGTTCGTTCGCCAAGCACACGGGTTCCCGGTATCTCCTTTTTTGGCTCATCGAAAGAAAGGAGAAAGAGGGTGGGAAAGCAACAGTCGATTCTCGGTAATAGGGTTATCTCTCAATTTCTCTGTTTCTCACTAAAACGCAACTGAAAAAACACTCTCATTCTCTTGAGAACTCCCCAGTTTGCACAATAAGAATATTTTTATTTTTGCACTTTTGTAGTGACCTATTTTGTTTACACATTAATACTACTTTTTTACTCTTCTTTTTCGATGAATCATTTATACTCTCATTTTTGGCAAGTCATAAAGGATTATGAGAATTCTATCCCATGATTCAATCAAATTCGGAAACACTTTTGGCAGATTCTCAGTTTTCAGAAGAAATTCAACTGCCTATTTTTAGAGTTTTTTTGGTTGAACTTAGAATTGACTCACTAGGAGTTGATGATTCAAATCAATTCAAATCAAGTTATGCATATTTCAGCTCAGAAAGCTGTCAAAATAACTACCGTGAACACTCTAATAGAAGCACATTCTCTCCATACATACAAAATTGGTCGCTCAAAAAGGCACTACTTCTGAAAAAGAGTTTAGCTGAAACGTGCTTAGAATGATGTATATGGGATATCAAGTATAACCTAGAGGGTTGGCAGCAAAAATTTTCTTATTTTAAGCATGTTTTTCGTATGTTTTAAATCATTTCCAATCAAGAAAGAGATATTTCCAAAGATTTTTTAAAGAAATTGTTTAGGATCCCCCTTTATTTGATTCTTTGGAGAGTCTGAAAAAGGACAGGGAAAGATTATGCACTTCTTTGAGAGTATTTATGGTAGTATGACAAATATTCACTAAGTCACCTGGTCTATTACAAATTCTCTTTAGAAAGTTTTCTGAGAGAAATTTAGAGGCGATACTGTGGTACAATAACTTTCTGTATTAGTTCTGTATTACAGGGTGCGGCAAAAGTTCTGACGCTTTTTCTGTAAGCAGTAATTTTCTTGGCTTCAAAAACCCGTGAATTTCAAAAAACTAACGCCGGATTCTAAAAATTTAGGTAGTTTCACCCCAATATAGCCATTTTCATAAAAAGATTTCGACTCTCAATAACTTTTTGACGAGAATTTTTTATATCCCGGTCTGGTCGCTGAAGATTTTTGCGAAAGTTGACTTAAACTTTGCAGAATGAAATTTTTTCCAAAAACTGCTGTTACCATTTGATAGAACGGAGTTTTTTTTTGAAAAGAAGCCACAAAAAAACTTTATATCTCAAAAACGAAAGATTTTCAAGCGATTCTACGAAGGGCACCCAAATCTCAACAGCAAAAAAAATGCTGTAACGGCCTTTAAACATCCTCATCAAAAGGTTGTTTAGATGGCAATTTTTGTGTAAAAAAGTCTATTAGGGGGTAAAAATACCTGAATTTTTATAATCCGGTGTTAGTTTTTCAAAAATCGCGTTTTTTCCAAGTCAAACTGCCCGTTTACAAAAAGTGTCGAAACTTTTGCCGCACCCTGTACATCGATGTCAAAGCAAAACACAGCTCGCTTTGATCATTCTTGATGTTTTGACTAAACTTTAGTCTTCAGATAAGTTTGTGGTACGGCTTTTTATTAGAATTGCTTGTGTTTTTATTTTTTTTATTGGTGTATTGAGAAATTGAAAGCATATAGAAACTATTTTATTCATTGCACAAAAATTTTGACGAGAGATCGAAGTTTTTTTGAGATCTGAGTTGAGGAGATCGTTGAAGATGGATGAGATTCGAGTGGCTTGAGATCAGTTGATGAAGAAGAGAGATCGGATTCAGATTCGGGCAGTTTCATGGTCTTTTCTTCGATTTAGGCCATTAGTGGATACATCAGAGTGTAATCATCGGAATCGAATTGACTTGAGTTGGCCAAGATTGGGAATTCTTGAGTAGCTTCCATTGTGTTGCTTTGTTTGATTTGAGTCTTGAACTGACTGTTGATCTATTCTTTTGATTTCCATTCATATATACCTGAGATTGGGAAGTTCGCTCGCCAAGCACACGGGTTCCCGGTATCTCCTTTTTTGGCTCATCGAAAGAAAGGAGAAAGAGGGTGGGAAAGCAACAGTCGATTCTCGGTAACAGGGCTGATTCCTCGTTTCTCTCAATCTCGCCAAAACCAAAAAGGGAGAAAACAGTCTCACTTGCTCAATACGCCGTTTGCACAGGAATAAAATCGTTTTATTTTTGCAAAATTTGTTGGATGTCCTTTCCTTCTTTCTCTGCTTATACTTATCGATTATTTCAAATGACTCATCCTGACTTTTCGGATGTTATTTTTTACTTGACAGTACTTAAAACTTTTTTTATGCCTTATATGAATCCTTCCCGGTGATTCAATCAATTTCCGCACCATTCCAAGTTCCGAAAGACTCCGACTAGATTTAGAGATCCCTTTATCAAATAACGGAAACTGACTCAATGAAGAAAAAAAATCAGCTCTTGATCAACTATCATTTGGCACTTGAATAGATTTAAATAGTTTGGAGTTCCGTTTTAGCAGATTGTTTAGTTGCTCTCAAGATTTAGCATAATTGCTTTCAGCTTGAATAAATGCAGTTTCCGATAGCTGGGCTGTGTCCTCCATTGTTCATCGCTACCACTATCTTCACCTTATCGGGAGTAGATAGATGCTTGCGCGGAGAGATCTAAAATGAAGAACCAATAGGATATATCTGAAGAAAAAGCACAAAAGAAAATAAAAACAATACTTTTTCTATCTTGACCCATTTTTTTTGCACCATTGTTTCAGACCATATTTTGGATAATGTATTTTTTCACTAAAATGATAAATTGTTACGTCTTATGATTATGCGTTATGGAAACTAGAAGTAATGGGCTACTTAAAACCTCTAATTGCTTTTGAACTTTTACTGAATTTTTTTTTCATGCTTTGCAAAATAATAGGTTGATGCATAAGTCTTTTCGTTTTTTTCGTACTTCTGTTAAAAAGTAACAAATTCACCAATTAATCTATAGTTTGCTCTATAAAAAAAGTGTTTTTTTGTTCAATTTGCATCTTTTTAAATGAATTTCGGTTCACTTTCAAGCAAATTCGAGAGTGAAAAACGCCTTTTTTGTAAAAATCTATAAAAAACTCTACGGAAAAATTGGCTGAATGAATTTCTCTGAAATTTTGGCGAAATATCAAACTTTTTTTTCTCTATCTTTTATCTATTGACACGAAGATAGGTTTTCTTTAGCTAAGATGTCTAAACCGCATCATCGAGTTAGCCCTTTTTGACTACCCGACTTCATACTCTCAAGAAAATCCAGGCACAAAATATTTTTAAACCCGTTTTAATGTTATTTTGCAGAAAAATAATTGGTTTTTCTAATGAAATCAACCGTAGTTTAATTGGTGCATTTGTTGGCTTGAAACGGCAGACGAAAAGGAACGAAAAGACTTATGCATCAGCCTAATAACTTCTTCCGAGGACTGGCCTAATTTTTTTGCACCACACTGTAGTCTATTCAAAATTTGTTAAAATCTCACACAAACAGAGAACTCAAGGAAACTTTGTTTTGCTTTAATCTTGCTTTGAATGCTTCATCTTCTATCTATCAATGATATCGGTAAATAATATGATAAATATAGCTGATTTATCATAGCCTAGATGCTCCCCGAAATAAGCAATGTCTTATAAACCTCAAAAATAAATCCGTTCTCCCATTCCCTATTGAATATCGTTCTTGTTTGTAAACTGTATTTATTTAAGCCGAAACCAATTATGCTAAATCTTGAAAGTTACTAAACAATCTGCTAAAACGGAACTCCAAACTATTTAAATCTATTCAAGTGCTAAATGATATTTGATCAAGAGCTGATTTTTTTTCTTCATTGAGTCAGTTTCCGTTATTTGATAAAGGGATCTCTAAATCTAGTCGGAGTCTTTCGGAACTTGAAATCGTGCGGAAATTGATTGAATCACCGGCAAGATTCTTATAAGGCATAAAAAAAGTTTCAAGTAGTTTCAAGTAAAAAATAGCATCAGAAAACTCAGGATGAGTCATTTGAAATGATCGATAAGTATAAGCAGAGAAAGAAGGAAAGAATATCCCACAAATTTTGCAAAAATAAAACGATTTTTTTATGTTGCAAACGGCGTATTGAGCAAGTGAGACTGTTTTCTCCCTTTTTGGTTTTCGTGAGATTGAGAGAAACGAGGAATCAACCGAGAATCGACTTTTGCACTTTTCCTTCTCTTTCGATGAGCCAAAAAAGGAGATACTGGGAACCCGTGTGCTTGGCGAACGAACTCCCCAATCTCAAGTATAGATGAATGGAAATCAAAAGAATAGATCAACAGTCAGTGCTAGACTCAAATCAAGCAAAACAACACAATGGAAGCTACTCAAGAATTCCCAATCTTGGCCAACTCAAGTCAATTCGATACTGGTGATTACACTCTGATGTATCCACTGATGGCCTAAATCGAAGAAAAGACCATGAAACTGCCCAAATCTGAATCCGATCTCTCTTCTTCATCAACTGATCTCAAGCCACTCGAATCTCATCCATCTTCAACGATCTCCTCAACTCAGATCTCAAAAAAACTTCGATCTCACGTCAAAATTTTTGTGTAATGAATAAAATAGTTTCTATATGTTTTAATTTTTCAATACACCAATAAAATGAATAAAAACACAAGCAGTTCTAATAAAAAACCGTACCATAAACTTATTTGAAGAGTAAAGTATAGTTAAAACATGAAGAAGAAAAGACCATGAGACTGCCCAAATCTGAATCCGATCTCTCTCCTTCATCAAGTGATCTCAAGCCACTCGACTCTCATCCATTTTCAACTATTTCCTTCACACCTCGCTGAACTCAATAAAACTAAATAGGTGCTGAATCTCAAACAATTTTATGTGCAATAAATAAAACTTTCTTTATACGTTTTTAATTCTCAAATGCAAAAACACAGGCTAAATTCGAGGAACATCCTACAAAAACAGCATTTGAGCTCTCAGTTCTAGCATAAAGTGCACATACAAGACAAAAATTTACTTTCAGTCAACCATTCATAATCAAATTTTGTTTGATGAGTCATTTAAACAAACTTTCAGTTGATTCGTCTCGTTTATGGGTTTAAATCGTTAAATCAAGAGTTTTTCAACCTCATAGTCTGATAGAGTACTGAAAAATTAGTGTAAAATCTTCAGAAGAGCCCAACTTACTCTAGGTATATATTAGGTTGTCCAGTTATGAATGCACGCCTGCTCCTGAACAGTTTACCTTAGAGCTAGAAAGTTTTATCAAATCCAATTCTCTATATGCTGTTCAAGATTTCTTATTTATTACAACTTTTCGTGTTTTTGACGTTAAACTAATTCATTTTTGATTTAATTTCCGTGTTAAGATGCCCGAGACGAAGTTTCGTCTTAGTGTCAGTCTTTGGTATGACTTCAAATTGGGCAAAAATGCAAAAACTAAACTAAACTACAGCACTGGACAATGAAATATCATATTTGAAAAAAGATCGTCACTTTCGCGCGTCTGTAACTCCCTTGTCTTTACCGTATTTCTAAATATTAAGATTACCATTGTGTAGCCCTTGAAACGAGCTTTCAGAAAATGTATAACACTAATAGTTTAAACTCAAAGACAAGGGAGTTACAGGGGCGCGAAAGTCACGATCGTGTTTCAAAGATGATATTTCATTGTTCAGTACTGTATTTATATCTTGTTAATATCCAAAAATAGAGCAGTTATCTTTAAAAACTAGTAACGGATTTGTAATCCTTGACCCCGAAAACCCTTTAGTGCAAATTTAAATGCAAATTGCAGCCCAATCTGCCTCCAAACAGTGCTAAATCAACGTAAGGCCTTCTGGTGGGCCGTATCGTCATAAATCCATTAAAAAAAGAAAAGCTTTTTGTTCTTTTTGTTACAAAACTCACTTTTTCCGGTATTTCCCATCAAGTACGATCCAATCGTCGGTGGCTCTTGTGACTTGCAGCAGAAAGTTACAGGCGCGCGAAAGTCACGATCGTTTTTCAAATATCATATTTCATTGTTCAGTGCTGTAGTTTAGTTTAGTAAGAAAATGATTAACTTTGATGGCTGATAGAAAGTCTGACTAGTGATTTATCGAAACTGGTCTTGGTAAATGGAGTGACCAATACCCGAAGTCCGTCTTAACTTTTACGTAACTTTTCTACGTAACAGGTGAAAATGCAAAAAATAGGGATGATTCATTGAAAACAGCCATGGGAAAATTGTAAACAGTTGGCTGAGACTCAAAAAAGTGCAAAAATAAAGGCATTTTCTTATTGTGCAAACTGTTTTCTCTCTTTCTTAGTTTTTTTTAGTTTTTCATGCAACTTTTCTACGTAACAAGTGAAAATGCAAAAAAAAGCCACAAAAGGAGATACCGGGAACCCGTGTGCTTGGCGAACGAACTCCCCAATCTCAGGTATATATGCATGGAAATCAAAAGAATAGATCAACAGTCAGTTCAAGACTCAAATCAAACAAAGCAACACAATGGAAGCTACTCAAAAATTCCCAATCTTGGCCAACTCAAGCGAGTTCGATGCTGACGATTACACTCTGATATTCCCACTGATGGCCTAAATCAACAGCTTTTGCTTTCAATGCTGTACATTCTGCCATTTTCTTTCCTTCAATCTGATCTCATCAACTGTCAGATGATCTCAACCATTCTGCCGATCTCATCTTCACTTCAATCAATCTCCAACACCATATCAGATCTCAAAGAACTTCATATGCAATCTTTCAATAAATGTATTCAATTATATCACCTTTCTCACACAATTAAAACAAAGTTGCATTTACATTCCTACAAGAAAGCCTCAAAGTAATTGTTTAAGGATCTTCTTTGAAAAGAGTTTCCTTGAAATGTTTTAAAATTGTAAAAGATTTGCAAGCGTTGAGAGCTTGGTATATCAATCTTAATGTAGGAAATATATTAGGTGGTGGGTACTTGGCACGTTTTTTTCAAATTAAATCCCAGAGATGTAAACAAACATGAGGGAGAGCGGTTTGTGGAAAATGGGTAAGTGTACATTCACTTTTGTGAAAACAATTACAGATTTCGTTTTGGAATTTTACTTTAGTTTGGAATTTTACTTTAGATTCTGTTCTGGGGATGAATCTTCGAAGAACGGCCATCCAGCAGTCCACCTGGATAATGCCAAGTTGCAAGAAGTATTTCAAACCAACAAAAGGCTTTCTTTTCGTGAAATAGCAGAAGAGCAATCAGTTGATGATTCAATAATACTCAAACATTGCATCCACGTGGGTTTAAACCTTATTAGGGACTTGGATTCCACATGATTTAACGATCACCCAGAAATGGCAACGTATCAGGAATCAGTGCCACTCATCTTTCTCGATACAAGCGCAAATCTTTTTACCCCGTATTGTGACGGGGGATGAAAATGGATTCTAACTGTCAACTTTCAGAGAAGGCATCAATGGGTTGCTGAGAGGGAAAAGCCCGAACCCGACGTCAAGCTAAATGTACATGAGAAGATGAAGAAGTTTATGCACTCGGTGCTCTGGATTTGGAAGTGCCTATTTACTGGGAACTTTTTGATAGCAATACAATACTCAAATTAATCAAACGCTTGGAACAAGTCAGACAAATCTTTGTCAAAGAAAAGACCTCAAAGAGAAAATTCATTCATGATAATGCTAGACCGCATGTTTCGAGAATGACTCGTTCTACACTGGGATGGGATGTGATGGCCCATCGAGGCCTGTTCTTGCGCCTTCTGATTCCTACTTATTCAAGGCGATGAGCAATGATTTGACGAAAATACCGTTTGATTCCTAAGAAGAGGTGACAAGAATGGCTGACAGATTGGTTTGCATCAAAACCGAAGATTTTCTACAAGAGAGGCATTCGACTTCTACCAGTAATACATTCGACACAAATGATACACAATAATGGCAAATGTTTGAAGCTGTTAACTGAAAAACAATTTCATTTCAAAAAACGATCCAAGTCATACCCACCAACCCAATAAATCAGATTGTGAAATCATGAGGTGTGATTCTCCTAGGTAACAAGTACCAACACCAAAACACGCATGATTCATTGAGAACAACCGTGAGAAAATTGCCTTTAAAGATTAGAGATTTGTAATCGTGTAAATTGGGGAAATTCCGGGAAGAGTGAGTCTGTTTTCTCTTTTTTAGTTTTTGAGAGATTGACAAAAATAGAGGGATATCCCGGTCACCGAAAATCGACTGTTCCCTTTCCTAATCTGTTCCTCCTTTCTTTGGGTGAGCCAAAAAAAAAGAAGATAACGGGAACTGTTTTCTCTCCTTCTTAGTTTTTTTTTTGTTTTTTACGCAACTTTGCTACGTAACAAGTGAAAATGCAAAAAAAGCCAAAAAAAGAAGATACCGGGAACCGGCGTGATTGGCGCGTAAACTTCCCAATTTTAGGTATATATGCATGGAAATGAAAGGAATAGATCAACAGTCAATTCAAGAATCAAATCAATGGAAGCAACACAATGCAAGTTACACAACAATTTCCAATCTTGGCCAATTTAAGCGAGTTCGATGCTGACGATTACACTCTGATATTCCCACTGATGGCCTAAATCGATATTCAACAGCTCTCGCTGTGTACATTCTGTAATCCTGTACATTCTGCATGCTGTACATTCTGCCATTTTCTTTACTTCGATCCATTAATAGCCAAAGATCTCAATCCTGCTGCCGATCTCACCTCAATCTCATCTGCTATGTTGCATCATCGATCTCCCAAAAGACTTTGATTTCGTCACATTTATATGCAATGATTAAAATAGATTACCATGTAGCTTCTCAATCATTAAGAAAGACAACAAAACCATAAAACAAAACCTTAAAGAGAAAAACACCAATTGCGTACTCAAGAAAAGTCGAATCTAGTTATACAGATACCAGAAAGATTCATCCAACATCTTTAAAATTAATAGAACTAATTGCAAGCATCGTATTTATTCTATTAAAAGAGGCCCTCTAATATAAGACGCGTCTTTTAGTACAGGATTCCCTTAAATCCTATTTTGTTTCTTGTTTCTTTTGTTCTTTCTATTTTTTCAAGGTGGAAGGAATCAGATATGCCAAGAAGAACAACAATCGAGAAGCGGGACGACATTTTAACGACAGGCTGACTTTAAGACTAATGGCGACTTCCGAAAGCATCTTAAAGCCATAAAGTTTTTGTAAAGTTTCTGTAAATTATTTTGGAGGGCCATAAAATTTTGGAGTGGCTCAAATTAAATGAGACACTCAAAAATTCTGTCGGCGATGTGGTAATTAGAGAAATGAATAGACGGTTGTAACATTGTTAAGAATAAAATGAATACATTAACTCTTAAGAATAAATGGTTAAACCATTGTGAAGAGGTAAAAGGTTCAGGTGGAGTTCAAAATGTGGCCGTTAGTGGTTTCTCGATAGGCTTTTATCCTTCAAATGTACCGGTGGCTTTTCGGGAAATCGTCGTTCTGCGTAAACACTGTTTCCCAGAGATGGTGTTTGTGAGAAATCTCCAATCATTCTTTTCTTTTACCTTTTCCTTTCTGTCAATTCGTGTTTTTGTGATCAGACACTCTAATTGATAATCTCTGTCATTTTATCATTGATTGGTTTATTCAAAAAGATGTTTTTCTAAAAAACTGATAAGGAAATCGATTTAGTCGAGTCGATTTGAGATCTTTAGAGTTTGAAATGTTGATTCCAGACTTTAAAAGGTATTCAGAATCAATTCAGAATCAATTCCGAATCATATCGAATTATTATTATTTAGAAGATTTAGCTTAGAAGAAGTCAAAACTTTGCCGCTTAAGAGACAAAACTCATAAATCATAAGGGAATCAATCCCAGGTCCAATCCGCTTTTGAAAAGATGCTTCATAACACATTCACGACAAAGTCATTTTAAACTTTGCTGCCGTTTCAGACGAAAGCTTTTTAGCTGTAGACCTGAAAATTTGTAATCGAAGGCATTCTGGGATAGAGAAATCTGAATTTATTAATTTTCAATCCGTTTTTGAAACGGTAATTCATAACACATTTAACTTCTAACTAAACGGTAAAATGCAAAAAATTATGTAGAAGATTTAGCTTAGAAAAAGTCAAAAATTTAGCTATTGAAGTGTCACTCTAGCTATCTTGTGGAAATATCTTGTAGAAACAATGATAGACGCTTCAGTATAGATAAAATTCACTTCTGTATTCCAATTCATTTGGAACCATCTACTTATTTTCGTTCGCTTTCTTTTTTCATCAACTTCCTGCTTTTGAAAATCGGGAAGCCAATGAAAATGTCTTTCAATAGGTCTTCTTTTTGACTTTGAAACGCTGAGGCGAAATTCTCGCACATATTCAATGAGGATTTCTTCAAATCCGTTCCCAAGATTATTTTTTCACTGATCAAATTAAAAACTTAGAAAAGAATCTAGTTGCTTAGAAGAAAAACGTAAAAGAATCGAGTTTTTTCAAGTTTTATAGAAGCCTTGCAATGCAATACGCGAATAGATTTGTATCATTTTATAGTCAAAGTGATGTTTCCAAGATTTCGGAAGACTTACGTCACAGTTTGAAATATTTTGGAGGGTTTCTATTTTGTGAGAGCATTGTTACACGCCCAGAATGAATGAAACAAACGGAGCGATGCAAATCCGCGCGAAAAAGTGATTTCTAGATTTTTTTGAAAGGGGAAAGGTATCAAGGACGTAAAAAAGCAACCTGATTCCAAATATAAAACTTTTTTTTGAAATCCGTCTAACTGAGTTTTTAAAAATTCATTTTTTGTTTTTCCCATGGGCTATTTTGGACTTCTATCACTATAAATTGCTGGCATGAAGGGAAAAAGTCGAAACAAAGCAACAAGTTTTGTTGGCATATTTCTTGAGAATGTTATTGTGTAAAAATCTAGAGTTTGATTAAGTCTGCACAAAGTAATAGCGTTTTGAACGAGTGCAACGCGAATTTTCGAAGTCGGCGCATTATAGCGTGGACTTTCTACCGTAGGACTTTCTAGCGTGGACTTTCTACCGAACAACAAAAAACAAAAGGCTAGATATAGCCACTTTTTGACTAGAGAAATACACTTTTTCTGCTTTTCTTTATTCTTTTCTGTTTAATCAAAATTAAAATCAGAAAAAGGGGGATAAACTGCACTCCAGCTTTTTATTTAACTATTCTAACATTAAAAAACATTACGGGAAACAATAGTAGCATGTCTAGCCGAAACAAATTCTAAGATATTCATTGTGTTGCTTCTCCTCTGATGTTCCTACGCACACAGATGTTCCTACACACAATAAAATCTAGCAATATGAGTAAAGAAGTTCTTGAATTGTTGCATTTTACTGGACAAAAGGAACATCAAGAGAAGCAACACAATGAATATCTTAAAATTTGGGCCAGATGATCGACCGGGTAGGAGTTTTGTCTCTTAAGCGGAAGGTCTAGGGTTCAATTACGCTGGCAAGATAAAAATGTTTGTATCGTGGGCTTTTTCTTTCACAACATTTGGGTAATAGGGGTAATAGGGATAACGACGACCGCAGTGTCATAAAATTGTGTGTTTAGACCTTTATGTTTTATTATGTACCCTTTGTTTGTATCACATTATTGGTTTTTCTACCGTAGGCGAAGAATAAAAAAAGAAAAAGCCTAGATAAAGCCACTTTTTGACTAGAGAACTACACTCTTTCTGCTCTTTTTGTTCTTTTCTGTTTAATCAAAATTAAAATCAGAAAAATGGGGATAAACTGCACTCCAGCTTTTTATTTAACTATTCTAACATTAAAAAACATTACAGGTAACACTATTACCATGTCTAGCCGAAACAAATTTTCAGGTATTCATTATGTTGCTTCTCTTGATTTTCCAACACAGTTCCTACACACAGCTGTTCCTACACACAGTAAAATCTGGCAGCATGAGTAAAGAAGTTCTTGAATCGTTGCATTTTACTGGCATTTTACTGAACAACTGATTTATTATACCTAAAAAAGCCTATTCTTAAACTTGAACACTTGCTTTGAAACCAACACAAACTGTTTGTCGAGGGTCTAGTTTGTCGACCAAAGAGAGCGCAACTCATTAATGAACGGGGAAAAGCCCGGCGCTGAATCCCTCGGCTTTTAGTCGCGGGGAAATGTAGCGTATAGGTGCGGCTATCCGGCGCCATCACTTACTCAAAGTCCCTTTGACTGGGGCCATAGATCAGAGGAGGTGCAAGTCCTGTACGAGTGGTGATGGAGTCGGTCGGTCGTTCCTTGGAGTCGGGTCTCAGTTACTAATTTTAGAAGTTGCTTGCTCTGGCCCTTTATCTTTCCTTCCTACCTTTCAAGAACAAGGAAGTTTGTCATGAGCAACAACTATTCCAATCTCTTTTCTGATTAGAAAAGAATAGAAGATTCGAGGAGTTGGGAGGAAATTGTTTTTGGACTCCCCGGTCTTCCGCCTTTCACAAGGGACCTCCCCTCCTCCACTCTTCTTTCATCCCTAATTGGTTGCAATTCTCTCTTCAATTCTTCAATTTCTTCACGTATTTCCTCAAACCTTTTTTGGTTTCTTTGATAATTTTCTTCCTAAAGATGGTCCAAAAATTCATTACAGAAGAAAGTTTCACTGAAATTTGAGCCAATTTCCAGAGGCTTTAGAAACAGAACGAAGCATTAGATAGTTTTTTTTTTGATGTTTTTATAAATATAAAGCCATCTTGTTGAAGCTATTTAGGATCTACGCAAATCTCATTTACTTACTTCTTGTTTTTGTTTTGATTCAATGGCCAATTGCTTCTTGAGCTCTTGAGTTCAGCAACGGAAATTCTATTGAGCTCGGTGAGCTGAAATGCTAAATCAGCTCGATTTCAAACTTTTCCGGCTTTTGCTTTTGCTTTTGCGTAGTTTCCGGCTATTTTGAAGGAATGCGGGTATTTTGGAAAAATCCAGGTATTTTAAACTGGCCGCCACGCTTTGAAGACCTATAACTTTGTCCTGAGATAATATTTTTGTTAACTTTTTCTATCATTGTACAGAGGACATTTCAGGCTTTCAAATAATATCAAATAGAGCTTTATTCGATAATTCAGTCCAAGAGAATCCGAGCTAACTCTGAGCAAATGAGGCCCATCTAACTCCGTGTCGTGTCGCCTTGTTTAAATGAGAATGAAAAATCCAGTCAAGCTTTATTTGGTATCATTTGAAATGCTGAAATGTCCTCTGTACAATGATATAAAAAGTTAGCAAAAATATTATCTCTGGACAAAGTTATAAGCCTTCAAAGCGTGACGATCCGTTTAAAATCCCAGATTTTTTCAAAATAACTACGAACTACGCAAGAACTACACAAGAGCCACTTTTTCAAAAGTTCAATGCTAAAAAGGCAAAACATCATCAAGCTAAGTCTATTTTTTTGTTGTTTTTGAGTGTTTTCTTGTTTCTTCAATCATAAATTTGATCCAATCGCCATCCAAGCCCTAATCCAATCGGAAAAGTACTGCAAGATTTGTTCAAAAGCTTTTGACAGCTTTCTTTTGACAACTTTTGGCAACTTTATCTTATCAGAATACGAAATTTGATCTAAAATAAATTCAAATAATCCAACTAAAAGTAGATTTTTAGCAATTTCTTCATAGAGAATCTTCCGAATGACGTAAAATCTCTAATCTCACAAACTTGAAACATTTTATTTTAGTCACCGAAGAGAATCCAGAAAAAATGGAATTCAATTTACACTCTAAATCCTTTCGGGAGAGTAACCTAACCAGAAACGAATCGCCAAATAAAATCAAAGTTTTCCTTTTCAGCTTCATGCCACGTGAAGTCTATTGCTTTTCGCGACAAAACAACTCCCCGATTCAAACTCATTCTCTCTCATTCTCTCTCATTCTCATTACTTTCTGAAAGCTAAATCTTTCTTCTGAAAGCTAAATTTAGATTTTTAGATACATGCTTATTTTGAAATACTTTAAATGTGTCTAGAATTTGAATAAATAAAGAACTACTCAATTTAAATAAAGAACTACTCAAATTTCGAAGATCCAATAATTGCTATTTTCGCTATTTTCGCCATTTATTCCAATTTTTGTTATTATAGGTCAAAAATGAACGTCTAGACCTTTTGAAAAGGCAAAAGTGCATCTTTGTAACTGAAATGGGACAAATTTGCATTGTTTTATTGTTTTATGGTTTTATTTATTGAAATTTTGAGTAATTTTGAGCAATTTTGAGCTTTATTTAAATTTGATTGAAATTTAGAGTCAATCCATGCTTTGATTTTCGACTCGAAAATCTGGATTGACTCAATTGTAGCCAGATTTTTGATTTCCTTCATTTTCGTTGAACAATTCTTCTAAATTGATATTTTAAGATTAAAAAGCACTGGTGTACATTCTTCTTTTCAAGGTAAATGATTGAATTTCAAAGAATACTTTCAAAGAATACTTTCAAAGAATGCTTTCAGAATACTTTCAAATAATACTTTCAGAATACTTTCAAAGAAGAAAGATTGCTTTAGAACTTCAGAGTGAAAAAAGGTACACTACTGAACAATGAAATATCATATTTGAAAAAAGATCTTCACTTTCGAGCGCCTGTAACTCCGTTGTCTTTACCGTATTTCTAAATATTAATATTACCATTGTGTAGCCCTTGAAAAGAGCTTTCAGAAAATGTATAACACTAATAGTTTAAACTCAAAGACAAGGGAGTTACAGGCGCGCGAAAGTGACGATCGTGTTTCAAATATGATACTTCATTGTCCAGTACTGTAAGTAGAATTCTGGACAACAGATAGTCAAGGAATCCTTTCTGGATATCTACAAGAAATGAAGAGAACGGCAAGAAGTACAGTTGAATGAAAACTTAAGCTTTGATTGCGCTTTAAGGCTAAGGACATTTTTTTGAGTTAATTACAAAAATTTGGTAGGGTTTTCTGTGCAAAAGGGAAAAAACTAAAAAATCTCACTGAAAAATGGTTTTTCAGTGAAGGCTTTTCTTTGAAAATGAAAGAATTTTAAATGAATTTTGACCCCGTTCTTTTCATTTTCACTTTTTTCTTTGATATTTCTTGAATTCAAAATTAGATGAACGCTTTGCAAATGGAATTTTCAGCAAATTTCTCAAGAAGCGCTTTCAATTTTGTTTCCTCAGAGTCATGAAAGCGTTGATAAATTGATTTTCTATACTTTACTGTCTAAATTTTTTAGTTTTCAGCTCATACTCATGTTAATTGTGTAAATAAATTGTACATATATTTGTGGAACTAAAACTATTAAAGCTTAAATAGCGCCATGAACTTTATCAAAGTAAATCGATGAAACTTTTTAGAAAATTGAGTGTTAAAAGACTTTTGTAAAAAATTATTGTAAAAACAAAGTTTTCTCATGAAATGATCCGAACTCTTAGCTATTTTGAATGATATTTTTAGGATAATGATTTCATCAAACAGGATAATGGGCCGTCATTTCCCACTATATAGTCAAAACCGAACTCTTGTGAAAGTGGGGTTTTCAAAAAGTGCCCTTTCGAAATTTCTTCAATGATTCAATGAAGATTCCTCGAATCTCCATTGAAATGAAACCTGATATCGATAGAAACCTGATATCGATGAATGTTATAAACTATTTGAAAGCTGTAAATCTCCTCTACAAAATAGGCTAAAAGGTGTTTCAATTGATCGAGCCATTGAAGAAATTTCGAGGACGAAATGCGAGTGACCAAAAAAGGAATCGAGTCACTTTAGGGACAAGTTTAGTGAATTATTTTGAATTTTAGGGCGGTCATTTTCATAGGCAGAACCGAACTCTTATGAAAGTGGGGTCTTCAAAAAGTGCCCTTGGAAAGCTAACTCTATTTTGAGCACACTAAACTTGTCCCTAAAGTGACTGTAAAAACTTTGTGTTTACCATAATTTTTCTTTTTTGTGAAAAAGCCGCTTTTTAGACGATTTTGAGGGTTTTAAACTTACGCTCTATCTAAATTTCTGTAAATGTATTTCGGTTAGACTTTTTTTAATGAATTGATATATAGTTATCCTTCTTTTTTTAAATCTTCAATTTTGGGAAGCTAACTCTATTTTGAGCACACTAAACTTGTCCCTAAAGTGACTCAATTCCTTTTTTGGTCACTCGCATTTCGTCCTCGAAATTTCTTCAATGGCTCGATCAATTGAAACACCTTTTAGCCTATTTTGTAGAGGAGATTTACAGCTTTCAAATAGTTTATAACATTCATCGATATCAGGTTTCTATCGTTGGAAATTTATGAAAATGTTGAAATCCGCATTTCTTATGCATGTACCTAATATATTGGGATTATTATATAAAACATTTTCAATACGTCCATCATTACCTAAAATGTGAAATGTGAACAAAGTCCTGAATCTTGAAGGAAACTTGCAAGTTTATCAATTCACAAATAGAAAGATCTTTTATTTGGATTTGGAAAGTCTTAACTTTGCTGAATGACTAAAGCCATCAAATGCTACTGATGATAAATGAATAACACCAAACGTTATGTCACTTTTTTGTCCCGTTATGTCCCGTCACTTTTTTGTGACTTATGATTTGTCTTTACTGGGAAAATCTCACGTTAACACATGTCAATTTGACAGGAGAAAAGAAAAAGAGGTAAGTCTGTTACACAAAAAAGCACGCATTTTAAGAAAACAAGCGCCATTAAATCAACAAGTTTCACAATTTTTGCGTATTCATCTTTCAATAATACTATTCGATGATACAATTCTATCGAAAATTCCATTTTTCACAGTTCAGTGCCTTCAAAAAGAGGACAGGGTTATTCCAAGAAAACCTGCAAAAGTCTGCCTGCAAACTTTCCCCTTTGATTTGATCACTTTCCCAGAACTTCTGAAAGTTTTGCTTCAGGTTTGCTTAGCATTTAAAAATTAATCAAAACTTTTGAGAAACTTGGTTTTTAAACTTTTAAAACAAGCTAAAATTTGATTTATTTTCTTTTCTTTACATTAGTTAGTGAGAAAAAAACGTTCCCAAACCCAATTTCCCAATTCTTTTGTTGAGCGAAGGAAGGGAAATTGAAGGCCAAGTAATTTCCAAAAGAATTTTTCGTCTTTTTTTTTAAATGAAATAAACTCTTTCATTGACCAAATTGTTAAAGAAGAATGACAAAATCAATGAAAGAAAAGTCGTTTGACGAAATTTGAGATCTCTTGGGGATTTTCAAATGAGAAGAGCAACGACAATGAGGTTTTAAAACCTTTTTTTCAGTTTCTTGTGGTCCTCATTCGTTTTAAAGCTCACCAAAAAAAGCATAAATGTTGATATATTGTTTCCTTTCAATTCCAAAAGTTCAAAGGTCCTCTATTTTAGCCTCAATTTTTTTAATGGCGTCAGTTGCTTTATTTTTCCTCTCTAGAACCTTTCATTTTCCCATGAATGAAAATGAAAAGCGAAAATTGACTCAATTACTCTTTGGAGAGAAAACTTTATCTCAAATATCTATTCAAAAGTGTTCCAATTTATCTTTAGAGCTTACAATTAGCTGTAAAAATGGCTAAATTGCAAAAAATGATGATGTGTCAGTGAGGAGTTTTGATCAGCAACGTTTCGGGCTTACTTAAAGCTAGAATTTGCAGTAACCAGCTGCAGTTAGAGCTACAGTTAGAGCTACAGCTAGAGCTGCAGTTAGAGCTGCAGTTAGAGCTGCAGTTAGAGCTGCAGTTAGAGCTGCAGTTAGAGCTGTAGTTAGAGCTGTAGTTAGAGCTGTAGTTAGAGCTGTAGTTAGAGCTGCAGTTAGAGCTGCAGTTAGAGCTGCAGTTAGAGCTGCAGTTAGAGCTGCAGTTAGAGCTGTAGTTAGAGCTGTAGTTAGAGCTACAGCTAGAGCTGCAGTTAGAGCTGCAGTTAGAGCTGCAGTTAGAGATGCAGTTAGAGCTGTAGTTAGAGCTGCAGTTAGAGCTGTAGTTAGAGCTACAGTTAGTTATTTAGAGTTAGAGCTAAATCTATCATTGAATATTACTTATAAATCTAATCTATTGCTGTCTTTCTTCTTTAAGAACATTGCTGCTTAATTGTTTCATTTCATTGTTGCTTCATTTTATTCATTCACAATTCATAAATTACCCATTTTCTCATCAATTTGAGCTATTCTAAATTTTCCCATTGCCATTCCTTTTCATTCAAACCATTTTAGAACAAAACATTATCTAAATATTGTCTAAATATTGTCTAAATATTATCTAAATATTGTCTAAATGATCGATTCAAATGCCTCAAGTCAACACCATCAAATGGCCAGAAGTCACTACTTCAAAAATGTTTCAATTGTTGAGGTGCGAGTCCTACCATGAATCTAAACGATTCAATTTACCGTAAATGCTGTATTAGAACGACACGTTGTTCTATTTTTCACTCGAATGGCCACTGCTGATCACAAAAAAAGTATTCATTTCAAAAAACGCGTATTTCATTCAATAAGTATTTTATTAAATAGATCAATTTTAACAAATTAAAACGTTATAATTTAACCCATAACTCACATAAAAAGATTGCCTTCGAAAGAAACTCTCTAACCATCCGTGGCTTTTATTGAAATTGACCCCTGCTCTTGTAAATTCCATTGCTGACTTGTCCGGAACAATACTTCAAATGATTCGCTTCTTGTCGTCGCGTTGAGATCAAATTCGATCGATGATCGATGATGAACGATCAACGATCAACGATCAAAGATCAACGATGCGACTTCTGCCGCCAAAAGATGTAGACCACCTCCATTAAGTCGTTTTCTCTTTTTGTTGAGATCATCGAGCTTTCCTTCTTGTTTTTTCCAATAGATGATTGACGAACGTGACTCCACGTTATCCTCATTTTCACTTATCACTTTCGCTCCGTTGAGTCCTTCTCGGCTGTTCCTCGTAGACCCTCAACTTGTTTATCATCTTTCTTCTTGAAGAATTCTTCTCGTTCATCGTTTTCCCGTTGAGCTCGACATTCTTTAAATCCATCGAGAGATCACTCGTCGATTCATTCCATCCCTAAAAAGAAAAGATTATTGAAATATAATCACAACAAAAATTGAGAGAGATAAATGTAATAAATGTAATAAATCTTTGGCGCGAAAATGAAAAGAATGAGCTTTTGAAAATGAATTTGAAACGTTGCGTAGCTGCCCAGTTTGAATAAAAATTTTTAATGTAAATTAAAAAATTCTATTTCAAATGTAAATGAGTGTCGTTCTATTAGAGGGTGTCGTTCAAATACAGCATTCACGGCAGGTTAAAACTCGAATTATTGGGTTGTCCAATTATGAATGCTTTTACTATTTTGTAAATTTCTCAAGATATCGAACAGATGTAGATGAGTGTTATATATCATTAAAAAGCTGAAGATCTCCTCTACATTTGGAAATAAAAAAGTTTTTGAATTCATTCAACTTTTTGGGAAATTGACTGCACAAAGAGAGAGGTCGTTTTCAAAAAAAACCCCATTCCAGCTTAGCTATTCCTCAAGTTTTATGGTGTAAAATAATCGCCCAGAAAAGAAAAGAAAAGCAAAGATGCTCTGAAATTGTTATATTGGAAAAAAAGTTGTATTGATATATCTATTAGCCAAACATCAAAAGGTTAACTCAATTTGAGCTGAGTCAAAACTTGATCCAAAGGCACACTTCCATTTTTTGGCCACCTTTTCTTCTGTGCAGTCAATTTGCCCAAAAGCTGAACAAATTCAAAAACTTTTTATATAAAAATGTAGAGGAGATCTTCAGCTTTCGAACAATACTCATATATATCTTTTTCTTGATTTCGGTTACTTGAGAAATTTACAAAATAGTAAAAAAACGCGCGTTCATAATTGGACAACCCAATAGTTACACCTTAAGAAATATAGAAATTAATGGGAAACAAGGATTGCAAGGCTACAAAATGGATGAAATCCAATACCCACATGAGAAGAGAGATCTAGGTTATCTACTGATTTTTTTAAAGAACTCATCGCTGCATTCTCTTGAGTTGTTTGGTAGTAAATTCCACAATCTCGTAATATAATAGAATATATAAAAATAATAATAAAAATAATAATATAATAAAAAGATAGAATTAGACACAAAGTTATTGGAGAAAAGCGAAATTTTCGAGATAAACGAATCTCTCCTTGAGCACTAGATTGAGTAGATAAAAGCACTAGATTAAAAATTACAAAAAAGAGGACTAGAATGTTATACAATGCAAGCTGAGTTAAAATAAAATCTAAAAATTCGCATTGAAACGAGAATTCAGGATGATCCGAACATCATAATGAGCACGATTCTCAACTACGCGACTCCCATTCAAAACGTGTTATTAATGGTGCGTTCTGGGCAAATTTTTGGTTCTCATTGCTTTTAAATTTCAATTCTCCTTACTGTTTCAGTAAATTTTTCAGATCTCAGTCCTCGGAAATGGCTTATTAGTTGGTTCATCTCGATCTCTTCCCGCTCCCGTATCTCCTTACCTAAAACTATGTGTATCTCTGGCGGCTGCCGACCTTTTAACTTCTCTACATTTGTCTTGGAGTAAGACATGGAAATCAAACACTGATATCACATCATTCCAGAAAGTATTCTTTCTTTTATCAACATTTCTATGGGTATGAAACTTTTCACACCGTGTATGTTTGCTGTCAACGAATCTTTACGGGTTTGTGAAAGCTTTGATGTTCTCGTTGCTGTTGGTGAATAAGTCTTTTCGTTGCTTTTCGTATTTCAGTTCAAAAATGACAAATTCAGCAATTAACCTAGCGTAAATACTGTAATAGTACCCCACCGCCCTCGTACAGTCGCGTAGTCGCAAGTATTTCATTATTTCATTTCTTTCAAAGCGCCTGTACTTTCAAAAAATGCGTCTTTAATATCAAAAAATAGCTGAAATTCAGGGCTATTTTTTGATACCTAAGCGAACATTGTAGCATAAACCAGTGTCGAGAAAAACTCGTTCAAAGCTAGACTACGCAACACTCCGCACCGTCTTTATGGGGGTGGGGTACTATTACAGTATTTACGGTATGCTTTGCTCTAAATAAGAAGTGTCAATTTTAGCTCACTTTCAAGGAGGTTCGAGAGTGAAAACGTGTTTTTCCGAAAAAATCTATAAAAACCTCTACGAAGAAATTGGCTGAATGAATTTCTCTGAAAATTTGGCTATATACCTAACTTTTTGTGCTCTATCTTTTACCTTTTGGAGATAAAGATGGGTTTTCTTAGTTAAAGTGTCTAAACCGCATCATCGACCGCCCTTTTTGACTATCCGTTGACTTCTTTTTTAACTTCACACTCCCAAAAAGTCACGAAAAGACTTTCTGGACAGCCAAATAGAATGGACTCCTTATGATTTAAATTGCTTTTGATTTAAACGTATTTTCACTCTCGAATTTGCTTGAAAGTGAACCAAAATTGACTTAAAAAGATGGGAAATTGAGCAATAAACTGTTTTTGAATAATTGTACAATAAACAAATCATAGATTAATTGCTGAATTTGTTATTTTTCAACGCAAGTATGAAAAGGAACGAAAAGACTTATTCACCAATCTAATATTTAACCCCAAACGGTTACTTGAACCGGTTACTTGAACCGGTTACTTGAACCGGTTACTTGAACCGGTTACTTGAACCGGTTACTTGAACCGGTTACTTGAACCGGTTACTTGAACCGGTTACTTGAACCGGTTACTTGAACCGGTTACTTGAACCGGTTACTTGAACCGGTTACTTGAACCGGTTACTTGAACCGGTTACTTGAACCGGTTACTTGAACCTGATTATTATATTGTATCCAATTATTGTATTTAAGTGAGATTAGATGGAAACTGAAAAGTTTCCATTTCCAGCAATTCAATCATATGGACTAGAGTGTCTTGTGCCAGCTCCCGTTTATGTTCAAAAGTATACTTTTAAGCCAGCTTCTTCTCTATTCCTTCAAACTTGATATTTTCTTTTGATTTTGAACACCAGGGCACTAAAACTAGCTTGTAGCAAGTGTACCCATTTTTAGCTCTCCTCCATGCTATGCTCAAACTTGCATCTCTTCGTGCTGGGTTTGAATCATTTTGTCGGCACATTGTGGCCAATCCGACACAAGGTGGGTGTGTAAAAAGTTATCTCGAAATTCAGTTTGACTCTTTTTCCAGGTTTTCGTCACTACAAAAAGAATGCGCTATGTTCTGATCAATCTATGGCTTATCCCACATCTTGTTGTTTTCACATGGTAAACTCAACGAAATTGAGCAACTCTTACACTAAATTTCTAGGTTTTGGTGGTCATCAATAACTGAGTTTAAAATTGGGAATTGTGAGCTGCGCTTTTATTTGGCTTTCCCATTTCGATTGACAATTTTCTTGCTATCATTTATTCCAATGGCTTCAACTGTGGTAGGTCATAGACATAGAGAAATTCTAATCCGAACCGAATTTCACCTTCGTTTTCTTGATCGTTTCTTGAACGATTGCTCTGAAATTTTGTCTACAAGCTGAAAATGTTGATTTCTATCTTTATATTCTATTCTATAAGAGACGGCGAAAAAAACGAGGGTGGAATTAGGTTCGGATTGGAATTTTATCATATCCAGTAGGTACTAAAGACTTAGATCGAATCCGGATTACATCGGCTCGGATTGTCTCGGATAATGATCCGATCCATCCGACAGAAAGGATCGGATTAGCTCAAGATCATACTTTTTGCACTTAGCATTCATTTTTTGGTTTAAAATGCAAATTTTGTATCATTTAAAATGCAAATATTATACTTTTTTGAGGTACCTTCTCCCAAGTGTCCCCATTGCCAGAGGCAAACTACGTTTTTTGTGTTTTTCTCGCCGCTCACTTGACCGATTTGGCTACATTTGGTTTCATTAGATAGATTTTAAATAGGGCTATTGAATGAAACCAAGTGCAGACAAATCGGTGAGGGGAAAAAAGCACAAAGAACGTAGTTTGCCTCTGGCAATGGGGACACTTGGGAGAAGGTACTTCAAAACCATACAAATTATCTAAGCAAATGCGAAATATTCAGTGAATTCAGTGAAGATTTAAGTTAAAATCAGTTTTTACTAGCGTTAGACTTGCTATTGGATGGATTGAATCCGGATTACATCGGATCGGATTGCCTCGGATGATGCTCCGATTCGATCCTATAATCGGATCCGATAATCCGATCCGATGCGATGATCCAATCCGATCCGATGATCCAATCCGATGCGATGATCCGATCCGATAACCCGATCCGATAATCCGATCCGATAATCCGATCCGATAATCCGATCCGATCCGATGATCCGATCCGATTCGATCCGATCCGATCCGATGATCCGATCCGATTCGATCCGATCCAATGACCTCATTCATCGGATTGCATCCGACCCAATCCAATCCGACAGAATTTTGATCGGATTTAGTAGCAAGTCTAGTAGGTGCTCATTACTGGTTAGCTAAATCTTAAGAGTTGTTGGACAGAACTTTCAAATCCATTTCAGATAATGTACGCAGTGATCGTTCGTTGCTTGACGAAAGCTCAAACAAGAATGGTACGAAGCGGTCATAGTAGGCAAGTAAAACAGAAATTTAAACGAAAGCTAGCTATTTTAGTGACGATCCACTCACGCGGAAATGTAGCTTGGAAAGTACGACTCAGAAAAAGATGAAACTCGTGTGGACGAGTCTGATCATCGTTTCTTCATATTGCTTCTCATGGGGTCCGCAAACGATTTTCTTTGTGACGGTAAGATTTGGAAAAACTCGAATTGAAACATTTTAAACTCTGAAAGCAAAACTGTAGCTTTGTTTTTTTCTAGGTTTGCCAATCCGGTTGCCCAATCACAGCCTACACCGAAATCAGCTTTCGTACAGCGGCCATTCTTTCTCAATCAATTCAGACTTTGGTAAATATTTTGCGAAAAGTACTTCAATAATGCGATAATTCATTTTGTAGGTAGTGCTGAAAATGGCGGCAAATCTATTCATTTACACGCTACGAATGGACAAATTTAGACAGTGCATTGGGAATGATTTGAGGAAATTAAAAGTGGGTTGGGAAATTTGTTCATTTGGAAATTGGTTAAAGGGGGGGTATTAATCGCGGCCGGGTGACGATAAAAATTTTTTTACGGCAACCACCTGTTTTTTTATTTTAATATCGCTGATTTTATTATAAAAAGAATAAAAATCACCCGGCTAGAGTGATTTGATGGGTTTACAAATTTTTGGAGACACTGCAAGGCTTGGAGAAAAACAAGATCGTCACTCATCAGACACCTCAGCTAAAAGGCACCTATTTGAGAAAACTAAAACCACAAGCGACCACAAATGGAAAAAAGATCTAATTGTGTCAATTAAAGCGCTGAAGATGTCCTACGGTGGAGGAGATTCAGTCACTTCTGGTGAAGATGCGCTGGAAATTGATAAGATAGGAAGCCGATTTGAGGAACTGCTGTACTTGAGCGAAGATGAAAGTGAGCAAGAGGAAGAATTATAGATTAACATTTTATTTTTATTGTTTTTTGTGCTTTTTATTTTGTTTTTAAATTTATCTGCAATTAAAATTCAATCGATCTAGACTGTGCTGAGGTGTCTGATGAGTGACGATCTTGTTTTTCTCCAAGCCTTGCAGTGTCTCCAAAAATTTGTAAACCCATCAAATCACTCTAGCCGGGTGATTTTTATTCTTTTTATAATAAAATCAGCGATATTAAAATAAAAAAACAGGTGGTTGCCGTAAAAAATTTTTTATCGTCACCCGGCCGCGATTAATACCCCCCTTTAATTAAAATTCACTCACTAAAACGAAGAGTGCAAAATAGAAAACAAAGAAAAAGAAATTAGATAACAAAGCTTTCAATTTTGCTTCGTTTTGGGAAACCTAATAAAATCTGAGCCTTTACTTCGATAATAAGAAATTCAACTTCAAGCTTTTAGTCTCTATTCAATACGCTTCGAAATCTGGCAAGCAAAGTTCTTTTCAAATATAGAGGTAGTTGCGTGCTGGGTTTATACGTGTGCTTGTGCTTTTTTCCGATTCTGTAATCGATTCACCCTGTTCTGTGTGTCTATTAGACTTGTAGCAAAAACATCTGTCGATCCTCTTTTGCCGTTGGCAAGTCAAGGTTTTTCGTGTTTTTCTGAGCACCAACCTTTTGCTTTGGACCATTTTGACTATCATTTGATGCAGAATAAAATTGCGCGTCGAATGATACCAAAATCAACTCAAAATATAATATCCACGCAAAGTTGTTGGCTAAAAACCTAAACCTCACCCATTATGGGTGGGACTTAACCTTTTGCCTCATAACTTTCCATGGATATTACATTTTGAGTTAATTTTGATATCATTCGACGCGCAATTTTATTCTGCATCAAATGATAGTCAAATTGGTCAGAACCGAAAGGATGTTGCTGAGAAAAACACGAAAATCTTGACTTTCCAACGGCAAAAGAGGGTCGACAGATGTTTTTGCTACAAGTCTTGTGTCTATGTAATATTTCAAAGATTGTCTGCATTTGTTTCGAGTTTTAGAAGGGCTGTCTCTGTAAACTTTTGCACTTCGCATTTAAACTTTTTCAAATTTCAGCACCACTTCGGAAAAATGTTGTTCCGGAATTCTCTATGTCTCCAATCATCCACGACACCAAAGAATTCTCTATGTCTCCAATCATCCACGAATTTTACCTCGATCACGGTGAAATAAGCAAATAGTTTGGAAAGGGTTGAAATATTGGTACTCAATCGAAAATCTTCGAAAAGCGAAGATTTTCCGGTATTTATCGAACTTTACGTGTTTTGGTACAAATGTGAATAAAGTTTTCAATGAAATACTTTCAAAATCATGATCAAAGGTCAAGAAATAGAAGAAAGACAAAGACAAAGACAAAGACAAGAAAGAAAAGAAGACAATCTTATCCGATGACCTAGAGATAAGATCTTGGGCTATTCAAGGAAAGAAACTTGCATATTCACCATCAAATCAACAATATGAAGTTAATAATTTTGCTCTTTTTAACTAATAAACTAATCAATGCTCAATTTGAACTCGATTCTGATACACCACCACCGCCAGCTTATATTCCGGCGACTTATGGAGAAGAGACAATGGGAACAGAGGAAATGATGGAAACTACGGAAACTACGGAAACCAATGAAATTCCTACTGAAATCTCTCAAAAATCCACAATGAAACCAACTACTTCTACAAAGATTTCAATTGAAAAGATCACTGCCTCTGTTCAGATGGGATACAAACCATTTGGATTCAGTAAGTCAATAGATATGATAAGTAAATCAATGGTAAGTCAATAGATATAGCAAATTTGCTATTTCAAACCGATTTTCTTTTGATTTGCTAGCCAATCAGCTAGTCGATTTGCTTTGAAAAACTTTCGCTAGCCAATTTGCCATTGGCTCTGTCTTGGGTTTGGTCTCAGAATGACGAATTTCGTTATCTTGATATACCATAAGAAGTGATCCTGATATACCATAAGAAACTTGTAATCACTATCGGGAATAAACTGAGTTCCTCGAGAGTAATGCGTTTTTTAAAACGGAAATTTACGAAAAATTAACTTGGAAAAAATTAACAGAAATTATTGCACTTTTAGCGAAAATTATTGCAAAAAATTGGCTCAAAAAATGACGAGTGCCGCCTTATATACGGCTCCTTGTCAAGATATTCAGGCTTTTAACTGGTTTCGTGGCAAATTCCCTTCAAATGTAAAGATATTCGATTTCCTCCACGTGTAAAGAGAATTGCTCGTAGTTACTCAACCAAAAACGCCGATTAAGCGAGTAAAAATTCTCATCTAAATTACTCATCTAAATTTTACTCGTACTGACTCGCAAGGAACACATCAGTATATAGATATAGGGCAATAGGTCTTGTACTGTTTAACAAACTTGTAATCACCAGTGGAAACGGATTGTAGATCAATGAGATCGACTTGGCATTGCTCTTCTTTGTGACAATCTGCTTCTTTGTGACAATTGGCTTACTGACAATCTCTCTCTGTTCCTTCTTTGTGGTCCCCCTTCTTCAACTCGCACTCGGGGCAAAGTTTAACAAAGGAATTGGAAGCAGTTCCTAAAAATTGAAACAAATCCCGAGGAAATCTAATTGGCAAATTGGCTAGTTTTCATAGCAAATCGACTAGCGAAAATTTTTCAAAGCAAATTGACCGAAATAGAAATCAGCTACAACAGATCGTATGCAAATTGCAAATTATCATTCTTTAAACCTTATTAGTCAACCACAGTCAACCACATGATTTGGCAAAGCTCAAAAACGTTAAACCAGCCTTTTTAGGAATGCAAGCTCCTCGGCAACAGTTTCTTCGCCCGTGTTGGATGAACTTTTGGGGACAATTCAAGTAAGCATTTTGATTCTGCGAAATTTCAGAACAACTTTGAAATCTTTAGAAAACAAAACAATAATGGTTTCTCTTTACAAACCTATCAACCGGGCATGTGCACTCATATCATCCTTGAGCTTGAATGGCTTCAAGATGAGATCACAGGAAGGTAGAGAAGCTAAAAGCACCATAAAAACTAAGTTTGTCAGCTAACACGAATATTTTGAGATTCAGAAGCCCAACTCCAGTAATGACTCCTGAATCAACAAGCCTTCAATGTGAAAAGATTCGAAAATTGATTTCAACCGTTGGTAAGGATTTTCGATTCCAAAAGTTGAAACATTTGCAAAAAAATTTCAGGCTTACTCGAACTGCAATCATGGACCAGTAATTACTGTGAATTTATCGAGCTTTTCACTGATGGAATGACTTGTGGAGAGGTGTTGAGCGTCGTTAAGTCATGGTAGAAACGTTATCGAATTGTACAATTTTCTGATTTAGCACCGCCAACATTGCCACAGTCCCTAAAGACAACTGGGCTTCGACAAATTTCATCGAAAAGCTCAGCAAGCTGAAATTGATCGATCCGGAAGTGAAAGTCTTGCTCTCGATCTCACCAAGAACTTTTGGACCGTTTATTTTCAATGTAATATTTACCCAAAAGTTCTTACACTTTTTCGGGAAGCAGTAGTTTTTTTGACTTGAAAAACATGTGAATTTCGAAAAACTAACGTTGAATTCTAAAAATTCAGGTATTTATTAGGTTGAGGAAAAAGTCATGTCGGTTTTTGTCACAAAACTGTTTATTGCTAAAAACATAAAAAAACGCACATCAATCAATGAAATATTCTCCATTATTATTGATGACTTGTTCCCATCCTCAAAAAAATGGGGAGTTTTCGAGCCAAACTGTCGACTGCTTTTTTGATCTGTGCATGATTCTCGAACTTTTCTCCCATAAGAAAACTCTTCAACAACGGAAAAAAAATAATCTGATAGGGCCAGGTACGGACTATAAGGTGCGCGGGGCAGAAGTTTCCAACCAAGCTCGTCGATTTCCCTTGTTTAAAATCATACCACAAAGCGGCTCGAAGCCGAAACTTTTCGTCTTGCATTTTATACTTGAAAATATTGTTAAATTTGTAGAAATTTGTGATTGTCAAATTTAATATGAAAGTATAGAGTGTCTAGCTGATATCTATTTGAAAAAAATCGCATAAGCAAAGTACTGGAAAATTGCCAACAACGGGAATTCAAAACCGACATTACTTTTTCCTCAACCTAATACTTCAATTTTTACCCCAATATGCCATAGAAAAAAAAGCGCTTTGACGAATTTTAAAACAACTTGATCAAAAAGTTTTTTTAGAGTTGCAAATTTTGGGCAAAAAAAGTTTACTAGGGGTAAAAATACCTGAATTTTTATAATCTGCCGTTAGTTTTTCAAAAATATCGTGTTTTCCTAGTCAAACTGTCCGTTTAAAAAAAAGTGTAAGGACTTTTGGGAAATCCTGTTTATAAAAAGAGCATTGCTTGTTCATCTGTCCGTCATTTGTACGAGATTTTTCTCAGCCGTCTTTGGGCTAAAAAAAACTGAAATCTTTTTAAAAAGTTTCAAAATATAATATAGTTATGTCATTTAAAATAAAAAATTCAAAAGTCAAGATTGAGTGGCACTACGGGGGGTCGAACCCGGATCGTGTGGACCGTAGACAAGCGCGCTCTCGACTGCGCCACAGTGTGGTCCGTAGACAAGCGCGCTCTCGACTGCGCCACAGTGTGGGCCGTAGACAAGCGCGCTCTCGACTGCGCCACAGTGTGGGCCGTAGACAAGCGCGCTCTCGACTGCGCCACAGTGTGGGCCGTAGACAAGCGCGCTCTTGACTGCGCCACAGTGTGGGCCGTAGACAAGCGCGCTCTCGACTGCACCACAGTGTGGTCCGTAGACCAGCGCGCTCTCGACTGCGCCACAGTGTGGGCCGTAGACAAGCGCGCTCTTGACTGCGCCACAGTGTGGGCCGTAGACAAGCGCGCTCTCGACTGCGCCACGGCGACGAAACTGGCATAAAGACATTCGCCAGAAAAGCCCGTCGTTAGGCGGGTTTTTCTGGTTTCTCGGTTGGTCATCAAATGAAATTTCAACTGAAATTTAGGAGTTGATGAATTCTACGCGAAGAACCGAGTTCATTCATGCTGCTGTGGGGTACATTGGAGGGAAAATGGATGGATTGGCCCTGGATTGGGATCATTCTGTTTGGGACAAAGAGAGTTACACTTCTTTTGTGCAGGTGAGTGTTCTTAAACATGTTCCCGAATGCAAAGCCGATTTCAGGAACTCAAGTTCACAATGGACGAGCTGCAGACTCTGACTCCTGGACAATCCTTTGAGATGGCTCTGATTCTTCCGGGTGATAAACAATCACTAGTTGAAGCATATGATATGAAAAATCTATGGGGGTTGGAAACTTGGGAACTTCAATCCAATAAATCATCTCAAATTCAGAGGTGTTTCCTTTGCTGTGTTGATGCCTTTCAATATATCCAATTTGTGGTCAAAGGATTTGACAATTTGGGGTCAAGTTAGTGACAGAATACAGGATTGATTGAATAATTTGAAGGTTGAAGTTAAAATGTTGAAGAATTGATCTTTTAGATGGAAGCGGCGCAATATTGTATCGAGCAAGGTTTCTTATCGAATAAACTTGTTTTTGGTGCCGCTACTTTTGGCTATGGATGGAAAATTTCCGTAAGACTGTTTGTAAAGAAATATTCTTTGCGTGCTTGGTACTCTTCACTCAAGACACGTTATTTCTTGCTTTGAGATATCTGATCTCACTTGAACTAAAAAACACTTTATTCAAGAGCCGACTGACTCGGAATCTTTGGGCTCTCACTTGAGCAACTTTCACACAAGATCGACAATTGAATTAAAAGTGACGATAAAAACAGAAACAATTTCGTCCTAATTAGGACACAACTTTCACACAAAAATGAGAGGAAAGCAGAAAGAAAAATGAAAGATAACAACAAACAAATGAACAACAGTTGCCTTATATAGGCTTTAACACAAGATACTCAGCTAACAAGCTACAAAACAATAAATGATTTGGGGCGCGAAATAAAATGAAGGCGCACCGATTTCCTCAATATTTTTCCAATTTTTAGGCTGTCAGAGTTAGATAACTTTTAGTGGCTATTCGCCACACTGTTAAAGTAACAATGACAATGAATAGAACAAAAAGAAAACAAAAAGAAATAAAAAAACAAAAAGAAAATAAACAAACAACTCCCTACAACTTTTAGGAATGTGGTGAGATCGAAAATGCGACTTCGAAAGATGTTGGTGCAACGATTCCCTCATACTCTGAAGTAAGAGCCATTCAAAAATAACAGCTCTGCTTTCTAGATCTGCGATTTGATTGAAAATGGCACCTATACTGTCATGCGCAATCAGGAAACCGACTTCGCTTTTCCGTATTTGATGTCCAAGGTTTTGTCATTTACCGTATTTACTCGAATAAAAGACCGGTCTTCTATTTTTTTTGCTCTATCTTCTATTCTATCTTCTATTCTACCCCCTAGATCCCGTCTTCTATTCTTTTTTGTAGAAATTTATTGTCTCGAATCATCTTTGGAGTCACGTTAAACTGTCGAGCAGCCGCTTCTTTCGAGTTTTTCTTTGAAAAACGAATGGCCTCCGGTTTAAAGGCGGCACTGTAGGCTTTCCGTTTCGTAGCGCCTCCCATCACCCAAAAAAAAATGCTACTTTTCCGTTATAGCTCCGCCAACTCCACATTTCCGTTATACTCCGCCAGTTTTTAGATAAAAAATGATCAGATAATCAAATAATTAAAAATAAACAGAGTCAAAATGGCGGGGGTTTAACGGAAATGTGAAGATGGCGGAGGTATAATGGAAAAGTACCAAAAAAATAGTGCTATTGAATGAAAATATAATATTTTTACCCTATTGGGTAAATTCCCTCATTCTTTTCCTGTATTTACCTGTATTCTTTTCCTTTTCCTGTACGTCGACTTTAGAAATAGAAAACAGGGTACCTCGAATATAAGACCGGTCTTATTTTTGAGACGATCTTATATTTGAGACGGTCTTCTATTTTTTCGATCACGCCCTAGACCCCGTCTTTTATTCGAGACGGTCTTATAATCGAGGCCGGTCTTCTATTCGAGTAAATACGGTAAGCAAATCAGCTTTGTTTCTAGAATCCCTTGAACCCAACTTTACACCCATTGCTGAAGCGCACGTTGTCAGAAATCTACGCAAAGATCGATCTCACTTTTTCGATGAACGATGAAGATTTGGAGCATTACTACACGGATGAGACTACGATCATCAATATGGTAAGCTGAAGAGGAACTTTTACGCATTTCTATCATCCTTGGTAATTTGAAGCTAAAATGTCGAGCTTGTGACACATTTTCTTGTGATCCAAGTTAAGTTTATCGTATTTTTTTCAAGCTCTTCAGCTTGTCTTATAAAATCTAGCACCTTACAAACGAATTTTAAACTACTTTTTGTCAATCCAAGCTACCCAGATAAACTATTGGGTCAATGAAGTGGCTAATTCATTTTAAATTCTCCACCATTTCTTCGCCAAATTACTTCTTTCTTGTAAATTTCTGTAAATTTCCTATCTAATTTCTATTTGGTTAGAATGAAAAGTGTTAATCTTAAGCTAATTACAGCGACATGAATGAAATGAATGAATGACGAATGATGAATGAAATGACATGAATGAAATGACATGAATGAAATGACATGAATGAAAGGAATGAATGACATGACTTTATTCGACATGAAATGTTGGAGAAACTTTTCGAGCATTGGAGTCAACTCAACTTTGATGTTCTTTTAAGCCAAAGTTCTATAGTTTCCAAAGTTCCAAAGTTCCAAAGTTCAAAGTTCCAAAGTTCAAAGTTCAAAATTCATAACTCTATTCAAAGATAAGCAAATTGAAAGGAGATTGAAAAGTGATTGAAAGGAAAATTGAAAGGAGAAAATGAGCCCAAAAAAATTTCAGCCTTATGAGAACTTTTTAAGCCAAAGTACCGACTTTGGCCCATTTAAAAGTGGTTTTTCGAGGTTGCTAAAATTTTGTTTGCTAAAAACTTGCTAAACATTTTAAAGCTGGTACAGAGATACAATAAGTGTTAGTAACTGATGATTTTAAAACAATTTATAAGCCCAAATCTTGAACTTTTTGATTTTCCCGCCCACTTCCCGTCTTGATCCCAATCGTAGCACTCGATGAGGAAAGTTCTGAGCTTTGTAAATCACAAAGCTCAGAACTTTCCTCATGGAGACTTCGAACTTTCTGAACTGTTCTGACTTTGAGTTTTTATGAATTTTGTTCTCTTGTATCAAGCAGAACAAAGAAGCATTTAAAGAATTCGTTTAAATTCGAGTTTCTAGTTTCAAACATTGTTTTAGCAAAACATTCGGATCTAATTGTTTGTTTGTTTGTTGTTTGTCTGTTGTTTGTCTGTTGTTTGTCTGTTGTTTATCTGTTGTTTGTTTGTCGTTTGTTTGTCGTTTGTCTGTCGTTTGTTTGTTGTTTGTCTGTTTTTTGTCTGTTGTTTGTCTGTTGTTTGTTTGTCGTTTGTTTGTTGTTTGTTTGTTGTTTATCTGTTGTTTGTCGTTTGTTTGTCGTTTGTTTGTCGTTTGTTTGTTGTTTGTTTGTTGTTAAATTCTTTGTTCCACAGCCGGAATCTTTGATCAAAAAGCTAAGTTTTGCATAATGTTTCACTAGCAATAAATCATAAAAGAACTCTTTGGAATCCGGTGGTTGGTTGGGTAGAATAGGAATACCGATGATTGGTTGGATAGAACACCAAAGCTGAACGAAATCAATGAAATTGCTTTAGGAAGATAGTTTCAATTGCATTCACTTTCTTTCGCTAACTTAACTTAAAGAATCGATCATTTTCTTTCACTAACTTAACCCAGTTTTAGGTCCACTACGTAAAACAATCAAATTTCGGTGGAATCATGATGATTCAGCCGCAATTCGACGATGTGCTCGGAAGCTGCGCAACGATTGATGATCGACCTGGCCAACCCTTTCCCCTCACCAGCATTGTCGCTTGGGAACTTGGTGGCATCAAAATCGGCCAAGTGAACTAAGTTTTTTTGTATTTATTTTTAAAAAAGAATTCAGACTGAACACATTGAGCAAGATTTTTTCGACAACTAGAAAAAAAGACAACAAAAAGCTACACATCAAGAAAATCTACATTAAAAAAGAATCAAATTTCAAGCTTCCTCGCCAGAACCCTCAATATTTGCTGTCTAAAACGAAATAATTTATAGATTTATTTAAAAAGAACTTATTGAAGCTTATTGAAGCTGATTGAAGCTTATAAAACTAAACTTATACAAACTTTTGCTTAACTTTAGCTTTGTTTTCGTTACTCATTTACCTCGATATTGTCACTGTCATCTTTCGAGCTGTCATTGTGATGGGATTTCTTGTGTTTGTGCTCGTGGGAATGGTTTTTTCTAGAAATAAATCGTGTTTTATGTTAAAAAGAGAGCTTAGCTATTCTTAGAGCTTGAGAAAAGAACTAGAAAGCAAGGAGAGCTTCCTTCCAAGGAGAGCTTCCTTGCTCCCATTTCCTCTTCAATTTATCATTCATTACCCCTTTGATCTCCGAACTCACCTCGATTGTCGATGTTTTTTGTGAGTGGGGAAAAATTTGAAGATCGAATCAGTCAAACGGCCACTTTTTTTATCCAAAACATCCGACAATTCCGAGGTTTTTCGCTTTTGCCCGGCGAAGAATGGATTTGAGAGTACCCGAGGGAATTTTCCTAGAAAAAAAATGATTAAAAAGCTTTTTTGAAAAGATCAAAGACTATTAGGCTTTCAAAAAAGTCTTTTCGCTCCACCTGTGCCGAATATTTCGACCATTTCTACAAGAAAGCCAAGTACAAGTACAAGTTAAAACGCACTAAACTGAAAGACAGACAAAATTGGAGCAGACTGTAACTCAAGCTAATTCAAGCCCGCATTTTGTTGTCTCTTTGTTGTTTCTTTGAAGGTTTTCGTCACAATTTCACCAACAACTTCTCCAAAGTCACCATCACTCATCAAAGTGATCAAGTATTGTACAGGTTCTTTGCTCTTCGCTCTTCTCATAGCGGAAGAGCTATGAGAAGTAGTAAGTACAGCTTCTCTAGTAGTATGTACAACTTTAGTACTCATAATAACAAGTACTAAAGTTGTGACAACCAAAGTTATATCAAGTTCGCAAATATTACTTTATTTGTTGCTTTGTGATCATTGTTTAACCCACTCTAGAAAAATAGTAAATTAAATTCAGCGTAAAGTTGACCCAATTCGAACCAGGAGAGCTCAACAAATAGAACTACAACGATTTTTGTCATACCACTCAAATTTTACAACCAAAGCAGCTACCAAACTTTTGTATGGCTAAAATTAAAGATCAATATCTTAAACTAACGCTACAACTTTTTATTTTGAGAAATTTTTATGGAAGAAATGATTGAGCTTCAGTACCGAGTCAAATTTCATTTTTTTCGAGTTCACGTTCTTTTGATTCGAAATTTATCAAAACCTCTTCAAAATTTCATATGGGTTTTTATCCTATTTTGTATTAGGTTGTTCGGATATAAACAAGCGTTGCTAAACTTATTGTTGTGAGAGAAGCTTTTAAAACATGTCTTTCTGTATTTAAAAGTACGTTATCTTGTGCATATTTGGAATCTTTTTAAATGGATAGTTTCTTATTTTTAAGATCTTTTTTCTTGCTTTAGATGACCGATCTGAAATATATCAAGTTTGCGTTACGCCTACTTTACGACGTCAAACTGGGCAAAATAGTCGCGGAATCACATCGAGATTTGGTCAAAGCATTTGGGAATGATGTATTGTCCGAAAGCCGATGCCGAGCCTGGTTCCAACGCTTTCGGAATGTCTCGAGGATGATGGACACTCTCGTCGACCTCAAACGGTAGACAACAATACTTTGAGGGCTGCAATCGAATCAGATCCATGTCAAACGACTTGCTCAACAGTTTCTATGTTCAAATTCTACTCCATCTCCACGCCATTGGAAAGACGATGCGGGAAATGGCTTCCTCACGAGTTAAGCAGTGCAAACGCCCGTTTATATCCGAGCAACCAAATATTTTGCAAACAATTTCAAGTCTAAAGGTCAGCCTAATTTTTAAGCATTAAGTATTAAGTTTTCGATTTTAAAACTTTACAATTAAATCTCACTATATTTTACTTTGTAACAGTGCAAAATTTTCACTCACTTCCTTCAAATGCATCCGGTGTTCTGATGACTTTCTTTCCGTCGCCTCCATCTCGTCGATGGTGATGATGTTCGTGCTTTCCTTGTCCCTGAAATTGTTTCAATAAGTATATAAGCTTATTAAACTAGTTTGGATGTTAAACTATGTTTAACTTCTCATTTTCAAGTGCTATTTGCTCTAATTAACTCACTTTCACAAAGAATCCTCCAAAATCGAGCATTTGTCCGACAGTGCGCCGCTCGTGGATCCCTCTTCCGAACACGTCCGATACCATCTGAAAGAGTTTATGAAAATTTACATACATAACTGATACATAATTGATACATAATTAATTTAGTTTATGAATTTCTTTAGAAATTTCAGTTTAAACTCTAAACTTACATCATCCCCGTGATCCTCAAAGCTTCCGAGATCATTGAGAGGATTGAATGGCGGTAGTGGTGGAGAGGGTTGAGAATAGGCTGGTGATTGGGAATAGGCTGCAGGAGATGATTCATATCCAAATTGTCCATATCCAGATTGTCCATATCCAGATTGTTCATATCCAGCTTGTCCAGATCCAGGTTGTCCAGATCCAGGTTGTCCATATCCAAATTGTCCAGATCCAGATTGTCCATATCCAGCTTGTCCATATCCAGTGTTTGGCGCAGAATAGCCGACGGACCTGGAATTGAAGCATTTTACCTAGCCTTTACCTTAAAACTCTTTCCCATAGAACTTACTAAAGTACTGTTTCAACTTATCACCGATTTTCGAAACAGGATCTAGCTACAATATGCCTCAGTAGAATTTTAAGAAACGCGTATTTTCTATTTTTTCCCATCCTCTGGTTTTCGAGAAAAACGTGATCCAAGTTTCGGCAATTTTTGGCAAACCGCAGCCTTACCTAAAAGAAAACACCAAAGGCAGTAAAAGCAGCGACGGTCTAGGGGATAGTGTGCTAGACTCCGAAGCCCATACCCGCTTGGCTCACAGGTTCAATTCCGCTTGCCGCCGGCAAGCGGAATTGAACCCGTGAGCAGAAATGGGCTAGGTTCCGGAGTCTAGCACATTATCCCCTAGACCCTCGTTGCTGCTTTTACTGCCTTTGGCGTCCTCTTCTAGCCGAGGTTGCGGTTTGGCAAAGATTGCAGAAACTTCGGACACGTGTTCTCAAGTTGGAACTAGGGCAAATTAAAAACTGGCGAGTCACCAGGACTCGAACCCGCGACCTTTCGCTTACCAGGCAACTGTGCTAGCCATTTCACCAGAACGCATTTGATTTCTCTTACTCCAGAGGGAGTTAACTCTCGAAAACCAAGGCCCCTTGGAGAAAAAATAAAAAATACGTGTTTCTTAGAATTCTACGGGAGTATTTTGTAGCTAGGTCCGTTTTCGAAAATTGGTTGCAAGTTGAAACAATTAGTATGGTTGAGTTACTCAAAATCAATCGCTTTTTCTCAACTCACATGATGATATCGTCCTCGAGGTACTCTTTCTTGAAAAGATCTTTTCCAGTGGCTGCATTGTTGATGTAGATTGGCTCATATTCTTCTTGATCATTGCAAGTTGGGATCTCCGATTTGGCACGACAGATGAGGCTCGTTGGATCGAAGCTTTGTCCCTGAAAAAAGCAGGATTAAGAATGTCAAAAGTTAAAAAACGGAATCAAAATGCTTTCTAAAACCCACAAATGAGCAAGCCAGTTGATCAAAACGGACTCCATCTGTGCATCGGAGATAGGTGTCCATACAGCCGCCACGTGGATAGACTTGACCGGCTTGACAATTTCCTTTGAACAAAGCTCTCAAAGTTGGATAAACGGGCATTTGTGGGTAGGAAGCTGCTGAAATTTATCCTTTTAATTTCAAGACTTTTAATTTATCAAGTTTTTATTTCTTTAGAGTTTTTATGAAGCTTGTTTCACCTGGAGATGCTGCTGGATTTTGGTAGTAGGAGCCTTGCTGGTAACCAGCTTGTGTTGGAGGGCCTAAAATTGCAATATTACTGAACAAAGCTCTCAAAGTTGAATAAACGGGCATTTGTGGCTAGGAAACTGCTGAAATTTGAAGACTTTTAATTTATCAAGTTTTTATTTCTTTAGAGTTCTCATGAAGATTGTTTCACCTGGAGATGCTGCTGGATTTTGCTGGTAACCAACTTGTGTTGGAGGGCCTAAAATTGCAAAGTGTCAAAGGTATTGTGATTGAAAATATTACTTTGAGCAGCACCGCAAGCAGCAACATTGGCTGGGTAGTCGCAAGCTAGAAATCACTTGTTTTTTTCAATTCGTAAACTAATCTTGTATAAAGTTTAGCCAAAAACTTGTACTTAACACACAATACAGCCCACCGGTAGGCCGTACTTGGATTTAGCACTTTTTTGAGGCCGATTTGGCTGAGAATTTGCAATCAGGGGTTTTCGAGGATGCGGAATTCGAATCCGTTATTAGTTCTTAAAGAAAGCTGCTCTATTTTTGGATACTTTATTCGGTTTAATTACCCAAGTACAACCTCAAATCCAGGATCGCATTTTCACGTTTTTATAATCGCGTACTTTCTGGCAGATTACAAAGGTGTGCGATGAAAAAAACGTGAAAATTTTTATGTTTAATCGGCTTCTGGCACACGCTTTCTGGGGATATATGGCAGAACCCAAAATCTGTTACGCTCTTTTTTTCAATTTGGTTTAATTACCCAAGTTTTAGAGAGTTTTGTGATGACCGGATTGGTTTGGAAATTAAAGTTGCTTAAAAAATAATAACGATTTCAGATTCTCTATCCCAGAATGCCTTCGGTTACAAATTTTCAGGTCTACAGCTAACAAGCTTTCGTCTGAAACGGCAGCCAAGCCAAAAATGACTTCGTCGTGAATTTGTGATGAAACATCCTTCCAAAAACGGATTGAACGTGGGATTGGTTCTTTACTCAAAGTTCAATATTGGATTCAGAATCGATTAGATATCTTTTAAAGTTCGGAATCAACATTTCAAACTCTAAAGATCTCAAATCGACTCGACTAAATCGATTTCCTTATCAGTTTTTTAGAAAAACATGTTTTTGAATGAACCAATCAATGATAAAATGACAGAGATTATCAATTAGAGTGTCTGATGACAAAAAAACGATTGGCAGAAAGGAAAAGGTAAAAGAAAAGAATGATTGGAGATTTCTCACAAACACCATCTCTGGGAAACAGTGTTTACGCAGAACGACGATTTCCCGAAAAGCCACCGGTACATTTGAAGGATAAAAGCCTATCGAGAAACCACTAACGGTCACATTTTGAACTCCACCTGAACCTTTTACCTCTTCACAATGGTTTAACCATTTATTCTTAAGAGTTAATGTATTCATTTTATTCTTAACAATGTTACAACCGTCTATTCGTTTCTCTAATTACCACATCGCCGACAGAATTTTTGAGTGTCTCATTTAATTTGAGCCACTCCAAAATTTTATGGCCCTCCAAAATAATTTACAGAAACTTCCAAAAACTTTATGCCTTTAAGTTTCTTTTGGAAGTCGCCATTAGTCTTAAATCGACTCGACTAAATCGATTTCCTTATCAGTTTTTTCGAAAAACATCTTTTTAACTCTTTCAGTGATCAGTTCTATGAAACTTTACTTTTTGGAGAATGAACCAATCAATGATAAAATGACAGAGATTATCAATTAGAGTGTCTGATGACAAAAAAACGATTGGCAGAAAGGAAAAGGTGAAAGAAAAGAATGATTGGAGATTTCTCACAAACACCATCTCTGGGAAACAGTGATTACGCAGAACGACGATTTCCCGAAAAGCCAACGGAACATTTGAAGGATAAAAGGCTATCGACAAACCACTGGCTGCCATATTTTGAACTCCACTTGGACCTTTTACTTCTTCACAGTGGTTTAACCCTTTATTCTTAAGAGTTAATGTATTCAATTTATTCATTTTATACTTAACAATGTTACAACCGTCTATTCCACTCTCTAATTACCACATCGCCGACAGAATTTTTGAGTGTCTCATTTAATTTGAGCCACTCCAAAATTTTATGGCCCTCCGGAATAATTTAGAGAAACTTTACAAAAACTTTATGGCTTTAAGTTTCTTTTGGAAGTCGCCATTAGTCTTAAAGTCTTAAAGTCAAGAAAAATGACCTTGTGAATGTGTTAAAAGAGTTTTTTCTTTAAATTGGTTTCCTGTACGCAAAAACCAACCCGTTATGGCCGAATTGAAGACCAATCCAGTGGAGCATTTCTGCGAAGTGGCGACCCCGTTTGAACAAATGAAAAAGTCCCCAGAGCAGCCAACAGAGAACGCACCATCGGGCCGATTTTGGCACGCTAAAATGCCTTGAAGTTATTGAAGAAGAACAGATAACATTCTGCTTACGAGAAGAATATAATTTGATGGTTCTAAGTAAATCTCTAACCTGGAGATGTTGGTGGTGTGTATTGCTGTTGCTGGAAACTTGAAGGAGGACCTGGAATTATAATTTGAGGCTAGATCTTTTGTGAAAACACTACTTTGAGCTCCACCACAAGCGGCCACGTTCGTCGGGAAGTCGCAAACTGAAAAGAACTTTGAGTTTCAGATCAGATTATCAGATTTATTATGATAAAATGTAGAGTTTGTTCATTTCTAGACATAAATTTTGGTTGCTAACCCGTTGATGCTGCATTGAAGACCAATCCAGATTGACATTGTTGTGGAGAAGCGATACCGTTTGAGCACATGATGAAATCCGCAGAACAACCAACAGAGTATGAGCCATCGGGACGGTTTTGACAAGCTAGAATAAAATTTCGTAAATAATTCATGCACAATTTTAGTGGTTCTGATACAAATTTCTATTTACCTGGAGAGGCTGCTGGTGATTGTGCCTGTCCATACGTTTGTGGCTGAGTGTACGATGGTGTTTGTGCGTACGTTGTTTGCTGGTTGCTAGTAGGAGGACCTGAAATTGTAGGGTTATAAAGTTTAATGGCAAGCAACGCAGAGTTTAATGGCAAACATTACTTTGAGCGCCACCACAAGCATCAACATTTGCCGGGAAGTCGCAAACTAAAAGTACCGATTAATATGGTTTGTTGGTTAGCTAGTCTGCTAGTTTATTATCTAGTATTTAGTAATCTAAAACTTATTATTAGATCATAAATTTATTATTAGTTTAGCCATTTTAGCTGGGCTGTTCCAAAAAGCCAGAAGCCATGGCCAAAGCCAGACCAAAGCCAGGCCAAAGCCAGGCCAAGCCCAGGCCAAAGACAGGCCAAAGCCAGCCCAAGCCGAGACCAAAGTCAGGCCAAAGCCCAGACCAAAGTCAGGCCAAAGCCAGGCCAAAGCCAGCCCAAAGCCAGCCCAAAGCCAGCCCAAAGCCAGCCCAAAGTCACTTTGGTTACTAACCCGTTGATGCTGCATTGAAGACCAATCCAGATTGACATTGCTGCGGAGAAGCGATACCGTTCGAGCACATGAAGTAGTTAGCAGAACAACCAACAGAGTATGAACCATCGGGACGATTTTGACAAGCTGGAAGAGCAATTAAGCATCTTTTTAAGCATTAAGCAGCAATTCCTGGCATCTTCAAGCCCTTTTTTTCAGGTCCTTACCTGGAGAAGCTGTTGGTGCCTGTGCAACGGACGATGGAGCCTGTGTATACGTTGGTGAGCTTTGCTGGTAGCCGGTGGGAGGTGCTGAAAGCTCAAAATGACTAACGGGAAATGGGCACTGAAAGATTAAAGAAGTTAAGGCTAGATTTTAAGCCAGATCTGTTTCTAAAGTTGTTCTAAAGTTGTTGAAAAGCTGTTCTACTAAAGTTGCAAATGTTTTAGCTTGAATAGACTTTAGTTTACCTTGAGATGCAGCTGGATACGGTGAGTATGTGTTCTGCTGATTGGTTGGAGGACCTAGAGATGTAAAGTGTTAAATTTTTTTATCTGAATGTTACTTTGAGCACCACCACATTCAGCGACATTGGATGAGAAGTCGCAAACTGAAAATAACATGGTTTTCTGTTTTGTAAAAGTGCCAAAACTTTTCTTTTTTTCGTTAAGCTGCAAAAGCTCATTTTTAAGTATTTTAAAGTATCTACGAACATTAATAAGCTATAAAAGACTCCTAAAAAAATGACTGAAAACAACTTTCAGTTTGCAACAAATAACAAAAAACAACAAAAAAGAGTTTGCGTAGTTCCCTAGTTAATTGAAAATCTGTATAGAAAGATCTACTCGTTGAAGCCGCATTGAAGACCAATCCAGCTTGACATTGCTGTGGAGAAGCGATTCCGTTCGAGCACATGAAGTAGTTAGCAGAACAACCAACAGAGTACGAACCATCCGGACGGTTTTGGCAGTCTGGAATGTTTTGATTCAAGTTGATTAAGCGGAATTTTCCTGTACAAAAAAGCTTCAAAACTGACTCAAACCAGCCGCCACTTGAGCGAGTTGTTGTTGGTTGTTTGGAAGTGGAGATGGTAGTTGCCATGAGCTAGCCTGTTGTTCAGCTGTACCTTAAACAAACTTTGCTCAGAAAACTTTCCAAGTTACTTTGTGGTTGATACGATTGAACAGCTGGCTGTTGTTGTTGAACGGGGATTGAGTCTAAAAATAGCTGTTTTGTTTCTGAAAACAACTTTAATTAACTGTTTTGTTTTGTTTTCTCAACTCTAAAGTTTTAACTTACTTGGCACTTGCCAGGCAGTTTGTTGTGGCTGATCTTGAGGATGGAATCCAGGAGCTGAAACTGAAAGAGCGTTACAACTTTGAATAAACGCTGAGACTAAACTCTACCTAGACTTGGTTCAATAGCTGGTACTTGTTGTCCAATGCAGATGGGCACATTTGAGGAGTGATCGCACACTAAATAAGGTAATGTTGTTATTGTGGTTGTTGTTGTTATTGTTATTGTTGTTTTTCTCTGCAAATTTGTTTGTTTCATAGACTCACTATTCGCCATTTCATTGAAAACGAGTCCACTTTGGCAGCTGTGAATGTTCGCAATTCCATTTGTGCACATCAAGAACTTCTCACTGCAACCCATCGAGTACTGGCCATCAGCTCGATTTTGGCACTCTGAAACTTCAGAATAAGTTTGAAAAGAAAGAAAGAAAAGATTGTTTGGAAGAAAAGGCAAATAGGAATGTAAGAAAAGGAAAATAATGTCAAGAAAATAATATCTTTTACCAGTTTGTTGCAGAAGCGGTGATTGATCGAGTCCAACACCTTGTTTGAGAGGCACTAAATTCTTCAATTTATACACAAAATCAAGGATCTTGTACTTGGTTGAGGCATAGTCCAGGTGTTCGTTGAAGCTGGAGCTTGTTGAACTGGAATCGAACTTTGTCAACACTTGTAACTTTATTTACCTGGCTCAAGAGGTGTCCAAGAGTTGGTTGCTGGTGCGCTCTGCGACAAGGGAGCTAAAATCGTTGGATACTAATTGGATAAAACAGTTGTTTCAACATAACTAATTGGATAAAACAGTTGTTTCAACATAACTAATTAGATAAAACATTCAATATAGCTTTTAAAACTAAACTAGCGCAAGTTTTTGCAGCTATCATTTAGACAAACCTGGTGGTTGTGGCCCCCAGCTGCTCGCTGATTGTTGAGACACTGGCTGTTGAACTTAAAAAATACATTTCACACGAATAATCTGGTACAAACAATCTACAAGCACAACTTTTCCCTTAAAGAGGGAATGGTACTCAACCCTCAACGAGAATTTAAAGCAAAAAGCAAAAAGTCTAATCCTTTGTCCAAAAGCCCCAAGAAAAGGCTTTGGGTTTTGCATAATGAAAAGAAGATCCGTATTTTGTCAAATCCAAAAATCCTCAAGCTCAAATAACTCAAATACCTAAAGCTTTTGTAGTAAAGCAAAATTTACCTTAAAGCAAAGAGGGAATGGTACTAGGTCACCATGGTTTTTCCAAATGAAACCTAGCCTATCCGATGAAGTTCTTTGAGCTACTTCCAAAATCGGTTTTAGTTTTTGCAGAACGCATCGGAAACGCGAGATATTTGGCAAACAAATTTTAGCTATCCTCATGCTATATCCATTTAAGACCATCTTATGGAAATATCTCAACAGTCGTCGTGGTATAATGGATAGTAGTACTGTCTACGAAACCTATCAAAAATCTTCTAGCGTGAGTTCGAATCCTTTAGCTGACTTTTTACTTTTATTTTTTAAGAGCAATTTTTGATTTTTGACAAGCCTTTTATAGAAAGCTACTATAAAACAAAGTTAATTCCCCTCATTGTTTGAAAAAATCTTCATTTAGTCTCATTTGGAAAGGTCTGAAAATTAATGTTAATTCATGACTTGAAATTAAACTATTCAAACGCAAAAATGGAGTTTAATTCTTTAATCAGCTTGTAGTGGGACAGAAAACTTGAAGTTTTAGCGTTAAAAAGCTGCTAAGTTCTAGAGAGTTTTGTACCATTCCCTCGTGGGCCCTAAATGCAGGGAAGAAAAACCTATATATATCAAAAAAAACTAATAATCTAGTCGGCGGGATTAAACCCTTGACTTACAAACTAAGATACAAGACTCTTAGCCAGTCGGCTATGGCGGAAAACTTGAGAACCTAGAAATTTTGTTCTTTGACGCCTGGAAATTTAGCTTAAAACTTAAAGTTTCCAAGAAGTTCCAGTTTCCAAAGTTTTCAAAAATCAAAGCTCAATTCAAAAAAAGATTTAACCCCATGATTGTTGAGACCAATCCTGGAACATCGGTGTGTTGAGTGGGAGAGTTTCGGCTGGGGTGATCACTTCAGAAATCGCTTGCATCATGGCTGGAGAGTTGTCGGGAAATTGCTGAACTAAAGAACAAAAGCTGAATGATCAAACTTGTAGTCAAATCTAATTTTATTTAGCTACAAGTTTTCATTTTTGTTTGCTGTTTTACTCACGAGATCCTCCATTGGGAACGGGTGGTAGTCCGTGAAATGGCTCTGGAGATTGGGGTTGTTGGCCTGGAAATGAAGAGTTGTAATGCAAGAAATGTTTGAAAGTTTAGCTCCTAAAGCATCATTTCTATTTACCTGGCATTTGTCCCATCATTGATGGAGGCAGAACACCGATGACCGGTTGATTCTCTCGAACAAGATCTTGTGGTGGTTGATCGATGAGTGGAGCACAAGCAGGCACATTCACCGGGAAGTCACAGGCTGGAATGTTTACAATAAACTTGTTTACTTGTTACTTGTTGTTTACAATAAACTTGTTTATCCATAAAATATTCTTGTTTCAAGTTGAGCCAAAAATTCGAGCTTAACACTTTTACGACGATACGGCCCACCAGTGGACCGGTGGATTTAGCGCTTGAGGCCTTTGGGCTGAAAATTTGCAATCAAGGGCTTTCGAGGGCGAGGAATTTGAATCCGTTATTAGTTCTTAAAGAAAACTGATCTATTTTTAGATATTTGATTCGGTTTTGATTACCCAAGTTCTAGAGAGTTTTGTGATAAACGTATTGGTTCGAAAATTAAAGTTGCTGCTGTTCCTGTTAAAATTTGTTGCTCGTTTTTAGTTATCTGCCAAAAATTTTCATTGTAGCAACACAATTCTGCTATTCAAGTACGGTAAAAAAGAAATCAAATGGTAGTGGTTTTAATAATTTGTCGTTTTTTGACACTTTTAGAAAACTACACCAGTTTTAGAAAACGACACCAGGATTGCAGACGTTGCCGAAGCATTAAAGCTCCTATTGCTCAAAAACTAACAACGGATACAGATTCTCCATCCCAGAATGCCTTCGGTTACAAGTTTTCAGGTCTAAAATAGATAGCTGTTTTCCGAAACGGCAACCAAGCAAAAAATGACTTTGTCGTGAATGTGTTAACCATAAATTTTCTTCCTCTAAATCTAAAGATCTAAAGCTTCCATCAAAATCTCGCCCACCAATTGCCTGCTCGTTGAACACCAATCCGTCGGCACACTTGTGGGGGAAAGAGATGCCATTTGAGCACATGAAGTAGTCTTGACTGCATCCAAATGAATAGGATCCATCTTGTAGACCCGCACAACCTATTTGACAGCCTTTAGTTTCATTAGGTTTTATTTAGAAATAGAAGATTTACCTTCACTGTTGAGGGCCGCTCCATGGACTCCTGAAATTGGAGATTGAGTTTTGGTAGTCTTGGTAGTTTTGTTTTGGTAGTCTTGCTAGTTTTGCTAGTTTTGTTCTTATCACAGTCTACTGTATGAGACTACGCGATGCTCCTATAGGGCTCTTCTTCTCTTCATCTCAGAATATTTACTGTATTTACCAGATTTATGCTTTAGATTGCCTTAAAAGAGCTAGATCATTTGAAATTTAATCCAGTTATTTTGAAACGCTCTTTGACAAACCTTGGAGGAAGAAAGCGAGCAGAAAGGCGCTCAGCCGATTGGCGATGCTCATGTGCGACCCTGAAGGATACCAGTTTATGTCTTAAAGAGCTCATGATTTGAAATTAAATTATTCAAACGCAAAAATGGAGTTTAATTCTTTAATCAGCTTGTAGTGGGACAGAAAACTTGAAGTTTTAGCGTTAAAAATCTGCTAATAAAGATGATAAATGAGTTAAAAAGATCGCCGAATTTCTACAGAATCTATTAGAGTTCTACAGAATCTATCAATGAACATTGAGAAGGAGATCGCTTTTACAGAAGACTCGAATGCGAGCGAATGGGTGTCTGGGATCATTTCCCCTTTTTCTCCCAATCAGTCCCAATCATCGCTTTTTTTTTCTTTTCATCTTTTCTTTTCTTTTCCATTATTCCCCATGCATACTTCCGCCGCCTTCAATCATTCAAAACATTTCTAAAAGCCCTTCCCACTGATTTTTCTCCACCCGATCGCCCGGATGTAAAGAAATTTTTGCTGCGTACAACAACATAGAGTCTTCCCGAGATCTGAAAATCTGCGGAATTTGCGATTTTGAAACTCATTAGAGAAATCTGGAAGAAATGATTCATGATTGGGAAAATACATTTCGAAATTGGAAGCACACATATGACGTAAATTGAAACCACAAATCTGCTTTACGAGTGAGAACTAAACTAGCGTTTATTGTACATTTCAGTTGAAGCTGAATCCCTGGGCCCCGGGTCCATCAACTGCTAAATTTAGAAAAGAGAGCTAAATTTAGCAATTTCTTGCTAAACACCTCCGAGAGTGTTTTAGCAGTGCCGCCAGCTCCGAAAAACACTTATCGCTCTGCTCTGAACAAAGATATCAAAAAACTAATCACAGATTCGGCATCAGAATATTCAGTCTACAAAAAACAAAAAATGCAACTGGTTTTTCTCATCATCACACCAAAAAGGGAAAGTTGCTTCGTTTGGCGAACTTTTGTTTTATTGGTCGACGTTGTTTGAAAGAAATTATACGGATAAGTTGGCTGGCTGCGAAGTTACAACCATGAACTCTTGTCAAGGTAATTTGGCCCAACCCTGTACTTTTTGTTCGGACTTCACTAGAGTTCCACGGTCCAGTTCAGTTTACTGATTGTAAGTTCTGTAAAAATTGTAGTGAGCCAGACGCTTGTCTGTTCTTTATTGTCTTATTTTCAAGTTCATTGCTGCATTGTTCACTCCAGGCCAGGCCTAAAAATTAGGCTGAAATTTTTTGAATGAACCAGCCAAATTTTGGATGTAAGTTGCAAGAACCGTAAGCTGCAGAATTCTTGAAAGAAAATGCAACTTGTTTTTCTCATCATCGCACCAAAAAGGGAAAGTTGCTTCATTTGGCAATCGAACTTTTGTTTCATTGGTCGACGTTGTTTGAAAGCTGGCTTGCTCAAAAGCAATCACTTTCCCCCTCTCATATTTTCAGTCCAAATGTGAACCGGGATTTTGGTGACTATGAGCAAGAAAAGCGCAAAAATTGCCTCTCAAAGAAATCTCTGAGTTTTATAAAGTGCAGGCAAATTTTTCCGCCTTCATATCTGATGTTTGAAAGGCATAAAGAACAGGTTCATTCAAAAATTTTCAGCCTAATTTTTAGTCTTTTTGAAATGAATTTTTGTTTTAGATGACTTTATTGCTATTTTCATTGCTGGTGTTTGGTTTATTTTCTTGTTTAACTTGTGCAGAAGTGGGAAACGATGATGATATTTTGGGGACACACAAAGATGCGTATGAAGGGTTCAAAGAAAAGTAAGTCTGTTAGATATCAGCTGTGAAATTTATTTGACAATTATATTTTTAGGTTCAAGAAAGTTTGCGAAACAGGAACTGATGATTGTCGAGCCAGGAAACGCCACTTTGTTTCAAATATGGATCAACTGCACAAATTGAAAGAGGAAAACGAGACCGATTTTGGGATTGGAATCACAGCGTTTATGGATTGGTCACCGGAAGAAATCGATAGTGTAATAAAGGGGATTTTTCGACGAAACTCAATTTTTAGTTGTTTATTCCACGAGATCGAATGAATACCATCAAATCAAATCAGAAAAATGATTGGGAGATGCAACAAAGGAAAGGACTGGATCGGGTAAACTGCCATAGGGATTTAGTTTTTTAATTCTTAGTAAAGTAGTTAAAGCTAGAGTAAGTATCTATTATAATAGCATTTTTTTTATTTGTTTTCTAGAACGTGGGCTCTTTTGACTGGCGAACAACGGGTGCCCTCAATCCGATCAGAAATCAAGGAAGATGCGGCTGTTGCTGGGCTTTTGCGTGCGTTGTCTTCACTGTTTATTAACTGGAATTAAAGGCAATGCTTGAGGGAGGTAGTCACATGAGTGCCAAAATTGAGCGTCGTCTATTTGAGCTCGGCTCATTTCAGCGCCGTGCCAAAAATGACTGGAAAACGCTCATTTCAGCCCTTTCTGTGTATACGTGTTTTTTTTTGCATGATTTCAAGGACTTTACCGAACGTTTTTATTCAATTAGTCAATGCAATAGCAGTAACAATTGCGCATAAAATAGCAACGAATAAGCATAAAATAACAACATAATAGGCATGATGCATCAAAGCGTAAAAGCAAAATAAACAAATCACATCAAATGAACAAAAGAACACAAGGCTTGTAGATGATCAAACGGTGATTTTCTCAAGGCTCAATTTTTAATCCCCAGTTTCCGTTGTTGATAAGCAGTTCGAATTCGTGATGACAGTGGAGAGAGTTGGGGAAGAGACAAATGCTTCCGTGCAGCAAGAACGAACATCTTCTCGTACTTTTCTTAAACCTCCAACAGCTTCATTGCCACAAAATGTGCCGAACATTTCAATGTACTTTCCTAATAAGCAAGATGTAAAAAGATTTTTTAAAAAAGATACCTCTAATTGATGCCGCAAAGGGAAATCATTGCGATAATCAATCCAAGTGCACCTGTCTTTGCAGCCCGCTTTGGTGCACCTAAAGTAATCTATATTAAGAATCTAATTTGCTGAAAATTAGCATAATGTAATTAAAACTTACTTGTAAGATATTTTTCCGCTCTTTAGTACTTTATCCTTCCTATGCTTGAACATTTCATCGTCATAAAACAATCCTTTCGCTCGTTGTAAAATCGCGATCATCTAAAGGTAAAAAATAATTCTTTGCAACAAGATCAACCAAAATAAATAATGAACGAAACGTTCCTTTGCTATTTGACTCCGCGTGTTCCTTTGTGTCGTCACTTTTTGCGCCATTCTTGAGCCTGAACAGAGAAATAACGACTGAAAACTAACGAATAAAAAGTTACATCACTCTTTGACTCCAGCTGTTGTGTCAATTCGAAGCAGCCACGATGAGTAGACGAGTCGAGAAGAGCTCATTGATGCGGGCGCGCACTTCTGTCAACACTTAAAGATAAAAAATACAATATGCAATTATAAAACAGATCAAAACGCCTAGAAGAAGAAGAATTAAACACTAACCAAAATAAATAATGAACGAAACATTCCTTTGCTATTTGACTCCGCGTGCTCCTTTGTGTCGTCACTTTTTGCTCAATTCTTGAGACTCCGGATGTTGCGTCGTATCGCCGCTTCTTGTGCAATTCACGATCTAAACAAAGAAATATGTTAACTGTAAGCAAATTGTAAACGAAAATGACAAGAAACGGTGAAAAAAAAATGCTGATGGGGGAAGGTATCATAAAACTAGCAAATTGACACATTTTCATCAACAAAAAACTTTAAATATGAGTTAAACTGACAAATTTTTGCTTTTTGGTGCCTATTGCCGTGCCCTAGGTCAATTAAGTGAAAAAAAGTGTAAAAACAGAAGCAAAACCCTAAAAACAAAAGCAGCCTAGAAAGCTAAAATATTAAAATCTAGTCGCGCTGAAATGAACGGCGCTCAATTTTTGGCGCTCATGTGACTTCCTCCCATGCTTGATTAACAAATACTAAGGAATTTTAGATACACTATCAGTATAAGAAGGAATATTCAGGAATTCTTTAAAAAAGTATTTATTTAGTGCTGTGGCAGCCATCGAAACACAGTACAATCATCAAAATTCTCTTCTTGGTGCGAAGCGAAGGCAATTCTCTGAACAGGTAGAACAATTTGAAATTAAAATAAATTGAATTAAATAACATATTCATTTAATGAGCTAAAGTTTTAGTTTATTGTTGACTGTGACACGGCGGATTGGGGCTGCGGTGGTGGATTTCCTCAAAGTGCGATGAGGTAAGGATGAAGCATTACAAGGTGGCCCACAATTATAGCGGCACTTCAGAGGGCCTAGATTGGCCAAAATTGGATCAATCGTTCTGATTTTTCTGGATATAAATCTTAAAGATCTCTCCTAGAATGGTGCTCATTATCTAATCGATTCTAGCTTTCAACTTTTTTAAATGCCCTTCCAAAATTGAGAGCCAAGTGTCAGCACGTCACTCATTTATAGGATTTTTAAGAGCGCTCTTGTCAAAATCTTGTTGAGATTGAGTTTATTATGTTAATAAACGAAATTTCACATGCTCTTCGCAGTTTAAGTGCAAAAATTCCTGAGAAATGTCATCAAAATCACTGAATATGGTCTGTTTTCACTTGAACGATTTATAGGGCATTCAGAGCCACTAAAGAACAAAAAAAAAATCTTATTTTTCAAGGTCTATCGCTTTTAAATTTATAAATAAATATCATTAATTGAAAATCATTAAAATTATAACGAGTTTTCATCAAAAAATGAAACTTTCAAAATCCCATAAATGAGTAACGTGATGACACTCGGCTCTCAACTTTGGAAGGGCATATAAAAAAGTTGAAAGCTGGAATCGATTAGATAATGAGCACCATTCTAGGAGACAGACTTAAGATTTATCTCCAGAAAAATCAGAACGATTGATCCAATTTTGGCCAATCTAGGCCCTCTGAAGTGCGGCGCTATAATTGTGGGCCATTCTGTTCTGTAATAGTTCTAATATCTCTAATCATTCTTCTAATCTAATCATTATAAAAATCAGCATTATCATTATAATCTAATTATTATGATTTCATATGATAGATATGTGAAGAAATTGGGTCTCGTTTCTCGAGCGAGCTATCCATACAGAAGTGGGCAAACAGGGAGACGAACAAAGTGTTTGGCAAGAAAATTTAAGGTTTTTTTTTCTGAAAATTAGGTCGAATTTATGATTACAGTTACAAAAACAAATCAAACTGAGTCAAATTGAGGTTACAAAACGATTCCGTCCTCTGAAAAATGTCAAAATGTTATCGGGAAATATTCCCGCGATTATTCAATTTGTTCGACATCAGGGACCAGTCGCTGCGGGTTTGTCTAAAAAGTTTCCAAGTTAAAAGTCATAAAATCATAAGAATTGTCATAAGATTCAGCACATTTTCAAACATTTTCAAACTCCAGAAACTTTCAGGTCTTTGGGTTTGCCGGGACTTTATGTACTACACTCACGGCATCTACAGCAATCGTCGTTGTAATGCCAGTACTTCTCTTGGATGCCATGCTATGGCTATTATTGGATACGGTAATTTTGTATTTAGATATTTAGATACCGTATTCTCTCTAATAGTAGTGCGCACTACTATTTTTTGAACCCCCTCCTGGACCGCAATACTATTAGAGAGTGAAGTACTATTAAAGGGTTTTATCATTTACCAAAGTAAGACAGATATAAGATTTGTTCCAAAAATTCTTGCAATTCTTTCACGTACTCCTTTGGCTCCTTTTGACATACAGTTGTGGGCTGGCGAGTTGACAATTTGTGTCTTGACAAACAACAAAAAGATGTTTTTGCACTTTGCACAACAATTTTAGATTTTTTGCTAACTTTTTCATGTGAAGAATAGTTAATAAATGAATAAAAAGAGCCTCACTTTTGCTTGCTTGAATAGCTTTAGAATGTCACATAAACATAAAGTCAAAAAGGTTTAGATGAAAAAGAAGCAAACAGAAATTCAAATTTTCGCGGGTGCACTACTATTTTTTCAACCCCCTCCTGGACCGCAATACTATTAGAGAGTGCACTACTATTAAAGAGTGCACCTCTATTAGAGAGAATACGGTAATCATATTTATAGCTTTAAAAGAATCAAATTTTGCAATTGTATTACAGGAACCGATAACGAACGGGACTATTGGTTATTGAGAAATCAATGGGGTACAAATTGGGGTCTCAACGGTTATATAAAGGTTTGTTATGGAAATTCTAGTTATGGCTAATATTTTTAATCAGAAAATTTGAATGCTGATACGAATTGGCTGAAATTTTTTCAATTCTAGAGTTTCAGATGGCTCGAGGAGTGAACACTTGTCAGATTGAGACTTGGGGAGTATCCGCTCCAATCGTCTGATCGTCCAATCGTCAATTTAAAGGAAATTACTTGAATTCCTAACTTAAATAAATTATTTATTAAAACATAATAAAACAAAACAAACATTGGTATTTAAAATTATTACTGAAACTGCTGCAGTTGTCTGCTCTGCAGTTGTCAAGTCTGCTGCAGTTGCTCAGCGACCAATTAAGCTATTATTCTGTTATTCAAGACGTAAAGTAAAATTTCCAATTGAGCTTTTAAAGTTTCAGTTTTAAAGTTTTAAAGTTTTCTAGTTTTTTTTATCTTTTTAGTATCAGTCTAGATACTAGCACTTGTGTTAACCCACATGGAGACATCACCCAAGTTTGTTCTAGAGAGGCTGGATGTGTTGTCTCTTGTCGTTTGGGAAAGAGAGAGCCTCCCCGGTTAGGAGAGCTTTAGGGGTTGGGTGGATCAAAAGGGGAAAAGAAGATCGACTGTTCTCTTTTTCCCCTTTTCTTTATTCTATGATCTCTCCTACAGGTCCTTCCTCTTTTCCTATAAACCCCGATTCCCCTTGGGCTGTTTGCGGTGCGCGCTTTCCCCTTTTCGACATTCCCTTCTCTCATCCTCTTTCCCTCATCCTCTTTCCGCATCTAGTCCACTGTTCTCCCCCGAATCCTTTGTTTAACTCACTAGAAATTACAGCTGATTTACTCTACCTAAGTTTTTTTGCTTTTAGCGCTATACAAGTCAAGTGGTTTGACCGATTTGTCAAGACAAATGGTTTGACCGATTTGTCAAGACAAATGGTTTGACCGATTTGTTTCTTTCCTTTTCTTTCTCACTCCTCCTTTTAAAATTGATTGAATTTGACAAATTTATCTTAAACAATTCTAATAGTATCCAATATTTACTCTATACATTTGGCTATATAGCCTAAAGCCAAATGAGCTATATAGCCCATCAAATTCTCATCGATCCTCAAAGTTTTCCATCCGCTCTTTTTCGCATCACATTAGGCACTCCCCTTTTTCTTTCCTCCTCAGTGGGAAATCGTTAACGCGACCCCGTTCCTTTTCATGTATCCAATCTTAGCCTCAATATCTTGAATCCTTTTCACTTATCAAAGATCTAAACCAGAAATGTTTTCAGATTGAAACATTTCAAGCATAACTTAAAAGGCGCTTCTCTTTTTTTCCCTTCTGCGCTTCCCTCCATAAGCTTAAAAGACTCAAAAACGAAATTTGCTATAAATCAAAGACGAAATTTGGAATCTTTTTTGTAATCGGCAGAGCTAAACAAACAGCAAATAGATTTTTTCTGCTTTTTCTAAATCAAAAACAGATTTCATAACTTTGTACACGACTTGTTATCCGACGATCTTCGTTCTTGTCGATCTTGTTATCGATCGACGACGATGCACATTAAAGATTCATTCCATCAAAGTTTTTACCAATCATTTCAGTTAAAAGTTAGTCATCAATTTATTTCCATCACTTTAATACATTCTAGCATTTTTGATGAGTGTTTGCCCACCTCCAAACACGGCAAATGAACATTTCTCCCTTTTCCTCTTTCCATTTCCCAATCTTTCGCCTTATTGCCCTTTCCCAGGCTATATAGCCAATTTCCATACGAATTACATTGGTCAATAGAAGGGACAGATGTCCCATCAACAACAATTTGATCAACAAGTTGTTTGGGTGAAAAATTTTGCATTTGTTAAGACTAAATACTAGGCATTAGGCTAGTATTTAGTCTTAACATGGTTATTTTCTAGGCAAACATGGTCATTTTCGAGAAAAATTGCTTTACCTTGACGTTTATTGTTCATAGTTTGTTCTTTGGTTCAATCTTTGGTTCAATATTTAGTTCAAAAACTCGTGTTGAGTAACTAATCACACTGTTTTCCATGTAATGACCAATTTATAACGAATTTCCCAATCGATTCTTGAATATTTTCAGTTCCACAAGAGAAGATGATACTCTGAAGGTCGTCTTTTCAAATTTCCTATGTCTCTTCTTGCATTTTCTTCATTTTCTTCATTTCCTCGTTCTTTTCTGCCTTTCTTCACTTTCTCAATCATCCATACAACGGGTCGATGTTGGGAAAAGAAAAATAAAATGGCGGCAATGATGGGGAAAGAGAAGAGAAAGAGGGGAGAAAAATCCACCGTGTGACGGTCATTCGCACCATTATTTCCCCATTTTCAGAGTAATCCCTAATTTCTCTCCGAAAAAAGGAAAAGCGCGAGTTTTGAGATTCCATTAAAGGGAGATTTGTTAATTCCTGGTTGCCATTAAATGAAAATTTAATATTTGTTACAACTTATTTGGTTTTTGCTTTTAAAAAGCTGCTCCATGTTTTGCTGCAAAAAGCTGCTCAATGCCATATGTTTTGCTCCGGAAAAGTTTCGCAATAGTCTTTTTTGCAAAAGCTTATTGCTAAGCAGATCTATTTGAAACTTGTTACTCAATCTTCAGCTAATATTCTAATTATAAGCTTTTCCTTGACTGAATTCCTGGCTTAAACTCTTGTAAGTCTATAAGTTCTAAAAGCAGAAGACATCCCGATGCTAATCCGATGGATTTCAGTGTTTAGAAAGTTCTTGTAGCAAAAACGTGCTCAAAACCGCATCGGTCCGGTTCCAGCATCGGTTCGCTTAAGAAATCTCTTCAAAAAGCTCAATAAACTCGATTCCGCTTACCATTTGGACACAATGGATGCATTTCTCAAAGGTTATCGGACGCCCGGGCGACTTTTTATACGTGCCCCGTTCCCTTTGCCATTGATAATTCAACTTTGAACTCAAATATCTTGATTTTGGGCCGTCCAATTTAAATATTCTTGGTATCATTCGATTCGCCAAGTCTTTCTCTGTCGATTAGTATAAAAATCATTTAAATTAAACCGCTCAACCTCAAGATATTTGAGATCAAAGTTGGATTGCCAATGGCAAAGGGGGCGGGGCGCGTATAAAAGGTCTCACAATCTTTCTCAAATGTCACCAGGCTGCCCATAGACGTATTTTTAAAAGGAAGTCGTTTTTCTTGTTTAATATACCTTTAAAAATCAATTTTTGAAGTTTTTGAGTTTCTTATCTGTTTCTATCCTTTAAAAAATATTGGTTGCAACAATCCTTGCCGCACTCTCCATATCCTGATCCAATACTCGGGTGAAAAGCACTACTAGGTCATAGACATACAACTCGATTCACTGAAAGAAAGAAAAATAAAAGGGGAAAAGAGAAGAGCCATCAATGGGGAGAAGGGCAAGCCGATCTCTTAGTCGGCTCTCTTCGAAACGGCGTGTGAAATTAGATAGTGCGGGTGGTGCGCGTCCCCCTTCTCTCTATTTCAAGGGAAGGGATGGGGACACAAGGAGTAGCCCGGCTTTCCCCCTTTCAACACTGAGCTCCCGAGATCAAAAGAAATTCCTTTTCCCCTCCATTTTTAGCCCCTCAACTTCTCGATTTTGTTTTCCGGTTTGGATTTTACTGATTCGCTTTCTTGAGGAGTCAAAAATGAATAAACTTCTCTGGATCTGAATTGTTGTTGTCTATTGTTACTTGTAGACTTATTCTTGTTCTTGTTCTTGTTCTTCTTGTTCTTCTTGTTCTTCTTGTTCTTATTCTTATTCTTATTCTTCTTCTTCTTGTTCTTCTTGTTCTTGTTCTTGTTTCTTTTTTCTTGTTTCTTGTTTTTAAAGTTCTTGTTTCAAATTTCATTTTTTCAAATTCGTTCTAATTGCTTTCCTGAAGAAGATAGTTGACTTGTACCTGTTTTTTTCTTTTTAAGAATTGAAAAGTTGACTTGTACCTACTGGACAATGAAATTGTATTTGAAAAAGATCCTCCCTGTCCCCTTGTCTTCCGTATTTCTAAATATTAATATTACCATTGTGTGCCCTTGAAAGGCTTTCAGAAAATGTATACCTAATAGTTTAACTCAAAGACAGGGGTTACAGCGCGCGAAGTGGCACTTTCAAATTGTATTTCATGTCCGTACCTGTTTCAAGTGTATTTCCATTTGAAACAAGAACAAGAACAAGAAGTTGTGAAGGTTAATTCCATTTGAATTCCGTTTGAAACAACTTGAAGTTGTGAAAGTCAATTCCTTTTAACTTTCATAATCATTTAGATCCATCAACACCATCCTCTTTTCACGATAAAGCCAAGAAATCTTTCACGGGATCTCCAAGATCGGTTGTTTTTCCGATGGTGACCTGATGCTGAGGCGATTCTCTCATCTCTCCGCCGTCTTTATTTTTCTCTTTACATGGATTTTTGAATACGGGTACTCAATCGATTTTCCAACCTACAAGCCAAGCGAGCAATATAAGGTAAAGAGAATTTAAACCAAATAAAAAAGTTTCTTATTATACTGAAAATCAGTGAGAGTTGTTTGTATTAGTGAGAGTTGTACTTAAAACGCAAGAATTGCAGACTTTCAGAGTTGAATTTTGCTCTAATTGCTTTCCTGAAGAAGCTAGTTGATTTGTATCTATTTTTTGACTTTGTAAGAGTTAAAAGACTTTGTAAGAGTTAAAAAGACTTTGTAAGAGTTAAAAAGACTTTGTAAGAGTTAAAAAGACTTTGTAAGAGTTAAAAAGACTTTGTAGGAGTTAAAGAGACTTTGTAAGAGTTAAAAAGTTGACTTGTACCTGTTTCAAGTTTATTTTAAACAGGACTAAACTCTATTTTTTCGTCTTTATGTAGACGTTCTACGTAGAAACTTCCTTACAATTCCTCTAATTTCCAGTGCGGTGCATTTCTTCGTGGTCGCGTGGATGACCGTGCCCTCTCCCTCTATTACGGCGGAATTCGACAATTCGTTGACTGGCTCTCATTACCATTTCCACATCGAGGTCTGTCTTTTATCGAAATTGAATTTCTCATTGAATTCTCATTGAATTCTCATTGAATTCTCGTTGAGTTCTCATTGAATTCTTATTGAATTCTTATTGAATTCTCATTGAATTCTCATTGAATTCTCATTGATTCTCATTGAAATTGAAATTGAAATTTAATTCACATTTTCAAAAGGATATCCACAAAATTTTCTGCTTATCCGCACATAAAGAAAGAAACTTTTTTTGGTTCTCTTTTTTGGTTCTCTTTTTCCACTTATCCAATTGCTTTTCACCCTCCATTTCCCATCTCATAATGGGCTTTGAAACCAGTGAGTCAACTGGGGGTTTTTCACCCAAAAGCACTTGAAAAATCAAAGTACTCAAGCAATTAAGGAGGAAATTTACTAAGCCACAAACTGAATAGGATCTAAGTCTTATAATTTGACTAACAATAAGTCAATAGGAGTCAACGATAAGTCAACAATAAGTTCAACTGCAACAACTCGAGACGCTCCCGCACCCCCTTTGCTGCCCCCAAATTGCTGAATTTGAAAATTTGAATGAAAATGAAATAACCGTAGTTCAATGGTATTGTTGGTTTTCGGGTAAAAAGGAACGAAAAGCCATGCAGCAAAAAATCAGCAAAAAAATGACTATATTTTAATTTAAAGTCACAGTTTCTGTTAATAAACTTGTGCATTTCCATTCAAAGCATTTATTTGATTCAAAGCATTTCCCTTTCTAATCTCTTTTCTTTCTCCTTGGCCTTGAAATCGCTTATCCCATCATCCTCATTGAGAGAAAACGTATCTAAAAAGACTCGATGAGTAACTAACCGGCTGTATATAAAGAGAAAAATCTTTTTGATCTTTCAAAAGAAGAGAAAAACTCGAGAAAGTGGGATTTGGGTGAAAGAAAGTCTCTTTTGTGTCAACCGTGAGTCGTGTTTTTTGTTTGTGTGCGACTCTTCCCCTTTATGCGACCCGACTGACCGCCTCCTCTTTTTTTTTTGTTGAAATACCTCTCACTGATTTCTAGCAAAAGGGGGAAAATGTATAATAAACTAAAGAATTATAGCAAATTGATTTTCAATTTTAATTTAGAGCTCTTGTCCAACGATGCTCTCCGTGGGGATCTCAACGAGTGGCGGGATTCTCTCGAGAATCGAACTCTACAGGTTTGTGAAGACGAACCTGTAGACGAAGACATCTCAATTCCCTGATACTTCAAGAATTTAGCTGAGATGAGGAATTGTTTACCACATAGCCTTATTAGCCTTGGAGCTCTAAATTAGGAAAGTCTGTTATGCAAATTGATTCATCTAGTGGCTTTGAGGAAACTTTAAGCGGCTTTTGGGTGAGATGGGAAATTTCTGAGAAAGAGGAAGTGAAAAAGGAAAGCGATTGATGGAAGTAAGAAAGAGGAGGAAGAAGAAGAAGAAGACTAAGTGAGTATTGGTTGAGAGGCGGAGGATTCCCTAGAGGGGAGTCCAAAAGGAGTTCAAAAGGAGTCCAAAAGGCCACCGGCTAATCACTTTGGCATACACACCAGGTGTTGGAACTCTAGATGAGAGTAGAAATGAAAAGTGGTAACGTTAGTACAAGGAAACGAAGAAACAGCAATATTAGAATGTTATAGCAGAGCATATAGCAGTCAAACACTGCAGACTTATTAGGCAAAACTTTGGTGTAAAATCCAAGAGACTACTTCTTACAAGGGAATTTCGACTAGGTGTGGTGGTCAAATGACATGAGCCATGTCATACGCCATGAGACTAACCGACGTAGACTTTTGCGCTGATTCCGAATCTGTTTTCCGTTTCTGCTATGGAGCACTCTGTCAAAAGTTATAAGCGTGCAAAGTTTTGTATGGGATTTTCTTTTGTAAGATCACAGTTTATAAGCAGATTTCCGCGAGGCTTTAATAAGATCCAAAAAGCAAAAAAAAAGTGGAACAGCGGACTCGACCTAGAGATTTCTTACCTTGTATTCACACCCACTGCTGGCCACCAATGCTTCTCATAGCCTGCTTATAAACTGATTTTTGGTTATAAATCTGCTGGAAATCTGCTTATAAACTGTGATTTTCCAATTGAAATCCCATACAAAACTTTACACGCTTATAACTTTTGACAGAGTGCTCCATAACAGAAACGGAAAACAGATTCGGAATCGGCGTGAAATTCGGCGTCGAATAAGCTGTGGCAAGTGTCATTTGACCACCTTTCTTAGTTCAGAACTCAACAAAATTGCATTAATAAACATCTTTTAAACAAATATTAACACTTTAGTGGGTCTCCTGGCAGCAATGGTGGCTTTCGGTAGCGGTTGGAGTGTTGATTCTTTCAATTCTCTTCCCAATCTGCTACATTCTCTACCGATGTTGTGTTTGTTGTTGTGATGATGGAGGGAAGAAGACTTCAACTGACACAGAATATGATGGATGTAAAAGAAATTTCCTCAACATCGTCATTGCAGTGCTGGTCGTTATCAATGTGTAAGTTGAGCTAGAAGAAAAACTGATGAGTGGGACTGATGAGTGGGTGATGAGTGGAAATTTTTACAGATTCGCTGCAGCCTCGCTTCTCGTCACATCTCAATATGCTGAGTATGGGTTAGAAGAGTTGCCAAATCGATTGAATCAATGCGTTGACGATTTGAATTTGTACAAAAGGGAGACTGATTTGGTATAGCATTCAAGGATTCTCCTCTAAATTTTGTTATAGAAAGTCCGAAAGCTGCTGATCGATGATTTCAATTTGGCAAGCGAGTCGTTGATGCAACAGATCAGTCACGCCGGGCACTCCGTCATTGATCGCGTCAAGAAAGTCACTGGAGCTCACGCGATCGATATTTTCCTCAACATAACACAAGGTAAACTATTCAACTATCCAACTAAATTCAAATATTCAACTAGTAACAATGTTGCCTTTGTTCAATGTTCATTCTGTTCAATGTTGGCTTTGTTCAATGTTCATTGTGTCCAATGTTCATTCTGTTCAATGTTCATCCTGTTTTAGGAGCCAATGACGTGCGACATGTGCTTCTCGAAGTGGCACAACAGGCGCGAGAGCTCAACGAGGCTGCTGGCCAGTTCGCTGTCGAGTTTGGACGATTGAGGAAAACGGCTGAAAATGAAATTGCTCAATGTACACATGTAAGTTAGCAAAATTCTTGATTTACAAAGAAACCTTTTAGACTGAACCAGATTCTTTGAAAACAATGTGCCTACAAGCTCAACGCCTTCTCGATAACATCAGTAGCATTAAGTTCGAAATCAGTGAGGTACTTTTGTTCACTTTTTTAAAGAAATCTGTCAAAATCTGTCAAAATGTTGTCCCAATTTTACCTCAGTACCGCTTTAGAAAAGCCTTAACTTACGGCTTTTCTGTTTACTTATAAATTCAGAAAATTTTCTTAAACTGTAGTGCCTAGTCCGCAATTCTTTTCGGCTTTATCCTAATTTTGAAATCCATTTTCTTTCCCAATTCCTAGCATAATTTGTAGTTTCGAATAGTTTCGTGAAATGAGTCAGGCTTGGAAATAGTGATTGTGAGATTTTGACGCAAAAAATTCTGAAATCTAGCTCATAAAAGAATACAGAGTTCAAAACTAGGCACACTACTTGAGCAAGAATCTATACAATTGTTGGTATTAGGTATTAGGTTGGCAAAATACTAGGCTGCATGGCTTTTCGTTCCTTTTTTTACTTCCGTTTAAAACCAACAAATGCACCAATTGAACTACGGTTTATTTCATTTTCATTCAAATTTTCAAATTCAGCAATTCTTGATGGGTGACAACGCTAAAGCTTTGACGAGGATAGCTGAAGCGAGCGTCTCGAGTTTGCTTGTTCAATCTAATCAGCAATTCATTGTTCTCGAAAATGAGCTACAAAGGGATATCAATCAGAGATCGTATGGTTGGTAAACGTTAAGCCAAAGCCTTAAGCCAAAGCCTTAAGCCAAAGCCTTAAGCCAAAGCCTTAAGCCAAAGCCTTAAGCCAAAGCCTTAAGCCAAAGCCTTAAGCCAAAGCCTTAAGCCAAAGCCTTAAGCCAAAGCCTTAAGCCAAAGCCTTAAGCCAAAGCCTTAAGCCAAAGCCTTAAGCCAAAGCCTTAAGCCAAAGCCTTAAGCCAAAGCCTTAAGCCAAAGCCTTAAGCCAAAGCCTTAAGCCAAAGCCTTAAGCCAAAGCCTTAAGCCAAAGCCTTAAGCCAAAGCCTTAAGCCAAAGCCTTAAGCCAAAGCCTTAAGCCAAAGCCTTAAGCCAAAGCCTTAAGCCAAAGCCTTAAGCCAAAGCCTTAAGCCAAGGCCTAAGCCAAGGCCTAAGCCAAGGCCTAAGCCAAGGCCTAAGCCAAGGCCTAAGCCAAGGCCTAAGCCAAGGCCTAAGCCAAGGCCTAAGCCAAGGCCTAAGCCAAGGCCTAAGCCAAAGCTTTAGGCCAAGGCTTTAAGCCAAAGCTTTAAGCCAAAGCTTTAAGCCAAAGCTTTAAGCCAAAGCCTTAAGCCAAAGCTTTAAGCCAATTTTCAAATCCAACAACATTTTAGCTGCTCAAAACATGCTCAAAACTATCGGCGATGACTTGTTTCAAACAGCTGAGAGCGTTTCAACGTACATCAGACAAGTAAGATTGACAATTCTTTACTAAGATTGACAATTGGTTGCTAAGATTGACAATTCTTTTCTAAGATTGACAAGTAAGGTTGACAATTTAGATTGACGATTCCAACTTTCAACTCCAATAAACATTAATAACAAACTTTCAGTTAAACTTTGATCCTCTCTACCAGGCTATCGCCGTTTACAATGGAGACAAGTACTTCCCAGTCAAAGATTACATCCACTACAGGTTATTACACAAAATAAACTATCGTAATCAAAATTTAGTTGGTACATTTCATTAGCTGTGACCGGATTGGTGTGCCTTGCTTCTCTCTCATTCTTGTTCGGTCTCTTTTTCGGGATTTGTGGCCGAAGACCCACCTATTACAATGATGATTGCTGTGTTCGATCGACTGGTGCAAGCTTCTATTCTTGGTAAGTAGACAATAATTTATCATGACTTTAAGTATTTAGTGGAATCTGGATGTTGCTATGTCTGTTCACGGTTCTCTCGGTGCTGACGGTGGTGTTGATGCTGATCTTTGCTAACGTGACTCATATGGTATGCAATCCACTCGATGATCCGTTAGCAAGACCGGATGTGATGTCGGTGAGTTGAATTTGAGTAAGGCATAAAGCCCTACCCGGGCGGCAAAGGGATACGTGTCGCTGTAGCTCTTGGTAGAGCGTTTGCCCGGTAAGTGAAAGGTCGCGAGTTCGAATCCCGGTGCCGATCATTTTTTGTATTCCAGCCAATAAAAGAACCGGCGTGTCCAACTCTTGCTTGTCTGGTAAACCGTGTTATTTCAAACTTGAAATCTAACGAAATCGAAAGATACTCACAAGGAACCGGTTGAGGCTGGCGGTGGAATCTCGATATGTGGTATAGCACATCTTGTAGAGCTTGGAAAGACGAGTTTAATGGTGTTAAAATTCGCTGCTTTTGATCATTCTAAGCACACTAAAACTAGCTTACAAGCTTTGGCTATAGAGTCTTAAGGCGTTTTCAAAGACGCAGTCGAGATAGCTCGGTAGTCTGGTGGTTAGTGCAATAGTTAACTCCCTCTGGGTCCAATTCAAGTCAGGGGTCCAATTCCTTTTGGAGTTTTTTGGAGACTATATAGTTCCTTGTGATCTAGCAATATAGTTTCTTTTCAGACTATAAGAAAACTAACTCCTGGACAAATTCTCTATCCAAAATTCGATTTAGTTTGTCGAGCGTTACATCGAGATGGCAAAGCATCAAGACAACTGGAATCAATCTGAACTTGGTCAAATATTAGACTCGAGAAGTCCCGTTGAACTGATTCGAGCGTGTCAACGAAATGAAACCTTCTATCAAATGTTTGATCTCGATAAGAAATACCATCTGGCTGATCTCAACGTATGAAATTTTTTAAAAGATCTATGAATTTATGAATTTAGAATCTATGAATTGAAAGAATTGAAAGAATTGAAAGAATTGAAAGAATTGAAAGAATTGAAAGAAAGAATTGTAAAACAATTTCAGAAATTCGATCAAGATGCCATCAAGCAATTGGACGATTATTTGGAGAAAATCCTTGGAGAGTTGCCGATTGAGAAACCGTTGGGAGCGTTTGTGTCGGAAAAGGAATTGGAAGAACTACACTCACTCTCTGACATCAATATCACACAATTATCAGCTGATGGACTAGCAAAGGTTAGTTAAAGACTTCAAAATAAGTTTCTTAGACAATTTTTAGATCAAAAGAACTATCGATTCTTTGGATTTGATGTCAAAGGTGAATGAGTTCACAACGGAAGCCGATTCGATTGGCGGAGGAAAACCACAAGCAGTTAGCTCAGTGAGTTCTCGTAAAATCATGAGATCAAGATTAAGATTAAGATTAAGATTAAGATTAAGATTAAGATAAGAATCAAGAGATTAAGATTCAATATTAGTTACCGTAGTAGCTTTTTTTAAACTTTCAATTTAATTACAGATCATCGAGCAAATTCAAGAGATTGACGTCAGAATTGCTCAGCCTTTGCGAAGCCGACTTGAGATTTTGTATAAAAATTTGACAGTCCTGGATACAAGGTTGGCAAATTTGAAGTAAAAAAAAGCTAAATTCCAAAAACAATTGTTTTTGTAATGATCCAGACTATTGTTTTAGACTCCATGAACTCCAAGTTCCGGTCTCTTCTCTTATCGGAAAGCTCGAACATGCACAAGCGCTTCTTTCACAGGTAGGAAGCATTGCGTAATAGGCTAATCGATATTTAAACATCAAAGCAAGTCTAGATTATATTCTTTTTTATTTCAGGACGTTCGTTCTCACGTTGAGCAAGCAGCGAAAGACATCTTGAGGCAATTGATCGGCACCTTTGAATCATACGTTGGGCATGCAAAGTTCCAGGTTAGAATAGAAATATAATAGAATATAAAACTAAAGAAAGATGCAAGATAAAAGATTCAGTTAGAAAATTAAGAGAAATAAAGCAAGCTTTTAGCAAAAGAAGCTTTTAGATTGAAAGCGATGTCTCTTCTTGTGGGCCGATCTCTGATATCGCTCGAAACTCTAGAACCGCTGTTTGTGGACATACAATTGATCCAATAGTAGGTGTTCAACTGATTTAGATCCTCCAATCCTTTACTACCTCCAATCCTTTACTATTTAAATACTTTACTAAATCATCTTTAAGATTACAAGATCTATAACTAACTTACTTGTTCATGAAAACCATTTCAGAATGGTGCCTGGATGTCTCTCCTAATTTCCCTTCTCGTTTCATTCCCTATTGTCTGTATGGCGACAGCCCTTCGACGACTTTACAACAAAATGCATTCCTTCCCGAAATAGTGAGTTTACATCTTTATTTCTTGCTGAACTTTGATTCAAGTCATCAACTTCAGCGTTGTCCACGAGCCGAACTCGATCGACCATCAAATGTCCTCATTTGTCACTGACATCTATGATGCGAGGATAAAACCGTGGGTGCTCATTAGAGAAACGCACCAGATCAGGGTGACCTTTTAATACGAGAGCCACAGGCCTTTATAGAATCCGCTATGCTGATTCTGAATATGTTTTTACTTTTTACAAAGGAGCTCTGTAACACGAGATATCTAGCAGATATCTAGATATCTAGCATCAAAGTTTAGGCCGATTTTTCAAGTCCTTATCAGCTTTTTTCTTTTCATTAAATGTGGAGCCAGTGGCGCAGAGGATAGTGTGCTCGTCTCCGCAACGGTTCGGGCTTTTTTTGCCCCGGGTTCGAATCCGTTCCCAGTATACTCCTTTTTTTGAGCAAATGATTAGAAAATTAGAATTGAATTCCACGATTTTGTGGAATTCAATTCAATTCCATTCCGCGTATTGAATTCCACTATTTTTGGATAAGCATAATCGTGCCAGCAACTTAGGCTTAGGCTTTGTGGTTATTCCAGCAACCACAAACAACATTTATGAACAAAGCGTTTATGTTCCTAAGTCATTTCTAAACATTCTTCCATTAATCAAAGTCAAAATAAATCTATCTGGATTCCATAAACATTTTCTAATCATTTTCTCGAAGAAGCAAAAAGCATACCGGGAGCGAACTGGAACCCAGGCAAAAAGTTTTCTGGAGGCTTCGTTCTGGAGACGAGCAGATTATCCTCTGCGCCACCAGCTCTCTTTTTATTGAAGAGAAAAGCTACTAAGGACTCCGAAAATCGGCCTAAATTTTGATGCTAGATATCTCGTGTTACAGAGCTCCTTTGGAAAAAGTAAAAGCATATTCTACAAAGCCGATGGCTCTTTTCCCCCCTCCCCCCCCCCCCCCCTATAATTTAAAAATTTAAAATAAAAACCCAAATTTAATATTAATAATTTAATATTTCTTTAATAACCCTTTTTACCCCTTTTAAAATAAAATCAGCATGGCCGATTCTATAAAGCCCTGTGGTTCTCGTATTAAAAGATCACCTTGATCTGGTGCCTTTCCCTAGCCAGAAAAGAACCTAAACCTCAGAAAAACAATTGCCAATTAATTTGTAAATGTTAAGTCAAAAATATTTCAGAAAAGCTCAAAATCAAAAGCTATCAAGTCTCAATTTTCAGTGGTTACCCGAACTATTCCTACATGGACGATTACCACCGAACATACCGCTAAAATCTTCTCTACATTTCACTATCCCGGTTTTGTTATTTCAATTATCTTTAACCTTTCAAGAACATTCATTTCAGCTAATCATAATAAATTTGATCAGTTGTAATTCAGTTTCAATTCAGTTTTTCTGGTGCTCTCTCATTATTAGTTCGCTTTCTTTCCTTTGATCAGTTAGACTTTGGGTTTCAAGTGATTCATTTATTGATCGATGGATCTTTCATTATCTCTTTCCTGAGATTTATTGAGATTGAATTAAAATTGTGATAAGTGTTCAAGAATAAATGACAGCATTCATATTGATTAGCAAGTACAGAGATGATCGCTGCTTAGATGATCGCTGCTTAGATGATCGCTGCTTAGGTGATCGCTGCTTAGATAATCGCTGCTTAGATGATCGCTGCTTAGATGATCGCTGCTTAGATGATCGCTGCTTAGATGATCGCTGCTTAGATGATCGCTGCTTAGATGATCGCTGCTTAGATGATCGCTGCTTAGATGATCGCTGCTTAGATGATCGCTGCTTAGATGATCGCTGCTTAGATGATCGCTGCTTAGATGATCGCTCATCCTCTGCAACTCATCCAAGAACTAAAGCATAAACTATCAAAAATGCACACAAAGACAATGGTTAGACAAAATGAAACAAAAACCGAAAACACATTAAGAAGGAGTTTCGCGGAAACATTGGTAATTGGGATTACTTTTTGTACGATTTGGAGAATTCCATGAAGCATCCACAAAAGGCAGAGAACAGAACTGATAAAGAAAATCAAACCGAAATTGAAAATTCTATACTTTTGATGACAATCATAGATGTTCAAATAGATGAATGCCTCTTCAAACTGAAGAGATGGGTAAAAGAGATAGAAGACTAGGAGAATTGATGAACAAATGCAAACAGCGAAGCGAGTGAAGAAGTCAGCAGTGCTGGGAAGGAAGGATTTTAGGCAATTTTCAACTACAAGCAATAAAAGAGTCAACATGAGAACAAGGAAGAAGGGCGGTGAAGTGAGAATGGAAAAAAAGATGATTGCTAGAATCTCGGATCGTCTTGTCGGGTTTTCGATGAAATCTCGGTAGGGTCTCCATGAATATCGACAGTCATGGTTGTCGGTGAAAGTGTTTCGAATCAAGAAGAGCTGAAATTGACGTTGAAAGGACTGGCAACTTTACTGGCAACTGGTAACGGCTGTAGCTTTACTATTAGGCTTTTCAGTAGATCAGATTCGATCCGATTGGAAAACTATGGGGGCCCGTATTACTAGAGGCCCGTATTACTAGAGGCCCGTATTACTAGAGGCCCGTATTACTAGAGGCCCGTATTACTAGAGGCCTGTAGTACTAGAGGCCTGTAGTACTAGAGGCCTGTAGTACTAGAGGCCTGTAGTACTAGAGGCCTGTAGTACTAGAGGCCTGTAGTACTAGAGGCCTGTAGTACTAGAGGCCTGTAGTACTAGACCCTGTAGTACTAGAGGTTAACTATAACACTAATACTTACAAAGTTGCAGGTTTTACCTCACCTCGATCAGTGTCCAAGCAATCATGAAGCACAGAAACTGTAATCTGTATTGGTGCCAAAAACGAGAGACTTTCGTAGTTCGTTGCTCAACTAAAATGCATTAATTCCTGAATTTCAAATTTAATGAGTACTTTTGAAATCGAGTCTGATGCTTTTTTCATCGTTGACACTTGTCGTTTTTGAGGCAAGCATCTTCTGAAAGTCATCCGGTGAGAAGTCCACTTAAAACGTAAATTTTGTAAAAAAGATAGAGCGGAAAGTGAAAAGTTCAAATCTCTAAAGCATCTGGAGTAAGTCGATTCGAAAATTTAAGCAGTTCAAAATAGATTGGAACAATTTAAAACCAACCCCGAGTCGATCTGTCAATTGGAAGTCGAGTTATGGAGAAAAATCGAAGAGTCCCCAAACTCTGATAGGGTATACTAGTATAGGACATACTAGTATGCCCTCTACTTTAGAAAGTCAACTTTGACACTAATTTTCTCTATGTTTTTATCTGTTTTTCGTCTAACTTTCTTACCATCTTCCCCTGGAACTCGAATTTCGATGGTGAGAAATCGCGAATTGATGGGATCTTTTTTAAAGAAGACACTCATTATTGAAAGCCATTGAAAGCCAGACACATTGAAAACCAATTTATACTTTGAAAGAATAATTTTTAGATTCAATGAAAGAATTGATTTGAAATGTTTGCTCTTTTCTTTCCAAGCTACTAGAGGTCATTTTCTCCCCCCAATCTTATCATTCTTATCATTTTTTAGCCAATTGAGCTTTTAGCTGACTTGTTGAACAACTTTGGTTCAACAAGTCAACTAAAAGCTCAATGTCAAAGTCTTCTTTGCAAAAAGAATAGATCTTACTTCTTAAGCCAATGCCATGAAACGTAGAGGTACTAGCAAAAGCGCCAAACTATTTGCGCAACTTATTATTTGCGCTAAAATTGTAATTTTCAACACACTTTCCAACTCTGATTCACCATTTATATTTTTTTTCAGTTTTGATCGACGATGCTCGCTATTTTGCCGCCTTTCCTTTTGAAACAGTGGTATGAAACATATATGAAACAAATGGTAACCTGGTTGTTCTCTGTGCGCGAGCACAATCGCGCTCTTTCTAGCATCCTATCTTTCCAGATATAGTTGCCTTTTCATCTCTCAAATCGGAAGCGTCCATTTTGGGTCATCCAGTAACCAATCCGTTGTCTGCCCCATGTGGTCACCGCTTCCCAAAACTAACCCCGGCTGTAGAATTGGTCAACCCAATTCCGGCTCATTTTGACCACTATGGCGAGTTCTTCGTCGGTCGAGATGGGATCCCAAGTGCCTGTAAAAGGGTGCTGAAGGGAGCCGCTGTGAATTTTTGGATTCATCCCAAGGATTTCGGTCCGTAGGGGCAGCAAGAAACTCATGAAACAAAACGAGTAAACGGACTCAAGGATTGGAAAATACCAGAGATGATTTTGGCCTAAAATCAAAACCTAAAATAGCCGTTTGTGGCTTAAAATAGTCTAAAATGAAACTTTTCCGAAAAACAGAAGCTCTAGAAGACGAAGAAACAAAAAGAATTCTTTTATGTTAGTGTCATATAACTTTAATTGGCGGCATTTTCTAACGGAAACCCCGGGCATGGCTATTACCAGAAACACAGAAAATAGTCATTTTTGGCCTTTCAACTTAAAGGTCATCCAAGCCTTCAATAATCAATTTAATTCAAAATCTTTTTGCACTATTTTGTAGAGGAGATTCAGGGCTTTCGAACAGTGTCCAACATTGTACAATGTACAGTGTACAGTGTACATCTGAGGCTTGCAATCTTTTTATTTTTGGAAATAAGTGCCCGTATAGGGTGTGCAAGGTGCATTTTTGGTTTCATCCCAAGGATTTCGGTCCGTAGGGGCAGCAAAAGTCACGGAAATCAATCAACTCATGAAGATATAAATTATTAGGGCTAACACAAAGTCTTGAGAAAGGGTTTGGACTTGCGAAATATTTATTTAAGTAAACAGAACACCGCGGAGTGTAGATGTTCAAAAGCTAGGCTTATCAGTCCCGTTTCAGAAAATTTTTCATTTGCGCTGAAACATTCGTTCCACTTTTTTAATTGATTTCTTTATTCAAAGGCTACCCCAGATCTTCCACCAGGACATCTGAGACACGTTATGTTATATGAGTTCAAAAAAGGATTTTCTTGGTTTGTAGCCCAGAAAAATCTCGAAAACGTCAAGAAGCTCCTTCTCAAAACACAATTCAGTTCGCCAAGTTCAGAAATTGACAATTCCTTTCAAGAAGACGAATGTGCGCAGAGGCCCACTCAATCGAAAAATGAAGAAATTCTTTAATTGCAGATGCAACTGGCTTCTCACAAACAGCAATCATTAACCATCTGCATGAATTGGGTTATAAACCGATTTAAACCGACCGAACGGTCAATGGGTACCGGATTTCCTTTCCGACTCAATGAAAGGACAGATATCTTCTGTTATCCAAAATAATGGACACTATTTTAATTGAGCTGCTTGTTTTGTTGCTAATAAATTTTTGTTTAATATCCTTATTGCGGTATGTTTTTGGATAATCTAGATAATAGTTGCTTGTCTATATATTTTTTTTATCTGTCTTCGCTTAGTTCCTCTTTGCGCAGATCACAACTTTTAAGTTGAAAGGTCAAAAATGAGTATTTTCTGTGTTTCTGGTAATAGCCATGCCCGGGTTTTCCGTTAGAAAATGCCGCCAATTAAAGTTATACGAAAATAACATAAAGGAACCCTTTTTGTTTATTCGTCTTCTAGAGCTTCTGTTTTTCGAAAAAGACCATTTAGGCCATTTTAGGCCTTCGATTTTAGGTCAAAATCATCTCTGGTATTTTCCAATCCCTGAGCCCGTTTACTCGTTTTGTTTCATGAGTTTCTTGCTGCCCCTACGGACCGAAATCCTTGGGATGAATCCAAAATTCACAGCGGCTCCCTTCAGCACCCTTTTACAGGCACTTGGGATCCCATCTCGACCGACGAAGAACTCGCCATAGTGGTCAAAATGAGCCGGAATTGGGTTCACCAATTCTACAACCGAGGTTAGTTTTGGGAAGCGGTGACCACATGGGGCAGACAACGGATTGGTTACCGGATGACCCAAAATGGACGCTTCCGATTTGAGAGGTGAAAAGGCAACTATATCTGGAAAGAAAGGATGCTAGAAAGAGCGCGATTGTGCTCGCGCACAGAGAACAACCCGCCGATCTTCTTTATTGCATTTTAAAGTTCAAAAACTTCGAATTTTTGAACAGAAGAATTGTATTGGGGTTTTCGGGGTTGAGGAATCGATTGACAGTGTTAGTTTTCTTGTTTTTCTTGTACAAAATCAATCTAGAATCAATCATTTCAATACACTTCCCATTGAAGGATGGTTCTAAATTCTCAAGCAATATCTAATCTCTTCTTTGTAGCTTATGTTTTCCAATTTAAACTTTTTCAAACTCGTCTTGAAAACCTTTAAACAGCAGCTTTTTTAAGAGCTCTTTTTGTGAATTGAGTTTCTCAAATCTTGCACATCTTACAGATCTTTAAGTACATTAAGTAAGTACAGGTAGGTAGTTCAACTTTGACACAAATTTCCTCCATGTTCTTATCCCCGTATAGAAAACAAATTCTACTTTTCTATAACCAAATTCAATGAGGATCATAGAAATAGAAAGGAAATAGTGAAATAGAAAGGTTCCCAAACTCCGAGAATCCTATTTGGAAGGCCAACTTTGAGATCAAATTTTGTTTTGTTGTTTACTTGTCTTTGTTCAAGTTTTGCAAAGTTTTCGAACTTTCCAAAAGTTCTTTCCCTTTTTCGTTCAGCACTTCGCCACTTCCTGTTTCCAGGAAGTGCACCACGAGGAGGTGGCTGAACTTCGCACTCCGCCACCCTGTAGTCCGAAGACTCTTGGGATCCGAGGTCCACGTCTGGTCCTTGGCGATGGCACCGACAAAGAATGCTCAGCTTGCTAAGGTGCGCGCAGCGTAAGTAGGAGAATGCTCCGAAGTTACACTTTGTTGATGCTAAAAGGGATTGATCTGATCCCCAGTCGGTTTAAGAACCTCACGGTTCCTCCAATGGAGTGTCCAAACTTCCGCCATCTAGACGACTGTCGAGTAGCGGACAGCTGACGGAAGCCGGAGCCCAAAGGGAGCATAATTGTAATCCGGTTACGAGCAACAGACCACCCTGCCTCCCTCCACGGGTGGCAGTGCGAAATAGTAGCGATTCCACGAACTTCAGCGGTATCCCTCACGGGAAACTGTGGGTCATTCCACAACATCCTTTCGGTCAACCTTTCGGCTTTATGCTGCTCGGGGCTATTCGTACAATCGACCCGGGACAGCCCATGGCTCCGGGCGCCGCCTTCCATCACTGGGTTAGGCACCGACTAAACGAGAAGCAAGCTTCTACAAACTCTGTCTCCAAAAATCGTTTATGCTCGTGCAACCAGATGGACCAATGTGCGAGTGGACACAAAGGCGAGCGAAGAGCGAAAAGGGTCCCTATCTGTAAAGACCCTCTGCCAGAAAGTGATTGTGTGCCCGCACAAAGAACACCACACCCCATTAAGTGATTTCCTTTTTTAGCCGTCACTCAGCCATACTATGACGGATCGGACTCATTTTTGTGTCAGAAGATGCGCCTTTGCCCTCCAAAGATTTATGCGATGCAAGTGTATGAAAATTCGTTAAATTTTGACAAAAACAAAGATAGCGTGTAAGCCATTTATTTGGCTGAGTTCAAAAAGGAAAAAGTTTACAACAAGTGAAAATTACTTCAGATTTTAGGACCGAATTTTAGTCAATTCATCATATCATATGCAAACCTGTTTGTACCAGACAACGAGCGTCGCACAAAGAGCACTCTTACAAAAGAATTCTTTGGTTCAGTAAACATTGCTCAGTTGAGATTTGAAGCTAAAAGTTTGTACTCAGGGGTTTTCGGAGTCGAGGAACCGATTGGCGGAATTTGTTGGTTGTATTTCCAAGCAAAATCTCTAATTTATGCTGATCTTGAGTCATTTGTCCCATATTTTGGATACAAATAATTGACGTGGGGTATAACCCGTAAGAACTCTGAGTTTTGTGTCTGTTTTTAAACACTGGGTCCAACACTGAAGCTTAAATTTGGTTCTAGTCGTCGTAGTATTGGTTGTAGTTGTGGCAGTGGTCGACTGATGGATTCGGCTGTTGTCTTGTTCGGTGTCGTGGTTGAACATTGCCACTACTTGACTGGTTATTTAAAAACGTTAGACATGGCAAATCGCTTTAAAGAGTATAAATTAGAAAATCTGAACGGTGCAAAGATAAGCAGACTGTGCGTTGGTTGGTGCAAAGGTACATAAGCTGTGACCTTGCAGTAGAAATTTGAATTTGAAACAACAACATCTGGTAAAAACAGTACTCCGTAAGCGAAAACTGAAATAAAGGTTGTTAAAGTAACATTTGTCGACTAAACTTTGCCACTAGGCTTAGGCTCAGTCTCAGGCTCAGGCTTAGGCTCAGGCTCAGGCCAGGCCCAGGCCAGGCTTAGGCTCAGGCTTAGGTCAGGCTTAGGCTCAGGCTCAGACTAAGCCTCTCACTATCAGATCAACTTTTCCAAGCATTGACTTCTTCGTTGATTGTTTAATCAACGAAGAAGAGTGTCTTATTTTTATCTGTCTTAAGCTTTTTAGCAACAACTGATTTACCTCAGATTGTCTTTCAAGTCAAAGACAGTCAAAGAGTCGAAGACACCTATTCCCATGTCCTAGACAGAACTCCCAAAGGGTTAGGCACGAGTCCGTTCCATCCTTGTGTGAGTCGGCCTCTCCATTGCCCAGCTGGCCATTCCCCCTTCCATTCTCTTGTCTTTCTCTCTACCCATTCCACCTTCTTCCCAACATATCGACGTGTCTTTTCCTCTTTCTCTTTTCTTTTCCCAAAACTCTCTATTGCCCCCTTTTCTCGTGCTTTATCCCCACCCGATCTCCACGAAAGGACGGCTTTACGAATCATCCCTCGCCTCCCCCTTTCCCCGTTATATTTTCAATTGAATTTCATCATGTGTTTGTTTCTCCAAAACTTTTGTTTACTGACCCTAATCGATCCAATTATTAAATAAATACTTTTGAGCTATTTTTCAGGATTTTTGAATGCTCTAAAAGAAAACATTTAGTCAAATGCTTTAAAAGCTTTTTAAAATCATTTGCTTTGTCGGTCCTAGGCGCTTTTTTGTTTTAAAAATTGATTTACAGAACAATTTCTGGCAGAACCATTTATCGAACAATTTCTGAACGAATTAGTCTATAATTTTTGTTAAATAAAGCTAACCCCCTTCCTCCACAAATCCATCTTAATCCTTTAATCACAATTCGTTCAGCTTGGTTTAAGCCAAGTTTTTTTTGATTCGAAGACATCACTTTTCAATTTTGAAATAGTCAGCTACAGATAAATATACTAATATCATTCTTTTTCTCTCGAATAACAAAAATAAACTCATCACTTGCGTAGTTTTGTTTGAAGGGGAAAGGCGTCATAGCAACTCATCACCTATGAACGATTTTGCGACAAAATCTATATTATCCGAAGCTAGCCCATTTAGATATTCATTTTATCTAGAAATATTGGCTCTGTAAAGTTTACTGAATGTAATTCTTTCCTAAACTGTAAAATGTAATTCTTTTCTAAACCTCCAAGCTAACTTCAACCTCTTTTCTTATTTAAATAATCTTTTTGAATAACCAGCCTTACACTTTACAATAATATTTATTCAAAAACCTTATTTGTTTATTTTCTCAACGATCCCACAGCCAAATCTGTGAATCGTTATCAATCCGGTTCGCGAAGAGAAGAGGAGTGTGTCTATTTGATCGAAGTTCTCTTCCCATCTTCAAATGTTCTCCGTTTTCTTCCTTTCTCCAAATGTGGCTCCGTTTTATGACACTTCTTGATCCGACTCTAGCCTTAAAAATCTTTCTTTAAACAAACTTTTTCTGTTGTTAGATTAATTTTAAGCTTTCTAGTTGAATAATATTTGTGTTTTGAGTAGGAAAAGTAGGAAAGGAAAGCAAGCTAAATAATTGAAATGAATTGAAAACTGCCGGATTTGAACTAAAATTTATTCAACATAAAACTATGAATTCATTCCAAATAATTTCCATTATTATTGACGACTTCTACCCATTTTACAGGCAATTTCCGGATTCCTCTTTCGTAGTAGGATTTTGGTTTGTGTGTGAGACAAGTGTGAGACTCAAAAATGGAGGACTGGAGATGTCAGCTGTCAGCCCAGTTTGAGCACTTTCTTCAAAAGAAACCCATTTTGGTGTCAATAGAAAAGTTGTAGAGAATCAAAAATTAGGCTTATAGCCAAATTTCCAAAAAGATACACTTAGTAGTTTCGCTTAAGATGCAAATTTTGTTGCAAGTTTTGTGAAAATTCGTAAATTTGGCATTTCTTGAAAACCAGTTTTTGTATTGTTCTGAAAATTTGGATATAAGCTTAATTTTTGTTTCTCTACAACTTTTCCATTGACACGAAAATGGGTTTCTTTTGAAGAAAGTGCTCAAACTGTCACATATGACCGGAGCCCGCAGTTTTCAATTCACCAACCCAATAGCTTGGGTATATGGATTCCTGGATTGCAGGCCTGTAGCCAGGGTGGAAAGCAAAACGTAGCCTTGAACAGGCGGCTCTCTAACCCTATTCTTAATGGAGTTTTCAATTCATCAACCCAATAAAAGAAAAGTGTCCGAAAAATGAGAAAGCTTTCTTTAAACAATAGAATTTTGCCCTATTTCCAGTTTTTCTGTATGTTTTTGTTTCAAAACAATCTGCTTTTTAATTTTTTTTGATAGTTAACGAAGAGATTAAAGAGAAAGGCAAAGCCAGAACAAACATTCTTGTTGAGCTCTTTGTTGAATTTGTATTCATATCACAAAAGCTGACTAAGAAAAAACAAATTTCTCTCAAAAATCGCTCACATCACCTTCACGTGAACAGTCATGTTTTTATTTTTGTCATATTTTTGTCCTTTTCCCTTTTTTTCACAGTTTTTTCCTTTCCTCAGCAAATTTGCTCATCGACTGATCGCAAAAATGTTTGTCTGTTCTCTATTTTCCCACCAAAAAGCGTTTATTAGTCGATTTTTAGTGGATTTTTCAGCGATTTCAGGATTTAAGGATTTTCTGTGAGATTTCATTGGATTCAGTGTTTCGATTCTTTCTTCCAATTTTGTTTTTGCAGGAAATGGAACGAGCCGATTCAATTGCACAAAAGCCGTACAAACGTGCCACTGAGCAGCGGTGAGTGGAAAAGAGAGATTGAATTTGGTGAAGAATAAGGAAAGATCATCGTTTTTTCAAATCTTTTAAGAAATTATTAAACTAACAGATACAAAATCTCCTATTTTCTTAAAGATTTAGATTTTAACTGTAGTTACCTTGGTTTGAAGTTCACTGAGCACTGAGTTCACTAACAGAGCTCACTGAGCACTGAACTCACTAGCAGAGCTCACTGAACTCACTAGTTCACTAGCAGAGCTCAATGAACTCACTAGTTCACTAGCAGAGCTCACTGAACTCACTAGTTCACTGGCAGAGCGCCTCTAACAGAGCAGAACGATCAAAATCTCAATTTGGCAACAGAAAACTAACGCAAAAACGCTTATTGGCATTTGTATTTTCAAGATACAGGGTCAAAAACGGCAATTATCAGGCGATAAGCTATGGGAAACGAACAAGGGGCAAAGTGGTGAGCGAGAGTGGAGAAATCTCCCCCCAAAAAGAGGCGGAGTCGCTGAGAGTGACAAAGTGCAAAATTTGGGAATCATTTCGTGGAGAAACCTCACGTATTGACATTGTTCGTCTCTTGTTTTTTTCTATTTCATTGGATTTTGGGCTTGTTTATTTGAGCCGCGATTCTTTAGCGATGACTATTGAGGAGATCGCTCAACACAAGCGAGCACCCGAACATCGGTGAATTTTGAGGGGATTGTGGGGCCTTTTATACGCGCCCCGCCCCCTTTGCCATTGGCAATCCAACTTTGATCTCAAATATCTTGGTGCTGGGCTGTCCAATTGAAATGGTTTTTGTACCAATCGACAGAGAAAGACTTGGCGCATTTAATGACACAAAGAATATTTGAATTGGACAATCCAACACCAAGATATTTCAGCTCAAAGTTGGATTGCCAATGGCAAAAGGGGCGAGGCGCGTATCAAATGTCTAATAACCTTTGAGGGGTTAAAAGGATTGAAAAGCTTTACAGTAACAATTTCACTGGGCTAAAAACTTGCTAAGAATATGATATTATCTATTCAAGTTCTTTTCCAGGGTCTTCGTCAACCGGTCACTTCGATTAGAAAAGATCAAGTTCTTCGGTTTCGACATGGATTACACACTTGCAGGTAATTCTGCTGAAAACTTTAGCTCAAAATGTTCAAATAAGTTTTGAGCTGGTCAATTTTTATTTGAAATCACCAGAAAAACAAAATTTCAGAGTACAAATCTCCCGAAATGGAAATCCTTGCCTTCGATCTTACCTTGCAGAGACTGTGTCACATTGGATATCCAAAGGTTGTTTCAATATAACAAAACAAACGATAAAAAACAAACAAAACAATCACTTACTAATCGTAACAAAGATATTTGTTAATTACCGGTTTAAGCCTTAACAAAAAGACACATAAAAAAAAATAGACACATAAAAATTAACAACTCCAGTGTCAATCAAGTTCTCAGGAAATCCTGTCTTTCAAATACGATCCTATCTTCCCCGTTCGAGGTCTTTGGTTTGATTACTTGTATGGGAATTTGCTGAAGGTAAGTTCATGGAAATTTAGTTAATTTTCGGGATCTTTACGGTTATCGGAGGGTCGGTCGATTATCGAGGGCGGGGGATTTTTTGGCCAACTTTCAACCCGATTTTAGATAGGTTTTTGTTGATAACTTTTGATGAGATAAATAGTTTCTGAAAGCTGACATTCTAAGCTAGCTAAATCTTATTAAAAGTTCTTGATCTAATAAGTTTAAAGTGCTTAAAAATCAGCTGCAAGTTGGCCAAAAACTCGCCCCCTCCCCCGAGAATCGCTCGACCCCCTCGTTAACTATCAAGCATCAATTTTGCCTTATTTTGCCAAACATTTCCTTTCCTGAACTGTTTTCCAAGCAACAACGTCCCATTTAGATCGATGGCTTCGGAAATATTCTGATGGGCATGCACGGATTGAAATTCTTGAAAACGTAAGCAATTACCGTATTTTCTCTAATAGTAGTGCACCCCGGCGAGCCGAGTCGGTGACTATTTTACGATTTCCAAGCTTTTGCAGAAGCTCAACACTCAAATCCCCCACTAGATCTCATCGTCAGCTACATTTTCCCACCCCACATCGATAGGTTCTGATAAGCGGTTCTCGAGATTTCGAGCAATTTAGGCGACGCTCAGGGTGCACTACTATTAGGGAAAATACAGTATACTTCTAACATCTTAATCTAAGACTAATGATCAATGTTCTTTATCATAAATATCAAATCTTTATATCAAATCTTTATATTAAACATCTAATTAATATATCAAATATCCAATTTTTCATAAATTTCTGCAGAATGACAGGCTGTAAATCATCTGGAGATAGGCCGGGTGGTGCCAGAGTTTTTGGCATCCAAAATTGACAGCTATTTTGCCGGACGCAAAATGGGAAAGACAAATTCTGAGCTCAGAGATTAGATTTGCTGAAAAAAAAATGATGCACGTTTAGGCAGGATATCGAGGAAATGTACCCAAACAAGTTCATCCAATTGTCCGAGACTCGAGTTTTCGTCCTCAACACGCTCTTCAATTTGCCCGAAACGCATGTCATCGCTCAACTCGTTGATTATTTTGATAAACATCCGGATTTTAAACAGTGGGTTTTAGTAAGGAGATTCTATAAAGGGAATTCTCTAAAGGACATTCGATAAAGGAAACGCTATAAAGGAAATTCTATAAAGGAAATGAATTATGGACTTAGTTGAAGGCTCAAATTATCAAAGTTTGCATATCAATTCCGATTACAGTTTATTGATCCATAGTTTTCCAGTCTGAGTCATTTGAAGGGCAAAATTGCAATAGTTTGCTAGTGATTGATGATTTTTGTTTAATGATTTTGATTTTGATTTTGATTTTGATTTTATTTGATTTGATTAATGATTTTGAATACAGTTGAATTAGAATTCTAAGCTAGCCCTGTAAGTTCTCTAAGCTTTTTAAGCTTCTACAGAGTCTAGAATTTTCTGTTGAAATTTTTGATTCATTTCTATGCCTTTTTTCCCTTCGATTTCTCTTCAAGGTGGTCTCAGACTTGAACGCTCCAAAATGTCGGAAAAGGCGAAGAAACTGATAAAGAAACAGCAATAACGACTAGCTGAGTAGCCAGAAAACCGTGCGATTTGGCTGGGTTTACGACATGAATTTGGGAATGGGGAACCGTGGATTTTTGGGGACAGCTTTCTTTTCTTTTTTCTTTTAGAGACAGCTTTCTTTTCTTATCAAGGAAAATAGGAAAAAATGGTTCGGTTCGATGAAATGGATGTAAAATAGTTTTGGAAAGAAATTTTCATTAAAAATTGAATTCATTTTGTTTCTAAACCTAGCTAACAGTTGCTATCTTATCTGCACAAGCTATCGTAGAGTACCGAAAGAGACAAGCTATCTTAGAGTACCCTGAAAGATGTTCGAGATCGAACAAGTGAGATTGTAAGCTTTGAGAATCTTCAGAAAGTCTTTTCGACTTTCTGGGCAGCCTAATAGCTATTTTCTTTTGCATTCTAGACCAAAACATGACGAAATCCCATCCATAATTGGATCATGCCTAGAAAGAAAGAAAGATCCAATGTCTAGAAAGATTCTCCTTGTTCATCGACGCGTGAATGTCCTTTTCCTTTTCCAAAATCACTCTCAATCACATGGTCATTTCAACGAAATTCTCAATATGCAAATAGAGATCAGAGATAAAAAGAACAAACAATGAAACAAATAGAAATTTTAATTAATTTTTCAGAAATGCGGAAAAGACTGGTATCAAAGGAGGTGACATGTTGATGTCCTACAAATCGATCTTTCAGGATCTCCGAAACGCTGTCGACTGGGTTCACATGAACGTTGGTGTAATGAAAAGTTTGAAAACATATTGAATTCTTGATTTCAGTCGACAATGAAGTACACGATTATGGAGAATTTGGAAAAATACGTGAAGAAAGACCCGAGAACGGCTCAGATGCTCGGTGGGATGAGAGAAAGCGGGAGGAAGACGTTCTTGTTGACAAATTCTGACTATGAATATACAAATGTTTGTTTTTTTGACGCATTGCTAGAAACTCAGCCTGTCCTTTCAGGCAGTAATGACGTACATTCTTGGCAAGGATTGGAATTCATTTTTCCACTTGACGATCGTCGATGCGAGAAAGCCGAGCTTCTTTGCTGAAGGGACCACATTCAGAGAGGTTGAAACAGTCAAATTGCCATATTGAGACATCTAGAACATCTACAACATCAAGATTGAAACGGCAACTAGTAAAATTCATGCTTCATACCGTTTTTTCAGATTGTGGGGCATTTGATACGCGCCCCGCCCCTTTGCCATTGGCAATCTAAATTGGCAATCTAATGAGCTCAATTATCTTGGCGTTGGCCCGTCCAATATTTAAATTCTTGGTATCATTAGATGCGCCAAGTCTTTCTCTGTCGATTGGTACAGAAATTGTTTTAATTGGACAGCCCAACACCAAGATCCGTATAAATGGAAAAGGTCCGTATTTTGTTTTTGTTCACAAGTTTTTGATCTGCCCTGGTTCCAACTGTGATAAAGAATTTATAAAGCTTTATTCAAGCTTTATTCAAGCTGTATTCGACTTCAAATCAAATCCTTTAAATCTTTAAATCCAATATTTAAATTCTTGGTATCATTAGATGCGCCAAGTCTTTTTCTGTCGATTAGTATAAAAGCCATTTAATTTGAATAGCCCAACACCAAGATATTTGAGCTCAAAGTTAGATTGCCAATGGCAAAGGGGGCGCGTCAAATGTCCCAATCTGGAACAACGGCATGAAGCATGAATTTTACTAGTTGCTGATTAAAACAAGGTCATCGAGATCAAAACTAAAGCATTTATGAAATCAAGGTTAATTTCAATTTCAATTTTAGGTTGATCCATCGACGGGAGCCCTCAAGTTGGGAGTTCACACCGGCCCATTGCGAGAAGGAGTTATCTACTCTGGTGGAAGCTGTGAAGCGTTTAGGAAAATGGTGAAAGCCCGTGGCAAAGATGTACTCTATGTGGGAGATCATATCTTCGGTGACGTTTTACGGTGAGTCGCCTTTTAATCTTTAGCTAGTTGTAGTTTAGTTCAAAGAAGACGCGTGGTTGGAGAACATTCTTGGTGGTTCCCGAACTTGATCACGAGCTCTCCGTCTGGACAGAGGGGTTTGTCAGAAATAGATTACGATTTTAACAAATAAATTCAGAAGACCACTTTTCGAAGAGCTTGGTGGTTTGGACAATCAACTCGCCGATATCTACAAAAATCTGGATGCTTCGGCTACAGTGAAGCCAGAGATTCACAGTGTTTTGCAAAGCATTCGAGTGAGTCGTGAATCGTGAAGTTAATCCTATCCTATATCGTTAATCCCTCTGGAGTGAGGGGATCAAGTGGTCAAAGGATCAAGATTGTGGTGTAATGGTTAGCACAGTTGCCAGGTAAGAGAAAGGTCGCAGGCTCGAGTCTCGGCCGTGCACAAGTTTTTGATCTGCCCTGGTTCCAACTGTGATAAAGAATTTATAAAGCTTTATTCAAGCTTTATTCAAGCTGTATTCGACTTCAAATCAAATCCAGTTCACAACTTTTAGAAAATCTCACACGAAATGGATCAAGAATATGGTGTTCTCGGGTCGCTCTTCAGATCCGGTTCAAGAACGACGTTCTTTGCCTCACAAGTGATGAGGTAAGTCTTGTTTTCCGTCTAAAAAGGGTTGATTTGATATTACCAATCAAAGCTATTAAAGGATATTAACGAAACGGCATTGAGCTGGCTTTTTGAACCGAGACCAAGTCCATCGTATAGAGTCAACTATGAGGATCTCGAATCCGTTTTTAGTTTTTGCAGAATGCTTTGCAAACGCGAGATATTTGACTTGAAAATCAGCTTGAATTTCGAGCTCCTTATGAAGCGCTTATTGATTCCTTACACGCTTCCCTAGCAACTGCTTGATGGTTTAGTGGATAGTCTGATAGACTGCCGAACCTGTCACATTCTGTCACCAAGTTCGAGTCCCACTCTGATCAAACTTCTTTGCTTTTTTTAAAAAAACTGTTTCCTTATGTATTTGCAATGAATAGTAGAATTGAATTTTATGCTTTCTGAGCTTTCTGTAGCTCAATTTTATGCTTTCTGAGCAAAACTTTCTGTAGCTTTCTGAAATGTGAACAAATTACAGTTTCAAAGTATTCCCCTTGCCCACTCAGCTGAATATCTTCTAGTTTCGTGGGGCGTTTCAAACAAAAGGGGCAGCTACGAAAAATTGGGGCAAGGGGCAAGGCCCCGATTTTTCAACTAGAGCTTAGAGAACTTTCAAGCAAAAGGGGCAAGGCTTCGTAGCTTTCGTAGTTGCCCCATTTGTTTAAATTTTTTTCACAAAGTTAAAAGATATTCAACTGGAGCTTAGGAAACTTTGAATGTTTACAAAAAGTGTTAAATTTTTCAATAATTCTTTAGTTTTTCTGATACTCTGAAAGGATTCAGCTTTTTTAAATTATTTGTTGAAGTCTACACGTTAAAAGTTTAAGTTTAAGTTTAAAAGTACCCCTTTACCCTAAACGACTTTTTAGACCTAAAAGTTTAAGCCAAACTTACTGTAACTAAGGTGAGTAACTTTGTTAACGATTAGCAGAACAAGGTTAGATTCAAGACTTATATAAATCGATAGTTCAAGCTTTGAACCTTTAGTTGAATCTTTTAGTTGAAATCTTTTTCTAGATTCAACATCGAATTTCTCATCAATTTTCTTTTGTTTAGTTTTGATCGAAATCGTTTCTTTGTTGAATGAGAAAGCGGTTTAGAAAGTTCCAGTAAATAATTAAATGAAACCCGTTTTAGTAAGAGATATTAAGAAAACAGTTTTCTTTTAAAACAATTCCACTATCATTTACTCGATTTTAGATACGCAGACATCTATGCAAGCACATGTCTCAACCTCGTTCACTACCCGAATTTCTACTTCTTCAGAGCCCCAATGCAGGTAAATCCTTTTGCCCTTTTTTTCATAAATAGGCTTTCATGAATAAGTCATGAGGGGAAATCAATTTCTCTTTTCCCTTTTCCAGTTGATGCCTCATGAGTCGACCGTCGATCATTATTCCGTCCTTCAGACTGAAAAAGCGGCACAATTCAGGCGACAAGATTCCGTTGGACATCAAGGTGAATAAAAATAGTTTTATAGAGCAAATAAGATTGTTCCTATGCTTTATAAGCTTCCTAAGCCTTTCTAGACTAGCTTTCTGGCTTTCTAAGCTTTTCTAGGCTAGCTTTCTGGCTTTCTAAGCTTTTCTAGATTAGCTTTCTAGCTTTCTAAGCTTCATTAAAGTAAAATTATGACGACTGGTAATGCAAATAATCTTTGTTCGACGATGTTCGATGTCAAACACATCAAATCGTAGAATATTTAATGATCTGAGCTTTAAGTAAAGCTTACTTTTGCCGAAAAAAGTTTTTCGATTAATTATCTTTTCATTTCAGTCCGCGGTTGGTCCAAAAAGACAGCCACTGAGAACGAGTATTTCCCAGAAGAAGAGGAGGAAGATGTGAGCAACGAAAGTTCGGATATCGATGAATTGGTGAGCTTTATGACGTGGAAATGTTTCTTTTCTTTGAAAAGAATATGAGAAACACATGGTAATTGTCTTTTCCCGAGGCTACGCGTAATTCAATTCCCCTTTTTGCAGCACTCGGCCCGCCGACCGGAAAAGTCGCCGTCTGACACTGGACTTCAGCAATTAGATGGAGAAGCGGTTAGTGAGGAGAAGATATTGAAAAACTAGTATACTTCTTTATTTACTTGTTGTTGCTTGTTACTTGTTGCTACTTGTTACTTGTTGATATTAGGTGTGTGAAAAAGTAATCCACGTTTTTAACGTTTAAATATAAAAGACCATAAGTTTCGTTAAAATAATTTTTATTCAACGAAGTAATCACCATTCGAAAGAAGAACCTTTTGCCAACGTTCTACAAGTAAAGACATTCCACGATAATAAAAATCTTGGTCCGTAGAGGCGAAGAAAAGATCAACCTCGGTTTCGACATCTTTTTCGGAATTGAATCGTTTATTGGCCAAAAAGTTAGACAGAGACAAAAATAAATAATAATCAGATGGAGAAAGGTCTGGACTATAAGGTGGATGTGGTAAAACCTCCCATCCAACACTCTGGATTTTTTTGTCGAGTCTGTAAAGAGACATGTGGTCGCGCGTTATCGTTCATGCGGTATCCATTTGTCCAACTTTTTGATAAAATTCATGGCATTCAAGCGTTTCCTTACGGTTGATCCATCACAATTTAATGTAAGACCTATTTCTGAAGAGTTTGAACGAGGGTTTTCGAGAAGACAGCGTCTTATTTGGTCATCAGATAAAAATAAAAAACGTGGATTACTTTTTCACACACCTAATACTTGTTACTTGTTCTAACTTATTTCAATTGAAAGTTCAGGTCTGTGACACCGATGTCGTCTCGATGCCACCCGCACAAGTTGATCGCGATCACCTCAATCGTGTCTCCCAATAATTTATTTTGTTTATTTCATGCTGATAAATATTTGCAATAATTGTAAAACCAAAAATAGAAGAATAATTGCCAATAGTTATTGGAGGGAAAAAGGGGTGGACTCAGTAATTGAGCAGTTTTCCCTAGGGGAAACAGGAAAAGACTTATGGATCTCCTCCACTCGTATAAATTGCTGGCTCCAGAGAAATACTCAAAAACTTATACCTGCTTCTGTTCAAATCTTTTACTAGTTTTATTAATTTTGGTCAACGATCCTTTTCCGTTTTTGTTTAAGCTAATATTCTAGGATCAGAAACGGCAGAGGAACAGCTCTAAAACGCCTTTTGACATAATGTTTCATTGTTGCTTCTTACTTCTTACTTTCATTGTTGCTTTTTGCTCTTACAAGTTAAGCTTTAGTCTTCTAGGTTTAGATCTAGAGTATGCACTAGATCTGATTTATATCCAGATCTGATCTAGATCTGATCCAGATCTGATTTAGATCAGCTCCAGAGCTGTTTGAGATCTATCACCTAGTACTGAGTCTGGTCTTAGATCTGTACTTGATCTAGTACTTGAACTAGTACTTATTTTGCCTAGTGCTTGATTTAGCCTAGTACTAGCCTTAGATATTAAGTATTAGGTCAATACTTTGGCCCAGTACTAGGCCTGATCTGATCTGATCTTGTGCTCGGATAAAGATTAGTACTTGGTTAGTAGCCTACTTGGTTACTTCTTGGTAGCCTACTTGGTTTAATATATTGGGTCTGAGCTACTAACAACTCTGGATCTAGTACAAGGTACTTAATCTGCCTTGTTCTTAATCTGCCTTGTACTTAACCTGCCTTGTACTTGACCTGCCTTGTATTTAATCTGCCTTGTACTTGACTTAAGAGCACCCTTGTGCCCTTAAAAACAATTATAACCAGAGATTTATTTCCCTTTTGCAACGACCTCTCAAAGTTTATGTATTCACAGAGAAGAGGCGAAAGTTGCTGAATCGAATATTCGTCTCGCTTTCTCTCACTATCAGCGTTCGGGCACTTGATTTCCAGAAAAACTGAGAAAAACTTGACTAGGGAAACGAAAGAAATACGAGAGTAAGACTAGCGTTGGAGAGGTTTTAACCAAAAGAGGTTTCTCTGTTGTTAAAAGACGGAGGTCCTTGGGGTGATCATCTGGCCCCTCCCCCTGTCCTCCTCTCAGCCTCTCGGTCCCTCCTAGGGCCCACCCCCTTGGGTCCAACACACGTGCTTGTTGACTCCTTTTCCCCAAACGCAAAAGCTTACTCAAACCTTTTCGACAAACTTCTGAAGCTTTTGAAAACTTTACGAATTCTTCGCCTTCAGACTCTTTCGTTTCTATTTTCGACTCTTCACCTCATTTTTCAAAATTCCGCCCCCAATGAATAACGGTACGCCAAGCGGCGTGACTATAGAAGATCAGTTACGACATGTCGATCGAGTTATCAAGGTTGGTTCTTAAAGTTTTAAAGTTTTAGAGAAGAAGTTGAGGCTTAAAGTGGAAGCTTAAAGTTAAAGCTTAAAGTTGAAGCTTAAAGTTGAAGCTTAAAGAAGTTGAAGCTTAAAGAAGTTGAAGCTTAAAGTTGAGGCTTAAAGTTGAAGCTTAAAGTTGAGGCTTAAAGTTAAAGCTTAAAGTTGAAGCTTAAAGTTGAAGCTTAAAGGTTGAAGCTTAAAGAAGTTGAAGCTTAAAGTTGAGGCTTAAAGTTGAAGCTTAAAGTTGAGGCTTAAAGTTAAAGCTTAAAGTTGAAGCTTAAAGGAGTTGTAGCTTAAAGTTGAAGCTTAAAGTTAAAGCTTAAAGTTAAAGCTTAAAGTTGAAGCTTAAGAAATTGAAGCTTTTTTCTAAAAGCAAAGAGATTTTTGATGTGTTTTTGTGTGCAAAAAGATTTTCTGGCTTTACACTTTTCGTAACCCAATACTCTTAACCCTTCCTGGATCACCGGAAAACAAAAAAAAGCTGAGAAAAGCCAGATAGACAGATAAATTTATCAGCTGTAGAGTTGAAAATTCAATTTCTTTTACCAATTATTAGGAAACCGAAATCAATATTTATCTACGAAAACATTCAGCTTTGATTTGAAAAATTTCCAGAAAAAAAGCAGTTGGGAAAATGTTGAGTGATGCGTTGTGCATTTTAAAGAATCCCAACACGAGCTGCCGGCTTTTCCCTTTCCCAAGAGTTCTCTTCTTGGTATGCCACTCGTGTTTATGCGGTGAGGCATGAGATTCGAGGATCCCCTCAGCCCTAACTCTGCCATTGTTCAAAAGTTGGCTCTTGCCTATTTTCGCCTTTTCCACTCGCGACTTTTTTAGTCTTGAAAGTCGTGGAAATGGAAGTTAGATTTCTGATTTAAATTAGATTTAAGTTGGAATGTGCAGAGCAAACATGGGGAAAAGTCTTGAAATGAAATCATCGCGTGAATGTTTTTGTGGCATTGGTGGGTGGGAAAATTGGATGAGATTGGATTTATTGGATGAGATTAGATTTATTGGATGAGATCGAAGACTAATTGACCAAGTTGTTCGCAATTTCGACAGGTCAAGTGCCAGCTACTGTCACGCCAGTGCATTGAAAAAGAAAAAGTTGGATTTGGCTTTGGCTCTACATGTTTCCTTGAGAACTACTCTTCCCGACTGTGCCGGACTAATCCAGCTTTTGGATTTGTTTTTTAACAATTCAAAGGGGTAACGAAGAATCTACAAATCCAATCCAATAGACTAGTGTTGCCCGCTTGAACTCCTGAACTCCTTAAGTCGGTTAGCTTGCTGCTTGGATTGGAATTGGCCGAAAATTGGCCGAGAATTTGAAGGCTTATATCTCGAAAGCGGCTTTTGATAGGTAGGATTTTAAGTTTTGGGATGCCCTTAACCAGGGGATGTTTGAATCAGATCAGATTGAGACAGAATCAGATCAGATCGCTCCTGAAATGTAACTTCAAAGTATCCCCTGGTGCGCTAACCTATGTACTCTTTGGCTGATTTTGGCACAGTGAATAAAACCACCAATCAGAAAGAACCATTTCACTGCTTCAGGGCTAAGAACCAGTCCAAATTTATCCCTTAGCCACTCTAAATTTAGCCTTTCCTCCAAAATCCTCTTTCATTTCCTTACCCAAACTTTAGACACCTTTATCCAGCACAAAATCTCTACCCTAACCTCCAAAATCCTAGTATAAACTTCAATTTTCTACCCCGCATTTCCAAAATTGTCTCCCCAAGGAAAGGGGAATTTTTTTTGATTTGTTTGCTCAAAATCGAGGAGTTTGCGGAGCCCGCTAGCTGAATATTCGCATTTTTCGCCTCGCGGAAATCCGATGACATCTCGGGGCGCTTTTTCTCTTCGTTTCTTTCAGTTTGCCATGAAATTTCGATTTGGGGAGTCCGTCTAAAAGAGCCACTGAACTCTGTCAAGAGTTTTGAGTTGGGAGTTTGCGTTTTCGAGTTCCTCGTCTCTTTCATCTCAGAAAAAGGCCAGAAACCTTTTCTTCGAGTGGTTCAATTATCGACAATGGCCCTCTTCTCCAGGAAATGTAATTAGTTTTACCGCTTTCAGGGAAAAAGCGTTTGACCTTTTAACTTCTGGGGTAACAAATAACAAGCTTCGTGTTAAGTTTGCGACAAAAATCGATGAAAGCCAAGGAATAATGTCATAAAAATACACACGCACAGCTCCTAGCACCCAACGCTCTAAACGTAAGGAAGAAAAAAAATCCATATCCCGTAAATGCTGTATTAGAATGACACCCCCTGATCCCTCGAAATCTTGACTTTAGTCCCCTCTTGTGGGGGTTCTATGGATAGATCTAGGCCTAAAACCTACTAATATTTTATCGGCAGTAAAATTTGAAACGCTATTTTTGAAAAAATAGAAAAATAATTTTTTTAAAAAAAATCATAAGGGTCCCCTACATGGATTTTTTTTGGAAATTCAAAGGGAGTCGCGGGCAAGAAGATAATTTCACTTTAAAACGTGTTTTTTGTACTTTTTGAACCAAGGGCCATCATTTAAAATAGTTTTTAACAAATTCTAAATTTTTGATTCATGTGGTCCCCCCTTGCCTACTTTTTGGATCGGTCGATTTTGTGGGGTTGAAAAATAGAATGGCATGTCATTCTAAAATAGTATGTCATTCTAAAATAGCATATCATTCTAATATAGCATATCATTCTAAAATAGCATATCATTCTAAAATAGCATATCATTCTAGAATAGCATGTCAATCTAAAATAGCATGTCAATCTAAAATAGCATGTCATTCTAAAGTAGCATGTCATTCTAAAATAGCATGTCATTCTAAAACAGCATTTCATTCTAATACAGCATTTACAGTGTATGGTGAAAAAAGAACCAACCGGCGGAATTGAACCCTTGGCCTCCCGACTCAGATACAAGGCTCTTAGCCAGTCGGCCATGGCAACCATACGAACCGCTTTGAAAGAACCCGGTAATAGCGCTTCCGATGATGCGGACGACGGTCCCGCCATGGCCGAGTGGTTAGGAGTTTTGTATCCTAGTCGGGCGGTCACGGGCACAGGTCACGGGTTCAATTCCAGCAGCTAGAAAATCTTTCCAAATTTATCGATTTTTCTTTGCAATATCTTTAAGGGTATTAGAGCAGTGGGAGTTGTGTGTTAAGTTATATATTTGTTTTCATTACATTATTCGTTGTATCCTTTTTCTGTATCAATAAATTTAAAGCTGGCAAAGCTACTGACAAAAAGGCAAACGGATTGAGCATTGTTTCTCGGTTTCCCAGTTTTTACAAAGTTTTCTAGCTTTAAGCCAGTCTTGACGCCACTTTCCCATTTCCAAAACAAGACCAATTTGTGAGGGTTCACTGTGTGCAAACTTAGAGACTCGTGCTCGCCACTCAATTGCTCATTGTCAATCAAGTGGATCCTCAATTTCTCTCCTCCAGCATCCGGTCGCCTTTCATCGAGGCTATCATTTGAAAAGCACAAAGACACAGAAAAAAAAATGTCCGTGATTCGCAGTCAAGACAGAGCCAACCATCGACCCAAAGTTCCCTAGAGGATTTCCCCATTTTTCCCAAAAAAGGAATGAAGTGGGCATTGAGGGGCCACTGATCGCCTCCAGGGAATGCAAGAGATCCTTCGTGAATGAGAGAAGAATGGGAGAAAAGTGTGCAAACGAGACAGGGGGGCAATTTGTTTCGAAAACCAGCCTCAAATCCTCGACAACGGAACTCTCACAAAAAAATGCGTTGCCAAAACAATCTCGATGATTGGGTTTAGTTTGAGACCAATCTTTAGAGATTTGGTTGATTTGATTTGAATAGAAACAGGAAGATATTTGAAGAAATTCAAAGCTTTTGAAATTCAAAGCTCAAAGCTATTCTAAAACCATTCATTGAACGCTTGGGAAACAAAAACAAGAAAGGATTCAAACTTGAAAAGCTTGTTTCTGGGTAAAAGAATAGGATTCGCTGCCTACTCTAATACCCAGGCTTAACAAAAACTTTGAAAAATGGAGGAAGTTGAAAGCAAAAGTTGAAAGTCAAAAGCAAAAGTTGAAAGTCAAAAGCAAAAGTTGTTTTTTTAGTTTTTTGATGAAAGTTTTTCAGGAATGCGATCAATCTCGTAAATCACTCGAGGCTGTGAGCAGACGTTTGGATGATTTGCATGACGTGAGTGTTCAAAAAAACGCATTTCTGAAATTGTTATGAAATCATGAAAATTCTATATTTCAGGAAGTGAAACGCTATCGTGATTTCCTTGGTCACGAGAAAGCGAGACGAGATCCGGCGCTTTATAAAACGAGCAACATGGAGAAGGCCTCCGTCTACAATGTCTCGATTTGTGACACAATGGGAAGTCTGACGAATCAGCTGACTCAGGTAAATTTTTGAGCAGCTAGATAACTGAATACGTAGATCAACTACGTATTCAGTTATCTAGGACTCAACGGAAACCATCTCTGCAGATAAATGAGTTAACTGGTAGCTTTGATAGAAGGTTTTAGAGTCAGAATCAGAAGGAAAATCAAAATCAGAATCAAAATCAGAATCATAAACAATTACAATTAAGGCCCACTCTCGCTTAAACGTTGTCTTTCAAGAAGCGCGATCATTTATATATTATTCCATGCATTTTAGTCTCCTCTACAACTATTTCCTATATGAAAAACAAGATTTTCGATCGAGAAATGAAGAAAAACGCAATTTTTGTTTCCCACGCCACCCTAAAACGTGAATATTTAGGCGAAAAGTAGATAAATGTTCCGCTCAATTGCATTTTAACACTTGCGTTCTCTTCCTTTGCATGTACTTTCTTAAATTTAACAGCAATCCTAAATATTTTTTGTTTTTTAATAGAAAACATTACATTCTAAACGAATAATTTTAAAAAGTTGGAAATCAAACTTAAGAAGACGTGAAAAACAGGTGCCCAATTTAACATTGACTTTCTTTCGGCCCGAGTGGGAGTGGGACAAATGCGACCTTTTTTTGCGCACTTACCCCATTAGCGCACTGCTGACGATTCTCGTTTAACATTTGTATTCAAATACAAATGAGTCTAATGAGTCTAATACAAATGAGATATTGAGGCTAATGTTAAGCTGACTGGAAACTTTAAACTTGCAGTTTTATAAAATGATAAATGATATAAAATGATAAAATGAAAGTAACGGTGTTAAGTCATTCTCTTAAAGGGGTACTCGGGCGGGAATGGGACAAATACGACCTTTTTCTTGCGCACCCGGACATTTGCGCACCTTGCTAAAAATGCTAAAAATGTTTAAGTATATGGCTTTCCAGAAAGTCTTTTCGTTCTTTTTCGTATTTCTGTCAAAAAATAACAATTAATCTATGATTTGCTCAGAATAAAAAGTGCCTACTGTTCAATTTCCATCTTTTTAAGTCAATTTGCATTCACTTTCAAACAAATTCGAGAGTGAAAACAAAAATATTTCATAAAAATCTAGAAAAACCTCTACGAAGAAATTGGATGAATCAATTTCTCTGAAAATTTGGCTATATACCTAACTTTTTGTGCTCTATCTTTTATCTATTGACATAAAGATAGGTTTTCTTAGCTACAGTGTGTCTTTTCTAAAACTAAAGTGTCCGCATCATCGAGCCGTCGTTGTTTTTGACTACTTGACTTCACGCTCCCAAAAGAATCCAGACATTAGGCATTTTAAACCCGTTTTAATGTTATTTTGCAGAAAAACTATTGATCTTTTTAATGAAATAAACCCTAGTTCAATTGGTGCATTTGTTGGTTTTAAACGGAAGTACGAAAAGGAACGAAAAGATTTATTCACCAACCTAATACTAGAGTTTTTTAGATACTATCGTTATTGGGTTGGTGAATTGAAAACTGCGGGCCTTTGAACTAAAATTTATTCAACATAAAAACATAAATTCATTCCAAATAATTTCCATTATTATTGACGACTTCTGCCCAATTTACAGGCAATTTGCGGATTCCTCTTTCGTAGTAGGATTTTGGTTTGTGTGTGAGACAAGTGTGAGACTCAAAAATGGAGGACTGGAGATGTCAGCTGTCAGCCCAGTTTGAGCACTTTCTTCAAAAGAAACCCATTTTGGTGTCAATGGAAAAGTTGTAGAGAATCAAAAATTAGGCTTATAGCCAAATTTCCAAAAAGATACACTTAGTAGTTTTGCTTAAAATGCAAGTTTTGTGAAAATTCGTAAATTTGGCATTTCTTGAAAACCAGTTTTTGAATAGTTTTGAAAATTTGGATATAAACTTAATTTTTGATTCTCTACAACTTTTTCATTGACACTAAAATGGGTTTCTTTTGAAGAAAGTGCCCAAACTGTGACAATAGCCGGCAGTTTTCAATTCCCAATATTTATTTATTTAGAAAATTAGCATCTTTATCATTACGATTAGGTTAATTCACTATGTTAATTCACTATGTTAGTTTCTATGCTAAAATTCTTCAGGAATGGAGCGAAAAACTGCGTGTGATCCATTCTCTTCTTACCTCACCGACTCCATCCACTCCCGGCTCGAGATCTTCGGATAGAAATTAATCATTTTCGTTTTACCTAAAACTTTGATTCTTCAACTTTTGTGAGAACTCTACCTGATTGTGAAATGAACAAAAAAAATTATATTTTGTGTGGTTTTGATGTCAGTAGTCTTTATCTTTCCCGAAATCTTCCCCGAAATTCTCTCGGTTTCTTATTCTTTCTTATTTCTTGCTTTTCTCGCATTCTTTGCATATACAACGTCTAGTGTCCGGGTCGAGAATATAAAATGATCAACAAATTCGAAAATAAATATAATTTTTTGAATAAAGAATAGATAAAAACAGAGGATTTAGATGTGTTTCTGGATAATAGGGCAATACAGGGTGCGTCATAATTATTGCAACAAGATACTCAAGGCATTGCACACCAAGAAGTTTCACTGGAAGAAGATTTTTAAACAGAAATAGCTTTATTTAACAGTAACAAATAAGGAAACAAGAGATCATTCGATATGACCGCCTTTTGCCTTGATAACAGCCCTTACTCGGTTCGGATATGCCTCCACTGCGGCCCGAATGTCATCTTGAGGAGTCGCCTTCCATCCTTTGGTCAAAGACTTCTTCAAGGTCAAAGAGCAGACATTAGCCTCTAAGATTGCCCAAATGGAAAAGTCCATCACATTGAGATCCGGTGAGTTTGGAGGCCATTCATCCTTGGTGATCACTGAGGGAAAGTTGGCCACACACCAGTCCTGAACCGTCTTCTTCGTGTGAGCGGGAGGCAATTAGGCAAGAATAAAGAAGATAGAACGCAACACAACAAAAAAGGGGGCAAAAAAAATAAGAAAGCTGTTTGGAAAACGGTCTTTGAACCCTTGTTGCAATAATTATGACGCACCCTGTAGTTTGGGTGCGACCTTATCAACGAGGATGATTCTGCTTAAGAATGGCCGAATAGCACAAAAGGTTAAAAAGGATTTCCCCAAAAGCGCTTATAACGTAACAAGAACACGTAGTATCCAACAATAGAGTAATACTCTTGAGAAGAGTGCGGATCGGATTGATACTACGTCGATGGTGACACGAATGTTAGTAAAACCAGTCTCTCTACTGCGATGTTAAACCAGTTATCTAAACAGGATTTAAAACCTGAAGGGTAGCATAAAGTAAAGTGAATTTATAACGTTACTGTTTATTAGTACAAAACCGAAATGCAACAATACCCATTGCAAAAACAGCATGCGCATTAAAAATGAAACAACAAAGTCCCCCAAGAAAGAAGGCAAAAACCCGCAGACCAAAAAAAAATAATTTCGGGAAGGGAGAAAAAGGACAAAAAATGCGACGCGAATAATTGCAAAATAGCAACGCAAATAGGAAGGAAACGGACGCGACCTAGGTATTTAAACGCGTTTTCTAATTGAAAACAGTGAGAACTAATTGTGATATGAAATTGTGAAACAGCTGTATGAAACAAATGGTAACCAGGTTGTTCTCTGTGCGCGAGCACAATCGCGGTCGTTCTAGCATCCTATGTTTCCAGATATACCTCCCTTTTCACCCCTCAAATCGGAAGCGTCCATTTTGGGTCATCCGGTAACCAATCCGTTGTCTGCCCCATGTGGTCACCGCTTCCCAAAACTAACCCCGGCTGTAGAATTGGTCAACCGAATTCCGGCTCATTTTGACCACTATGGCGAGTTCTTCGTCGGTCGAGATGGGATCCCAAGTGCCTGTAAAAGGGTGCTGAAGGGAGCCGCTGTGAATTTTTGGACTCATCCCAAGGATTTCGGTCCGTAGGGGCAGCAAGAAACTCATGAAATCGTTACTGTTACTGTTTATTATTACAGAACCGAAATGCAACAATACCCATTATAAAAACAGCATGCGCATCAAAAATGAAACAACAAAGCCCCCCAAGAAAGAAGGCAAAAACCCGCAGACCAAAAAAAATAATTTCGGGAAGGGAGAAAAAGGACAAAAAATGCGACGCGAATAATTGCAAAATAGCAATGCAAATAGGAAGGAAACGGACGCGACCCAATGCTCAGGCAAAAGATTCGATCAATCAGATCGATTCACAATTCATAGTACACAATTCATAGTACAAGGTGCGTCATAATCGAAAACAAAGGGAAAAGATTTTCCGAGTCGTTAAAATCTTGAAATTTTTGTTGTAACAATGTTTATCTAATACATAGCAACTATTATGGAGATTTAAATCAACACTTAAATAACGCTTATCGTATTCTCTCTAGTATGACACTCTCTAATAGTACGGCAGTCTCTAGCTCTCTAAATATCAACTTTTCTGTATTCTGTTTTGTGTCAAAATATAGTTTTATGTTTATAATATTATAATCTAGTGACTCTAGAAAAAATTGCTTTGTATTGGATTTTTTGGCTCTGCCGCCCTTTACTAAAATAGCTGTAAAAACATTTAGAAAAGAGATATCTCAAAACGGTTTTTACCAATCGATCCGTCTTGAATTCAGCTTTATGATGAGCTATAAAACGTCAAAATTAGACAAATTTAAGGTACTCTCGCAAAAAATCCGAAAGGACTTTTCCATCAACCCAATAGTTTTACAAAAAAATGAAAAAGTTTTTGGAAAAAATTTCATGTGGGGGACTACAGGGATTTTTTTGGAAAAAGGCTCGCCGGGTTTGGGTAAGAAAATTCTTTCACTTTTAAACGCGTTTTCTGTACTTTTTAGATCTTTCTCTTTTAGGCAAAGTGGTTTTTAAGAAAAAATAATTTTTTGATTCATGTGGTCCCCCCTTATCTACTTTTTTTGCCATCCGATTTCGAGGGGTTGAAAAAATGTCCAGGAAATTCTATTGTCACTAGAGCTTCAGTAGAGCTTCAGCTTCAGTTCCAGTAGCTTCCAGAATTGCTTTTTAGTCAAAAATTCGTATAGCAACTGTTTCCTAGCTCAGTTAGATATTAAAACTATTCCATTCTTTAACGTACACTTTTCAATTCCAACTTTTTTCGGGTAACTCTCTGGGTTGACGGGTGAAGAATAATTCGTGAGATCTTCGACTCTAAAAGATCTAGGAAAAAAGAATAGAAAAGGAATCGTCTTAGGCAAAATGAGCCTTATGGGCGAGAACCCCATTCTGTTCGACTGACCAATGTCAACCAATGAACAATAGAGAGTACTAATAATACGATAAATTTCAAAAATATCTCCATCAGCTTTATAGCAGGCCGATTCCTCGATGCCGATGCGATGGAATGCGTCTACTGTGGCATCCAAGTAGGTAATGTCAACGTCTGCTCAAGCTTTTTGCGGGACTTTCTTCAAGTCGATGCAGGAATCGATGCTTTTATGGATTCTTTATGGGTTTCTTACAAGATTTTGTCTCAAGGACGGACCAAACAGAAAAATTCATAGGATTGAGATCTGGGGAGCTGGGGAGACAAAATCAATGGCTCTAAAGCCATTGATTAAACGTGATGAAGGCCGGGAAATTCTGTTGGCACTAGTCTTAGGCGAAATGAGCCTTATGGGCAAGAACCCCATTCTGTTCGACTGTCCAATGTCAACCTAAACAATAAAAATCCCATATTAATACAAGAAACATGCAAAAAACTTGAAAGATCGAAGGTTTATGAGTAATTATGACGCACCTTATATACTGATTGACAAAGTGATGAACAACTTGTAAAAAGTGATGACCAACTTGTAAAATTTGAATTTTTAGACATAAAATAACCATTTATAGCTTTCTGGCTACAAAATTTTCGAATAAAAATTCTCCATGGGGAGTTCGCTGAATTTTTGGCTGATCGGTAATTGCGGATAATGGTTTTTCTTTGAAAAATATTAGAAGCTTGCTCACGATAGCTTTTAAAAACATTGAACAGCCTGTGGTTAAGATTTTGTTGTTTTCCTGTCCAACACTTTTGGTTATTTAACAGATTTACGACAATACGACTCACCGGCGAACCTAATGACGATTATTTTTGGTGTCAACTCAAGTTTTTAAGGACTTTTACTAGTCTTTTTAAGGCTACGATAACTAGTGCAATGACAAAATTTTAGATTACAACTAGATGATCGTGAGACTTTATGGGAAAGACGGCAATATCTAATAAATCACCCCGAAGCCTTGCCACTTGTCTTGGCAAGTGTCCCTACTTGGAGCTTCGGATTTCTGGAGACTGTTTACCCCCTTCTTGAAACTTGGGCCAGTCTGACACCAGTACAAGCTATTCAACTGCTATTGCCACAGTAAGTGACTTACATTTGAACAAAATTATCTACAGTCATGGACAAAAGTCTTTTAACGTTGGTTTTTAGAAGTTTGTTCTTTGTAATAGGTTGATGCATAAGTCTTTTCGTTTTTTTCGTACTTCTGTTAAAAAGTAACAAATTCACCAATTAATCTATAGTTTGCTCTATAAAAAAAGTGTTTTTTTGTTCAATTTCCATCTTTTTAAATCAATTTCGGTTCACTTTCAAGCAAATTCGAGAGTGAAAAGCGCCTTTTTCGTAAAAATCTATAAAAAACTCTCCGGAAAAATTGGCTGAATGAATTTCTCTGAAATTTTGGCGAAATATCAAACTTTTTTCTCTCTATCTTTTATCTATTGACACGAAGATAGGTTTTCTTTAGCTAAGATGTCTAAACCGCATCATCGAGTTAGCCCTTTTTGACTACCCGACTTCATACTCTCAAGAAAATCCAGGCATAAAATATTTTTAAACCCGTTTTAATGTTATTTTGCAGAAAAATAATTGGTTTTTCTAATGAAATCAACCGTAGTTTAATTGGTGCATTTGTTGGCTTGAAACGGCAGACGAAAAGGAACAAAAAGACTTATGCATCAACCTAATATATCTTGATCCAAATCCGACCAATTTTCAAATGGTTAAAAGATTTAAAGAGCTTATTATCTCTAATTTTAACATTGCAAAAAGAATTTGACAATTTGACAATTTATCAGGTGTCATGAACTTTTTCATGAAACAACAATTGAGCCAAAAATTGAAGGACAAAAGTCTTTTGATGGACAAAATGTGAGAAAAACAGTATGAAAATACTGTTTCAATACTGAAAATCAATCCTTAGTAGGTCCTCTGCGAGCCGCAATTACTGTTTGAATTCTCCTTGTGTCCTTTTGAATTCTCCGCGAGCCGCAATTACTGTTTGAACTCTCCTTGGCATGCTGTCAACCAGATCACGTAAAATTTGGGGTCCAATAGTTGTCCAGACTCGACGGATGAGGTACCAAAGCTCCACTTTTGATCCGAATAGTTTCCCCTTTAATTTCGACTTCACGAACGCCTTCACGAAAGACTTTTGTCCATGACTGTATTATTTGCTTGCAGAAAGTTCTCAGTAACTTTGTGCTAGTTTTCAAGGGGAAATTCTGGGCTATCGAATGACTATAATAGTTTAGTTTATCTTTGAATCTTCACCAAATTATTAGTAAGATAGTTAAGGAGACCTAAAATATCATCATCGCGACCGTACGCCCAAAATATCGTCATGTTTTAACAAAGCTAATAGTGTTGACAAAGCTAATTGTAAGTGAAGGCTCTGGTTGAAGGATTGGTGAAGATCTTCTTGTCGCTCCTGTTTCCCTGTATTTAACGAATCTGAAAACTGTCTACAAGAATGTAGCTCAAGAAATGAGCTGAATCATGTGTCACTTTTTTCCTTCAAGTTGTCAATGTACAGGGTGACCAAGAATTATCGCAACACACAAAAGGCCTGGCTTTTAATATGCAACCCATCTCAAAAAGTCAACTTAAATATCTTGATTCAACATATAACAGTAACAAATTAACAATTAAATTCAAATTTGCTGAAAATAGAAGAGTTGGTGCTGAGAAAAACACGAAAAACGAGAATTCCCTCAACGGTAAATATCTTTTCATCGGTGAACAGCATGTCGTGGTGATCGATTCCGTTGAACCGTTGCAAAAGTTAGGTACATCGGTCTTTTCGCTTGCCCTTCGCAGCAGCTGATAGTAATTGAGATTTGTTCTTCTTGTACGGCTTCATTTTCAGCTTTTTCTTGATTGTGTTGACGGAGCTTCTCCTCAGACCCATTTTCTGTGCCATTCCTCGAGCCGATTGGTTAGGGTTTAATCTTAGACGATCGCGCACTTTCTTGACATTAGCCGGAGTAACCGCTGTTCGTTTTGCACCTCTTCCAGGGTGATCAAAACCTGTGCCCAGAGTTTCATAACTTTGAATGGTTCGAGAAACGAGGCTTCTGGGGACATTCAAGCGCTTTGAGATCTCGCTCGCCTGAACACGTTGCCGATTGAGCACCAGGTCACCCTGTATAGTGTTTTTCCATGTTTTTCGTTGACCAAACTACTCAAAAACTAATATTTCCCAACCCGGAAGCTGATGCTAAAATTGTCGCTAGTTGTCTTGTTGTCTCAATCGTCATTTCGCGAGAGATTTTTTGGGACTTTGCTCGGTTCTGTTGTCTTGGCTTGTGTCAAGGGGATCCATGGATGGAGCAGCTGTCTTTTTTACCCAATTTCTCCCATTCTTTCAGGTTCATCTCCACTCAACAATCGACCTGTGATTGTTAAAGATTTCTTTCACTCAAATAGTTTAAAGATTCTTCATTATGCTGATCGGCTAATTGCATTTGTAACTCAATTTTATTTGAAGAATGAACACCAACGATGTATTTGACATGGTGAGTTGCGTTTTAAAAAGTTTAAAAAGTTTACAAGACATGTAAAAGCTTTAAAAAGCTTTAAAAAGCTTATCAAACGAGTTTTTTTGAAAATTTAGTACAATGCTGAGCTCAATTTAAGTTCTGTATGAGTTTACTAGGCTTGTGCTTTCCCAATTCACCAAATTTTATCCTGGCTGTGAAACTAGTTTGTTCAGAATAGACTTGTAACGAAAACATTTGTCGCTCCTTTTTTTGCCGTTGACAACTTAAGGTTTTTCGTGTTTTTCTCAGCAAACAACCCTACGATCTTGACAATTTTGACTATCATTCAATGCAGAATAAAATTGCGCGTCGAATGCTACAAAAATCAACTCAAAATGTAATATTCACTCAAAGTTATTGGCTAAAAACCTAAACCCCGCTCATTGTGGGCGGACTTAAACCTCATAACTCTCCATGGATATTACATTTTGGGTTGATTGTTGTCTCATTCGACGCGCAATTTTATTCTGCATTGAATGATAGTCAAAACAGAAGGGTTGGTGCTGAGAAAAACACAAAAAACCTTAAATTGCCAACGGCAAAAAAGGACCGACAAATGTTTTCGTTAGAAGTCTAGTTCAGAATATGGCAGTAGTCTATTTTGAAAGCAATTCAAAGAAAAAACAATTCCTTTGAACAAAAAACGATTATTTCAGGGATCCACATCGAATCTCTCGGATTCGGTGGACGAAATCCCGATGGAATTGGACCTAACCGCGGCCGGTCCCCCAATTTCCGACGACGAGGACGAATTAGATCTACCTGAAGACCGAGGATGCAAAGTAAAATCAACTTTTTTTCAGAGTTTTTGATTGAAAAGACAAGATAATGGGTATTTTGGGGTGTAAAAAGATTTTGTTGCTCGTTTCTTCTCATTGAGGGGTCGCGGCCTCTCAAAAAAGACGAAAAAAAGACGGCTGTTGACGAAATTGACGTGCTCTTTTGAGATTACAAATAGATTACGAATAGATCTAGGAATCGATTACGGGTATAGAGATTTAAATCAAAACCAAATAAACTATTAGGTTAGTGAATTGAAAACTGCGGGACTTTGAACTAAAATTTATTCAACATAAAACCATCAATTCATTCCGAAATACTTTCCATTATTATTGACGACTTCTGCCCATTTTACAGGCAATTTGCGGATTCATCTTTTGTAGTAGGATTTTGGTTTGTGTGTGAGACAAGTGTGAGACTCAAAAATGGAGGACTGGAGATGTCAGCTGTCAGCCCAGTTTGAGCACTTTCTTCAAAAGAAACCCATTTTGGTGTCAATAGAAAAGTTGTAGAGAATCAAAAATTAGGCTTGTAGCCAAATTTCCAAAAAGATACACTTAGTAGTTTCGCTTAAAATGCAGCTTTTCTGAAAATTCGTAAATTTGACATTTCTTGAAAACCAGCATTTGAATCGTTCTGAAAATTTGGAGACAAGCTTGATTTTTGATTCTCTACAACTTTTCCATTAGCACTAAAATGGGTTTCTTTTGAAGAAAGTGCCCAAACTGTGACATATGACAATAGCTGGCAGTTTTTAATTCACCAACCCAATAAATAAAACGATATTCAGTTATTTCTTCAATATGCAAAACGAGCCGCAATGCACGTTGGGCTGGTGGTCCTGTTGTGTGGATATCTCATGGGTGGGGCGACGATGTTCTATTTGGTGGAGGGACCGAATGAACTCGTGGTAATCATAAAGATTAGAATGTTTCCCTCTTGATCAATGCTGATCAATGATCAATTCTTGATTAATGCGTTTTTTTTAAAAGCTACCGATCAAACTGCCAATTTATACTATTTGAAAGAAATTCGGATACAAACTGGTCAATTCTTATACTCTTATACCATTTGTGAAACAAGAAAACAGCTCCAGAAATAGAGCCTTTTTTATTACAAGTTGTCAGCCTGTCAGCCAAGTTGTCAGAATTGTGGCTAATCCATTTCAAAGTTTATTTCAAAATGCTCCCTTCAAATTTTCAATTCAGATCTATAATTGTTGTTTTTCCCGCCCACCTCTTCAATTAAAAAACACAAACTTCACAAATGAACTCTCAAAAATTGCCGAGTTCGCTATAAAATGAAAAAAATGGTCTCTTTTGAGTAAATTTCACTGTTTAGCAACGAGAGTTTGAGCTGAATCGAATTCTGGGCACTTGGCAGGATTTTCAAGTAAGTAATCATACCATTTTTGAACCAACAAGCCTTTGGCTAGTGAATAGTCAGAATAAAAGGGTTAAAGAAATTTTGGTTGACCTTCAGATTTAACAACCTTATCAGGACTAAAAAGTCTGGGTATTATCCTGTTATATTCCTTTAGACTAGCCGAAAAAGCTGGATTTTTTGGGCCTGCCGCATAGTGCCGTTGCGCAGTCAGGAGTGCGCTTGTCTACGGCCCGCAGGATTCGGGTTCGACCCCCGTGGTGCCACTGAATTTTGACTTTTTAGTTTTTTATTTTAAATGGCACAACTACAATATATTCTAAGGTTTTCTGAAGAGGTTTTAGTTTTATTGGTCAAAACACGGCCGAGAAAATGCCCGTACAGATAGACAGACGGACAGACAGACGGACAGACAGAGACAAACAAACAGCCAGAAAAAGAGACGGACAGACAGACGAAAAGAAAAACAGAAAGAGACGGACGGACAGACAGACGGACAGACAGACAGACAGACGGACGGACAGACAGACAGACAGAAGACAGACAGACAGACAGACAGACAGACGGACGGACAGACAGACAGACAGACAGACGGACAGAACGACGGACAGACGGACAGACAGACAGACAGACAGACAGACAGACAGACAGACAGACAGACAGACGGACAGACAGACAGACGAGACAGACGGACAGACAGACGGACAGACAGACGGACAGACAGACGGACAGACACTGCTCTTTTATATATATATTAAATCTGTCCCTTTAAGGACCACATTTGGAACATAACGCAAGATGTGGACAATCGGATTTCCAGAGAAGCGTTCAACACCATCAATCAGGTTGATTCAAAATATCATCAGCATGTTCAAAAGTTTCAGGAATATTTCCGAAAACTGATCAACTTCACCTTTATCAGCTATCACAATCAGTACATCACAGCAAGGCATATTTTGAATGAGACAAGAGGAGAAGAATTGCTGTGGACTTTCCCGAATAGTGTTTTCTTTGCAACTACAGTCATCACGACAATTGGTAAGTTGTTTATGAAGATCAGCTTGCGGCCGATATGATTTTTAAACCAAAAGCAAAATTATAATTAGTCTTTTGAGCTTATTAATGTTAAAATTGGTTTAGGCTATGGAAATCTCGTGCCGACAACGACAATCGGTCGGATATGCTGTATATTTTATGCGCTCATCGGTATTCCATTGCTTTTGGTGACAATTGCTGACATTGGAAAGTTTCTTTCCGAGTTTCTTAGCTTTCTCTATCGATCGTATCGGGCATTCAAGAGGAAGGTGAGGCTTGAGAAGTGAAAAAAAAAAAGAAAAATTTTAAACTAAAGAGAAATCTATGTGTTATGTCCGCTATTGATTCTATTCACGATTCAGATTCAGACGGCCGATTCAGAACTAGACGGCCGATTCAGAACTGGACAGCCGATTCAGAACTGGACAGCCGATTCAGAACTGGACGGCCGATTCAGAACTGGACGGCCGATTCAGAACTGGACGGCCGATTCAGAACTGGACGTCCGTTATTGAATAGATTCAATAACGGACGTCCGGTTTTGAATCAGACGAAATTCAATAACGGACGTAGCATATAAATCTAGGCAAACAATCACAGGGCTGTTCAAAAAAAGCCAAAAGCCAACTCAAAGTCAAAGCCAATGGCTTTCAATTGACTTTGACCTGGAATTTCAACCTTATTATCGAATTTAGCCTAATACCTTGGCTTTGGCTTGGCTTTTCTTAGCTGCCCTGGAAAATCGGCCCTGGGAACAGCCCTGGATATCACTGTTTCAGTGCTTTCTGACTTACAATTAGTTTAGCTTTAGTTCAATAGACGAAATTCAATAATTCAACGTAACATCTAGGTTCGACGTCAGTCAAGAAAAATCTCTCATCACTACCGATCGGGTTCTCAATCGAGAAGCAGTGATCAAACGAGTCATGCGGGGAGCATGAATCTCAATGATATTGAATCGGAATCAGGTTAGTTTATCGGAATCAGGTTTAGAGTAAAGTGTGTACATCTTGAGTAAAGCGTTTTCTAACGCGAGAATCAAGAAGAAATTTAGCGTAATTTTGTGAATAGCCGAATGGGTTACGCGTTTGTTTCTAAAGCGAGAGACTGTTAAGTCGTAGGTTCGAATCAGAGCCAGCATTTTTAAGAAAGAATTCTGATTTACGTATACTTTGATAAAGACTGTTTGTTAGACTGTTAAAGACAAAATAACTGGTTTTAATCACTGAAACCAGCTAAAAACTCAGCAACAAAATGTTTATGAGATAAAATGGCTTCCAAGTTTTCGCAGAAGCTCAACACTCTAATCCCCCACAAGATCTCGTTGTCAGCTACATTCTCCGATCCCACATCGATAGGTTCTGATAAGCGCTTTTCGAGATTTCGAGAAATTTAGACGAAGCTGAGGGTGCACTACTATTAGAGAGAATACGGTACTTAGAAGCTAATCTTCCCCGGACAGAAAGGGACTGAATATCATATTTTTCCCAATAGTAGTGCACCCCGAGTTGCTGCCGATTTTATGGTTTCCAAGCTTTTGCAGAAGCTCAACACTCTAATCCCCCACAAGATCTCGTTGTCAGCTACATTCTCCGATCCCACATCGATAGGTTCTGATAAGCGGCTCTCGAGATTTGGATCAATTTAGACGACGCTCTGGGTGCACTACTATTAGAGAGAATACGGTAATCAAGTGAATTTAGACGACGCTCAGGGTGCATTAGGGAAAATGCAGTTTATGCTTTATTTCTTTTGAAATTGAAACTTGAAACTTTGAAGAAAAGGGTTATTGGAAGAAAAGGATTATTAGAAACAACTTTTTCCCTTAAATTGTTCCTTTCCAGAATCCTCAATGGAGGACGAGTTGCGCATTCCTGTGTTCATGGTCCTTTTGGTTCTATTAGCCTACACAGCAATTGGAGGCATTCTATTCCAACATTGGGAGAACATGGAATACTTTGAGGCCTTCTATTTCTGTTTTATCACCATGGCCACAGTCGGTGAGTGATCGTTGAGGAATATGGAAGAAAGTATAATCCCCAGATTTTCTTCTTTAAGAAAAAAAAGAAGGTGGAATTCTTTTTTGAGAGATTTAAGACAGCTGAAATTTGTTAATTGAAAAATTCTTTCAGGCTTTGGAGACATTGTGCCCACTGAACAGGTGTATATGTTCTTCACGATGGCTTATATCATTTTTGGTCTCTCGTTGTGGGTGATTTGATACTGTAGTCATGATTTTGTTTTCTTTTTCTTGAGATGAGCTTTTGAAAACATTATTTCAAGTGATCCTTGTTGTTTAATTCTTCAAATCTTTGCTTTCAAATAATCTAGAATATATTGTTGTTCGATTCCAGAGCCACGATGTGCATTGATTTGGCTGGTACCGAATACATAAGAAAGATTCACTATTTGGGCAGTCGAATGGAAGATGCGAAAGGAGCTGTCATATCGTAAGTGCTTTTAGGCTCATTGCCAGTTTAGAACTACAATAAATTAACAAAAAACTCAAGGGATTTCGAAAAACGTTTTTTTATCGAGGTTTTGCCTCATAATGCTAAGAAATGCTCTAAAAACAGTAAAAAAATATAGAAAAATGTGCTCTTTGGTATGACTAATGTTCTCATTTACACAAATAAGATTAATTTTATTTAAAAAACAAATTCTAAAGCAACCTCATTATAAAATCGGCAGAAAACTAACTAAGGGTAGCTTCTTTGCACAACTTTTAGCTCATACCAATACAGAACACAAAATCTTCAATCAAACAAGTTGCGCAAAGAGGCTACGTTATCTACTATATATAAAGCAAAAGAAAGAGACGTCTGTCTGTCCGTCTGTTTGTCTGTCCGTCTGTCTGCCCGACTGTCTGTCTGTCCGTCTGTCTGTCTGTCCGTCTGTTTGTCCATCTGTCTTTTTGGAATCATGAATGAAAGGTGAATTGGTGAATTTGTAATTTTTCAACGAAAATATGAAAAGAAACGAAAAGACATTCATCAAGCTAATACAATACTGCAATAAATAACTGTATCAAAATCCTTTTTGATAGATTATTGATCATTTAGGGGCATCCAAGTCGGTGAGCACATATTCAAGCACACTGGCGTTGAGGCGATTCGGTCGGCTGGTGGGAAAGTGCTCAAATTGAGGAGAGTCTTCGTGGATAGGGTAAGTTGAAAGAATCTCCTTTTTGATAGGAAAATGGATAGAAACTATTAGTCACATGCTCTTGTTAGCTAAATATTTGCCATAACTTTTGAGGTTACTTGACGAGCTCATAAAGATTTTCAACGGTAAGGGAAATCAAGAACTTTTGCTCACAAGGGCTCTTTTGCTCCGATCAATAAATAAACTAAACTAAATAAATAAAAATAACAGCAATAAATACTAACCGAGTCCAACGTTGCTTAACTTGGCAGATCGAACGGGATGCCGTGTTTTCAACGTGGTATGGTCGTAAGCGGGTGGTAGGGGGTTGAAGCCGATTGAAATAGTGAAAGAGCGAGTGATCCTTCGTTGCTGAAGAGACGCGAACCCACTCTGTGCACCTTTCGTGCCTCTCGTAAGAAAAAACGGCATCTCCACTTCACTTTCAACTTTCGCATTCCCTTTGTGCATCCCCTTCACGGGGATGCGTTCCAAAATTTTCTCAAGACACTTTTACAAGGTCTTGGGGTTAATGCTAACCTCAAACTTGGGTAATTAAACCGAAGTCGGAGATCTCTGTCGCGGTATGTGTAGAGGTCGTAGGCCAGTAGCCGCTTTTTCCTACGAGTCACATAAAAGGTGCACACAGTCGCGTCGTCTCGCGTCTCTTCGGTGATAAAGGATCGCTTTCTCTTTCTTTCTTTCTTTCTTTCTTTCTTTTCAACTATTTCAACCGTCTTTCACCGCCCAGCACTCGCTTACGACCATACCACGAGCACGATGCAAAGAGGAAAGGCACAGCCTTTCTTTTATCAACTCTACTTGTATTGTGTTGAAAAGTTTTAGAAAACCAGAAAATTAGGATTTAATGTAGACTAGACTAGACTTTAACATATTTTAAAATGCAAAATACAGATCCAAAGCTATCACTTATTCTTCAGGAAGGTGGCTCAATCGACTATGTGCTCGTCCCTCAAAAGAATATTATCTACGAGCCTCCTTCATCGGCTGTTCTCAAACTCACCAAAGAAGCTAATATCAAAGTCATTTATTTATTAATAGCCTCTAGAATTTGGTTCCTTTTAGATCATGCCCGATGACATAACTGAGAAAGATGGTTACATTGTGCAGAATAAGAGTTACGACAAGAAATTTGTTAATGACAAAGTCTTTGTGCGCGTCTCGCAGAATCAAATTCACAGGTAGTCGATAAATTATAGCATCAGAAATCAAAATTTGATAGTTTTTAAAGCTATTCTTGAAAATTCAATCAAATTCAGATCCTTCCGACCGGCTCAATCCGATACGAAAAGCGTTGTTATTCCCGTTTTACTCCCAGAAACTAAAGTCTAAAAGTCTAAAATCTTAAAAGCTTAAAAATATTGTGTTTCTTTTTAAAACAACAATTCCCCGTGTTCCACTTGTCTTGGGGGTTGCCGAGTCTAGTTGACTACTTGATAAAACCTTCATCTTTTTCTCTTTCATCAAAAAGTCATCGTTTGACTCGACAACACAACCAGTTCACTTGAGCTTTCTTGAACTTATTCATTTATGTGATTGTGTTTGTTTGTGAATAAATGGAAATTCTTTATTTGCAGTACATTGGGGTTAAGGAGTCCAAGCTTTCAGTGAAGACTTCTTCTTGGGTTGGAGAGTCGAGTCTGAAATTTGGTATTTTCATAGATTAACTCAAGGTTTAAAGATGCAAGGATTAGGATTCTGTCTGAAAGACAATATCTAAAGATATTCAGCTAAAGTTAAAGAGAATAACTAAAGCTATTCGGCTAAAGTTAAAGACAATATCTAAAGCTATTCAGCTAGAGTTCAAACAACAACTAAAGCTATTTGGCTAAAGGTAAAGACAATAAGGAAAGTTATTCAGCTAAAGATATCTAAAGCTAGACTAGCTAAGTAATCTAATCAAGTAATCTAAAGCTTACTTGATATTCTTGAGGCAATCCTCAACTCCTTCAATCACCCAACGATCAACCCGAAAACAAGCGAGATGCGTCTCGGATTTTGTTCTCCTCATAAAGCACCGACATCGGCCAACAATCCAAATTTGAACCAATCTCGATATCAAAGTTTCCTTTTTCATAAACTAAAATGCAAAAACATAAAGCAATCAAAATTTGGTCCGGCGAAAAGCATTGAAAAGTAAGGAATGTCATAAAGTGATGGAATGGGAACACGGGGTCATTAGAATTTGAAATTTGATCGTAAAATAGCTAAAATAATGAGTTTAAAAGGAAATATTCTAATAGAAAAAGGGAAATATGATGAAATTCGTATATAAAAAGTGTATAAAAGTCGATCATAGCTCTCTTTGATTCGATGATAGTTCAGATTAAAACAATGAAAAGTTTCTGCTTCTAAAACGAGCTTAAATCTGAAGCTAAAGCTATCTGAATGAGCTATTCAGTTTGGCATTCATTTTTAGAATAGTTTAGAATTTAGAATACTTTAGAATACAGAATACATTTACAATACATTTACAATTTTATTTACAACAGAAAAGTATTCTAGTCAGGGAAAGATCCCTATTTTTTCATTTTATAGTTGACAAGCGGGCGAGTGCAGAAAATGATGAGTATCAAAAATGGAGAGATGATCATCCAAAAACTTTTCTTCTGAAAAAAAGCCACAAAACTCTTTTCCACAAAAAAAAACGGAGACGATGGGCCATATTTAGCTTTGAATGCATGGTACACTGCATTGCTAAATATGGCCTCTTCTGCACACCAAGAAACAGCTATTGGAAGAGTTTCTTCAAACCAAACACTTCCTGAAAGTTTCGTTCTCGTTCTCGTTTCATTTTCCTTATAGATTTGACTTAACATTAATAGACTTAGCATTAATATTGAATAACAATTTCATTTTCGTAAAGATTTCATAATCCGATTGTTGTTTAGATGGAGGTGCAGAACCCTTTCCAAATTCCATGGGATCGATTTCCATATCAAACTTTCTTGGACTTCTTTCTCAGCAAAATTACGGCACATGGTTCAAACTTGGCTTTGGTTAGTTAATAAAATGGTTATATGATTAAAAAAAAGCATTTAGATCGATATCGACACAAACAAACAATGGCGTTATTCGGAGATCAAAGTCTGGGTAACAATGGCAGCTGAGAGATTGAGAGTAAACTTTTAAAATAACTTAGATAATCTAAAATATAAAAGATAAATATTGGGTTGTCCAGTTATGAATGCGCGTTTTTACTATTTTGTAAATTTCTCAAGATATCGAACAGATGTATATGAGTGTTATATATCATTCGAAAGCTGAAGATCTCCTCTACATTTTGATATAAAAACCTTTGGAATTTGTTCAGCTTTTGGGCAAATTGACTGCACAAAGGGAGAAGTCGTTTTCGAAAAAACCCATTTCAGTTTAGCTATTCCTCAAGTTTTATGCTGTAAAATAACCGCCCAGAAAAGAAAAGAAAAGTAAAGATGCTCTGAAATTGTTATATTTTAAAAAAAGCTGTATTGATATATCTATTGGCCAAACATCAAACGGTTAACTCAATTTGAGCGGAGCCAAAACTTGATCCAAAGGCACCCTTCCATTTTTTGGCCACCTCTTCTTCTGTGCAGTCAATTTGCCCAAAAGCTGAACAAATTCCAAAGGTTTTTATATCAAAATGTAGAGGAGATCTTCAGCTTTCGAATAATACTCATATATATCTTTTTCTTGATTTCGGTAACTTGAGAAATTTACAAAATAGTAAAAAACGCGCATTCATAACTGGACAACCCAATATAATAAAAGATAAATATAAACAACAAATATTTTTAGGAAATGGGAGTCACTGAAAAATCTCGAGTGGCAATCATTTCTGGGACCACTGGTCAAACGATTTTCATTCACCTTGCTTGCTCATCAATTGGATGCACAGCTGTGGCTGTGAATGGACATCAAGTTGTTGGTGGGAACTAAATGGGAACTATACAGTAACCAAATAGGAATTAAATAGGAACTATACAGTAACCGATCTTTGAAGAGCCATAGAATAGCATAGAATAACATTTTGATATCTGATATCAAACTGATATCAAATCTGATATCAATTATCTGATATCAGATATCAAATTAAATCAGTTATAGAAGAGCTGATGAGAAATCTGGGATTTTAGATGAAATCTGGCAACTAGTCGACGCTAGCGATACCACGCATCTTATCGCCGAGGGTGTCTACTTGCAAAAGGTGATTTAATTCAAACTTTTTGTGTTAACAACAATTATTGATCATTTAACAAGTCTTTAAATGAGCATTAGTCATCCCTATCCTGTGCGCTGCCATTTTCGACGATTCTCTAGGCCTAACGGCAGGTTTTTCTGGCTTGATTCTGGTTTTTTGGCTTGAAAGCTAGTCACCAGCTTGATTTTGTTTATAACCGGTTAGCCAAAACAATTGAAAGGTATTTTTAATATTATGAATGATGTTAAATGATATTCTGCATAGAATAAATATTGACAAAAACTTTTTCGAACAATTTTTTATGTAGAAAATTGTAAAAAATGGCAGCGGGTCGGATAGGGATCGACTAATGCTTATTCAAGGTTTTGTTAAATGAGCTGTATACATCCGATTGGGGAGTTTTTAGTAGATAAATGTAGCCAAGATTTAGGGCTACAATTCTCTACATAACACTTGAGATTTTGAAATAAATTAAGCGTGCGACAACTGCTTTTCCAAAAAATGCCCGGATATTTTGAGACACCCTGTATACTTGTTGTGTCTTATCTAGAAATCTGTGTCTTATCTGTCTTATCCGTCCGATCTAGAATCAAGTCGATCACTCTAAATCAGACATCCGATCCAGACTTCGATTTAGAGTCATCGGCTTGATTCTAGATTGAACATTTGACCTCACTTCACTCTAGATCGAACGTCCGATCCAGAATCAGTCTAGATCGGACGGATTTCTATATCGGACGTAACATATATATAGTAGATAAGTAGATCAGTATACTTTCAAAGTGTCTCCCTTGCCCACTCAGCTGAATATCTTTTAGTTTCGTGGGGGAATTTCAAACAAAAGGAGCAGCTACGGATAATCTACGCAAAAAAAGGGGCGGGGCTTCGTAGCTTTCGTAGTTGCCCCTTTGTTTGAATTTTTCCACAAAATTAAAAGATATTCAACTAGAGCTTAGGGAATTTTGAAAGTATATAGATAAGTAGATATCAAAATAACTCGCTTGCTAATTTTCGTTTGTAAATCTTCGCTATTTTCGCCTTTTCAACTTTAGCGCAGTGAATAGCTCGCTTGGCTTAGGCTTGGCTTAGGCTTGGCTTAGGCTTGGCTTAGGCTTGGCTTAGGCTTGGCTTAGGCTTGGCTTAGGCTTGGCTTAGGCTTGGCTTAGGCTTGGCTTAGGCTTGGCTTAGGCTTGGCTTAGGCTTGGCTTAGGCTTGGCTTAGGCTTGGCTTAGGCTTGGCTTAGGCTTGGCTTAGGCTTGGCTTAGGCTTGGCTTAGCCTTGCCCACGCTCACACAACCCGGGTTCGACTCCCAGTTGGGCCGTGATTATTGCTTTTTAAAAAACGAAATTGGAGCTGCACAACTACATAGAATTCTAAGCCTAAAAAAACTAAAAAAAACATGTAAATCGGCCCTTGGGGAGCCGAGAACCGAGAACGGACGGACAGACACTTCCCTTTTATATATAGTAGATAATAAGCTGCTTTGAAATCCTGAATCTCACATTTTTTAGGCTGAAGACGTCCGTCGAAAAGCTCAAATGAGAGGACAAGGTCGGATCAAAGCCGTGAAATCGTTTGATGATATTCTGTCAAGTGATGCATTGTCTTTTGAGAGACGGGGATATCACGCTCCAAGCAGCAAGTAATAATTTTTGAGCAACATGATGGAGATTCATAGGTTCAGCAATTCTAATCTTAAATCTAATCATTGCACTAATTGCAAGCTAATACATGAGCTAATACATGAGCTGAAAGCTAGTATTGAGCCATTTTCAGACCTCCGCCACTCCTCCGTAACTCCTCTAGTCAAAAGCTAATGTACGTTTTTTTCAGCTTTGCCTTTAAAATCTGAACTTTTATATCTGGCTTTACAAGATTCTTACAAGATTCTACGTCTTAACTCTTGTAAAATGGATCTCTCTTTCAGTAAAGTGGATCTCTCCTCATCTCCAACAATGAATGAGTCTATTTCAATGACAAATGGAGAGCTCTTGTCGCCGGTTTCTGACAACACCGAGAAACAGCCACAAACTGTATGAATGCTAGTAGATTGGTTTAAAAACTGATATAAAGACTGATATAAAGACTGATATAAAGACGGATATAAAGACTGATATAAAGACTGATATAAAGACTGATATAAAGACTGATATAAAGACTGATATAGAGACTGATCTATGAACTGAAATATTTGAAAACGAAAGACTATTTGAGTCTTACAGGATTCCGATCACTCAGACGTTCCCTACACAACTCCAACAATCCACGACTCCACCCTTCAAGCACCCAATACAAGCAGTCCTTACATCATATTTTTCACTTCTGGAACAACAAATGCTCCAAAAGTGAGTGGAAACTTGAGAAAGTTTAATGAATTAAGCAATCAATAACTATTTCACGTTAACATTTTCCATTTCAGCCTGTAGAAGTGACTCATCGATCTCTGATCATCAACATTCAACAAATGGGTGCCTCAATCTATGGGCCTGTTCAATGCAAAGTAATTGATTGATTTGATTCAATTGATTAGACTTCAAACAAGTGCTTCAAATACTGAATTTTGTGTCTCAAAGTTTGAACAAGCAAGTAAACACTAGACAAAACTTAAACAGAAGTTGAGGCTTTGAAAGTTGAGAGTTACCTAGACTCTGAAAGTTGAGAGTTACCTAGACTCTGAAAGTTGAGAGTTACCTAGACTCTGAAAGTTGAGAGTCACGCTTCCGCTGGCACTGGCAATGGTTTTTCGTATTTAAACCAGCATTCTTGCCGCAAATCATTCTGAATTTGGATTTTCTTTCAAGGAAAATGTCAATGAAAAGCTTGCCATATAAAATAAGTCGTTCAATTTTGAAGAAACATAAGAAAAGAGGATAGAAACCGCTGGATTCTGGAATCTGGAAACAAACAACAAAGCTGCTCAGAAAAACAGAAATATCAAATGAAATTACCATTCTTTTACAAGCAGCTAGTTGCCAATTTTTAGGGTTTAACTTATTTTTTCAAAACTAGTAAAAGTTTCATTTAATCTGGTCAAAACTAGTGACAAAACTAGAGGTCAGAACTTTTCTAAAAACCCCAAAAACCATTGCCTCTTGAAAGTGAGTAATTAAGCGGTAATTAAGCGTAATTCTCAACTTTCAGAGTTGAGAAACTTTCAGAGTTTATAAAACTCTCAACTCAACTCTCAACTTTCAGAGCTTATAAAAAACTTGTGTTTATTCCGATAGACTAAATATTGAGCACCGCTGGAGGAGAACTAGTCAAGATTTACCTCTGAAAAAAACAGAGAGATTGGCTTGATTTTGGCTGAGCTAGACTCTTGGAAGTGAGCCCGGATAATTATGGTGCACCCTGTAAACATATGAAATTGCTTGTTTAAAACTTGAGACACAAAATTCAGTATTTGAAGACACTTGTTTGAAGTCTAATCAGTCATTTATAAAAGCCAAATTATAAAACCAAAAGCTCAGGAACGATTTCTATTGCCTCTTTCCTTGTCTCATTTATGGGGCCTTCTCTCAGCCTTCTATGCTTTGGTACAAGGAGCTACTATTTGTACCTTGCACAAATGGAGTACGAAATCAGTCGCTGATGCTTTTGTTTATCATAAAGTAAGTTCTAAGATTAGATAGATTAGATTTGCATTTAGATGAGTAGATTTACACTATTTACTATTGTTATTGTTAAAAATAGTAAATATTGTTCTTATTGTTCAATCTAGAATCTCTAAAACAATAGTTCTTATTATTCAATCTTGTTAGAAATTGTATGCATATCTCATATTGCTAGTAATTGTATGCATTTTAGATCAATGTCTCTCACATTTCTACTCCAATGATTCACAACTTAGCAAACGATACAACGCTTGAAACAATCCATTTTCCATTTTTGCGCTCATTGATTGTTAGCGGATCTCCGGTGGATGTTTCACTGCTCAAACTGTGCCGATCAAGATTCAGGATCGGTGATGTTAGACAAGGTTTGACTGGCTTATTGCTAGCTTATCAATAGGTACTTATCAATCAGTACTTATCAATCAGTACTATCAATCAGTACTTATCAATCAGTACTTATCAATCAGTACTTATCAATCAGTACTTATCGATCAGTACTTATCAATTCCTATCTACTTATCAATCAAATTATCAATCACTACTTATCTAAACTTTTTGTAAACCAAAGTAAGCAAAAGTTTTAGCCTACGGAATGTCGGAGCTGGGTGGGCTTTGCACTTTGCCTTTTGCTGGAACAGATAAACCGGAAAGCGTTGGAGCACCGCTACCTGGAATGCTCTTAAAGGCAGGAATTTAGCAATTCTTTAACAATCAATTAACACTTAGATTTCTAGTTAGATTCCTATTGACGTACGGTTTTAAGGGTTGGCGTGAAAGGGGCGCGGCGCGCTTTCTAAAGCATGAATGCGCTACCGTACCCCGCACAAAATTCCTCTTTTGCCATCCTTTCCATTTTCCTTCATTCCACAATGGAATCGGAAACTTTGTCCGGATTTTATGTTATCTTTTCTTTAAGTTTTCGTAAAATCGTAAAATCTATTATGTTTTTGTAGCGTGTTTTTAAAGTACTCTCTCCCCTCGTACGTTTCCTCCTTTTATTGTTTGTCTATAGTTTGTTGTTTAAAATTCTAATACGGTTTATTTCGTTTTCTTTTCGGCTCCTTCCACTAGATTTTTTTTGAATTCATTTACACATGCCGTATAAATCCAACGTAATCATTTCCTTTTAACTAAAACGCAAAGCTAAATAATCTGCCACGGCGCGATCTTCTTGTTATTTCGTCTTGGGTTTCGTGGATGGCAAAAGAGGAAACCCATGAAACCCAAGACGAAATAACAAGAAGATCGCGCCGTGGCAGATTATTTAGATTTGCGTTTTAGTTAAAAGGAATTGATTACGTTGAATTTATACGGCGTCGTTGAATTTAAATCATTTTAGAAAAGAGTTGGGATCTAAAGGTGTTAGATAAGGGAGTTAGTTACTAACTTTCGTATAATACTTTATTGTTTTATTTTATTGTTTTAGTGTACATTTTATTATTTCAGGTAGTAAACTGGGAGACTCAAATGCTTTGTGCACCTCGACAATTGGGTCATCTCTACGCTGCTGGACCTCAAGTTTCACCAAAATATTTCAAGAATCCAAAAGCCACCAACGAGATTGTGGAAGCTGACGGATTTGTGAGAACAGGTAAATCAAGCAATAAATTTTGCTGATAAAAATTTAGGAGATGCTGCTTACTACGATGAAAATGGATTGATCTATGTGGTTGATCGAATAAAAGATATTATCAAATGTAAAGGGACACTGGTGGGTATTTGAACTTTTTGAAGCATAAAGATAAACTTTGAAAAGATAAATTTTGAAACCAAAAGATAATTCAATAGGTCTGTCCATCCGAAGTCGAGGTTATTCTCCGAAGTCATCCGGGAATCGATGATTGTGCTGTGGTTGGACGACAGGATCATGTCACTGGAGAAGTTCGTGTTTTGTCAATGAAATCCTTTATAGTTCTTTTATGGTTCCTTTATAGTTCCTTTATAGTTCCTTTATAGTTCCTATTTAGTTCCTTTAAAGCTACTTTATAGTTCCTTAATAGTTTCTTTATCGTTCCTTTATAGTTCCTATTTAGTACCTATTTAGTACTTTATAGTTCCTATCTAGTTCCTATCTAATTCTAGATTTTGAAGCTCTAGACCTGTTCTAGACCTGTAACTCTAGCAATGTAAACTCAAAGCTTTATAATAAAACTTCTAACAAATCAAATTCAGGTACCGGCTGCTTTTGTTGTTCGAAACCCGAGCTTTTCAACACTGTCTTCCTCCGAAGTCCGACAGTTTGCCGCTGGTAAGCTTTTTGGGTAATAGAATAGTAATGATTGATTAGTTACTGATTGATTGAATGCTTGATTAACTATCTAAGGATATTCAGCTAAATTGTTCAATTTTTAGCTTCTGGTAAAATCGCTCAATTCAAAGAGCTTCGTGGAGGAGTATTTTTCGTCTCCGAGATACCGAGAAACGTTTGTGGAAAGGTTTGAACTTAAAACTAATGGAAGATGAATTAAAATGTGCACTTTACAAAATAAACTTACTTCTATTATTCATTAGGTCCTCCGCCGAAACTTGCGTCAATTCTGGGATCGTGAACGATCGAGTTCAAAAGCGGATCTTTTGATTGACAAGATTAAACTACCAAGCATTGCCAGGTGGATCAATCAATAAGGAACTTGATTAGCATTTAGAAAAAAAACTTTGACGATGAAGTGCAGAAATTCTAGATCTACTGCTTCGTCGGCAGCTAAACAGCCACCACCTCGTCCGATTTCCGCGCCGAGAGGCTCAATTTCACCAGCCAGATCTCAAGCAAGGTAAATGAGCAAACGGATGTGATTAGGTTGAAAAGTTAAGGAAATAGATTTCAAGAAAACAAAAACCGATCCTTATATCAAAAGCACAGAAAAGTGGCTCACAATTTTCATCACCAAACTTCCAATCTCACCCATTACCCTTCTCATTTTCATTGAAAATTCTTTGCAAACCAGAGTTTTGCAAAATCTGTCTATCTATCAATCATTTCTGTCAAAGTCTTTTCCCTTATCAATGCGCAGTTTTGATGAACTATTTACCGAAAGGAAAATGTGATCATTCCAGAACCAATAAAACAGATATGGATTCGATTGAATAGCTGAACATTATCAAAGTTTAAGTCAAAGATCTGTCTACTGATTAAGTTTTGTATGCAGAATTTGAATTTTGGTAAATATCGGTTTTGTCTAGGCTGTCAAGGAACCATTTTAACATATACAGCTACTATCAAAACTTGATGATGTCCAGAATATCTTTTCGTTTTTTCCTACTTTTAAAACCAACAAATGCACCAATTAAACTACGGTTTATTTCATTAGAAATGTCAATTATTTTTCTGCAAAATACCATTAAAACGGGTTTAAAATGTCTTATTTCTGGATTCTTTTGAGAGCGTAAAGTCGGGTAGTCAAAAAGAGCGACGGTTCCGGACACTTTAGCTTTAGAAAAGACACACATTAGCTAAGGAAACCTATCTTTATGTCAATAGATAAAATTTAGAGCACAAAAGGTTAGACAAATAGCCAAAGTTTCAGAGAAACTGATTCAGCCAATTTCTTCGTAGAGGTTTTGATAGATTTTTACGAAAAACACTCGAATTTCTCGAAAAAATACTTTTTCACTCTCGAATTCGCTTGAAAGTGAACCCAAATTGACTTAAAAAGATGGGAAATTGAACAATAAACACTTTCTAAACACTATTTAGGGTGAAACCATAGATTAATTGGTGAATTTGTTATTTTTAAACGAAAGTATGAAAAGGAACGAAAAGAGTTTCTGGACAGCTTAATAAAAAGAAATATTATAGAAGTTTATGTGTTAAATTAGGTAGATGAGTTGGATATTTTAACCTCAATTCATCAAGCTATCAAGCAACTCAATAATAATAAATCAAGCCTCAGCAAGACCAGCTCTCGCCCCGGCAGTCGAACCAGTCATCATCCACCGACGCCGAGACGGCAATCGGCCCTTCCGACCACGAAAACACGAATGAATTCTTGATTTTCATCTATGAATGTTACAATTCAGCCTAGCTTTAACGTAAATTTCAATCTTGAACGCCATGAAAAGTTTTATGTTTTTGCATTTGTGCATTTGAAAGTGATAAATATTTGGAAAGCAATGTAATGCTTGGAAATTGAGCTGAATATTTTAACAATAAACAATAACAATAAACATCACTCTTTACAACTTCAACTGTACACTTTGAAAGCTCTTTAGCTTAAAAACTCTTTAGCTATAGCTATTTTATCCCCTCAACTCGTCTAATCTGCCAAATACTCAAGCTTTTCCTCTTTTTCTTCGTTAGTCTGAAAAAAATAAGAGACGGGCGTAAATTAGATATTCCATCAAGTGAAGTGAGGAAAAGAGAGAGTATTTCTTTTTCTTTTCTTTTTCTTCTCTATTGCTTTTTATTCTTTCCTGAGAAAATTCTCGAGAAACACTCTCCAGACTACATATTGATCTTGTAGAAGAAAGAGGTTGTACGTAGAAGAAAGAGGTTGTAGTGTACGAATTTTTAGGCGTTTTTTTTTGTTTTGAAATGTGCAAAGCCGTTCAAATTTGAATTATGAAAGTGAAAATGTTTAATCAATTCATATACAACGTACAAATGTACAAATAAGTACAAATAGTACAAATAAGTACAAATAATAGAATGAATGTACAAATGAGAATGAGATCGAATACCCAAAAAGAATCAATTTTGATGCTGTTTCATCGTTCATCGGCTCATCGTCTGAATCGAAAGGTGCGGTACTCGGGGATCATCTGAAAGAAGACTTTGAGATGATACTAGAATTAACTAGAAGAATTAAAGAAGAGGAATGTTCACTCACCCTTTCCCAAATAGTTGGTGTCAATGACTTCAAATAGACATCGATGCTATCATCGATTTGCTTTGTTTTTGCGTGTCTCGCACCTCGCCATTCGTCACCCAAAGTGCTAGATTCTAAAGGAGAAACTCTTATATTAAATGCTCAAAAAATAATGCTTTCGAATGTTTCTAGTTAATAATATAAGAATAATATAATTTCAGCTACACATATTATTTGAATAAGGCTGGTATTGAGGAGTATCGGTTTGTCTAGCCTATTTTCCAACTTGTGCTAGTTGCAGACTTGATTGCAGATGCAGAAGTATCATCATCAAGTTTTTATAGTATTTGCAAATGTTAAAGTGGTGCCTTGACAGTCTAGACAAAACCCATATTTCCCAAAATTCAAATCCTGCATACAAAACTTAATCAGTCGACATATCTTTGACATCTTTGACATCTTTGACTTAAACTTTGATAATGATCAGTTGTGAACGAACCTGTGACAATGACAAGAACAAATACAGCAATAAAGAAGAGAACAAGTTGCCTAGAATGGTTCATATTGTGAAAATTGGTTTGATAATTGTTCGAGCCTAATCTTAAATACCCGATCGTGGGAGTGTGATGGGATCGGAAAGGAAAACTTCCGGTCGATCTCTTGACGTCGAACTATGAAATATCAATGAATCGTTGAGAGAGTAGAGATGGGATTGGGGATGAAAGAAATGAACGATGATCGACCATTCCACCCAATCAATCATTTCTCTCAGCGGTTCTCTATTTTTGGCTCATTCCGGTGCTGTTCTTTGTCACTGAAACCTAAGTTTAGCATCACGAGACTTTTGCTCATAGCTAGAAATTTCTAGAAATAGGTTCTAGAAATAGAAATAGATTCGAGAAATAGAAATAGTTGCAAAGAAAGTTTTTCAGTTTTGACTTCCGGAAAGGCTATTCCATTTCATCTTTAAGATCTATGAAGGATTGGGAAATTCTGAAGGCTGGTTGCCTACATCTACATCTACATCTATTCTACTGGTTGCCTACATCTACATCTATTCTACTGGTTGCCTACATCTACATCTATTCTACTGGTTGCCTGCATCTACATCTATTCTACTGGTTGCCTGCATCTACATCTATTCTACTGGTTGCCTGCATCTACATCTATTCTACTGGTTGCCTGCATCTACATCTATTCTACTGGTTGCCTGCATCTACATCTATTCTACTGGTTGCCTGCATCTACATCTACATCTATTCTTATCTACTAGGTTGCAAAAGAAATTTCGGTCGTCATAAAATGTTCTATTTTCTTAAATCTCAAAAATCTTATTCGATTTTCTTTTGTATATTTGTACTATTGGATATTTCCTTTATTTTTACGCTTTTTCTAAGTCAGCGCTTTTACTTTTTAATTGATATTTGGTTTATCTTGGTTACCTTGGATATGTGAAGACGAACCACATGGCCATCACTTGGCAGCGATCGATAATAATTGGAACAACTTATTTAAGCCGATCCGGAAATATGTTCTAATTCGAGCGCCTGTTCTAAATCGGACGTGACATATATAAAAGAGCAGTGTCTGTCTGTCTGTCTGTCCGTCTATACGGGCTTTTCTCAGCCGTATAGACGATTCTTCTAGCTTTTTTGCTTTAGCTTTGCTGAGTGGCCAATTGAAGGTCCTCTTAGCGCTGATGTCAGTGATGACTTGACAAAACTGCTAAACTTGGGGTTTCTTTTGAAAAATTTAACTTGATTTTAGATTTCTAATACCTATATTAGGTTATACCTATATTAGGTTGAACGGAGAATCTTTGAACATTTCTTTAGAAAACCTTAGAATATATTATAGTTGTGCCATTTAAAATAAAGAAATTAAAAGCCAAAATTAAGTGGCACTACGAGGGGTCAAATCCGAATCGTGTGGCCTCTAGACAAGCGCGCTCTCGACTGCGTAACGGTGACAGAGAGTGACGGGAATATAAAAGCTTACTTTTCCTATGAACTTTTACTACTTAGAGTTTTAAAACTTGTTTATTCATAAGGCTGTTTCCTTAAGTTTTCAAAGTAAATCTCATTTTGACCCAATGTTGGTTTTTGCTTTGTTCCCAAAACATGAAATTCTCGAAAATCCAGCCATTTTCCTTGCCCGTCAGCTGGTTTCATTTGTCTCGTTTCGTTGGCAAAATTTCCTGGATTCCCATTATTTTCCCACTCCAGCTGATCTCTTTTCAATTTTTCTTTGACATTTTGTGTAAAAAAATACCCCTAAACCCCACCAAAAACATTGCAAAACACGAAATTCAACAAAGAAATTGTCACAAATGTTTTATTTCTACTGAAAGTCGAAATCGAATGAGAAAAGTGACATAAAAAACTAGTGACACATATATTTACATGGCGGATTTTTGATTTGAGTCCTATAATGTATCAATGTTTTCTTTTGAAAGCATGAAAACCGGTTCAAACTACCCTAATGCTTTAAAAAAATGCCTGAAATTACAAATCAAATGCAAAAATCATAATGAAAAAATCACAGATCAAAGAAAATACCAGAAAAAAAGTGCACAGGAGGAATTGAAAGAGAAAATGGCGGCAAAAGACCATAATTTTGCAGGATTTTCGCAGAAAAAGACTATATTTTGATGAAAACATGCTGGAAACTAAAAACATCGTAAAAACGGTGGTTTAATGCTGTAGATGGCTTGCGTTTGGGTCAACCTCGTGATCACTCGACTCGGATTTCGTTGCTTGAGCTCGCTTTCTTGATGGAAGCATTTTACTCTAAAAAATTGACTTTAGAAAGCGTTTTTGCTGGTTCTAGTTCTAGTTCTATTGACTAGTTCAATTCTTCTGTTATTCTCATTTCTTCTTCTCGTAACCAGTCTTGCTAAGTGAGAACGAAAGCTAAGCTTGTTCTAAGTGAGAACAAAAGTTGAGCTTGTTCTAAGTGAGAACGAAAGCTGAGCTTGTTCTAAGTGAGAACAAAAGTTGAGCTTGTTCTAAGTGAGAACAAAAGCTGAGCTTGTTCTAAGTGAGAACTGAAGCTGAGCTTGTTCTAAGTGAGAACGAAAGCTGAGCTTGTTCTAACTGACCTTGATAAACATTGGTAAAGCAAATTTGGTTTGCTTTGTTTGTTTGGTTTGCTTTGTTTGTTTGGTTTGCTTTGTTTGTTTGGTTTGCTTTGTTTGCTTGGTTTGCTGTTTTCATTTTGTTAAACTCAATGTTCCGTTTTTAATCGATTTTCTGGTTATTTTCATCATTTTTTTTCTACTCTTTTCCCTCAAAATGTTCACTTTCTCACAATATTGTACGTGTTTGGTGGAAAGAAAAGAAAGCCAAGGACATATTCGACTTTTGCAAGAAAAAGAGGATAAAGTAATTGGGGGATAGCCTGTCTTTATGGTAATCCTTAGAAAAAGTACAAGATCATCTAAAATAAGAAAAGAAATGAGAAAAAAGGAGAATTAAATTCCGAAGAGCAAATTGGATAAGGTTATTGCATAATGGGAAACAGGGCAGTTGTATATATATATATATACTTTATATATGTCGTAGCCGCTTACGAAATTCAGCCGCTAACGAATCATTCGTTAGCGGCTACGACATATATATTGTCTCAGACTTGGATTCTCGTTTGATTTGAATCCATATCACCGCTGACGTCCGATTCATTTATTGTTTTTTATTCATAGTTTGGCATCGTTCATTTATTTTTAATCTTATCACCCCTCTAGTTTATTAAAAGTAAACTTAAAACTTAGAAATCTTAGAAATTAGAATTAGAAAACTTAGAAAAGAATTAGAAAACTTAGAAATCTCTTGCTTAACCTTAAAAGCTTAACAGAAACCTTAGAAATTATGCAAATTTAACCAAGAGGAGTTCACTCTATTGTCGATCACCCCTTCATTTCTCCTTTTTAGGGGTAGCCTATGTGCTGGTGCCTAATTGACAGGTGGTCAAGGGGAATAGAAAAGAGGAAAACGAGAATAACAGAAGAATCGAATAGAAAAGGACAGGTCTATTTGAGGGATATGCAGAGAATGAAGAGGAAAAGGAAAGAAAGGAAAGAAAGGAAGGAAAGGAAGGAAATAAAAGAAGGAAAGAAAGGAAGGAAAGGAAGGAAATAAAAGAAGGAAAGAAAGGAAAGAAAGGAAAGAAAGGAAAGAAAGGAAAGAAAGGAAAGAAAGGAAAGAAAGGAAAGAGAAGTGGACAGGTCAACCGGCCAGATTTGCATGCCAGCCTCCACTGAAACGTCTTTGTTTGGCATGAAATGAGATCACGAAATTTTGCCGAAAACAAGATTTCAAGAAATAAAATGAAATCGAAGTAAGGAAAAGTATAGCTTTTTTCACTTTTCATTATATCAAGCAAGCTTGTTACCCATTTTTTCTTTGTTTTTGTTCAATTTTTTGCAAAACTTGCAGCAAATCAGCTCCCTTCTTCATCTATTCATCAATATTTCCCAGATTTCAGTTCTAATGTGTCAAGTGAGGCAGTGAACTTTATTGAAGAGCTCAAAAAAAAGGAAAAGGCGGGCATTCTGTCAACAACACTTTCGAATGCATGGATAGCTCCATTCGAATGGCTGAATGCGATCTCTTTCAGATAGCCGCAAAACTGATGGAAAAGAAAGAAATGAAATGGGGGGTTAGATAAATAAACTTTGATAGAGATTGAGAAATTGGCAGAATCATGGGGCGATTGGGGTAGCTTTTTCAATGCCTAGAGATCTCTTTCTATTCTATATCTATTCTATATCTCTTTCTATTCTATATCCTTTAGTTTAGCTGTAAGTGCGAGTTTTTCTATTCACTCAGATGGCTGCTATATCAAAGAAAGCTTTCAATACCCAACCTGTACAAGAAAAGTATCCCCATCTTCTGGATGCAGTGAGTGAAACGGTTGATTGGAGAGTCGGACCTCAGACGGGAATCCTTCTTCGCATTGATGGAAGATTCTCATCCGAGCCGCCTGAATTCCGGTGATCTTCTCGAGGAATCTGAAATTGTTGATCTACATCAAGATCTACATCTTATCTCATCAATTTTTGAAGTATAAAAGCTTATTTACTTGAGTTCAATCTGCCCTTCCACTATTCTCTCTTATCTCTAGGATCTTTCACGCGTTAATTGACTTTAGACTGAATTGGTTGGCTAAAGAGCTTGCTAAAGAGCTTGCTAAAGAGCTGTGAATCATGTGAAAAGCTCTAGATTTATAGCTCTAGCTTATAAACTTTGCTAAAGTAACTTTAACTTGTTCATCCAATTCAAAGGGTTTTCTAGCATAGACCAGTCAGCTTCCTAAAATAGCTATTCGCCTCTCTATGGCAAAGATTCTCCTTTGTTTGCACTAGGAGTGGGGTATTAGGAGTGAACACAGTGAGAAGAGGACCGATGGATCATCGTTATAGAGAGGACACAAAGCCCGAGTTCTTTCTTTTCTTTCTTTTTCTCTCTCTATTTACCCGTGGGTAACGTCCGGGTAAACTTGACATCTACTCAAAGTAAACGAAGACATTAGACCCATAGGTTTCAGGAATTCGATTACACTTTGGGAGATCAAAGAATAAGGATTGAGTTACGGTCGTCAAGGTAAGTAACAACAATAGATATTTAAGTATTAGACTGTTCAAAAAGTCAAATGAGCACAAAGTTGGCCTAAATTTGGATCAATTTCGTGGATCCGTTTATCCATCACTTATTAGGCTGTCCAGAAAGTCTTTTCGTTCTTTTTCCTACTGTTTAAAACCAACAATTGCACCAATTGGACTTGTTTCATTAAAAAAGCCAATTATTTTCTGCAAAATAACATTATAGCGGGTTTAAAATGTCTTATTTCTGGATTTTTTTGGGAGCGTGAAGTCGAGTAGTCGAAAACAACGACGGCTCGATGATGCGGACACTTTAGCTTTAGAAAAGACATACTTTAGCAAAGGAAACCTATCTTGGTGTCAATAGATAAAAGATAGAGCATAAAAAGTTTGGTATATAGCCAAATTTTCAGACAAATTCATTCAGCCAATTTCTTCGTAGAGGTTTTTCTAGATTTTTACAAAAAACCCGTTTTTCACTCTCGAATTTGCTTGAAAATGAACCGAAATTTACTTAAAAAGATGGGAAATTAAACAATAAACACTTTTTATTCAGAGCAAATCATAGATTAATTGTTATTTTTTGACAGAAATACGAAGAAGAACGAAAAGACTTTCTGGAAAGCCAAATACTTAAACATTTTTAGCATTTTTAGCAATTTTTAGGATAAATGCAAGAAAAGGACTGATACTTAAGCTTCTCAATGACTTAAAATACCCCACCAGCTGGGTCCGATCAAAGAGATTTATCCATAAAAGAAAGGAAAACCCCCAGTTGTATCTTGGTCTCATTTTAGAGCCATTTATGGCATTCAGATCGATAGCAAAAGAAACTTGTGAATAAAAGAAACAATCAACAATGTTCTGAGAATTGGTATCCTACTGAAGAACCGTTGAGCTTAAATTAAAACTGAAAAAGTCCAAGTAGTTGTTGTATCTAGTTTTTTTCCTAGCATTACTCCTACTCCTCGTAGCAAACCTCATAAACTGTGCTATTGTGCGATTGACGGGAGCTGTTATCGTCCCTTCGTAATCGGTTTCCTCACAAACGATCCGGACACTCACCGTTGGCTTTGGGGTGAGATCAACCTGAAATCATTTTGCTTTCTATTGAGTTGGTGAATTGAAAACTGCCGGACTTTGAGCTAAAATTTATTCAACATAAAACCATCAATTCATTCCAAATAATTTCCATTATTATTGACGACTTCTGCCCATTTTACAGGCAATTTGCGGATTTCGTAGTAGGATTTTGGTTTGTGTGTGAGACAAGTGTGAGACTCAAAAATGGAGGACTGGAGATGTCCCAGTTTGATTTGAGCACTTTCTTCAAAAGAAACCCATTTTGGTGTCAATAGAAAAGTTGTAGAGAATCAAAAATTAGGCTTATAGCCAAATTTCCAAAAAGATACACTTAGTAGTTTCGCTTAAAATGCAAGTTTTGTGAAAATTCGTAAATTTGGAATTTCTTAAAAACCAGTTTTTGAATCGTTCTGAAAATTTGGATATAAGCTTCATTTTTGATTCTCTACAACTTTTCTATTGACACCAAAATGGGTTTCTTTTGAAGAAAGTGCTCAAACTGTGACACATGACAATAGCCGGCAGTTTTCAATTCACCAACCCAATATATCAATAGCTCAGAGCTCACCTTTGCCAGCTTTTCAAGAGTTCCATGTTTATCCACTAATCTTTGATAATGATTTGGTTTATCTTCTCGATCTTGGAAATAACGAATGAAGAAACGTTCAGAAGACTCCCGTTGTGAATCGGTGATATTTGAGCCATTCAATACCTAAATCTCATTTTCATTTGACAAGCTCACAGCAATGTTTTTGTTTCCCGAGTTTCTCCACCTTTTCCAAAAACACAACAAAACTTTTCAACAAATTTTTTTCATATCAGCTGGCTCTTTTTACGTGACAGAAAAGATGGGAATTTAGAGAAAAGACTTGAGCATTTCACGTGCTTTCCGTCTTTTTTCAGGATTTCTCTCTTTTTCCATAGATTTCTGTTAGTTTCAACGAGGAATAGTGAGGGAAGTGAGTGAATATATTGAAGAGAAATATTGAAGAGAAATATTGAAGAGAAACGAGAGCAGACTTTGCCTCTTGAAAGACGATGATTGAAGTGAAAAAGAGATGAAAAGAGGGGAATCAAATAAAAAAAACCCTGGCAAGCAAAATTCGACAGCAAAATCGATTTGTAAAGCAAATTTCGATCGGACAAAAGATCACGTTTTGAGGGAATTTTCTGGGCAATTGGGAGACAACTCAACAGGAATTTGATTCAAAGAAGAAGATACAAGAATTCGATCCAAAAAAAACGATGAAATACACTCTATAAGTATAGATTCCTTTTAAAAATTGCTGTTTAAATAGAAAAATCAAAGTTAGAGGATCTGAAAACGATTCAGATCGATTTGATCGAAAGAATACCTTCAAAAATAAAGGAAAAGTTGATTTTTGTTGATTTTGATTGTTGAAATTGATTTTTGATGCTGATTGTTGGACAAAAGAATGTTGATTTTTAGAGAAAAAGTCATTTTACTCATTTCTAGTGTCTCAAAAGTATAGATACTTGTCGTACTAGTTTTATTTAAGGTTTAAATGACCAATTCATTCCCATTTTCTCGTTTATTCTTTGTTTTAGATTCTCACACTAGTTAAGCTATTTTTTAGATGTAGAAGACTGGGTTCTGTTCAATTTTTACGCTTCAAAACTAATCTAAAACTAAACTAAACTAACTAACTAACTAATCTAATTAACTAACTAGCTAACTAACTAACTAACTAACTAACTAACTAACTAACTAACTAACTAACTAACTAACTAACTAACTAACTAACTAACTAACTAACTAACTAACTAGCTAACTAACTAACTAACTAACTAACTAGCTAACTAACTAGCTAACTAACTAACTAACTAACTAACTAACAAATCTAGCTAACTAACTAACAAATCTAGCTAACTAACTAACAAATCTAACTAACTAACTAACTAACTAACTAACTAACTAACTAGCTAACTAACTAACAAATCTAACTAACTAACTAGCTAACTAGCTAACTAACTAACTAACTAACTAACTAACTAACTAGCTAACTAACCAACTAATCGAACTAAACTAACCTTAATCTTCTGAAGTCTAGCGGTAACCAAGTGAACTTTCTCCTCATCAGAATAGCTTTCCAAAACGGGGGTGTTGGTCAAGCGAATCTCTTGTAAACCGGGGAAATTCTCCAAATGATCAATACTAAAAGCATTATTGTTTTTGCAACAATATATAACAATACTGTTACCTCTCCCAATCTCTGATCTCCGTTTTGCTCAGTGTCAGCGCTCGCAAAGAGTTGTGTTTTGCGGGATCCGAGTGCTCTTCGCCGTTTCTGATTCTCGAAATCGGATTCTCGCTGAGGTAAACAATTTGTTTGTTCGGGAAAAGGGTGAGAATTCTCATCACATGATCCCAATCTTTCAATCCGCAGTGATTGAGATGAATTGTTTGTACTGGGCTGCTCATCTGAAAAAAAAGCATAAAAAATCCGGAGCGATTACAGTGTAAAAGTTAACGAAACTAACTGATTTCATATTTTTCAGATTTCATAAGTTTCAAGAACTCACCGGCTCAGCTGACGTCGACGGATCATCAGGACTGAACTCGTTGTGTGACAAGTGAAGTTCCTGCAGTGATGGACAAGCACTGGCAATTGTTCGAACAGAAGATAACGGTAATTTGGTTCCATTCAAAATCAATGTATTCACTCGATTCATTTTCGGTAACGATAAATCGATTGACTTCTTGAGTGGATTGAATGACAGATTCAGACTTCGGAGGACGGGCAAATGGCTGCAGAGCTCGGAGATCTAGAAAGATTATTGTTTTCCTATTAAAAATTTGTTTGTTGTTGTTGTTGTTGTTCAAGTTGTTCTTTTTTGACGCACTTGATTCCAATCTTGTATATCGTTCCAGGCCAAGTCCAAATCCTGTACATGTTTCATATATTTGTCCAATTGCTCTCCGTCACCCACATCGCGGATTTGCATATGATTTAGCACGACAATCTCGAGGCCACGCGGGAGCAATTTGCTTGGTGAGGAACTCTGAACAATAAAGATCAATTTGGGTTTGATAAGCAAGAGATTTAGCTAATAATTTATAGAAACTGATTGACAATGACTGATTTCGTTAACTTTTAGCTAATAATTTATAGAAGTACATAGTAGAAATGGTATCAATTGTGTGTTAAAACTGTTCTCGTTTTGTAAAAGGCTTATTCTCATTGCAATCATTGTCTCATTGTCTCATTGTCTCATTGTCTCATTGTCAATCAGTCAAAGCTAGTTTTCAAAAGAATGACTAGCTTTCTTTAGCTTTTAAAAGAATGGTTAGCTTTCTTTTCATCATCTTCTTGATTCCAAGAAGTGTAATAGCACTTTACAGTTAGATTTGTCATATCAAAATCCTTTGAAATGAACTCACCATGATAAATTCACACGTATACTCATTCTCATCAAAATATCGCTCATGAATCCGCTGTACAAGAGTTCCGGCTAAAGCCATCGTGGTTTAAGAAGAAAATTTGAGTATGGCCCCCGTGTTTGTGTGGAGTGTATCGCTTGAAAGAGCCGATAGAGTGGCGAGGCAAAGAAATCGAGGGGAAATGAGGGTGGGGAAATGGGGAAGAAGAGGTGGGGATTGCTGAGGGGAAAGAGTGCGGCGATGAGGAGAGCAGTTGAGAGAATTGTGGTGAGAGACATGTCTTTTGGAGAGAGCAGACACACGGATAGAGCCTTCTTTTTGCTTTTCCCTTTCCCTTTGCCCAAACCCGAGACACACATCACGTGGCACCGACCATTCAACACAACATGCAAATGCGGTGTGTGAACGCTCGTGCTTGGGTGTTTAAATTGAGAAAAGCTTTTGAGAAGGCAATCAGAAATGAGGGAATTTGAGCAAGAGCCAAGTGAATGCAAGATTCTAAAGCATAAAGAACAAAACAAAATATGTCGTAGCCGATCAAGTTTTTCAGTTTTTCAAAATTGAGACAAAACGCTCTTACAAATGCAAATTAAAGCGTAAAGGTTAATTAGGTAAATAAATTTAATCGTTCTTTTTCATTCCATAACCGTTTTTAACCGTGTTCTTCTTATTAGGGAAAAGCAAGCACTTGCTGTGGCCTTTTGGAACGAGACCAAACCCATCTTATAGAGTCGGTCACGCTGAGTTCGAATCCACTTTTAGTTTTTGCCCTTGAGACCTGTAACGCAAGATATGTGATGGAGGCCGGGCCTCGAGTAAGTCAAAGGGTCGGGTCAGTGCGTGGCATTAAGCTGCGTGCGATAAGATGCGTCGCGTAGCATTAACCGGTCTGCCCCATGCGGCATTAAGTGCGGTAAGATGCGTGGCGTGCGATGCGTCGGTCGTGATAAGATGCGTGCGTGCGTGCTGATAAGATGCGTGCGTGCTTGTAACAGTGCCTTAGCGGCATTAAGTGCTGATAAGATTAGCGATGGGTTAACGGTAACCAGATGCGATGGCGATGCGTGCGCGATAGATAAGATGCTGTGCGTGCGTGGAATTAGCGTGCGTATTAACCGGTGTGCTTGGCGTTAAGTGCGTAAGATGCGTCGCGTGCGTGCATTAAGATGCGTGCAGTCTTAGCGTGCGTCGCGTGGGTTAACGGCAAAGATGCGTGCGTACTTGTGTAAGCGTGCGTTCGTGCGCATTCGCGTGCGCATTAAGATGCGTGCGTAGCGTGGCCAGTGCGATGGCATTAAGTGCGATGGTGCGCGTTGGATGCGATAACCGTGCGTGCGTGCGTGCGCGCGTGCGTAAGATGCGTGCGTGCGTTAAGTGCGTGCGTGTGGCGATGCGTGCGGCGTGCAAGTTAGCATTAGTCTGTCGCGATGCGATGGTAAGTGCGATAAGATGCTTGTTAAGATGCGTGGGATTGAAACGGCAAGTCGCGTGCATTAGCGATATGGCGTGTATTAAGATGCGTGCGTGCTGATGAGTGCGTGCGTGGCATTGGCAAGTGCTGATGGCGTTAAGTAGCATTAAGGTGTGTCTGCGTGTATTAAGATTAACGTAAGATGCGTGGTCGCGTGGTAAATTAGGTAAGATGCTGTAACGTGCGTGGCAAGATAGCGTGGCGTGCGATGGCGTGGGTGCGTGCGTACTTGTGGCAAGATGCGTGATAGCGTGCGTGCGTGCGTGCGTCAAAGTGCGTGCGCGTGCGTCAAGTGCGTAGCGTGCGTAACGATGCGTGCTGGCGTACGATGGCGCGTGCGTGCGCGTAACGTGCGGTAAGATTAGCATTAGCGTAGCATTAAGATGCGTGCGATGCATTAGCAAGATGCGTGGCATTAAGTGCGGTAAGTGCGTAGATTAACGTGCGTGCGTGGCAGATGGCGTCAGATGCCGACCAAGTCGTGCGTAGTAACCGGTCGCACGTGGCATTAAGATGCCGGCGCGCAGCCATTGACAAAAATGGGCGGGGCTTAGATTGCGCGAAAAACGTGGACCTCCCCAGTGGAAAACGCGAACGTTAGTGAGCGTTTTCCGCTGGTGTAATAATTGGGTAGCACAGATAAAGTCAAGAATCAACTAGAACTGCAAGTTCAAAATCATCTACAGATAATTTAAAGGCTTCAAGACTAATAGACTTTATCAAAACTCTAGGAAGTAGATTTCAAATTCTGGGAGTTCTCATTGGAAAAGAGTTTTACACAAGATCATTGGAAGTGATTGGAATTTCTTTTGATTTTGCATTTGCATTTACATTTGAGGTTTAATTTTCATATTTAAGAGCGTTTCAATCTTAGTCGGCTGAAAAACAATCGGTTACGACATATATAAAGCAGCAATAAGCTTCCCAAAGTTTACAGAATAAATAACTTTCAAACTAACTTCAATAATGGACTGGAAACATCGATCTCTTCTAAAGTTCTTTGCTTCAAAGCTTCCAAAACCGTTTGTTTTTTGTTCTTTAGCCTTTTCGGAGATTTTGAAACTCTCGCTTTGCACAGCTAAGTACCGTTTTGAAATCACACCTTTTCGGCGCAAAAAAAAGATAATAAACTCTTTTTAGGGAATTCTTTTTGTGCATCACTGTTTACTTTCTCTCAAAAATTTTCCCACAGATTCACAGAAATGAATAATACTGTCAACAATATAAACAAGAAATTCATTTCATTTCCAAAACGATAAAAAGACGATAAAACTTATGAGATTGGCTCCTTGAAAGAAGCTGAAATACGCAAAATGAAGGGACAAGATGAAGTACTTCAATCGCTCTTTTCTGGTCCTGTAATTTCAAAAATGATTGGGCAATTTTGTAAACTTACAATTCCAAGGCTTATTCTCTCGTGGGTTTCTCTTTTCCGGAAATACCACCAAAACCACACAAGAAATGGATGTAATAAAAACACAAGTCAACACAAAAATACCTAAAATTTGCATTTAGTTGAGTAGAGTCCAGTCGTTTAGTTATAGTTGAGTCAAGTTTGGCAAGTCAAAGACAAGTCAAAGTCAAGGCAAAGTCAAGGCAGAGTCAAGGCAAAGTCAAGTCAAAGTCAAGTCAAAGTCAAGGCAGAGTCAAGGCAGAGTCAAGGCAGAGTCAAGGCAGAGTCAAGGCAGAGTCAAGGCAGAGTCAAGGCAATGTCAAGGCAAAGTCAAGTCAAAGTCAAGGCAAAGTCAAGTCAAAAAGTGAACTTAAATACCCAATAGTGGAAACTCTGATGTTTTGGGCATTTGTTGAGAAACCATATCGACAAAAGTGGTCATCGACATCATGCTTGTAAGAGCAATGCTCAACTAAACCTTTCTTGTCAAGGTTAGGAGATTTAAAACCTTAAATCCACTGCTAAATCCAAGCCTGAAGCAATAAAGTAACACTCACTTTCGTTAACTGTTCCTCTCGGACATTCTTTGTCCAAAAACAGCCAGTAATTGACAAGAATGTCAGCAAGAAACATGGTAACGTAATCACATAAATGTAAAAAGCTGGCTCACGCTTACAAGTGAGCACAAAGCTGGCCTAAATTTGACTCGAATGGATCATCTATCTCTTACAATCATTCATCTATCTCTTACAATTTGAAAGTTTTCTTTCTCATCGTATGTCACTTCAAAAGAAGTATTCACAAATGACCATTCACCATTACCCTGAATAAAGATTTAGCAATATTAAAAAATCCATACTTAATAAAGCCAACCATTCTATCGAAAGTGCTGTCATGATACTTTGTGAAGGCGGTGGGTAAAAGAAGAACTTGATACCAATCGTATTGATTTGAGGTGAAAAAAATGGCACAACTTTGCGTGTCAAAAGGAAATTTTCTGACCTTGAATAGGCAATAAATCAATTGAAAAGCTATAAATCAATTGAAAAGCAATGCTTACATTCATTGCACAACTGTTCTCGATTCTGAGCATCAAGTCGTATCCGACTGTTCGATTTGAATAGATAATACACTGTTTGAAGCGATCCGGGATCACCTCGGTGACAGTTGGACTGAAAAATAAAGATGATTTGCATTGGGAAGCATCATTCACCTAAGCATCATTTCCCACAAATGATTTATTTGTTAACTTGTGTTTTCTAAGTGTTTTCTAAAGTGTAGACCTCCTACCGTACCCCTATTTGTCCCCAATTTCACAGGATTGTTTCTCTTCTGAACTTTTGTTTTTTTGTTTTTTTTTTAGTTCACCCTAGACATCGGGTAGAAAATAACCCCAACTATTCATCCGGATTAGACTCTTCTCCAACTGACTGAAGTGCTACTGTTGAAGACTGAACTGTTAAAATTCGAATTTAACTTTGAAGCGTGTAACTTCTATTCTTTAGATTCACCAAAAACAAAGCTAAAGTAGCTTTTCGGAGCACTGAGCACACTAGAAAATGGTCATCGAAGAAAAATAGATATCCAACTCTCATCAAAACCTGACAAAACTTACGCGCTAACGAGAAACTCCTCAGGCGCCCAAAGGGATTCACACGAAACATAAAGTGATTCAAGATCATCATATTTCTCAGGATCCCAAGCCAATCGTTGGTCTTGCCATTTCAGTTGAAGTTCGATCAAAGCCTGCAATGTTTGTGTGGCTACATCCTGAAAGTGTTTTATTGATTGGAATCTCGTTTCCCGTTTACAATATCAATGATGTACACCATTTGAATCGCAAGCGCGATTTCTAATCGATAGGTGGCTGAAAAGGATTGATTAAATGAATTTTGAACCGAAATCAACACCTGGGTCCATTTCCAATAGCTTAGTGTTCATCAGAGCAAGATCCTGGTGATAGTTTCTTTTTGTGAAAAGTTCATCATACAAATTATTGATTTCTTTTAAATAAGTTGTATAGTTGGCTAAAGTTTTACGATTTTATCATCAAAATTAGCAAAATTATAGCAAAATTTACTTTTTCTTCCTAATTCTTTCAGAGGCAAGAGATCAGTTTGAGCAGACACCAATATTTGAAGCAAAGGAAAGCAGGCATTGATTAAAATAAAGATTAGTTTCTTTGAAAACGTCGAAAATGTTTCAAGCATTTAGGAAAAGATTAAAAAGTTTGAGTTTGAATCAATTTTTCGGCTACTTTTTGAAGTGTTTGAGAAATTTGTTTGAGAAATTTTGAGTTGAGTGAGTGAAATTTGAGTACATAACCTTTGAACTAGAGTTTTCTGCGAAATTCGATGAACTTTCAAGTGCAAAACAGGATTTTAACATTGATTTTGACGATTTGACATTGATTTTGACGATTTGACATTGCTTTTGACGATTTTGACAAAATACGATTCAAAACAAATGAACAAAGAATAATTGAGCATCATTTGAAAACGATTAGTCAACAACAAGCGCCATTGGCCAAATAATAACTAGATCAATAGATTCAGCTACGAATGGAATGCATAAATCAACAATGATTTAGATAGCAAATCATTTTGGCTATCGTTTTCGCTAACTCGTTTCAATGGTGGACACAAATCTGGAGCCCAGAACAAACCCGGAGACTGTTGATGAGCACCTTCATTCATCAACTCTTGGAAAAGGTAATTGCTAAAAGAATCATTCTTAAACAACTTGATTTATCAGACTTGAATCAGACTTGAAAAGCATGACAAAACTCAATTCGATTAGGTTTTTTTTCAAAAGTCTTTTCGTTCCTTTTCGTTAGAATGGTGCATAAGTCTTTGCAATTTTTTTTCCAAATGACTTTTAAAAATAATGCCGACACCAACCAAATTTCTATTTAAACTATTAAAAAGATTAATTGTTTCTCTGCAAAATGAGTTTTGGGAAATTCTTGAAAGTATTAGGTGTGTGAAAAAGTAATCCACGTTTTTAACGTTTAAATATAATAGACCATAAGTTTCGTTAAAATAATTTTTATTCAACAAAGTAATCACCATTCGAAAGAACAACCTTTTGCCAACGTTCTACAAGTAAAGACATTCCACGATAATAAAAATCTTGATCCTTAGAGGCGAAGAAAAGATCAACCTCGGTTTTGACATCTTTTTCGGAATTGAATCGTTTATTGGCCAAAAAGTTAGACAGAGACAAAAATAAATAATAATCAGATGGAGAAAGGTCTGGACTATAAGGTGGATGTGGTAAAACCTCCCATCCAACACTCTGGATTTTTTTGTCGAGTCTGTAAAGAGACATGTGGTCGCGCGTTATCGTTCATGCGGTATCCATTTGTCCAACTTTTTGATAAAATTCATGGCATTCAAGCGTTTCCTTACGGTTGATCCATCACAATTTAATGTAAGACCTATTTCTGAAGAGGTTGAACGAGGGTTTTCGAGAAGACAGCGTCTTATTTGGTCATCAGAACAGGTCTCAGGGCGACCGCCGCGTGGTTCATCCTCTAGGCTTTCATTACCACCTTTGAATCGTCGGAACCAAAACCTAGCGGTATCATCAATAACGGCGTCTTCGCCAAACGCATTCCGAATTCGACGTGCAGCCTCCGCAGCTTTCAACCCATTTTTGAACTCATAAAGCAAATTTGACCGAATAACGATACTTGTGTACACTGCTCCACAAAATGATATGGACACTTACTTTTTTACTAATTTTATGCTCTTAAGAAACGATAGTGAAAAAAAGTTGTTTTATAGTATTTTCCTTATTAGATTTGCTATTGAAGCACGTTAGATATACTACCATAGTTTGGAACATGAATGTTTAAAAATCGAATTTTGTAAAAAATCACCTTTGGCGCTTTCCACATAATGATATGGACACTACACAAAAATTTTTATTTAGTAACAAAAAAATGGTTTTAAAAAAGAACAACAACATTTAATAATCAATAGGATCTCCATTGTTTCGAATCTCTGAAATCTGTAAAAATTGATGCCTAGAGAAAAGTAGACCAAAATCTGATCGGTAAACTTGTGGCCAGCATGGGTAATCGAATTTTTGAATTGATTCGAAACAATGGAGATCCTATTGATTATTAAATGTTGTTGTTCTTTTTTAAAACCATTTTTTTGTTACTAAATAAAAATTTTTGTGTAGTGTCCATATCATTATGTGGAAAGCGCCAAAGGTGATTTTTTACAAAATTCGATTTTTAAACATTCATGTTCCAAACTATGGTAGTATATCTAACGTGCTTCAATAGCAAATCTAATAAGGAAAATACTATAAAACAACTTTTTTCACTATCGTTTCTTAAGAGCATAAAATTGGTAAAAAAGTAAGTGTCCATATCATTTTGTGGAGCAGTGTATACCATTTTCAAACTAAAATGAAAGTAGTTTATTGTCGTCCTTTTAACGAAATAAATATATCATTCGAAAGAGGAAAAAATAAGCTTTTAAACGATATATATATCGTTCACAAAAAATTAAAAATTGTTTAGATATATTTATTTAAACAAAATAAAAATAAAAAACGTGGATTACTTTTTCACACACCTAATAGTTGTTTTTGTGGATTTTCAAAGGCGCAAAGGTGAGGAGCCAAAACTGCTTCGATGCCAATTTGGACGCTTTCTTCAATACAAACCAATTTTGGGGCAAAAGTAAAAAAGATAGAGCTTATTTGATTACATAAGTCTGTAAAACTTGAAAACGATCCATTCAGCTATTTTCTTTAAAACAACAATTGAAAATTGTACACAAAAATGTTCAGGAGTTGAGGCGAGCTTTGAGCTTTCTCTTCAAAGCTATTTTATAGAGAAATGATAGATCTTTTTCTTGATGGATCTTCCAAAAACCTTTTAAAACAAAAAACTAAACATTAAAATTTATTCTTTTAACAATGTGTAACAGTTTTGTTTGTTCTTTTCAGAGGTATCGCCTTTGGAGTCAATAGAATCTTGTAGACGCTTCGGGAATGCGTCAAACGTGGCTAGGAAATATTGAGGGTCGAGCTCGTCCCATACTTTTTGAAGTGATTTCTTCAACGAATCGAAGTTGAAATGGGCTTTTGCATAAGCTTTTGACTCTACAGACTGCGTGAGAGGCGTTAAAACTTTGCTTCGGATAATCTCTTTTGTTGCTATCCCGGCCTTGCGACTTTGTTTTACATCGAACTTGAGATTTTGTAACAAAAAATGAGATAGGCTGACAGCTATACAGAGTCCTTCCACACAAAGTAATCGATTGGATTGAGATCCGGAGATGAAGGTGGGCATTGATTGTCGGGGAAGTTGTCGGGGAAGTCGGGGAAGTTGGGACGAGCTCGACCACACCATTCTTCGACAGTTTTTCCTTTATGAAATTTTCCTTTATGACATTTTATGAGATTTATGAGAGAAAGGTAATCTAAAGTGGAAAATTTTGGATTTGCTAGTTTGGAAAGAAAGAAGCAATATAAGCCAATCTATCGGTCATTTTTTGTGTGTACAAGGTGCCTCAAAACTTCTTTTACCTTTTGGAAACGAACAGTTTAATTCGGAAAATGTTTCTTGCTGCTTCATCCTGCTGAAAGCACCAAATTCCGTTTCCAAAATGATTTGGTTAAAGCTCGTTCTACAAAAAGCTCGTCTACAAAAAGCTCGTCAAAAAAGGCTTACCGTATTCTCTCCAATAGTAGTGCACCCTGAGCGTCGCCTAAATTGCTCGAAATCTCGAAAAGCGCTTATCAGAACCTATCGATGTGGGATTGGAAAATGTAGCTGGCGATGAGATCTAGTGGGGGATTAGAGTGTTAAGCTTCTGCAAAAGCTTGGAAACCATAAAATAGTCATCAACTCGGCTCGCCGGGGCGCACTACTATTAGAGAAAATACGGTATTCACCAATCTAATATTGATAAATGATTAGTTGAAACAGCTTGATTTACTTGCTATGCATGACAAAACTCAATTCTAATCCCAATAAGATTAGTTTTCAGGTCAAATACTGGATCTTCCAAACGAGCTGCTCACAAAGATTCTCGGCTTTCTTCCAGAGAACACTCGGCAAAATTGTCGACTCATCTCGAGCCGATTTGATGGAGTTTACAGAAGCTCGAAAGCACTTCGTTTCAAGAGAATCTCTCAAGTGGAATTCTATGAAGAAGTATGTTGGAATTTAAAGAAAATCTTTCAAGAAACAATTACTAAATTATCTCATTGATTTAAATATCTCATCGAATGATTGAACAATTTGAGTATTGTACGCCTTTTCAAGTAACGTTTGAGTAACGTTCAATTCAGCAAATCATCATCACTCCGAACTTGAAGCTTTCAAAGTATTATCATTACCTTGATTCAAAGAAGGCTTTAAAGAAGATCTCCGCTTGTCGTGTCAAATTCTTAATCATACATGTAAGCTTTGCATTGTTGCTTTGTATTGTTTAGATCTTAGGCTTCGGCTTAGGCTTCGGCTTAGGCTTAGGCTCAGGCTCAGGCTTAGGCTTAGGCTTAAGCTTAGGCTTAGGCTTAGGATTGTCTTAGGCTTAACTTTAGCTTAACTCTGGCTTAACTTTAGTCTTGTTTAGATCAAAAAGTTATCAGTTTTATCAAACTTTTTAGAAACTTGTCGAGCCAGAAGTGATAGCAGAACTCATCACTCTGTTCAAAGAACGCTTACTGAGTTGTTTTCAACTTCAAATCACGCTCAGCTCATTTCAGGATTGGAATCTCGATGATCTTCTAGCGTTTGTCATAAAATGACATAAGATGTACCAAGATACCAAGAAATAACAAACATTAAATCTTATTTATCCATTTAGGGTTGTACGTCCTTCAAAGCTTTACATTAACTACCCACTCAACGAAGAGAAAGAGGATGATCCCGAGATCGAGCAAAAGTGCATTCTGCACCTTGAGAATCAGCGCAATTTGAAACGGTTAGTATTTGACAAATTCTTTTGTTTGTTTTGTTTAAAGTAATGAATTGGCGGTATTAACCGCGGCCGGGTGAGCATAAAAAATTTTTTAAGACAACCACCTGCTTTTATATTTTAATATTGCTAATTTTTATTATAAAAAGAATAAAAATCATCCGACTAGAGTGATTTGATGAGTTTACAAATTTTTGGAGACGTTCCAAGGCTCTCCAATGTTGTCTTAAAAGAGTTTTTATGATCACCCGGCCGCGATTAATACCCCCTGATAGTCTACGGTTCCATGTTAAAGAATATCCGGGGAATTCAATGACTAAAAATAAAAAAGGAGGGATTTTATGTAGAAATGGCTAAAGTGAATCGGTTTATCAATAATTTATCAGGTATTGAAGCATGAAATCAGCTTCGCAGATCATTTCGACCTTCAGCTAGTTTTGGTTTAGAAGGATTTCGAATTTGTTGCAGAAAATACAGCGAAATTTAAAGCAAAATTGATCCAAGAGAATTGACACGAAATAGGACGCTCGAGTAACGAAAAGTTGGCTTAGTCGCCCACCTTTCCTTTCCCTTTACTGATTCTAAAAGGGAAGCACCCTATATATAGATATTATATATCTATATATAGGGAAAGGAAAGGTGGTAATATTGGAAAGGTGGTAAAATAACGGCTAGCCGCTAACGGCTGAAAATCACGAGCGGCTTTATTAGCGGCTGAAAATCACGAGCGACATATACTTTATTATATATCTATATATAGATATTATATATAGGGTGCTTCCCTTTTGGAATCAGTAAAGGGAAAGGAAAGGTGGGAAAGGTGGGACTAAGCCAACGTCCGAATAGTTACGTCCGAATTCAACCGGGCGATCAGATCGAATCCGGACGTCCGTATCCGACCTACACTTTTAAGGTCTGATTCGGATCTGTCGCCGGCTCGGATTCGACGTAACATATATATGTCGCAGCCGCTCGTGATTTTCAGCCGCTAGTGATTCAATCACCATCGGCTAGCCGCTAGTGAGTGAATCACCAACGGCTAGCCGCTAGCGGCTGAAAATCACGAGCGGCTGCGACATATATATGTTACGTCCGAATCCGAGCCGGCGATCAGATCGGATTTTCAGCCGCTAGTGATTTTCATGATTTTCAGCCGCTAGTGATTCAATCACCATCGGCTAGCCGCTATTGAGTGAATCACCAACGGCTAGCCGCTAGCGGCTGAAAATCACGAGCGGCTGCGACATATACTTTATTCGGCAAATGAATAATTTGGAATTGGAATGAACCAGCAAAATTTACAGAATAGAAAAGAGGGAAAATAATATTAACAATAAAGAAAACAATAAAGAAAACAATAAAGAAATTTATAGTAAAAACTCAAAGTGCGGTGGAATGACAAACTAAGATAGCGATAGAAATTTCAATACGAAAAATAACAATTCTCGTGCTAGACAAGAAATGGCTCGTTTAAATTGCTCGTTTAAAAAAGGGGTGAAATAATAAATTTCTAATGCTAATTAGTAGGGAATTCCACGATTATGAAAGCAATTAAAAGTAATATAGCAATTGGAAATGGGATAGTTAAAAGATATGCCTTTTCTGGAGCTTGAGAGAGCAGAAGGAAAGAAGAAATTCACAGAAAGGGGATCAGAATGTTTTCTTTACCCGATGGATTTGCCAGACGGCGAGCGATTACGAGCACAAAGTACACCTCGCCAGCCATTTACATAGGGATTCTTTTTGCTGTGTTGATGATGTAAAAAGATATTCAGCTGGAAATTTGTATCCGGGGGTTCTCAAGGTCGGGGAATCGATTGGAGTTATTCATTTGATTGTCTACCAATTGGAACTGTCTACCAATTGGAACTGTCTACCAATTGGGTTTAATCTTTTAGGGAAGCTCGGAAACTTATTAGATGGACATGGAGAGAAGATTCGCAGTTGCAAATGATAGATAGCAGATAATTATGGGTCCACATTTATCTATGCTAAGAAATTTATCATATTGTAAGTTAGATAACATTTGAAAGCCTTAAACGTGAAGTTCGTTGCGCTTTAATGTTTGATTCATCTCATTGATTCATTCATCTTTAGTTTGGCCCTCGACTGTGACCACCAAAGTCTACGGATCCATGTTAAAGAATATCGAGAAAGGCGGCAAAAATTCTTGAAAGAATTCCCCAACAAAGAGTTTTATGTTTACGAATCGACACGATTTGGGATACACTTGTAATTCTAATTGTGGCGAATAGCCACTAAAAAGTTACCTAACTTTGACAGCATAAAAATTGGCTAATTTCCGCAATTTTTTTTGCGCAACAGGGTCATTTGCGCAACTAGGTCTTTTGCGCAACTCACCATAACATTCTTTTAAGTAGACCAATCTTTATGATGTTGGTGTCATTTTGTTGCACTTATTGAGATCTACAAAATGACATCAAAATCATCAAGATTGGCCTACTTAAAAGAAAGTTATGGTGAGTTGCGCAAATAACACGGCTCAACGCTACAAGACGATTCTGGAGAATGATCTTCTACCGTTTTCGACCGCAAATATGGGTCAAGGTTGGTTGTTGTACCGGGACAATGCCCCGTGCCACAAGTCACAGCTGCTGATGGGTCTGATACAAGTCACAGCTGATAGTTTCCCCTTCAATTTCGACTTCACAAACTTCACAATCGTTCGGCCAATCTTTATGAATTTAGTGTCATTTTGTTGCATTTATTGAGATCTACAAAATGACACCAACATCATAAAGATTGGCTAACCTAGAAGAAAGTTAAGGCGAGTTGCGCAAAAGACCTAGTTGCGCAAATGGCCCTGTTGCGCAAAAAAAAATTAGCCTACCCCCGGGAATCCGTGTGCCTTTACTCTATTTCGTGCCCCAAATCATTTATTGTTTTGTAGCTGGTTAGCTGAATATCTTGTTTTAAAGCCTATATAAGGCAACTGTTGTTCATTTGATGTGCTTTTACTTTTTTCTGCTTTCCTTTCATCGTGTGAAAGTTGTGCCCTAATTAGGACGAAATTGTTTCTGTTTTTATCGTCGCTTTTAATTCAATTGTCGATTTTGTGTGAAAATTGCTCAAGTCTCACTTGCTCAAGTCTCACTTGCTCAAGTCTCACTTGCTCAAGTCTCACTTGCTCAAGTCTCACTTGCTCAAGTCTCACTTGCTCAAGTCTCACTTGCTCAAGTCTCACTTGCTCAAGTCTCACTTGCTCAAGTCTCAAGCCCAAAAATTCCGAGTCAGTCGGCTATTGAATAAAGTGTTTTAGTTCAAGTGAGATCAGATATCTCGAAACAAGAAATAACGTGTCTTGAGTCAAGAGTCAAGAGTACCAAGCACGCAAAGAAGATATCTTTACATCCGGAAACCTTTTATTGAACCTGCTGGCCCTGCTGGCCCTGCTGGCCCTGCTGCCACGAATCCAAAAGAACTCAAATGGCCAAAGCCGATTAGCATTAATGCCAAATATGCTAATACCTTAGAAAGTCCAGGTTATTGTCCAGGTCCAGGCTAATACCTCAGAAAATCCGGGTTATTATGCCAAACCCTGTAGGAATGCGCCAAACGTCAAACTCCAAACCAGAATACTTTCAAAGTAAAGTATCAAAACACCAAATTGAAAATGTTGCTAAGCCAAGCTTTTATTCTATTCCTCGCAATAATAATTCCCGAAAATGTTAGTGGGCATGCACTTTATAAGAATTTTATTCCGAAGAGCTCAACTAATCGATCAAATCGTTTGTCAATGGGGTAACTTATTAAATGATTAGATATTAGTAACGGTTTAGATTCGATTCTACAATGGGCTTTTTCAGTTTCTTTTTTGCAAAGTTTCTTAGAAACCGGTAACACTAATCTGGTACCGTTGGAAATGTCGATTTCACTTTTACTTTCGTATTTTCTAACCATTAAACTAGTGATGACTTAGTGATGAAGAAGCAAAAGTTGAAAAGCACGCAAAGAATATTTCTTTACACTAATAAATATTTAAAATATTTATTGGTGTAAAGCCATCAAATTTGCCTTAATCCATTCTCTTGGATTATGGATTAAATTTACAGTAACCCTTGTCTTCTTTATCTAATCCAAATTTCCCTCCTGCATCTCTTTATGTGGTGAATTGCCACTGCTCTGCAGTTAGTCAAAAATTCAATCAACAGGTTAAAATTCAAAGTTGATGGATAAACTGCCGTAATCAGTCACTAGACGATATTCAGCTGTCCGTTTGTTGTAGCTTGTATACTTAAAAAACCCGTTTTTAAGCTTTGCTTTTTGAGTAAGTTGGTTGTTCTCCTTTTTTTGCTTTTTATCATCCTTTTTTCACATGCAAGTGTTGAATTAATTGTGATAGTGCCAGGTTGCTCCAGTTTGAGCGAAGTTTGCCCGAATAAGGGAAAGTTGGATAAATTGTGCGTTTTCAAGAAGACCACTATTGAACCACACCGAGACACGGTCTCACAAGAAATTATATAGATCAAATCATAAATATATATTTCTTACACTTTACCACTTTTTAGTTTTTGTCGATAAATCAATATTCCAATGTTTTGAGTCACAAGTCACAAATAAAAAATGCTGAAGGATGGATTTTAGAAGAGAAAACGGGAAATCGAAAAGAAAAGATTCGTAAAATATTCGATGTTAATAGTCGTGCTTTTGACTTGTGATCGCAAGAAAGAGAAGATGGTGGATGGACCGGAAATATGTCGTGGAATATCGGATGAGCCTGTCTTCCGGTGAGGCCCCCACATGCCTCAATAAAGGTAAAGGAGGATGAAGAGGATCGAGCTATTCCTTAAATATCCTCTTTTCCCCTTCACATTTACATGTTTCAATGTTTCACTTTCATTGGTTCACGGTTTTTCTTCAATTTTGTGTCGTTCATGATGCTTGTTCGATAAACTTCTATCATAACTTGATAAATCTATAAAAAAATCTAGTTAGCTTTGCTAGACTTGGCTAGACTTGGCTAACGAGAGTTAACGAGGCAAATGGTCTCCAAGTGCTTGACCTAGCCCTGATCTCTAGGCTTGACCTAGCCCTGATCTCTAGGCTTGACCTAGCCCTGATCTCTAGGCTTGATCTAGCCTTGATCTCCAGGCTTGATCTAGCCTTGATCTCCACGCTTGATCTAGCATTTGGATTGGATCCAGGATCTCAGGATCCGGTTTCTTTCAAGGATCCGAGTCTTGAGATGGACTTTACCACAACAAATAACGCTTATGACCAAATTGCCAGTACTTCCCATCACGTTCTGCTCTCATTTTTACTTTGTAAATCCCAATCCTCAGAACAAAGCTGCGGAAAAATACAATTTCTTTACTCAAATGGTCAGCGAAATTTTCTAGTAATGAGTTGAACAGGTAAGAGTGCTAATCTAGAGTTGTGAGGGAAAAGAAAGAGATATTAGCTCGCACAATAATTGAGCCGTCCTTTTCACTGTCTACGGAGAGAGAAGGGGTTTAAAAGAGTGCCAAGTTCACCTCTTTCCATCTTTGTTGGTGAGGTGAAAGCTGGGGCTCCCATCGTCTCCCAGCAACCGTTTTCCCCTTCTCATGGATGGACAGCTTTTCTCCCCCACATTTTCTCTATTCTTTTCTCTCTTTTTCTCCATCAGATGACCGCTCTATCCGCTGGTCACTTTTCTGGGTGAACACTCTTTTGAAAAACTTGTGTCCGCGAGTTTTTGAGCTATAGTTTTTGCACCTTGCATTTTGAAGCAGATCATTTGAAGCATTTTGTCTTAAAGTTTTGAATTTAATTAAAGCTTGGGAGTATTCTTTGATTCAATTCATGTTATGGTAACCAAATCAACAGTCTCATTGTTTTGATTGACTCATGGATTTCATGAACGACATTTTTCAATTCATGGATTCAATTTTTGTACTTATGCCTGTGTTTCTGTGATTTATTCAAGAATTTCAAGCTTTTGCATTCTCACCATTTTCAGAGTTTGTCCCTTTTTAGTTGTAGTCATTCACTCACTACTTCGACGCACTTCTCAAGCAAGAGTGAATGATCTACAAAAGGATACGGTAATCTATGACAAATTATGTTTACAGCCAAGTCGAAAAACCCGCCACACGACCGGGTTCGACTCCCGGTTGTGTCATGGCTTTTGCTCTTTAATAAAAAGCAAATATAAGATGCACAACTACATACCGTAAATACTGTAATAGTACCCCAACCCACTCGTACAGTCGCGTAGTCGCAAAAGTTTTTAGTATTTCATTTTTTTCAAAGCACCCGTACTTTCAAAAAATGCGTCTTTGGTATCAAAAAATAGCTGAAATTCAGGGCTATTTTTTGATACCTAAGCGCGCACTGTAGCTTAAACCAGCGTCGAGAAAAACTCGTTCAAAGCTAGACTACGCAACACTCCGCACCGTCATTATGGGGGTGGGGTACTATTACAGTATTCACAGTAGGATTCTAGGCCTAACAAGCTAGAAATCATGTTAATCGGCCCACAAGGGGTCGAGAACTCGCGCGTACAGGCGGACAGACGGACGGACAGACAGACGAACAGACGGACGGACAGACAGACGGATAGACAGACAGACGGACAGGCGGACAGGCAGACAGACGGAAAGACAGACAGATAGACGGACAGACGGACAGACAGACGGGCGGACAGACAGACGGACAGACGGACAGACGGACAGACGGACAGACGGACAGACGGACAGACGGACAGACTGACGGACAGACAGACAGACGGACAGACGGACAGACGGACAGACAGACGGGCGGACAGACAGACGGACAGACGGACAGACGGACAGACGGACAGACGGACAGACGGACAGACGGACAGACGGACAGACGGACAGACGGACAGACGGACAGACGGACAGACGGACAGACGGACAGACTGACGGACAGACAGACAGACGGACGGATAAACAGACACACAGACGGACGGACAGACAGACGGACACCTCTCTTATATAGTAGATGATTCTTTGTCAACTAAAGCACTCAAGGATTGGTTGCAAGCTATAAAATTGCTTCTGGATACTTTAGTTACCAATTTTTATCTATTTTATTACTTGCTTAACTCTTTTGCAAGTAAGCTTTGCACAGTTTTGCATAAGTAACTACTTATGTAAGCCAATTGGAAAGCCAAACAACGTCAACAAAAAAAGTCAAACAAACTTTGAACAACGCAAAGTAAAAAGCCAAATTTTCAGACTCTCAATGCTAACCTGATGTCTTCACGGGCGGTGCTCGCTCCCCGTCTTTCACGAATTTCACTTTATCTTCTCGAAACTCTCTTCTTGTTTGCTCCGATTTATGCTCAGAATTGTCCAAGTAAGAGAAAATTCGCAACTAAAAGATTTCTTTTTTAGATTATCCTGCCTATTTAACCGTTGGTCCGATAGAACAGTTTTTTCATACGCCCGGCTATCCGGAAGAATATCCGGATAATTATGATTGCTCGCTTTCGCTTAATGCTGCCGATTCTAATGCAAGGTAAGCATTGTTGTAAGCTTTGGCATTTATTGGTTTGGCATTTAAAGTTGTTAGATCGGAAACTTTAGAATTCATGTCACCGTTTATGATAGCGAATTTGAGGATCGTTTATTCTCCGAGTGTCCAGATTACATGTCAATAAAAGATGGTAAGGCTAACCTTTGTACTTTAACTAACCATTGCACAGGGTGCGTCATCATTGCCCATAATAAGGCACAAGTAGAATTATCTTGCGATTTTTTCTATTTTCTTTCTGTTTGCTTTCTTTTTTTTGTTTTTTTATGACTTACGAGTATAAAACTAAAATTTTTTGCTTAAGGGAATTGATTGGTCGGAATGGTGAAGCCTTCAATCCACCGTCAGTCAACCATTGATCTCCATCAAAGGGTTGTCTCGGCACGCTTAATACAGAATCGCCTGGGAGCCATCGTCTACCAAAGTCAAGCCATCGTCTACCAAACGATTGCACGGTTTAAAGCCTTGGAAACAAATAGAGATCGTTTGGGACGAGATAGGAAGTGATCTGCCATTACAGGAGTCGTCGTCAAGAAAGTGCGCGTGAAGATCAGAAGAAACCGAGGCGTACATCGCTTGGCGCGCGAGTCTGTGATTTCCGAGAAGAATTGTTCGAAAACACCTCAAATTGAAAGCCTTCAAGAAGAAGTATCAAGGATTAACAAGAACAGCCAAACAAAAACGAATGGCTTGGTGTCAAGATCTTCTTCGACGGTTCCCGGCCCAGCAACATCGTTCAATTGTGTTCAGGGATGAGAGTTCACTGTCGAGCAAGTTCTTGTCGAGCAAGCAAGTTCAGCAAAATGATCATATTTACGCTGTTTCTAATTCACACAAGATGGTAAAACATGGTAAAAAATCCTTCACCCAGCATCACTTATGGTTTGGGTAGCAATGACATCAGATGAAAAGTCGCCACTCGCTTTTGTGCCTTCTGGCGTGAAAATGGAATCTAAAGAAAATTCTTTTTCAAGTTTTTTTTCCGATTATGAGTAATTATGACGCACCTTGTAATCCGTGCCACGAGATTTAAAAGTCTAATTCCATGTTGAGGTTGAGGTTGAGGAAAAAATAATGCTCGCTTTTTTGGGTTTAACAATTTATTGCATTCTACAAGAAATAGCAACTATCAATCAGTAAGGTAGTCTCCATTTTTATCGATGACTTCTTCCCACCTTCGACGCAAGTCTTTTATTCCATTTGTGAAAGATTGGGGATTTTTGGAGCCAACATAGCTGTCGATCGCTTTTTTGACTTGAGCATGATCATCGAACTTTTCTCCCATGATAAACTGTATCAAGGACCGAAAAAAAAAAGTAATCTGACGGGGCTAAGTCAGGAGAGTAAGGCGCATGAGAAGACAACTTCCAGCTTAGCTCGTCAATTTTTTGTGTGATCTTTGTCAATTCGTCAATTTCGTCGATTTCTCCAGTATGGGGTTTCGCGTTGTCGTGCAAAAATCGAATCTTTGATGGATTGAGCGCCAATTCCTTTAAAGCAGCGTCCCTCCGGAATCGAACCATTTTTTTAAGTAGTAGAAAAGGTGGTCTTCTGATCCGCCAGTGGTTGTAGTAATTCCACAAATCTTGAAAGGAGTGAAATTCTCTCTTATTCCAAGCGTTCCAAACCCATGTCAAGTAAATTTCCATCGGTGGTGGAGCGAGATTCCCTTGATCCGTTGACCATCCATTGTTCATATTGTGCTCTAATATTTGCCTTGAAGGGAGCGTTCCAGACAACATCTGGCGCTTGGATGTATTTGGTACATCCTCCAGGTACAAGAATCGAGCCGCAGTTCCTTTAGCTTTTTCTTTGTCGCCTCACTTTTGTGCGCCGGAAATTGTCCCACACGAGCAATCGGTTTCCAAACAACGGAGCTCCAATAATCCTCTGAAGGTAGGCCTTGATCGATGTCTCGCTCATCCAAATAGAACCACCCAGTTCAACTCCAGCTTGCCTTGAAATTTTGCGATAATCGCCGGATCGGGTCGCACTCGATTTAACAAAACAAAAGGCTTACACTCATAGCCATCATCCCGAGCTGTCAGCATCACTGATATCCTCAATTTGTCGTGTTCAGTCATATTGTGCTCTAATATTTGCTTTGAAGGGAGCGTTCCAGACAACATCTGGCGCTTGGATGTATTTGGAGTCGAAAAACGGAAACTTCTCCCGCACCTCTGAACAACAACAGAGCAAATTTTAGCAGGGTGCACTACTATTTTTTTCAACCCCCCTCCTGCTTGCACTACTATTACAGACTGCACTACTATTACAGAAAATACGTTTGTTTTGAATAGAGCTCAGCATCAATGTTTTCTCCTGAATTAGCTAACTCATAGTGCACCAAACCTTTTGAGTTCCACCAGCAACAGAGCATTATTTTCTTTCCATGAATATCAGGTTTGGAAGTGGTTTGAAGGGCTGTCCGGTAGATAGCCATTGGTTCTTCCATTTGACATTCTCGTAATTCCTTTTGACTCGACATTTCTTTTGATATTCTCGTAATTAATCCAAGTTTCATCAGATCTCAAAATTGAATCCCAAAAATCAGCAGCTTTTATGGAGCAAAAAAGAACTGATGTTGACAAGAGTTTTGAACTAAGTTTTGGTCGTCTTGAGTCAGTTCGTGAGCCATATTCCACAGCAAATTTTTCCCTTGGTGCCCATAGTTGTCGATTGTCTTCTGATCAACATCGCGAGCGTTGGGTTGAAGTTAACTTCAATCCCCTAATGCGAAATTCAAGACGCGCATTATTCTTTTCCTCAACCTAATAGGACTCTACACTTGCAGTTCACAATTCCGAAATTTTCAATTCCAGACTCACAATCCTCAGAGGAATTAGTGAAATGGTGTGGAAAGGAGAATCCGATCAACGTGGCTGGAGGTGATGATTCTATGTACATCACATTTCACTCCGATGTTTCGATAAAGAGAAGAGGCGTTAATTTGTCTTTTATAGAATTCAGTGAGTTTTATTTGCTTAAGTAGAATGAAGGATCTAAATTCTAGAAGTGCCCGGCTGTCCACCAGGATGGAGTCAACCAAAGAACCCGGATAGTGCGATACAATGCTATAAAATTATCGATCTCACGAATACACAAAAAGGAAATCCGACTTGGCTCGAGGCACAAAGGTTGGAATTTAAAAGCTATTACTTGAATTTAAAAGCTTTAAAAGTTCGATTCGTTTACCAGTTAGCCCCCGGCTAAACACCGGGGTTAACTGCTGGCCAATTTTGATCAATGCATAGTTTAAAGGGTCAATGCATAGCAAAGTCAAATTTCGGTAATTGTTAGCAAATTTACTACAGTTCATTATTTTACTAATGAATATGAATTTCAATAACTAAATGAGTTTGAGAGGCAAACATTTACCGCGGCGTTTACCTGAAAACAGCGGAAATCGCTCACTTTCTTCACGCTTTCCGCTGGCGACGCTATTTCATTCTTTCAAATGACTAACCTATGACTATGAGCTTGCTATTCCTTAAGCCATAATTGTCGAGCTCTCTTCCGACACACCTAACCCGTTCCTGTTAACTTTCTTTTTTTTTAAATGGCTAAAACTACTGTAACCCATGTTAAGCCCCGCCCCCTTTTTAAAAATGGACTTAAAATTCAGATTCCCCATAGCTGAAAACCACCAGGAGCAAAATATCGCGCGCAAAGGCTGAATACTTTGCCTTTTAACCGATAGAGCAAACGTAATTACGGAGCGTCGCGTTTGCGCAAAGATGGATAGACGTACAGACGTCTCTTCTGCTTTATTGATAGTAGATCCCCTTGACCTTGCTTCCGATCCTTCGAATTCTTCCGCCTTTGACCTTTTCTCAAAAATCAAAAACTTTCAAAATGTTTTTAGTGGCAAAAGTTAAGTTTATTTTCCCTAATATCGTATTTTCTGTAATAGTAGTTTTTCATTTTTCTATTTTTTCTATATTTTCTATATTTTTTCAACCCCCCTCCTGCCTGCACTACTATTAGAGAGTTTTCTTTTTCTCACTAGATCCATACCTTTAATTACAAGCACAACATGTTAGTCAGTATTAAATAAATAGTCACAATCTCATAATAGCATCTCATTTAGCTACCAGTGTGCTTTTAAAACAAAGGAAGTCAAAGTGAACAACAACAGAGCAAATTTTAGCAGGGTGCACTACTATTTTTTTCAACCCCCCTCCTGGCTGCACATTACAGAGAATACGGTATATTCAGAGAAAATGAACCTGAAATTAATTTTTAAAAGTAATCTGCTGCATTTTCGCTTCTAAACCCCTTTGATCTCGCCGACAACCCATTTGATCTCGCCGACAAATCCCTTTGATCTCGCCGCTAAACCCTATTGATCTAGCCACCAAATCTCTTTGATTGTACCGCTAAATCCCTTTGATCTCGCCTACAAATTCAGTTTTTTCAACATTACTTAAAAATGGTTAAAGATTTTTCAATTCTGATTTGACAGGCCAAATTGCCGTAGTTGATTAAATATTGTTCCAAAAAAACAGATCGAAATCCCCACTGGGACTCAACTTATTAAGTGAACGGACACACAAAAACTTTGCGTCTTATAATACTTCTAAGATTCATTCTAAGAGTCCAAGATAAGATTATAATATAATAATATGCATTTGATTTCTAGATTTTAATTTCTAGTAATTCTATTTCTAGACTCTGCTCCTATGAGAAAGGGGATCTTTTCACAGCGGATTCGGATCAAGAATTGGCTACTGTTGTTGGTGAGTGAATCGCTGAAAATAGCAATCATCAAAGAACACGTCAAAATAGAAAATAGAAAGCTTGTTATTCATTTCAAACACATTTTCAGGTCTACTTTCTCATCGCAACCAAGTCCCGTGGGTTGGATACCATGATGCGAATGCGGAGGGAAATTTTCAAAGCATCGACGGAAAACAGAAAAAGTATGAAAGTCGAAAGAGCGTCTTCACTTTATGGAGCAGAAACTCATAAATTATGAATCATAATCGTTTAAATTTTGCTTTCTAGATCTGTGGAAGTGAGAGAGAACGAGGCTGAACGAGACTGCGCTGTTCTTGACGCAAATGGAGGGAAAGATGGAGAAGAAAAGGTTCGTTGAAGGTTGAATTGAATATCAAAACAGCTATTTTATCGATAAAATGCAAATATTGCGACTTTTTTAAAGGTATTACATTCAAATAAGTCAGTCAGTCAATAATCTAGATATTCTAGACCGAATATCCTATTCTAGATTGAATACCGTAATCCAGGCAGTCTAGACTGAATACTCTATCTCTATCCTAATCTAGACTCAATACCTTAATCTAGCTATTCTGGACCGAATATCCTATTCTAGCTAACCAGTTTTACAGATTCATCTAGTCGCTCGAGACTGTCGAGAGCGTCATCCAGCTTTGTGTAAACGGTTATACTGTAAGTTTTACACAAAAATTGATTAGAACTTTGAATACTTTCTGTAAAAACTTGTAAAAACATTGACTTAATTTCAGCTGGTGATCAAGTTTCCCATTCAATTGAGAGAGAAAAGATCCGAAAGGGTTACGCCTCGAATTCTTCGGATTGGACGATTTGGGCAATCTTCATCCTAGCTCTCATTCTATTGCTACTATTGATTTATTTCTTTTATAAACAGGTAAATGATTGAAAAATAAGTTATTAACCTATTACTTTGTAAAACATTGAAGTTATTAACCTATTACTTTATCAAGCATTGTATACCAATTCAGCTCCGGAAACGATGTTGTGGCCAGAATCACGTGGGACCAATTGAAGCAACCACAAAGCCAATCAATAGTTGTACGTTGCTTCAGTTTTATCTTTTATTAAAGTCGTGAAGAAGTTTACTTCTTTTATCTAAAATTTGTCAGATATTGATTTTCAGCAAATAGCGTTGAAGTAAAGGGTGTGACAAGACCAGACGATCAGTCAGCTTCAAGAATGACCACCCCACATCCAGGCACATCTCATGTTCCATCACCAACAATCAAACAACCGGATTCAAGTATGTTTCTCTTACAATTGTTAAACAGAGTATTCAATTGATACACTTTAATAAATCGCTAGTTTAATAAATCGCTAGTTAGGGCACTTTAATAATCGCTAGTTTAATAAATCGCTAGTTCAGAGCCCGTATGCTAAGGTCCGAGAAAGTTTCCGCTGGAAAGTGATTTTCCGACGCCGAAACTTTCCCGCTGCTGCTGCTACGCTCTGGGAAAATTTCCCGCTGCTGCTGCTACGCTCTAGGAAAATTTCCCAGAGCGTAGCAGAAAAAACTCTACCAAAAACTAGTTTCCCGGAAGAAATTTTGCAAATTAGGCGCAAATGACACGTAACGCAAAAAAATTTGGCGCTTTTTCTAGCACCTCAGAACACAAGCTGCAAGCTGACGGGTAAGAGTATCGTTTCTTGTATCAACTTGAAAATACATTTTTCTGAGAGTAATTTTTGCGTAGACGCCGAATTTCAACATCCCAGAGCCGGGTTTTGAGTTTTTTTTTCAAAAATGTATTGAAAATTACCCATTTCTAGGTTTCTGCTCCTTTTAAATGCAAATTTTCAAGTTCAAATGCAAATTTCAGCGTAAAAATGTAAATTAGATTCTGTGATGAATGCAAATGTGAAGCATGAAAGCTTTAAAAGTAGAATTACTTGTCTTAAGTTTATGTGTATGTCTTAAGTGTCGTTTTTGCTTTAAGTGTCATTTTGCTTTAATGATTTCAGCCATTTTTTTCTAAAGACAATCAATTTTTCGAATTTAAGAAGCCTTCTAATCTTTTATCCTCTAAAATTTGCAATTAAAATGAGCGAAAACCTCTTAGAAATGGGTAATTTTCAATAAGTTTTTGAAAACGGCTCAAAATCCGGCTCTGGGATGTTAAAATCCATCCATCCAGTTAAAATCCGCAAAATTTACTTCAGAAAATGTGTTTACAAGTTGATTTGGTGGAGGAGAAACTATACTTAAGCTGATTAGGGTTTTATGGTATTTTCAACACCTTTTAGATGAATGTAAAGTGCAAAAGGAGCGGCAAAGAAAGAGTAGTCAACGGGGATCGAACCAGACAAGATCCAGAGTCAAATCCAGATGACTTCTAACGGATTCAAATATTTTTGTAAGCAAGGACATTTTAAGGATGTTTAAGCATTTTAGACCTGGCTTTTGACCTGATTTTGTTCTGATCTGGCTTGGTAAATGGGTTTTGGAACAACTCTGACCTGGTCTGACTGACCTGACGACTCTGCCCTTCTGCATTAGGCTGCCGCTTTACCACTTTACCACTATATCACTTTTGATACCTCCTATTGTCCGAGAAAGAAAAGGCAAAACTATACTTCAGCCCAGCTGATTTCAAACTGTAAAGCTTCAGCTACGCAAGTATAAACCAAAGTAAAATACTGTAAAGTTTAGATCTGATCATTGTCAAAGAGAAAACCCCTTCCACTCTTCCACTACCGCCTTTAATCGATAGAGAGCTGCCTCAAGAAAGAGAACCCGAAAAGGCAAGATTAGCCTCATCTCCATCGCCTAGAGAGGAAAAGGAGGAAAAGGTGAATATTTCTTAAATTCTAGCTATTCTTTCTTTAGGCTCCTGACAAAGAAACACATGTTAAAATCAATGATGACTTGGAGGTAATTTTAAGAAATATTGAAAGTGTATGAAAGTTGTAGAAGAAAGCGGAAGAGGCTCGATTACAGCCACGAAAAGATCTCCCACCATTGCCAACAAGGGAAACGACGTATTTGAGTCTGAAAGAACCGGAAAGATCGTTTTTGAAGACGCACAGGTTTCGACTTAAACTTTGGAGTCAAGGCTTTTCACAAGGGAAGTTTAACTGGCTGAGCCGGACAAATGCTTATCGAACTATACCATTCAACGCAAAATTTTATGCTGATTCCGAAAATACATTTCGTTTTTGCTAAATGATAATCTGCCAGGGGTTATAAACGTCTAAAGTTTTGTTAGAACTCTGAAAATGTGGTCATTTGGGTCTTAGTGGCTTTCTGATGAACAGTTGATCGCGATTGATCAACATTACCTTATGGCCTTATATATGGAAATCCGATTGTGCGCCGACAAAGAACATTAGTCTTCTTCTTGAAAAAAGTAAACGAAAAACCAAAGTGGGGGTCGAACTTGTGAGTTCTCGCCCTGGAAACGAGCGCTGTATCACTCGGCTACGGCTACACTGGCTACGGCTACACTGGCTACGGCTACACTGGCTACGGCTACACTGGCTACGGCTACACTGGCTACGGCTACACTGGCTACGGCCACACTGGCTACGGCACACTGGCTACGGCTACACTGGCTACGGCACACTGGCCCGGCTACACTGGCCACGGCTACACTGGCCACGGCTACACTGGCCACGGCTACACTGGCCACGGCTACACTGGCCACGGCTACACTGGCCACGGCTACACTGGCCACGGCTACACTGGCCACGGCTACACTGGCCACGGCTACACTGGCTACGGCTACACTGGCTACGGCTACACTGGCTACGGCTACACTGGCTACGGCTACACTGGCTACGGCTACACTGGCTACGGCTACACTGGCCACGGCTACACTGGCCACGGCTACACTGGCCACGGCTACACTGGCCACGGCTACACTGGCCACGGCTACACTGGCCACGGCTACACTGGCCACGGCTACACTGGCCACGGCTACACTGGCCACGGCTACACTGGCCACGGCTACACTGGCCACGGCTACACTGGCCACGGCTACACTGGCCACGGCTACACTGGCCACGGCTACACTGGCCACGGCTACACTGGCCACGGCTACACTGGCCACGGCTACACTGGCCACGGCTACACTGGCCACGGCTACACCGGCCACGGCTACACTGGCCACGGCTACACTGGCCACGGCTACACTGGCCACGGCTACACTGGCCACGGCTACACTGGCCACGGCTACACTGGCCACGGCTACACTGGCCACGGCTACACTGGCCACGGCTACACTGGCCACGGCTACACTGGCCACGGCTACACTGGCCACGGCTACACTGGCCACGGCTACACTGGCCACGGCTACACTGGCCACGGCTACACTGGCCACGGCTACACTGGCCACGGCTACACTGGCCACGGCTACACTGGCCACGGCTACACTGGCCACGGCTACACTGGCCACGGCTACACTGGCCACGGCTACACTGGCCACGGCTACACTGGCCCGGCTACACTGGCCACGGCTACACTGGCCACGGCCCACTGGCCACGGCTACACTGGCCACGGCTACACTGGCCACGGCTACACTGGCCACGGCTACACTGGCCACGGCTACACTGGCCACGGCTACACTGGCCACGGCTACACTGGCCACGGCTACACTGGCCACGGCTACACTGGCCACGGCTACACTGGCCACGGCTACACTGGCCACGGCTACACTGGCCACGGCTACACTGGCCACGGCTACACACCAAATGGCTAAGACCGCTAAGGCCGCTAAGACCCAAATGGCCGCATTTTCCTAACAAAACTTTAGACGCTTATATGGCAGATTGTCATTTAGCAAAAACCGAATATATATTTGGAATCAGCATATAATTCTGCATCGAATGGTAGAGGTCGCATAGCATTTAGCTCAGCCAGTTGATATTCCCTTGTCAGTAATCTTAAACTTCAGTATTTCCTTCTCTTTTCTTCCTTTCTCTTCCTCCTTGTATTTCCTCTTTCTTCTCTGGCAAGAAGATCCGGGATAGCTCAGTGGTTAGGCCATCTGCCTGGAGAGCAAAAAGGTCAAAAGCAAAAAGATTAAGGGTTCAATCCCCTCTCCGGAAATCTTTCTTTGCTATTCATTACTTTATTAAACTCAAGAATTTGCTGAATTCGTTTAAAGCCGCCGCAATTCCAGAGATGGTGGCTTATTTGATCGTCCGAAGATGAAAGTTCTCGACAATGTCTCCGCTATTTCATTGGATGAATTTTGGAATAACTCAAAATAGCTCTATTTTAGATTTCCTTGCTATAATCTTTACAAACCTCACTTCCGGTGCAAATACAAATCTTTCTTTTATGCAAATTTCACTCGCTTTTCCCCTGCCATTCTTAAATCAATCGTAATTTTATTCATTAACAAGCGGGTCTCTGAGAATTTCTTTTGATTTGAATAAGAAAATTGACTGCACTTTTTGTTCAATAAATATACAAATATGTGTAAGATTGGCGATGCGTTGAAGGCACAAAAGACAAAGAAAATTATTGGGTTGGTGAATTGAAAACTGCCGGCTATTGTCATATGTCACAGTTTGAGCACTTTCTTCAAAAGAAACTCATTTTGGTGTCAATGGAAAAGTTGTAGAAAATCAAAAATTAAGATTCTATCCAAATTTTCAGAACGATTCAAAAACTGGTTTTTAAGAAATTCCAAATTTACGAATTTTCACAAAACTTGCATTTTAAGCGAAACTACTAAGTGTATCTTTTTGGAAATTTGGCTATAAGCCTAATTTTTGATTCTCTACAACTTTTCTATTGACACCAAAATGGGTTTCTTTTGAAGAAAGTGCTCAAACTGGGCTGACAGCTGACATCTCCAGTCCTCCATTTTTGAGTCTCACACTTGTCTCACACACAAACCAAAATCCTACTACGAAAGAGGAATCCGCAAATTGCCTGTAAAATGGGCAGAAGTCGTCAATAATAATGGAAATTAAATTGATGGTTTTAGGTTGAATAAATTTTAGTTCAAAATTCGGTAGTTCAAAATCCGGTAGTTTTCAATTCACCAACCCAATAAATTCACAACCAAAAGTGGGGCGAAGTTATGAAAAGCTCGTTGAATAAAGCGAACAAATATTAGAAACACATTTTTTGGCTCAACGGCGACTTCCATCAGAGAGATTAGAGCGCGGAATCTGAAATTTTGTTGTTTTCAAGAAGAAACTGATATAGACTGTGAACACTATCGTTAAAGATTCTTAAATTTTCGTTTTAAAGTTTTAAATTCGGTTAACTGTCGATAATGTCAAAGCTTTGCAGATTTGCAAGTCAATAATGCAAAGCTGGCTAGTCAAAGTACTCAGACGAATCTTAAATTCAACTGCAAATGTTCTAACAAGTCAGCAAAAATTCAATTAGCTAAATAAAGCTAAATATTGACATCATCAATCCAGATAGTGTGCACACTCTTTTCCATCAAAAAGCACGTTCTAATGAAACTAAAATGAACAAAAAAAAGAGGAAATGAGAAGAATGATTAAGGGGACTAGCCACGAGGAGAAATATATCGCTCACCGCCGGCCAGTTCAAAGAATTTGCGGACGTCTTGCTGCTTTATTAATCGTTAAAATCGAATTACCATAAATTTTCAAATAGAAGAGCCCCTATAGGACTTTATAGCCTATAGGGCTCTATAGAAGGCTCTTTAGCTCTATAGAAAAGCCCCTATAGAAGCGTTGCGTTGTCTAAGTTTACACTCAAAGAACACTACACTCAAACAAACGCTCATATCTCAGCATCAGTACGTTTATTTCTGCGCGCTTTGGTATCAAATTAACGTAGAGAGAATGGGTGTTTTTTCGAGATCTAACACAAATTTTTGCATCAAACAGCGCTTAGAAGAAACTGATTGAAAAATGATGAAAAATCGGATTTTTTGCCACTTTTCAATCATTTTCCTCTAAGCGCTGTTTAATGCTAAAAATCTGTGTTATATCTCAAAACATCACCCATCCTCTCTACTTTAATTTGATACTAAAGCGCGCAGAAATAAACGTACTGATGCTGAGATATGAGCGTTTGTTTGAAGTGAAGTAAACTAAAGCATTCCCTAGTAAGTAAACTTACTTGCAGTAAACTTAGTAAGTAAACTAGTAAAATTACTAGTAATTAAACTTAGCAAGTAAACGTAGGAATGGCGCCAACTTAAGTCGGCCTTTTTGAATCGACCATAGCTTATCTGATAGAGTTTTGAACGCGGATTTAAAATCTGATTTCAAATCTTTCAAAAATTCCAAACCATTTTACTAAGCGATGAGTTCACTCTGTGAGATAATTTTTTTGAAATAGTTGAGCACAATTATCTACTGCAAAACAATTTCAAAACATAAATTCAAAAAAACTAACTCATCGCTTAGTAAAATGGTGTGGAATTTTTCGCATTTGGAATTCCAAACCGTTTGGAACGTTCATCGATGCGGGCACTGGTTTTAGTTTCACCAAATATCGCGACAAACCAAATAAAAACCAAACAAAAACCAAATAGACAAAGCAAATAAAAATTTTAGTTTCACCAAACCCTGTATCGCGAGTTATCTGGCCTTTAATCAGCTCTTCGAGACTTTTAAACGCACAGGTAAATCTGGAAATTGGTCTAATTCTTTACAGAAGCCATTCTATCATATATGTATTGAGAAATAAGATGTTTAAAAGCAATGTGTTTATAGAAAACCATCAAGGACTTTTGATTCAGTTCACGTTTTGAGGGAAACAAGAAGGCCTATATTAGCTCTGAAAACGCGATCTAAACTTCTTAGCCAGATAACTCGCGAAACAGGGCACGTTTGGTGAAACTAAAATCACATTTGGAATCAGAACTCTATCAGATAAACCTCAATCTGATAGAGAACTTCAAAACTCTATCAGATAAGCTAGGGTCGATTGAAAAAGGCCGACTTAAGATGGTGCCATTCACTGGTTCGACTACGCGACGCTTCTATAAAGCTCTCCTATTAGAATAATTACGGTAAGAGGTTCGATTGATAAGTTTTGTAAAGATTACCGGATCATTTCCTTCAAATCGCATTCTTTGCGTGAGACCATCGAATCGTTTGTAGGTGAAATCGACGAATTCGCCTCGTCTACCGGGAAGCTCAGCGTCTGGGGGACGCTGGGTGGGAAGAGCTAAAAAATTGCTTAGAAAACCGCTAATTTATATTTCCACAGTATATTTCTAAAGGTTACTAATCGAATTTCGAATTTGTAAAGTTTTTAACATAAAGAAAAGATCAATCAATTTTTCTAGACTCACGTAGTGACAGATCGGCATCTGGGAACTCGTCAAAGTTCGACGTGTCATCAATCGATTTCACTTCTACTCTAATGGGAGCCGGCTTTTCTCTGCAATTTGGATTTAGAGGTCAAAGCTGAAAACAAATTTTACCTGATATGATTCCAATCAATGCGCTTGAAGAACGGACATGCTTTGATCTCATCGATTCCATTGTTGTGTCCCATTCGTCGCTCCGATTCAGAGCAGAATCTTTTGATTGTCTGAATGAATCAATATCTTGCTTATTCTGACAAACTAAAAGAATCATGACAAACAAGAATCTCAAAACTTTACAAAACTCTATTTCAAAACTGTATTTCAAAACGATTTACCGCTCTAGCTTCAACCGAGATCGGCATTTCGGGCGGGAAAACAAGAGTCTGCTGCCAATTGACCACTTTTCGGTAAGTTTCTTGTGGTGTTTCCGAGCAAAACGGCGGATAACCTAGATTAAAAACATTAGATTGTTTCAATTGATGCATTTATTGGTTTTAAACGCAAGTAAAAAAAGAACGAAAAGACTTTCTGGACAGCCTAATATACAGGGGGCGTGAAAATGATTGACTGCTCCTATAAGACTTGTAATTTTCTTGAAAACTTGTCCACCAAGATAAATTTCATTGTAAAACAATGAAAATAATCCACAAAAACTAATAAAACTCGGTTTGACCTTCTTTCGCTCGAATGCAGTCATGAAGAGTACTTGGAAAAATAATAGAGCGCGCGCCGCAGAGCTTTCGATTAAAGGTGATATTAAAATCACTTCAAATCTTTATTTGAGTGATGTTTTAATTAAAAAAGATCATCCTTGGCCTAAGTTTTTGAAAAGATTCACATTTTGGGCCAATCCATATGTCTTCCATTAGGATGGGGCGCCCGCTCATACAGCTTCGACTGTGCAACGACGCGAGGCCAATCTGTTTCATTTTGTAGCCTCTGCAGAAGCCTTATTTTGCTAAATTGAACTAAATTAAACAAAGAACTATTAAAATATCACTGAAATAAAGATTAGAAGTGATTTTCATATCATCTTTAATCGAAAGATTGAGACGATTTTGATGAAGCTTTTCTGCGGCGCACGCACTATTTTTTTTCCAATTAGTCTTTCCAACCCTCTTTTTTTCGGCTAAACTCGAGGCTTTTGGCTAAACTCGAGGCTAGGCGTGGCTCTTTTATCTTGCATCCCGAATCTGCTTTCTCTAAATCCTCTAGAGCTTTTTTTGTAAATCGTGTGATTAAAGTTTGGAATGCCCTTCCGACAAGTTGCGTTTGATCTCCACGGTGTCTGATTTTAAAAGGGTTACTTCGTTGCATTTTAAGATCTTTTACTTTGTGACTTTGTGATCTTTTATCTGGTACATTTTTCATGTCGTTTTCGCACTTTATTTCTTTCTAAATAAAGTATTTATATTTAATGACTTGACTTTAATTACGCTAATTTAAAGAATTGATTGGTCATTTTTTCTCTAAAAACTCTTGGTCTGTACGTTCAACTCACCAATCAACATCTCGTACATAATCACTCCAAGACTCCACCAGTCACAGCTCTTCGTGTAGCCGTTTGGTTGAAAGACCTCTGGAGCAATGTAATCGGGAGTGCCAACGGTGGAATAGGCCTGAATTCATTCAGATTTTTATGTTTCGGATGCAATTTTGCTGATTTTGCTTTAACTCACAAAAGCTCGTCGATTCTTTTTCCATGTTTCTGCTTTGCGTTTTGATTCGAAGGGTTTTTGTACGAAATCAGCTGGCAGTTGACTGGGCCAGTTCCTAAGAGTTAAATTTTGCTTTACAATTCACTGATAATCTAAATCTAACTATTTGTAAACTGTAAATGAAACTATTTTACAAATAATAAGAGTTAGTTAGTCTTTTTTTACCTGTAATGCTCGGTTCGGTGAATCTTTTTCAATCCCGTGCAAAGGCCAAAGTCCGAGAGTTTGATGTGACCCTGAAAATGATAATTTGAGCAATGTAAAGCCAAAATACCCTGGCATCCAACAACAAATTATCAGGTTTGATGTCACGATGGATGAAGCTGAGATTGTGAATGAATTGAATAGCCAACGCCGCCTCAGCAATGTAAAATTGAGTTGCTTCTTCTGACAAGGTGTCCTTTTTGATCAGTAGAGTCATCATGTCACCTAAATGGGATTGTAACTTGAGTTGTAAAATTGCGTCGGATCATTTCAACTCACCTCCTGGTAAAAACTCCATAACGAGATACAGATTTGCGTAGTCTTGAAACGAGTAGTACATTTTGACAACCCATTCACAATCGGCTTCTGATAGAATATCCCTTTCGGCTCGAACGTGAGCTGTCTAAATTCACCTTTCTTGACTCAAGACCGAAAAAGCGGCGGAGCTAACATGCCAGTATGTAAGGAGCGCGTTAACGTTTTTTCGTTTTGTTTTTCTCAACGCTTCTTACTATTAGTTCTTACTATTACTATTTCCTCTATGCTTCTTTCTTTTCAATTGAATAACTTTCATTTTAGAGTAACTTCTGGTCCAAAAAACAGCTGCAAATTAAAATGCTATTATTTTATTATACATAAGATTTATCTAGTCTAAGATTTATCTAATTATACTGATTGTAAATACAGAGTTACACAAAAGTTCGAAGCCACCTTGTTTTTCGATTGTCAAATTCAGCTTTTAAGATTAAAAAAACTATCCAATGCTAAATATTCTTATAAAAGTTTGTAATTATAGCAATTATAGTTAAATTTAAGGTTTGGCAAAGGTCAAAAGCTCTTTAAAAGGTCTTTAAGGCAAAGATCAAGTCTTTAAGGCAAAGATCAAGCCTTTAAGGCAAAGATCAAGCCTTTAAGACAAAGATCAAGTCTTTAAGGCAAAGATCAAGCCTTTTAATTGGCAATATATCGCCAGAATCAACCCAAATGCCTGATCGCTTGAATTTCTCTCAAAAACCATCTGAATTTTCTGAAATTTCTAATTAAACGTAGTCAGTCAAAAGCAATCCTATTTTTTTAAAACTCTTTCTAAACAAATAGCAACGATTGATTGATCAGATTCAGATTGATTGAGACGCAAAACTTATAGCTAAAAAAAGTTGGCGAGTTGTAATCGGATTTCAAGTTTTAACTGTTGTTTCACAAGAAAATAGGTTTATTCTTTTCTTCATCTACTAGATGAGAAGGTTCTATTTTTGTGGAAAAATGTTTTCTAGATCAAAACCTCATCTAGATTTCGAATTTCTAAACCGAACAACAAATGTACCTGTTCCTTTTCTAGCATCTCTGATTTTCTCAATATCTTCATTGCATAGATGTGCCCAGTGTCGACCTTTTGAACCAAGCGAACCTGAGCAAAACTTTAAGTTTATATCAGAAGATCTCTTAAAACCTCTCCAAAAGCCCCTCTTCCAATGATCTTCAGCGAATCAAAATCAGAGACTTGCAAACGAGTTCTCTGAAATGAAAGAAGAGAAATTTCAAAGTATTTTTATGCTTTCAAAGTACTTTCAAACATTTAATACTAATATTAATAGTACCTTTAATCTCAAGAAGTCGCTTTCTTTTGTCTTCAAAGCATTTCGTTGATCTTCTTTCTGTTCTTCATTAAGTCCTAAAACTTGATGCTTAACTTGATGCTTAACTTAACTCTCAATTTTCAAACCTTTCACTGACATGTCTTCTTCCAACTTTGTGGCTCTTTTCTCTCGTTCAACTGCTTGAGTGACACATTGTGCATAGAAGCTCTCAATCGCAATTCTTGTACGACTTGCCTAAAAATATTTCAAATAATAAAGTTTATATTTAGCATTACTAATTAGTTATAAATTAACGAAGATCCCTTACCTTATCTCTTGTATACTGAGAGATCCCATCAGCCGGGAGTTTTGAGTCGCTCATTTTCGATTAAAGTGAGCTCCTTTAACAGTTCGATAAAAATAAACACTTTAAATTCCGAAAAGTGTCTTAAAATCAACTTCTTCAACCTCTAGATAATGTTCAATGACCAATTGTGATCTGATTGCCTTCATGTGTCATGCAATGACTTTTCTCTTCCCGGGAAAGGCTACGGTAGCTAGAGCAAGAAATGTTCAATCAAAGTTGATGTTATAAAATGCCTTCAATGCTTTTTACTATTCATTTTTTAAATTAAGTCTTGCTATTTTGCATTTTCCTTGATTAGAAAGGATAAATTTCATTCTTTATTACGTCAAAAAAAAACCTTTTACTTAAAAAGTTGTTTTCGAGAATTTTAGAATTTTGACAAAATGTTTCAGAAAAGTAAGTGGGGCAAGACTTTTGCACCACAGTGTAATTATACTTTATTAGTGAAAAATTACTTTATTAGTAAATTAAAACAACACAACAACAAGTGAAATAAACTCTAAAACTTTAATAATCAATGGCAGCTCCAGTTGCGAATCAGTTGAAACATTCGGAATGTGGAACTGGATTAGAGGTCAGATAAAAAGTAGACTATTTGAGAAAATAAAGCTAAGGCTGGTGTCTTATTGAATTCCTTGAATCCCGAAGACATCCTTGAGCGTTTGCACTGTCCATCCCTCATCGAATAGATGATTCTGGGTGATTCGATAGATTTCCTAAACATTAAAATATTGTTCGTTGCTAGATTTTAATTTTCTTTACATTCGAATCAACAAACCTCCTCAATTGAGTTCTGCACGACGAAATGGTGCACGGTAGTCGGCTTGGTTTGGCCAAAACGATCAATTCTACCAATTGCCTGAAACGAGTTCTAGTTGCCAAAAGTCGGAAAAGCTTCAAAAATTGTTTTTCTTACACTTACCTGAGCTTCAACACTCGTTTCGACAATCGGTTCCGCAAAAATCACATGGTTTGCTTCGGTGAGGTTGAGTCCATTGGCACCGCTTGAGAGTGGCATCAAACAGACCTGTATTTCAGTGTTAACTTCTGGAAATACCTCTAGGACCACCTTCAAATCATGAGACAACTTGAATTCTTTCAACGTAGAATTCCTCTTGGTGTTCGTCTTCAGCTCAACAAAGGCGATCTGACATTGGGAAAAGGCTGAGTGTAGAGCCCGGATCACTAAATCCATCGAAGAAAAGACGAGAATCTGAAATTAGATTAAATGTTTGAGGAAACTCTTGGGCTCTTGGCCGAAATTCGGGTGTTTTGGAAAATGTTTGAGTATGTTTCGTCGAGGTCATTCAGCTGCTTGTCTTTATCATTTTTTTGAATGAGAGTAGCCTCAAGTATCCAGTATTTTAAAATCAAGTTCCAGATTCATCAAAATTTTTAAGTATATCATTTGCTTATTTCATTTGGTATAATTGTGAATAGTCCGAATAAACCTATCTATTTAACAATTACAACATTCAAAATACCCGGATTTCAGCCAACTTTTGCTTTTCGAACGTACTTTTGCATTTGGATCCCCTCTGACGATCTCGTAGATTCTCGAAACGATTGCCGAGATTTTGACAGAAAGTGAAGCATCTTTCGGGGCCTGTTTTCGTATTTCCTTTAGCTTTCTCTTGATCGATCCGAGCATCTGCTCGTCGTTGACAGCAACTTTTGGACGAGAAACGACCTGTGGCAATCAAGATAATGAACTTGGCCAGTTAGTTTTTAACTTTATTGACCTAATAAATCTTAACAATGTTTTAAATTCATTCCAATGAGTCTCACTCACCTTGGTCACTTTGTAATCGACAGCTTCAGTCCGACAAGTGGCACATTCAATGTAAAGTTGATCTTCATGGCGAACTTTCTTTCTGAAAATTACAATTGAAGATGTTTCAAAGTTTCATCTCTTTCTAAAAATGCTTACAATCGCTTCCAGCATCCTACACAAACAGTGTGAGCACAGGGGTAAACCATCCACTCATTCTCGAGAGTATCGTAGCAAATGGGGCAGTCTCTTGGCGATCCATTATTTGCTCTAAAAAAATCGAATTATTAGTCTAGTTCACAAAAGATTTGATTTGTCTATGTTATTAACTGTTTTTCGAAATTACTTACTCATGAAGATAAACAATCAGAGGAATCTCTCTCTGACGTTCAACGGCGAATTGTTGGTCCGCGATTTTGAAGGCTTCGAGCAGTCTCTGAACAAGCTTTTGGTAAACAACTGATTTTAATGAAGTAATTTTTAATCTTACATTATCTTTCTTCTTGTTCACGATTGCCTTTATCTCCTGCGTTCCTCCATCGACTCTAGGAACGAAAATCTCCATACCCTCTTCGATCCTCTTTGATGCGTTCTCAAGTTCGACACTGAAATTTAAAGGCTAATGGTTTTAAACAGGAGCACGCACTGTCCAATAAAAAGCGTCATCTGGGCGGACATCGGAAAATAGGAGCGCACTCTCAAATAGATGCGTCACTTTTATTTTATTTCGCGCACCTTGTTACTGTACTAAGCTGCAAAAATATGCATTTTGAGAGGCATTTCGCTCTTTTGAGCACTATTTTCTCACTTTGTTCATTATTGTTTTCTTTTTAGATTGATGTCGGAGCAATGTGGAAGTTTGAATCGACTTGAGGAATTTCGTGATCGCCGAGAGCATGAGGAAGTTGGATTCTTTGAGAACGGACGGGTACACATGAGGATCTTGATCAGGACAACGTGGATCACGTGGTTCAAAAAGATTTCGAGGTTATTCAAGAGAATGCCGATGTGCTTCGAGAGAAAAATTCAAAAGAAAGCCTCGATCATGAACGAGTTTTTTGAAAAAACTGAAGCTCAACTAGGTATACCTACTTTGTTTTTGTTGTTTAATGTTAACTTTTGACTGAATTGATGACTTCTATTAGTCTTTACGGTAGTTTGATTTCTCAATTACGTGCATTAAGAAGAGCTTGAAGCTTTCGAAACTTACAGTTTGTGGGCCAATTCCTGAATTGCTTGCACTGCAGAGAGCGAAGCCTCGAACAACGGCCGAATCTGAGAAATCCATGCGCAGAAGTCGTCGTACATTTGGTTAAACTCTAAAACTCAGATTTCCAAATATTAAACAAACACCAAAAGTACTTGTGTTCGCTGCCTGACTCATTGGTACTCGGATAGCAATACGGAACAAGCGAGCACACAGCAACTCGAAGGAGAAGCGGCTGAAAAATTAAGTTCAGAATGTTAGGTCGGATATTTTTTAAAAACAACCTTGGCTTGCTTAAAAATCTTGCGCAAACCTGTCTGTTTGAAGACTTGCGTCCCGAGTTCCACCCAGTAGTTCTCGAAGGTCACGGATGCGTCGACCGATTCGACAAGAGGCACATCGAGTGTTGAGGAGTCTAAAGCACTTGGCTGAGTCACTTCTGACGATTTATGTCCCGTAAAATTTAGGGTAAATTAATTGAAAACTTAAAACTCACGTTTCTTTATCCAAATCATCGGTGACAAGCATCAACGACCGTTCTCCAACAGGAACAATACTGCTTCTTTTGCCTTTCGTCATCCTTCTCCCTTCTCTTCCCACTGCATGCACTATCTTCGCATTCATCGCATCTCTTTCCTCAGTTGTCATCATGAATTCCTTGTAACAATCACATTCCATCACTTGCCTCAAATCGGCAGAGATTTTCTCCTAGAATGGGTCAGTTATTGATAGCTTTTAGGACTTACACATTCTAAGGCAGCGTCGACCATCGTCACAGTTTCTTCACAAATGAAAGCGATCTCGTCAGAAGCTTTGTTGACAACGGAAAAGATTTGTTGCCGAAGGGAATCTCCTTTGAGTGGGGTCACTGCTCCAGATCTATCAGTTTGGTAGAAGTCTCTGAAGTATTAGGCTGTCCAGAAAGTCTTTTCGTACCTTTTCATACATCCTCCGTTAAAAAATAACAAATTTACCAATCAGCCTATGTTTTGCTCTGAATAAAAAGTGTTTATTGTTCAATTTTCCATTTTTTGTCAATTTGGGTTCACTTTCAAGCAAGTTCAAGCGTCTTATCTGACCTGATTTAGCTCATTGTCAAAATTAAAATACTTGATCGTTGAAATGGAAGATAATATGTATTGCTATCGTCCTGATTAGTAAGCCAGCCAATCCCAAATGTTACCTATGCAAGGTGTTCGTTGTCCTCAACTGCGCTGGATCGTTTAGACTTTTCTTGTCAAGTGAGTCCTTTCCTCTCATGTCCTCGATCGCTTTAAAGATCGCAATTTCGTGATTTTCATCGCTCATCACGAAATTCAAAGCTTTAGCCAACCATGAGAATTTCTCGTTTTCCGGCAGTCTTGATTGGCCCTGAAATTTCTCATTGTAAAGGACTTCACTTTTTTCTTACATCATTGTATTTTTCTATGGCTTTGATGATGTCAGCAGATGCTAGGTGGATGGCTCCAAGTGATTGTCCCAGAAATCTAAAGCACAAATGTAATTCTTTCATTAATTTGACAAAGATAAATATTTTCTTTTAAGATTTCAACCTTCCAGCGGCTCCAGCAAGATAATCTCCAATGGTTTGTTCTTCGAAAAACCGCCGGGCTCCTTCATGAACCTCAGCCAAAGCTTTAAGAGCCCTAAAATCTTTTTGAACCAATTAAAACAGATAAACAAACTTTCCACAATGGATCACTTGGGTCGAATCAACAGTAATCGGCTTTATTTTGGCTAAATTGCAAAATAAAGTAGTAGTTTTACTTTCCTACCTTCTTCAACAGCTTCTTCGTTCTCATTCCGATCAACATCTAGCTCTTCCGCTGTGAAAAGATCTTCAATCGAATTACTCGCCAATCCTAGTTTCTCGTTGATTCTTTTTGTATCCAATAAAATCTAGAATATAAAAGAGATATATAGGTCTATCTAGAATTGTTTTAACCTCACTACTTTGTTAGAACTTAGAAAGTTGACCAAAGCTCAAAAATTGAATTTTGTTTCAGCTGAATGAAGATATCATAGCAAATAGTAGAACTTTTAAACTATCTAATAGTAAGGTTCAATGATATAGATGATTCTGCAAAAAATTGTGAGAGCTAGAAAATTTAGTACCCTATTTGTATTCTGAATTTTCAAATATTACTTTACCAAAAATGGATATTAAAATAGCATTGCTTTCTAGAAAACTTATATTACATTTGCTTATTGAAATTTATTTGCTGTTCAGCTTATTTAAAAAATGAGGACCATAGATAGTCTCAAAAAATTCATATACTTGAAATTCCGCCAAATCGTCCGCGACCAGACTCCCTATTTATAAATTTTTTACTATTAAAAAATAGAATTCTTCTAGGAAGATTTTATTTTACGCTTTTTATACGTGAGGTGACAGAACTTTTGGCGCACTATGAGGCACCAGAAAATTTGGTTAATCTCAGTGATTTATATCTTACATCCCAAGCTTGTTTGTAGACTTCGAATGCTTCATCGAGATTCCCATAGAGAAAATGAAGCCCGGCGAGTCCTGAAAGCAAAATTTGAATTGATTTTTAGCAATTCTCGCCTAGATTTTTGAGATTGATCACCTAGTCAATAAAATATTTATGTCTTTGTGAATTACCATGACGATTTGCGATCAGAGTCCGATTCTTGTCCATTAAATGTCGTCGGCCACGGAGATGAAGGCGAGCAAAGAGAAGACTCGGTGAGAAGACATTAGCATTCTCCTTCTTGTTGCCCTGCACTATACCCAAGCCAAGTCCTTCGCCAGTCCCTGTCACAATTGAAGCTCTCAACTGAAATTCATGATCGTTAAGTAACTCTCATAGTCAACTTACATAACATAATCGACTCCAAATTTTTGTGAACAGCTTTTGATTGAGATTTTTCAAGAGAGTTTTCGGATTTTCCTCAATAGTCGATGTTCGAAGATCTCTACCTGAAATTTGAGAATATTGAATAAACGTTCACTTCACTATTTGCTTATTTTACTTACTTAGAGCTTGCTTTGTTACTTCAAGTCCAATCTGGTAAGTCCTCTCCTCTAACGGGGCAAAATCCAAAGTGGTCAGATTGGCATTTCTTGGCGGGAGATTCAGCTAAAGATTGAAATTCGATAGTCAAGTTTCATTACTAACTTGATCTATCACATCTTGCTTGTTGTTCCTCCAGAAAAACTGGCGAATGAAATTCAGAAGGAAATCCTTATCACCGTGGGTGTATTGAACCCAATGAAGTTTGGACCAAATCTCGGGCACGTTGAATGGGAAGATTCCAAGAAAACTGAGTAGGCCGCCAATGTCTGCAAATACAGGGTGTTCAAAAAAGTTCCCTATTTCAACTCACTTCTTTGCAAATGGGACATTACTTTTGTGGAGCTAATCTTTAAGTAACTTATTGTCTTTGTTTTATACTTTATTTTGTATGCAATGTGTACAGATAAATCTTATATTCTGGAAAAGTAGAATCTTATGGGTAAGCAAAAAGCCCCTAAGCTTTTTCTGGAATGTCGTTTTCGCAAGATTTTCTTCGAAAAGAAACTTTTGGATGGCTGGGACGTTACTTTTGTGGACCACTGTATAAAGATGACCGCGATTCTTGAAAGTCAACTTTGAGGCCGGAGTACCCCTTTAAACTTTAAATTTAAGTTGAAATGGGAACTTTTTTTAAACCTTCTGTTTTAAACATTTAAAGATCTTGGTACTCAGAAACTTCGGGGGCCACTTTGAACCGACCTGGTCACAACCTATTCTAGGCGTCTTTTCTAGTCCTGTTTTGCATTTTCTAGGACAATAAAATACGCTTGACCGATTGACAATATTTTTAGAATATTTTGAACAAGATATCACTTCTGCAAAATTTATTAGTATCAAAACCTTAAGATAAATTTAAAGTTTCACCAGAAAGCGATCTCTGTAGTGGAGTTCCAGTGACGCACCACCTTGCTCTTGAACGCAACTTGTGACACATCAGAGCTGCTCTTCTTGTGCCTCCCTCAACCAGTTGGCTCTCGTCCAGGCAGATCTGAAAGCAAAATGATTAAATTCAAGATTTTTTGCGCATTTTATTGTCCATTTGGCAATTAAAACCCCTATTTTTGCTATTTAAAACACACCCTCCACCAGTTGATCGACAGAAGAGGCGACGGGGAGACTTGAGCCCGAGCCCTTTTCCGTAGCCCTTCTGAAACAAGTTTCCATTAGCTATTTAAATGTTTATGGATAAAAATAAATCTAAGTCTAGAGTCTATAGGTGACATACCTTTTGGTTTCCAATCAACAAGATAGAGCTCCTTTTCAAGGACACTATAGGTGGTCAAAACGATGTCTTGACTTCCCAGAAGCTCTGGATGTTTGTATCCATGAACGAACACTCCTTGATACAACTAAATATTTTGACAATTTTCAGAGTCATTCGTACTCGTACTTACATCAACAGTGACATTTTCTCGAATGTGTCTCCGAATTTCCTCATACCACTGTGAGAGAATCGAGCTAGGGACAACGATTAAAGTGGCTCCGGCATCGACTGTCTGGAATAGAATGTGTTCCTCGTTATGCGTTAATGCGCTTTCTAAAGCGTACGCTTCAAAAGACTGCCGCAATTATGCAAATTTGTTTAATCACGAGGCATTATGAATCATAAAATTTAGCCTTCTATTCTACAACTTATAATAGTGTTTTCTCAAACCGACTTCATCAATCATGCATGTTGGGCACTTGAAATTCGTTGTATCATAGTTTGCCGGCAAGGTGACTCGATCCGAGCAACATCTCTCCTTACAAGAGATACAAGTTAAGATACAAGTTCAAGAGCAGTTCTACTGTTTTCCCCAATCCCATTTCTTCCGCCAAAATCCCTCCTGAAACTTGTTGGTTTAAAAATCAGCGAGCATTTCACTACCTTGCAGAGAAAGTTCGATATCCCATCTTTGTTTCGCAAATAGGCCACAATATGGAAAATAGTAGATACCTTCTTGAACCTCAATTGAAGAGAATTCGGTGGCTGCTTTGAGTTGAGGGTGTAACTCTTTCTAAATCGAGAAATGCTTAGACATTTGAAATCTATTAGGCTGGCCATGTTTTCATTCTTAATGCAACAAAATTTCTGCAGCTTTGAAGCGGCTAATTTTCTAATATGAGTTGTAACTTACGTGTATCATGAACCTCACAGCCTCCTCTTGGTACGGCCTCAAAGTTGTGGTTAAGTCCTGCATCTGAAGCTCGTATTGTGGTGCAATCGTTCGGCCTTCCTTCAACTCTTCAAAGTAGCCATGGAAATCCTCCCGTTGCAACTCGGCTTCTTCGCTTTGAACCATGGGTAGATCCTTAAATTTTGAAAGACTTTGATTTGACACTTTAACAAATTAAATATTTATGAGCCTTAAAGTTTGTACTAGAGCCTGATTATCAAATACTCACCAAATCAGGCATCATTGCCATCAAAAGAAATCTTAGAGTTGTCGGCGCTCTTTTCATCAATCGATCCTTTAACAAAAACGCAGTTTGATCATGATTTTTCCAGGAGGGTAAGACGAATGATTCCTGAAAACTAATGTTGATACTAACGACTTTTGATTTTACCTTTTGATAGACATCAACAAAAAAGCCATCTTCCTCGATATCTGTTGGGATTGCGAGAGAAATGCCGAGACCACGATAGTGTCTAAACCGAATCGATTATCCCTTTCGAAAATTTTCAGCTTACTTCAAATGTGTTCCATAGAAATTCATTGATTGTTGGGTCCAAGGCAGTGCTCCGATACAAGTCACAGAATAATAGGCTTGAGCGCCTTTCCAAGGAGATGTCGTTTTGACTGGTTGATAGATCTGAAAGCAAAAGAGCGTTAAGTGCTTGGTCAAAATATTGTAAATGTAGATCCTCTATTTTTTTATCGTTTCCTCAACCTGAATCTCATCCGTGGCCAAAAAATAATAAAACCACCTTAGAACCCTTGCTCACCTTGACTTCCCCATCAACTTCATCGTACAAAATGATTTGAGCAGAGTCTGCACTTGATAGCAATTCGGGAACATTTTCTTTCGAGATTTTAATCCTGCCCAAGTACACGGATTGTTTCGGTTCCCTTCCATCAAGTTCCAATAAGAAGCAACTCGTACGAGCTAACCACTAAAAATTGATTGTTTCAGACAAACATTTTTTAAAATGAACCTCAATAGTTGCCTTTTTCGTTGTGTTCTCTTCTGGAGAGATGTTCTCCACATCTGAATCCGAATCTGGCGCCTGAATCCGAATCCGAAAAGGTACTCTAATCATCCTGAAAGTTATGATTAAAAGGGTTAAAATCTCTGTAGAAAAAATCAGGAAAATAACAAGATAATAGGACGTTGATAAGGAAGCAAATCGAAGTGAAAAACAATCGTCAAAAAATAAGAATTTCTTTGAAATTAATCAACATTGAGTTTCTGCATAGTAGGTCTCTTCATCATCAACGTCCTCCTCCTCCGCATTCGATTCGTCATGAACAGATGCCGCGACCCCGTTTGGCACAACACAAACTTGAATTTTTTTGTTGTAGAATCAATCTCAAATTTGTCTTCTCTTGTCAGAACTCTTGGCAACGAGTGCACTTCAAGAGGGAGAAAGCTCGCTCGAAAAGAGACATTTCCAAAATAAATTCGAAGATTCGCGAATCTAAATTGAAAAATAGGTAAAGAGAAAAAGGTTTTGAAAGTGAAAAGTGAAGAGAAATTATCTCTCCTTCGAACGATCTTTCCTTTTATATCGCTACTGGCTACGACATCTGCATCATACTGGCTATCGCTACGGCATCTGCTGGCCAAGGGGGGTTGAGAAGAGACAATTTGTGCCAACGGCTCGATTAGCTCAAAAAATGAACGAGATAGTGAGAAAGAGAACAAGAATTGAATGGGAAATTCGAGAATTTTGGGTTATTGATTTTTGAAGATTTGAGGCACGGTATTGGGGAAATCAACTATCAATAAATAACGAGCGATAAAAGTGAAAACAGGTGAAACCATGGCTATTGCTGCACCAAGATTCCTAGGTCTTACCAGGATTTGGCTTTGATTTCGCCTGGCCTTACTTGACCTGGCTAACATGGATTTTGGCTTTTAGGAACAGGTGAAACTAGTTTCCATTTTCTCTGTTAGAAATTGGGTTTTGTGAAGTGCTTTAAATCTGAGGATTTAAATGGACCTAAGATCAAAAAATTATGTTCAAGGAAAGATGAATTTAATGGATTGATCAATACAACGAGATATAAACTTTTAATGAGATCTCTAGAACACTTCACAAAATTTTCTGAGCTTGTCGTTTCAACGGATAAAGACTGATGAAGTAATCGAGCAAATTACCGAAATTACTATTAAAGCTCATCTAATGCTTTTTCATCTCCCACAATTCCTACGGGAAAAGCGTTGCATTGGATCTATGGCTGATGGAGGACTTGAAATTCTTCGTGCCTGATTTTCGCTACTTTGCCAAAAATAATTAAACGTGTGTAAAATTAAAGAAATATATTTATACTTTGATCTTTATAATTTCTTGTGAGACCGTGTCTCCGTGTGGTTCAATGGTAGATGTCTTGAAAACGCACAATTTATCAAGACTTCCCCTTATTAGGGCAAACTTCGCTCAAACTGGAGTAGATTCCGAATTTCGACAAATCAGACCTCGCTGACACGTCAAGTTTGGGCTAAAAGGCAAAAACTACGCAACTTAACGCTTTTCGGCAGTTTTTGTCTTTTAGCCCAAATTTGACGTGTCAGCGAGGTCTGATTTGTCGAAATTCGGAATCTACGCATACGATTCCCTTTTATGGTAATATTTTCGAAGCTCTACGGCCTTGCCTAAGGCCTTTTCCAGCAAAAAAAGGTCGTATTTGTCCCACCCCCAAAACTTGAGCAAAAAAGGTGGTGCAAAAGTCTTGTCTCACTAAGAAAATTTGTATTTTCTCTTTGTCTTTGTTTGTGCTCATGATTTTTTTTGTATTATATTTTTATTTTTAGATGTCGACTCGCAAATATTTATCAACTCCTGATAAGCAAAAGATCGTGCAAGCAAAGAAATATGGATATTCATCACCGTCTATTGCGATGCTCTTCAAATGCAATAAAAGGACGGTGAATCGGCTAGCAGCAAAATCGGAAGCAGGCCAAAGTCTTCATAGAGCTTCGAAAAGTGGTCGTCCACCGATTACAACAAAAACTGAAGATCGAGCACTTATCATTGACCATAGAATCGACCCGAATCTGACTTCGAGCCTTGGAATCCTGAAGTTGATGGCCATGTCTAACAAAAATATTTCTCGATGGAGCATCAACCGTCGCTTGATTCGAGCAGAATTGCATGCAAGAAAACCAGCAAAACGACTTTTGACCATTGCAAAAACTCGGAAGCTGAGATATGATTTTGCAAAGAACTACGAGGGGTGGACTTCCGATGACTGGGCCCGAGCCATTTTCACCGATGGGACTAGAATTAATTTATTCTACCCGGACGGTAACCATTTAATCAGAAGACCAATTGGACAACGTTATAAGCTCAAATACGTTAAGCCAACGGTCAAATTCGGTGGTGGGAGTATTATGTTGTAAGGTTCGCCCTATTTTTCACCTACGATTTGTCTTTTTTAGGCTCGATGAATCGAAGTGTATCGGGACCGCTAGTGTTTATCAATGGAAATCGACTCGACGCTCGAAGGTACAAGTCAATCATAGAGAACAACTTACTTCCATTTGCAAACACGAACATGCCACAAGGATGGGCCTTATATCAAGACAACGCTCCATGCCACAAAAGCCAGCTAATGATGGGCCGAGTTGTCCGACTTGCAAATGGAGGAAGAGCTCGCCTACCCGGCCTTTTTGCTGCTTATCGTGTAAAATTGATCAAAGTGCCTCCCTTTTTCCCCGGATTTGAATGTTATAGAGCATCTTTGGGCCCATTTAAAGACTAAACTCAGGGCCAAGATATTCAGCACAAAGGTCGAGCTTTGGTTCTTTATCAGAAACGTTTGGCGACAAATTTCTTCGGGAATTCTAGGTGATTTGGTCGATTCAATGCCTCAACGTATTCAAGCAGTGATTTTGGCTAAAGGAGGCCCGACAAAATATTAATCTAGCTTACCTTTTTTAATGGTGGGACAAGACTTTTGCACCATAAATTTTTTGATTTTAAACTTTATTTGTTATTTTCTTTTAGGTGATAAATTTTTTAAATCTAAAAACTTTTTATAAGAAAGCTTACAACTTAGGGTTCAGAAAAACCCTTTTACTTAAAAAGTTGTTTTCGAGAATTTTTAGAATTTTGACATAATGTTTCAGAAAAGTAAGTGGGACAAGACTTTTGCACCACAGTGTAATTATACCCGCAAGTGGAAAATTAATTTATTAGTAAATTCAAACAACAAAGACAACAAGTGAAATAAACTCTAAAACTTTAATAATCAATGGCAGCTCCAGTTGCGAATCAGTTGAAACATTCGGAATGTGGAACTGGATTAGAGGTCAGATAAAAAGTAGACTATTTGAGAAAATAAAGCTAAGGCTGGTGTCTTATTGAATTCCTTGAATCCCGAAGACATCCTTGAGCGTTTGCACTGTCCATCCCTCATCGAATAGATGATTCTGGGTGATTCGATAGATTTCCTAAACATTAAAATATTGTTCGTTGCTAGATTTTAATTTTCTTTACATTCGAATCAACAAACCTCCTCAATTGAGTTCTGCACGACGAAATGGTGCACGGTAGTCGGCTTGGTTTGGCCAAAACGATCAATTCTACCAATTGCCTGAAACGAGTTCTAGTTGCCAAAAGTCGGAAAAGCTTCAAAAATTGTTTTTCTTACACTTACCTGAGCTTCAACACTCGTTTCGACAATCGGTTCCGCAAAAATCACATGGTTTGCTTCGGTGAGGTTGAGTCCATTGGCACCGCTTGAGAGTGGCATCAAACAGACCTGTATTTCAGTGTTAATCTCCAGAAATTCCTCTAGGACCACCTTCAAATCATGAGACAACTTGAATTCTTTCAACGTAGAATTCCTCTTGGCGTTCGTCTTCAGCTCAACAAAGGCGATCTGACATTGCGAAAAGGCTGAGTGTAGAGCCCGGAGCACTAAATCCATCGAAGAAAAGACGAGAATCTGAAATTAGATTAAATATTTGAGGAAAATTTTGGGCTCCTGACCGAAATTCGGGTGTTTTGGAAAATGTTTGAGTATGTTTCGTCGAGGTCATTCAGCTGCTTGTCTTTACCATTCTTTTGAACGAGATTAGCCTCAAGTATCCATTGATTAGCCTCATGTATCCAGTAGTTTAAAATCAAGCTCCTGATCCATCAAAATTTTCAATTATATCATTTGCTTATTTCAATTGGTATAATTGTTAATAGTCCGAATAAACCTATCTATTTAACAATTACAACATTCAAAATACCCGAATTTCAGCCAACTTTTGCTTTTGGAACGTACCTTTGCATTTGGATCTTCTCTGACGATCTCGTAGATTCTCAAAACGATTGCTGAGATTTTGACAGAAAGTGAAACATCTTTCGGGGCCTGTTTTCGCATGTCCTTTAGCTTTCTCTTGCTCGATCCGGGCATCTGCTCGTCGTTGACAGCAACATTTGGACAAGAAACGACCTGTGGCAATCAAGTTAATGAAATTGGCCAGTTAGTTTTCAACTTTATTGACCTAATAAATCTTAACAATGTTTTAAATTCATTCCAATGCGTCTCACTCACCTTGGTCACTTTGTAATCGATAGCTTTAGCCCGACAAGTGATACATTGAATGTAAAGTTGATCTTCATGGAGAATTGTTGATCTTTTCTTTCTGAAAATTACAATTGAAGATGTTTCAAAGTTTCATCTCTTTCTAAAAATGCTTACAATATCTTCCAGCATCCTAGACAAACAACGTGAGCACACGGGAAAACCATCCACTGATACTCGAGAGGCTCGTAGCAAATGGGACACTCTCCTGGCGATCCCATATTGGCTCTAAAAAAATCGAATTATTAGTCTAGTTCACCAAAGATTTGATTTGTCTATGTTATTGGCTGTTTTTCGAAATTACTTACGCACGAAGATAAACAATCAGATCAATCTCTTTCTGACGTTCAACGACGAATTGTTGATCCGCGATTTTGAAGGCTTGGAGCAGTCTCTGAACAAGCTTTTGGCAAACAACTCATTTTCATGGAAGTAATTCTGAAACTTACATTATCTTTCTTCTTGTTCACGATTGCCTTTATCTCCTGCGTTCCTCTATTGACTCTAGGAACGAAAATCTCCATACCCTCTTCGATCCTCTTTGATGCGTTCTCAAGTTCGACACTGAAATTTAAATGCTAATGGTTTTAAACAAGGGTACGCACTGTCCAATAAAAAGCGTCATCTGGTCGGACATCGGAAAATAGAAGCGCACTCTCCAATAGATGCGTCACTTTCATTTTATTTCGCGCACCTTGTTACTGCACTAAGCTGCAAAAATATGCATTTTGAGAGGCATCTCACTCTTTGAAGTACTATTTTCTCACTTTTTTCATTATTGTTTTCTTTTTTAGATTGATGTCGGAGCAATGTGGAAGTTTGGATGGACTCGAGGAATTTCGTGATCACCGAGAACATGAGCAACTTGGATTCTTTCAGAAAGGAAGCGAACATAAGGGATCTCCTTTGGGACAACGTTGATCGATTCAAGAAAGAAAGAAAAATTGAAGAAAATGTCGAGGTTATTCAAGCGAACGCCGATGTGCTTCGAGAGAAAAAGACGATTCAAAAGAAAGCCTCGATCATCAACAAGTTTTTTGAAAAAAAACTGAAGCTAAACTAGGCATACCTACTTTGTTCTCGTTGTCTAATGTTAACTTTTGACTGAATTTATGACTTCTATTAGTTTTTACGGTAGTTTGGTTTCTCCATTACGTGCATTAAGAAGAGCTTGAAGCTTTCGAAACTTACAGTTTGTGGGCCAATTCCTGAACCGCTTGCACTGCAGAGAGGGAAGCCTCGAACAACGGCCGAATCTGAGAAATCCATGCGCAGAAGTCGTCGTACATTTGGTTGAACTCTAAAACTCAGACTCCCAACAATAAACAAACACCAAAACTACTTGTGCTCGCTGCTTGACTCATTGGTACTCGGATAGCAATACGGAACAAGCGAGCACACAGCAACTCGAAGGAGAAGCGGCTGAAAGTTTCAGTTCAGAATGTTAGGTGGGGAATTTTTTAACAAGACTCTTGCCTTGCCCAAAAATCTTGCCCAAACCTGTCTGTTTGAAGACTTGCGTCCCGAGTTCCACCTAGTAGTTCTCGAAGGTCACGGATGCGTCGACCGATTCGACAAGACCCACATCGAGTGTTGAGGAGTCTAAAGCACTTGGCTGAGTGACTTCTGACGATTTATGTTCGGTAAAATTTAGGGTAAATTAATTGAAAACTTAAAACTCACGTTTCTTTATCCAAATCATCGGTGAGAATCATAAACGACCGTTCTTGATCAGGAACAATATTGCTTCTTTCGGCTCTCGGCATCCTTCTCCCTTCTCTTCCCACTGCATGCACTATCTTCGCATTCATCGCATCTCTTTCCTCAGTTGTCATCATGAATTCCTTGTAACAATCACATTCCATCACTTGCCTCAAATCGGCAGAGATTTTCTCCTAGAATGGGTCAGTTATTGATAGCTTTTAGGACTTACACATTCTAAGGCAGCGTCGACCATCGTCACAGTTTCTTCACAAATGAAAGCGATCTCGTCAGAAGCTTTGTTGACAACGGAAAAGATTTGTTGCCGAAGGGAATCTCCTTTGAGTGGGGTCACTGCTCCAGATCTATCAGTTTGGTAGAAGTCTCTGAAGTATTAGGCTGTCCAGAAAGTCTTTTCGTACCTTTTCATACTTCCTCCGTTAAAAAGTAACAAATTTACCAATCAAGTTTGCCTGAATAAAAAGTGTTGTTTAATTTTCCATCTTTTTAAGTCAATTTGGGTTCACTTTCAAGCAAGTTCAAGAGTGAATGTTATCTGACTTGATTTGCCTCATTGCTAAAATTAAAATGCGTGGTGCTTGAAATGGAAGATAATATGTATTGATATCGTCTTGAGCAATAAGCCAGCCAATCCCAAATGTTACCTATGCAAGGTGTTCGTTGTCCTCAACTGCGCTGGATCGTTTGCCCTTTTCTTGTCAAGTGAGTCCTTTCCTCTCATGTCCTCGATCGCTTTAAAGATCGCAATTTCGTGATTTTCATCGCTCATCACGAGATTCAAAGCTTTAGCCAACCATGAGAATTTCTCGTTTTCCGGCAGTCTTGATTGGCCCTGAAATTTCTCATTGTAAAGGACTTCACTTTTTTCTTACATCATTGTATTTTTCTATGGCTTTGATGATGTCAGCAGATGCTAGGTGGATGGCTCCAAGTGATTGTCCCAGAAATCTAAAGCACAGATGTAATTCTTTCATTAATTTGACAAAGATAAATATTTTCTTTTAAGATTTCAACCTTCCAGCGGCTCCAGCAAGATAATCTCCAATGGTTTGTTCTTCGAAAAACCGCCGGGCTCCTTCGTGAACCTCAGCCAAAGCTTTCAGAGCCCTAAAATCTTTTTGAACCAATTAAAACAGATAAACAAACTTTCCACAATGGATCACTTGGGTTGAATCAACAGTAATCGGCTTTCTTTTGGCTAAATTGCAAAATAAAGTAGTAGTTTTACTTTTCTACCTTCTTCAACAGCTCCTTCGTTCTCATTTCGATCAACATCTAGCTCTTCAGCTGTGAAAAGATCTTCTATCGAATTGCTAGCCAATCCTAGTTTCTCGTTGATTCTTTTTGTGTCCAATAAAATCTATAATATAAAAGAGATCTATAGGTCTATCTAGATTTGTTTTAATCTCACTACTTTGTTAGGACTTTTAAAAACATTGGCCTGTTAGGCTGTCCAGAAAGTCTTTCGTACCTTTTCGTACTTTTCCGTTTAAAACCAACAAATGCACCAATTGAATTACGGTTTGTTTCATTAGAAAGGCCAATTATTTTTCTGCAAAATAATATTGAAACAAAACGTAGTTCAATCGGTGAATTTTTCTTGTTATTTCTTGTTATTTCTTGTTATTTCTCAACGGAAGCATGAAAAGGAACAAAAAGATTTACTCATCAACCTAATACACGGTGCGCTAAGAGTTCTGTAAAGTTGGCCAGAGCTCAAAAATTGAATTTTGTGTCAGCGCAATGAAGAATATCATAGCAAATAGTGGAACTTTTAAACTATCTAATAGCAAGGTTCAATGATATAGATGATTCTGCAAAAAATTGTGAGACCTAGAAAATTTGGTACTCTATTTGTATTCTGAATTTTCAAATATTACTTTACCAAAAATGGCTCTTAAAATTGTATTGTTTGATGCTGGCTTTCTAGAAAACTCATATTACAAAGAAATGTATTTGCTGTTCAGCTTATTTAAAAAAATGAAGACCATAGATGATCTCAAAAAATTCTTATACTTGAAATTCCAGACTCCCTATTTATAAATTTGTTGCTATTAGAAAATAGAATTCTTCTAGGAAGATTTTATTTTACGCCTTTTATACGCGAGGTGACAGAACTTTTGGCACACTATGTATTTGGTTAATCTCAGTGATTTATATCTTACATCCCAAGCTTGTTTGTAGACTTCGAATGCTTCATCGAGATTCCCATAGAGAAAATGAAGCCCGGCGAGTCCTGAAAGCAAAATTTGAATTGATTTTTAGCAATTCTCGTCTAGATTTTCGAGATTGAACACTTAGCCAATAAAATACTTATTTCTTTGTGAATTACCATGCCGATTTGCGATCAGAGTCCGATTCTTGTCCATTAAATCTCGTCGGCCACGGAGATGAAGGCGAGCAAAGAGGACATTCGGTGTATTGCCCAGCACTGTACCCAAACCAAGTCCTTCGCCAGTCGCTGTCACAATTGAAGCTCTCAACTGAAATTTATGATCGTTAAGCAACTCTCATAGTCAACTTACGTAACACAATCGACTCCAAATTTTTGTGAACAGCTTTTGATTGAGATTTTTCAAGAGAGTTTCCGGGTTTTCCTCAATAGTCGATGTTCGAAGATCTCTACCTGAAATTTGAGAATGTTGAATAAACGTTCATTTCACTTATTTTTGCTTATTTTACTTACTTAGAGCTTGCTTTGTTACTTCAAGTCCAATCTGGTAAGTCCTCTCCTCTAACGGGGCAAAATCCAAAGTGGTCAGATTGGCATTTCTTGGCGGGAGATTCAGCTAAAGATTGAAATTCGATAATCAAGTTTCATTCCTAACTTGATCTATCACATCTTGCTTGTTGTTCCTCCAGAAAAACTGGCGAATGAAATTCAGAAGGAAATCCTTGTCACCGTGGGTGTATTGAACCCAATGAAGTTTGGACCAAATCTCGGGGACGCTGAATGGGAAGATTCCAAGAAAACTGAGTAGGCCGCCAATGTCTGCAAATACAGGGTGTTCAAAAAAAATTCCCCATTTCAACTCACTTCTTTGCAAATGGGACATTACTTTTGTGGAGCTAATTTTTAAGTAACTTATTGTCTTTGTTTTATACTTTAATTTGTATGCAATGTGTACAGATAAATCTTATATTCTGGAAAAGTAGAATCTTATGGGTAAGTAAAAAGGCCCTAAGCTTTTTCTGGAATGTCGTTTTCCTTCGAAAAGAAACTTTTGGATGGCTGGGACGTTAATTTTGTGGACCACTGTATAAAGATCACCGCGATTCTTGAAAGTCAACTTTGAGGCCGGAGTATCCTTTCAACTTTAAATTAGAGATGAAATGGGGACTTTTTAAACCTTCTGTTTTAAAAATTTCAAGATCTTGGTACTAAGAAACTTCGGCAGCCACTTGGAGCCGACTTTGTCAGATCCTGTTCTAGGCGTCTTTTCTAGCCTTGTTCTGTTTTTTCTAGAATAATCTGACCAAGTGCCTCCCCGCAAAATTTATTAGTATCAAAACCTTGAGATAAATTCTAAGTTTCCCTCACCAGAAAGCGATCTCTGTAGTGGAGTGCCAGTGACGCACCACCTTGCTCTTGAACGCAACTTGTGACACATCAGAGCGGCTCTTCTTGTGCCTCCCTCAACCATTTGACTCTCGTCCAGGCAGATCTGAAATCAAAATGATTAAAATCAAGATTTGTTGCGCATTTCATTGTCCATTTAGCAACTAAAACCCCTATTTTTGCGATTCAAAACACACCCTCCACCAGTTGATCGACAAAAGAGGCGACGGGGAGAGTTGAGCGCGAGCCATTTTCCGGAGTCCTTCTGAAAACAGTTTCCATTAGCTATTTAAACGTTTCTGGATAAAAAATTATAAATCTAAGTCTAGATTCTATAGCTGACATACCTTTTGGTTTCCAGTCAACAAGATAGAGCTCCTTTTCAAGGACACTATAGGTGGTCAAAACGATGTCTTGACTTCCCAGAAGCTCTGGATGTTTGTATCCATGAACGAACACTCCTTGGTACAACTAAATAGTTTCACAATTTTCAGAGTCATTCGTACTCGTACTTACATCAACAGTGACATTTTCTCGAATGTGTCTCCGAATTTCCTCATACCACTGTGAGAGAATCGAGCTAGGGACAACGATTAAAGTGGCTCCGGCATCGACTGTCTGGAATAGTGTGTTCTTCGTTATTAAGGCGCTTTCTAAAGCGTGCGCTTCAAAACTCCGCCGTAATTATGCAAATTTGTTTAATCACGAGGCATTATGAATCATAAAATTTAGCCTTCTATTCTACAACTTATAATAGTGTTTTCTCAAACCGACTTCATCAATCATGCATGTTGGGCACTTGAAATTCGTTGTATCATAGTTTGCCGGCAAGGTGACTCGATCGGAGCAACATCTTTCATAACAAGAGACACAAGTTAACTAAATAAGTGATGCTAATAAAAGTCTTTATTTGATTGTAATAACTATTATCTAATGGATCAGTTTCGTTTTGGTCAGCTTTAACTCACCCAAAAGTTCTTGCTCTTATTTGGCAGCTGGTTGTTGTAGTTGAGGACGCCTTTTACACTTTTTGCTCGGATTTTGTCCTGAACTTTAGAATGAACTAGAACTTTCTAACTGACTGATCAAGTCGAATATCAAATATTTCCTTTACCATTTCTTTGATTCCCATATCTCCTTCAATCGAAGCAGTGACAGAAGAAACGAGATACTCAACCGTCTCCACAATTGGATCTTCTCTTCTGAAAGTGTTCAGTGCAGATTAGGGTTTTAATAACAAGTAAGAAGACAAGTAAACTAACCTCTTCTTAACATGATTTTTCTTAATGATGTCCGGGTCTGGATTGTTCGGGTTTCGAGTGGAGATCAAAGCGAGCAGTTCTACTGTTTTCCCCAATCCCATTTCTTCCGCCAAAATCCCTCCTGAAACTTGTTGGTTTAAAAATCAGCGAGCATTTCACTACCTTGCAGAGAAAGTTCGATATCCCATCTTTGTTTCGCAAATAGGCCACAATATGGAAAATAGTAGATACCTTCTTGAACCTCAATTGAAGAGAATTCGGTGGCTGCTTTGAGTTGAGGGTGTAACTCTTTCTAAATCGAGAAATGCTTAGACATTTGACATCTATTAGGCTGGCCATGTTTTCATTCTTAATGCAACAAAATTTCTGCAGCTTTGAAGCGGCTAATTTTCTAATATGAGTTGTAACTTACGTGTATCATGAACCTCACAGCCTCTTCTTGGTACGGCCTCAAAGTTGCGGTTAAGTCCTGCATCTGAAGCTCGTATCGTGGTGCAATCCTTCGGCCTTCCTTCAACTCTTCAAAGTAGCCATGGAAATCCTCCCGTTGCAACTCGGCTTCTTCGCTTTGAATCATGGGTAGATCCTTAAATTTTGAAAGATTTTGATTTGACACTTTTACAAATTAAATATTTATGAGCCTTAAAGTTTGTACTAGAGCCTGATTATCAAATACTCACCAAATCAGGCATCATTGCCATCAAAAGAAATCTTAGAGTTGTCGGCGCTCTTTTCATCAGTCGATCCTTTAACAAAAACGCAGTTTGATCATGATTTTTCCAGGAGGGTAAGACGAATGATTCCTGAAAACTAATGTTGATACTAACGACTTTTGATTTTACCTTTTGATAGACATCAACAAAAAAGCCATCTTCCTCGATATCTGTTGGGATTGCGAGAGAAATGCCGAGACCACGATAATGTCTAAACCGAATCGATTATCCCTTTCGAAAATTTTAAGCTTACTTCAAATGTGTTCCATAGAAATTCATTGATTGTTGGGTCCAAGGCAGTGCTCCGATACAAGTCACAGAATAATAGGCTTGAGCGCCTTTCCAAGGAGATGTCGTTTTGACTGGTTGATAGATCTGAAAGCAAAAGAGCGTTAAGTGCTTGGTCAAAATATTGTAAATGTAGATCCTCTATTGTTTTATCGTTTCCTCAACCTGAATCTCATCCGTGAAAGTCAAAAAATAATAAAACCACCTTAGAACGCTTGCTCACCTTTACTTCCCCATCAACTTCATCGTACAAAATGATTTGAGAAGAGTCTGCACTTGATAGCAATTCGGGAATATTTTCTTTCGAGATTTGAATCCTCCCCAAGTACACGGATTGTTTCGGTTCCCTTCCATCAAGTTCCAATAAGAAGCAGCTCGTACGAATTAACCACTAAAAATTGATTGTTTTAGACAAACTTTTTTAAAAATGAACCTCAATAGTTGCCTTTTTCGGTGGGTTCTCTTCTGGAGAGATGTTCTCCACATCTGAATCCGAATCTGGCGCCTGAATCCGAATCCGAAAGGGTCTTCTAATCATCCTGAAAGTTATGACTAAAAGGGTTAAAATCTCTGTAGAAAAAATCAGGAAAATAACAAGATAATAGGACGTTGATAAGGAAGCAAATCGAAGTGAAAAACAATCGTCAAAAAATAAGAATTTCTTTGAAATTAATCAACATTGAGTTTCTGCACAGGGGGTCCCTTCATCATCATCGTCCTCTTCCTCCGCATCCGATTCGTCATGAACAGATGCCGCGACCCCGTTTGGCACAACACAAACTTGAATTTTTTTGTTGTAGAATCAATCTCAAATTTGTCTTCTCTTGTCAGAACTCTTGGCAACGAGTGCACTTCAAGAGGGAGAAAGCTCGCTCGAAAAGAGACATTTCCAAAATAAATTCGAAGATTGGCGAATCTAAATTGAAAAATAGGTAAAGAGAAAAAGGTTTTGAAAGTGAAAAGTGAAGAGAAATTATTTCTCCTTTGAGCTATCTTTCCTTTTAAATCGCTACTGGCTGCGACATCTGCATCATACTGGCTATCGCTACGACATCTGCTGGCCAAGGGGGGTTGAGAAGAGACAATTTGTGCCAACGGCCTGATTAGCTCAAAAAATGAACGAGATAGTGAGAGTGAGAAAGAGAACAAGAATTGAATGGGAAATTCGAGAATTTTGGGTTATTGATTTTTGAAGATTTGAGGCACGGTACTGGGGAAATCAACTATCAATAAATAACGAGCGATAAAAGTGAAAGCCAATAACCATTAGTAAAATATTTTATTGCTTTAACAAAAAAGTGCAACCGATAACAATGAAATTTAGGACAACAATAAAAATCAAATTTTTTTAATATCAGTCAAAAGCTGAGAAAGATGTTGCACAAGATCACAACCGGGCAAGCGACCATTAAAAATAGCGGTAAAACGTTGCTTTTGTCGAGCCAATACAGTTTTCTTCCGTGGGTAGTTTTGTCCAAAAGTGAGATTGATAGCCGATGAAAGCTTGAAACGGTTGTTATCAGCCATAGCTCGTGAAGTGGCGATCATTGCTTGTTGACGCTTTTGCTAAATTTAGTTGCTTGAATAATGGGCAAAATGCCCAAAAACAATGCGTTGTTCACGCCGTTCCCTGCATTCATCTTCGTATTTCCTTTTCCTTGCCTTCTCTTCAGCCTTTAGACGTGCCTTCTCATCTTCAGCTTTTTTCTAATATCAAACAATTACAAATCGAAAATTAAAAGCTCACATCTTCCCATTCTTGCACGCGTGCGAGACGCCTTTTAGCTGCACGTACCGCAAGACGATGCTTGCGAACCGCTTCCAACTTTTCATGATACTCCATCATCTGTAAACAGTTGAGTGACTTTTACCAAACCTTTTGACGCAAAAGCTTGTGTTCCTTGCCTAACTTGATCAAACGCATTTGTTCTTCAGAGCGCTTCTGTTCCTCAAAAGTGTTGCGCTCGGTGAGCTCTTGCTCGAGAATTAGTTTCGCCCTTTTCTCCCTTTCCACTTTATACATCTCGATCTTGCGTCTAAAATGATTTCAAATCATCTTAATATCAAAACTGTTACCTTCGTTGTTGAATCCTTTCATAGTCGCCGCTCTTATGCATCGTAGACACCCGCGCATTTCCTGATTTGTCCGACAATCTTTACTCGTCGTTCCTCACCGTCCAGATGCACGACCATTTTTTGCAACTTATAATGTATCAATTGTAGATGAGAACGAACACCATCAATGCCGAGCTATAAGAAGCCACGTTCTTAAAAAAGACTTTAATTACTTGTGTGCTGTGCCATGTAAAATCACGAGCGTCTTCCAGATCGACATTCTCAGCCAAAGTCGCCACATCATAACTTCCAAACTTGACGCAATTTACTTGATGATTAATGTTTGCCTAAATTTCTGTTTATGTATTTCCCTTCAAATTTCTATACCTTGATCAAACGCCGCTTTCCTGCATCCGCCAAAAAATATTCAAGTTGCAAATCATTAAAGTATGGAAGCACGGCACGCAAACAAGTTCACGACAGAGACTCATAAATGAGGGAAATCTAAAGCCAACCATGTACAGAGTACAAGCAATAAAAGGCACCTGATTCAAAGCTTTGGTGGCAAAAGCGTTTCGGAGCGATTCAACGTATTGATCATGGCATTTCTTTTCGACGATTTTACCCAACTCCACTTCAGCAATCTTCACGCGAAAATTCGGCTTGAAGCTCTTCTCCATCAGTTTGTAAAGGGCTTGAGTCTCGTTGCTGGCCAATTCAAAAATTCCTTTGAATTGCCGCTTCTCGCAGAATTCCATCTCGAGTCGGAGTAATTGGTAGCCTTAGCAGGTTAGTCAGTACTCTAAAATTAATTGGATTAAAAAAAAATCTATTAGACCAGGATAGAGGCCATGCTTCAAACGGTAAAGCGAATAAAAAAGAAAGGATCGATCACTAACTGGCCGCACAACATTGACGTTTCTTTATTTGGTAGGGCTTTTTTAAAATAACATTTACATAACCATTTTTATTTATTTAGCAACAAAATTTCTACGAAAGGATACGTGTTCCCAATTCAAAAAAGGAGATGCAAAAGCCTTGAAGATATTTGCGCACAATGTCGGTCTAGCTTTACTAAAGCAGGGTGTCATTACAATTACGTGCATTATCTTTGTAGTAAATAAATTTAGAATAAGTTCTGGGCAGCTGATGCAACGTTTTTCTCGTGCCCTAAGGACTTTGCTCAACTTTTTATCATCGGAGTGCAAGTTTGTTGAGTTTTTGTATTCAAACATTGGCTTTAGTTGGATCTCATACTCGCATCCATCTCATACTGCGGTCAGACTTAACGAAGAAATGACGCAAATAATCAACCGTTTCAAGCTTTCATCGGCTATCAATCTCACTGTTGGACAAAACTACGCACGGAAGATAACTGTATTGGCTAGACAAAAGCAACGTTTTACTGCTATTTCTAATGGTCGCTTGCCCGGTTGCGATCTTGTGCAACATCTTTCTCAGCTTTTGACTTAGATTAAAAAAATTTGATTTTTATTGTTGTCCTAAATTTCATTGTTATCGGTTGCACTTTTTTGTTCAAGCTATAAAATATTTTACTAATGGTTATTCGCTCCTGGAAAGGACTAATTTAGATAAATATTGGAAGATTGCGCAAAAAATTGGAAGATTTCATAAAGAATCGAAGAAAATTTTAAAAAAACAATAAAAAAGCTCAAAAATGAAAATAATGATAAAAAACCCGAGTGCTTAATACAGTGTTAAAGTTGCGCAAATAAAATGGCGGAAATTAGCCTACCCCGAATAAACAGAAGGGAATGGCAACAAATAACAGGTACATTTTAACTTTTTAAAACTTTGAATTAAATAACCTTGATCATGTAATTAAAACATTAATAGTGTGTACTTTTGCTGCGTGTAGGTAAATTTCTTCTTTCCTTGCACGTTTAATTTTTTTTGGCAAATTAGCGAAAATCAGGCACCAAGAACTTCAAGTCCTCGGTCAGCCATAGATCCAATGCAATGAATCTTGGTGCAGCAATAGCCTGCACCTTTCGCCTGTTTTCACTTTTATCACTAATACAGTGTTAAAGTTGCGCAAATGACCCTTGTTGCGCCAACGTACTTGCACAAATGACCCTGTTGCGCAAATAAAATGGCGGAAATCAGCCTACCCCAAAAAGCCACCATAGAACCCCTGTAAGTAAAGCTTTTTCGGGTTGATTAGTATTTTTAGAAACCTCAAGAACTACTCTTTTTAACGAGATAAAAAGAATTTTACGAAGAAAACCGAATTTTTACCCTTTTTAGAGAGTCACGACACGATAATGGTGGATTTTTGTGGATGGTTTTTATGACCCGCAGTTTTCTTTGGTCCTTAATAAGCATATGTGACAAATTTGAGTACTAAAATTAACATTAACACGGAATTTGCATAGCAAACAGGCAAAAATTCTATTTTGCAATTTTCCAAAAAACTGTTTTTGGTTAATCCACATAATTATACCCTCAAGTGAAAAATTACTTTATTAGTAAATTAAAACAACACAACAACAAGTGAAATAAACTTTAAAACTTTAATAATCAATGGCAGCTCCAGTTGCGAATCAGCTGAAACATTCGGAATGTGGAACTGGATTAGAGGTCAGATAAAAAGTAGACTATTGGAGAAAATAAAGCTAGAGCTGGTGTCTTATTGAATTCCTTGAATCCCGAAGACATCCTTGAGCGTTTGCACTGTCCATCCCTCTTCGAATAGATGATTCTGGGTGATTCGATAGATTTCCTAAACATTAAAATATTGTTAGTTGCTAGATTTTAATTTTCTTTACATTCGAATCAACAAACCTCCTCAATTGAGTTCTGCACGACGAAATGGTGCACGGTAGTCGGCTTTGTTTGGCCAAAACGATCAATTCTACCAATTGCCTAAAACGAGTTCTAGTTGCCAAAAGTCGGAAAAGCTTTAAAAATTGTTTTTCTTACACTTACCTGAGCTTCAACACTTGTTTCGACAATCGGTTCCGCAAAAATCACATGATTTGCTTCGGTGAGGTTGAGTCCATTGGCACCGCTTCAAACAGACCATCACGGCATCAAACAGACCTGTATTTCAGTGTTAATTTCTAGCAATTCCTCTAGGACCACCTTCAAATCATGAGACAACTTGAATTCTTTCAACGTAGAATTCCTCTTGGTGTTCGTCTTCAGCTCAACAAAGGCGATCTGACATTGCGAAAAGGCTGAGTGTAGAGCCCGGAGCACTGGATCCATCGAAGAAAAGACGAGAATCTGAAATTAGATTAAATGTTTGAGGAAAATTTTGGGCTCCTGACCGAAATGCGGGTGTTTTGGAAAATGTTTGAGTATGTTTCGTCGAGGTCATTCAGCTGCTTGTCTTTATCATTCTTTTGAACGAGATTAGCCTCAAGTATCCATTGATTAGCCTCTTGTATTCAGTATTTTAGAATCAAGTTCCTGATCCATCAAAATTTTCAATTATATCATTTGCTTATTTCATTTGATACAATTGTTAATAGTCCGAATAAACCTATCTATTAGGTTGAGGAAAAAGTAATATCGGTTTTGAATTCCCGTTGTAGGCAATTTTTCAGTTCTTTGCTTATGCGATTTTTTTTCAAATAGATATCAGCTAGACACTTTATACTTTCATATTATATTTGACTTTTAGAAATTTTTACAAATTTAACGATTATTTCAGGTACAAAATGCAAGACCAAAAGTTTCGACTTCGAGCCGCTTTGTGGTATCATATTAAACAAAGGAAATCTGCGGCTGAATCGCATCGGACAATCATTGAAGTTTTTGGGGAAGACAGCATTAGACAAGCCAAAGATGGTTTCAGCGGTTCAAAGATGGAAATGAAAGTCTCCAAGGCGAGGAACGGTCTGGACGACCTGAAGAGATTTCAGATGGGAATTTGGTTGATGCCATTGAACTCAATCCACATTTTTTGTGGATTGAGAATCGAAAACCCCACATTTTTTGAGGATGGGATCAGGAACTTACGACGAAGATGGGAACAAGTCATCAATAATAAAGGAGAATATCTCATTGATTGATGTGTGTTTCTTTATGTTTTTATCAATAAACAGTTTTGTGAAAAAAAACCGACATTACTTTTTCCTCAACTATTGAACAACATTCAAAATACTCGGATTTCGGCCAGCTTTTGCCTTTGGAACGTACTTTTGCATTTGGATCTTCTCTGGTGATCTCGTAAATTCTCAAAACGATTGCTGAGACTTTGACAGAAAGTGAAACATCTTTGGGGAGCTGTTTTCCCAAGTCCTCTAGTTTTTTCTTGCTCGATCCAGGCATCTGCTCGTTGTTGATAGCAACATTTGGACGAGAAACGACCTGTGACAATCAAGTTAATGAAAGATCTTGGCCAGTTAGTTTTGACCTTTATTGACCTAATGAGTCTTATTGATGTTTTAAATTCATTCCAATGAGTCTCACTCACCTTGGTCACTTTGTAATCGATAGCCCTAGACCGACATCTGACACATTCAACGTTTTCTCTCATTTTTTTCTTCTCTATTCTCTTTCTGAAAATTACAATTGAAGATGTTTCAAGTTTCATTTCTTTCTAAAAATGCTTACAATCGCTTCCAGCATCCTAGACAAACAGCGTGAGCACAGGGGAAAACCATCCACTCATTCTCGAGAGTATTGTAGCAAATGGGACAGTCTCCTGGCGATCCGATATTGGTTCTAAAAAAAATCGAATTATTAGTCTAGTTCACAAAAGATTTGATTTATCTATGTTATTGGCTGTTTTTCGAAATTACTTACGCATGAAGATAAACAATCAAAGCAATCTCTCTCTGACGTTCAACGGCGAATTGTTGATCTGCGATTCTGAAGGCTTGAAGCAGCCGCTGAACAAGCTTTTGGTAAACAACTGATTTTAATGGAAGTAATTCTTAAACCTACATTATCTTTCTTCTTGTTCACGACCGTCTTCATCTCCAGCGTTCCTCCATAGGCTCTAGGAACGAAAATCTCCATACCCTCTTCGATCCTCTTTGACGCGTTCTCAAGTTCGACCCTGAAATTTAAATGCTAATGATTTTGAACAAGACTACCGTAAAAACTCGAACTCGCAAATAGAAGCGCACTCTCCAATAGAAGCGTCACTTCTATTTTATTTCGCGCACCTTGTTACTGTACTAAGCTGCAAAAATATGTATTTTGAGATGCATCTCTTTCTTTTAAGCATCTGCTTAAAACTTTCCACTTTCAATTAACCTTTAATTAACTAACTTTCTACTCTTACTTACTTTCTTTATTATTATTTTCTTTTTTGGTTTGAAGAATAATGTTTTCTTTTTTTAGATTGATGTCGGAGCCATCTGGAAGTTCGAATCGACTCGAAGAATTTCGTGATCACCGAGAACACGGATTCTTTCAGAAAGGAAGCGAACATGAGGGATCTCCTTTGCGAAACGACAACGTCAATTTTGGATTTTTTGGATTGGACAACGAAATTGGATTCCTTGACGGAAGGACGAAAGGACGCGAACACATGAGGATCTTGATTAGGACAACGTTAATCACGTGGTCCAAAAAGATTTCGAGGTTATTCAAGACAACTCCGATGTCCTTCGAGAGAAAAAGACGATTCAAAAGAAAGCCTCGATCATCAACAAGTTTTTTGAAAAAAACTGAAGCAAAGCTGGGTCTACCTACTTTATTTTCGTTGCTTAATGTTAACTTTTTAATGAATTGTTTGTACCTAAGTTTCTGTTGTTCAAAAACTATTTCAAACGTTTTGAATTTTAACCGGGTTTTTGCATGAAATTTCTCGATTTGTTTTGTTGGATTTTTCATTCTTGCATCGAAAAATAGAAGCGCAGTCTAGAGAAAGAATGAAAAATAGAAGCATGTGCGCTTCTATTAGTTTTTACGGTAGTTTGGTTTCTCAATTACGTGCATTAAGAAGAGCTTGAAGCTTTCGAAACTTACAGTTTGTGGGCCAATTCCTGCACCGCTTGCACTGCAGAGAGCGAAGCCTCGAAGAACGGCCGAATCTGAGAAATCCATGCGCAGAAGTCATCGTACATTTGGTTAAACTCTAAAACTCAGATTTCCAAACATTAAACAAGCACCAAAAGTACTTGTGCTCGTTGCTTGACTCATTGGTACTCGGATAGCAATACGGAACAAGTGAGCACACAGCAATTCGAAGGAGAAGCGGCTGAAAGATCAAGTTCAGAATGTTAGATGGGGAATTTTTTAACAAGACTCTTGACTCGCCCAAAAATCTTGCGCAAACCTGTCTGTTTGAAGACTTGCGTCCCGAGTTCCACCCAGTAGTTCTCGAAGGTCACGGATCCGTCGACCGATTCGACAAGACGCACATCGAGTGTTGAGGAGTCTAAAGCACTTGGCTCAATGGCTTCTGACGATTTATCTTCGGTGAAATTTGGAGCAAATTACTTGAAAACTTAACACTCACGTTTCTTTATCCAAATCATCGGTGAGAATCATAAACGACTGTTCTTCATCGTTCTTCCTGCTTCTTTCGGCTCTCGGCATCCTTCTCCCTTCCCTTCCCGCTCTGTGCACTCTTTCCGCATTCATCGCATCTCTTTCCTCAGCTGTCATCATGAATTCCTTGTAACAATCACATTCCATCACTTGTCTCAGATTGCCAGAAATTTTCTCCTAGAATTGTTCAGTTATTAATGGCTTTTAGGACTTACAGATTCTAAGGCAGCGTTGACCATCGCCACAGTTTCTTCACAAATGAAAGCTATCTCGTCCGAAGCTTTGTTGACAGCGGAAAAGATTTGTTGCCGCAGGGAATCTCCTTTGAGTGGGGTCACTGCTCCAGATATATCAGTTTGGTAGAAGTCTCTGAAGTATTAGGCTGTCCAGGAAGTCTTTTCGTACCTTTTCATACTTCCTCCATTAAAAAATAACAAATTTACCAATCAACCTATGTTTGCTCTGAATAAAAAGTGTTTATTTTCAATTTTCCAGCTTTTTAAGTCCATTTGTGTTCCCTTTCAAGCAATTTCAAGCGTGTTATCTGATTTGATTTGCCTCATTGCTAAAATTAAAATGCTTGATCGTTTGAATGGAAGATAGTATGTATTGCTATCGTCCTGTTTAGTAAGCCGGTCAGTCCTGAATGTTACCTATGCAAGGTGTTAGTTGTCCTCAACCGCGCTGGATCGTTTGCACTTTTCTTGCCAAGTGAATCCTTTCCTCTCATGTCGTCTATCGCTTTAAAGATCGCAATTTCGTGATTTTCATCGCTCATCTTCGAAGAACCGCCGGGCTCCTTCGTGAACCTCAGCCAAAGCTTTAAGAGCCCTAAAATCTTTTTGAACCAATCAAAACAGATAAACAAACTTTCCACAATGGATCACTTGGGTTGAATCAACAGTAATTGGCTTTATTTTGGCTAAATTGCAAAATAAAGTAGTAGTTTTACTTTCCTACCTTCTTCAACAGCTCCTTCGTTCTCATTTCGATCAAGATCTAGCTCTTCGACTGTGAAAAGATCTTCAATCGAATTACTCGCCAATCCTAGTTTCTCGTTGATTCTTTTTGTGTCCAATAAAATCTATAATATAAAAGAGATCTATAGATCTATCTAGAATTGTTTTAATCTCACTACTTTGTTAGGACTTTTAAAAACATTGGCCTGTTAGGCTGTCCAGAAAGTCTTTCGTTCCTTTTCGTACTTCCGTTTAAAACCAACAAATGCACCAATTGAACTACGGATTGTTTCATTAGAAAGGCCAATTATTTTTCTGCAAAATAATATTGAAACAAACCGTAGTTCAATCGGTGAATTTGTTATTTCTCAACGGAAGTATGAAGCGGAACGAAAAGATTTACTCATCAACCTAATACAGGGTGCGCTAAGAGTTCTGTCACTTTCATAAAGTTGGCCAAAGCTCAAAAATATCGTAGCAAATAGTAGAGCTTTTAAACTATCTAGTAGCGAGGCTCAATGATATAGATGATTCTGCAAAAAATTGTGAGAGCTAGAGAATTTAGTTGTATTCTGAATTTTCAAATATTACTTTACCAAAAATGGCTCTTAAAATTGTATTGTTTGATGCTGGCTTTCTAGAAAACACATATTACATTTGCTTATTGAAATCTATTTGCTGTTCAGCTTATTTAAAAAATGAGGACCATAGATAGTCTCAAAAAATTCTTATACTTGAAATTCCGCCAAATCGTCCGCGACCAGACTCCCTATTTATAAATTTGTTACTATTAAAAAATAGAATCGTTCTAGGAAGCTTTTATTTGACGCTTTTTATACGTGAGGTGACAGAACTTTTGGCGCACTATGGCGCACCAGGAAGGAAACCAGGAATTTGGTTAATCTCAGTGATTTATATCTTACATCCCAAGCTTGTTTGTAGACTTCGAATGCTTCATCGAGATTCCCATAGAGAAAATGAAGCCCGGCGAGACCTGAAAGTAAAATTTGAATTGATTTTTAGCAATTCTCGCCTAGATTTTTGAGATTGAACCCCTAGTCAATAAATGTCTATTTATGTCTTTGTGAATCACCATGCCGATTTGCGATCAGAGTCCGATTCTTGTCCATTAAATGTCGTCGGCCACGGAGATGAAGGCGAGCAAAGAGGACATCAGCATTCTCCGCCTTGTTAAAAATAATAAAACCACTTTAGAACACTTGCTCACCTTTACTTCCCCATCAACTTCATCGTGCAAAATGATTTGAGAAGAGTCTGCACTTGATAGCAATTCGGGAATATTTTCTTTCGAGATTTTAATCCTCCCCAAGTACACGGATTGTTTCGGTTCCCTTCCATCAAGGCCCAATAAGAAGCAACCCGTACGAATTAACCACTAAAAATTGATTGTTTTAGACAAACCTTTTAAAAAATGAACCTCAATAGTTGCCTTTTTGGTTGTGTTCTCTTCTGGCAAGACCATCTCCACATCTGAATCCGAGGAATTTTCTGATTCGATGGTTTCGACATCGGAATCCGAATCTGGCGCTGGAGCTGCGTTACGGGCAGAACCACCGGTAATAAGTGTTCTACTCATCCTGAAAGTTAAGACTTCTGTGGTTACAATTTCTGTAGAAAAAAAGATAAACAACAAGATAATGAGACGTTGATAAGGAAGCAAATCGAAGTGAAAAACAATCGTCAAAAAATAAAAATTTCTTTGAAATTAATCAACATTGAGTTTCTGCACAGTGGGTCCCTTCATCATCATCGTCCTCTTCCTCCGCATCCGATTCGTCATGAACAGATGCCGCGACCCCCTTTGGCACAACCCAAACTTGAATTTTTTTGGTTGTAGAATCAATCTCAAATTTGTCTTCTCTTGTCTGAACTTTTGGCAACGAGTGCACCTCAAAAAGGAGAAAGCTCGCTCGAAAAGAGAGATTTCCAAAATAAATTCGAAGATTGGCGAATCTAAATTGAAAAATAGGTAAAGAGAAAAAGGTTTTGAAAGTGAAAAGTGAAGAGAAATTATCTCTCCTTCGAGCGATCTTTTCTTTTATATCGCTACTGGCTGCGACATCTGCATCATACTGGCTATCGCTACGGCATCTGCTGGCCAAGGGGGGTTGAGAAGAGACAATTTGTGCCAACGGCTCGATTAGCTCAAAAAATAAACGAGATAGTGAGAAAGAGAACAAGAATTGAATGGGAAATTGGACAATTTCGGGTTATTGATTTTTGAAGATTTGATGCACGGTGCTGGGGAAATCAACTATCAATAAATAACGAGCGATAAAAGTGAAAACAGGTGAAACCATGGCTATTGCTGCACTAAGATTCCTAGGTCGTACCAGGATTTGGCTTTGATTTCGCCTGGTCTTACTTGACCTGGCTAACATGGATTTTGGCTTTTAGGAACAGGTGAAACTAGTTTCCATTTTCTCTGTTAGAAATTGGGTTTTGTGAAGTGCTTTAAATCTGAGGATTTAAATGGACCTAAGATCAAAAAATTATGTTCAAGGAAAGATGAATTTAATGGATTGATCAATACAACGAGATATAAACTTTTAATGAGATCTCTAGAACACTTCACAAAATTTTCTGAGCTTGTCGTTTCAACGGATAAAGACTGATGAAGTAATCGAGCAAATTACCGAAATTACTATTAAAGCTCATCTAATGCTTTTTCATCTCCCACAATTCCTACGGGAAAAGCGTTGCATTGGATCTATGGCTGATGGAGGACTTGAAATTCTTCGTGCCTGATTTTCGCTACTTTGCCAAAAATAATTAAACGTGTGTAAAATTAAAGAAATATATTTATACTTTGATCTTTATAATTTCTTGTGAGACCGTGTCTCCGTGTGGTTCAATGGTAGATGTCTTGAAAACGCACAATTTATCAAGACTTTCCTTTATTAGGGCAAACTTCGCTCAAACTGGAGTAACCTGGCACTACCACAATTACTTCAACACTTGCGTGTGAAAAAAGCGATGAATGGAAAAGGGAGTACACAACTGACTCAAAACAATGGTTAAATAATGGGTTTTTAAGTACACAAACGGACAACTGATTATCGTCTAGTGGCTGATTACGGTAGTTTATCCATCAACTTTGAATTTTAACTTGTGTATTAAATTTTGACTAACTGCAGAGCAGTAGCAATTCGTCACACTCCGCCCCGATGAGAAATCTGGGCGCAAGCCCGGATTGCCCCGCCCGAAGAAACCTTTTTAACTTGCCCATAATGGGCGTTAAATTTTATTGATGAGGGGTCACTCTTCCTTTTTGGCCTCGATTGTTGAACTTTGGGAAAAACTTGCGGAAGCTGAAAACTTGGTGATAAATGTGAAATTTGGCACTAAACTTGGCATAAATTTGACACTAATGTCTAAGGATGTAACATATCGAACAATGAGCCCTAATGGCTTGTAAATGGAAAAAAAAATTTTGGAAACTTGGCATAAAAATGGGTATGAGGGGAAACTTGGGCTAGTTTATGTTATCAAGTAAGTTATCAAGACGACTTGATCTTTGGCCGCGATATCCTTGGCGCTCCAGTTCCTCGCAGTAGCCTACGTGATGCGGCCCATCACAAAAACTGCATCGCACTCTCGGCTTCAAGCAGGTTCCTCCGTGATTTTTGAGGCAATTCCGTGAAATACAGAGTCCATGTCGACTTGCAATGCGCATTCGTTTCACATAATTGATTCGAAGAGCACACTTGGTCGCATCCTTGCAATCGCCCTTCTCACAAAAGAAACAATTCTTTGGAATAAACATCATTGGTGCCTTCTTGACCTCTGGGGCTTCTTTGTAGTCGCTACCTCGGCGCTTTCCACTTTGAATCTCGCGCACGATTTCGTCCTTCATGTCGCTGATTGACTAGTCGATATGTTTCACCAAGGATTCCTTCAATTTGGCGATTTCCTCTTGAATGTGTCCCTTGATGACCAAAGGAGCAAATCTTCTCGCCGACGCGCGACTTGAATAATCGATTAATGGAATAAAGGATAAACTCGGCAATTTTGGATTGAGTGGAGATAATGGTTCAAGTGATGTTTCTGTTGTTGATTTTTGACTAGGTAGGTAGTTAATTTTTATTATCTTTTGTTGTTTCATTTTTGAATTTCATGCTAATAAATTTATAGAAAGTCCTTCGTTCTAAAAGAATTTTTTGAAAAAAATTCGATATCTTTTCTATTTCTAAATATTTTTTCTAACGCAGAGATCTCTAATAGTAGTGCACCTTATTAAAGGTGCACTACCGAAGCCTCATTAATTTTTTTTAATACCAAAATAAATTTGCATTTTTATCAACTATTAGGCTGTCCAGAAAGTCTTTTCGTCCCGTTTCGTACTTCCGTTGAAAAATAACAAAGTCACCAATTCGTCTATGGTTTACTCTAAATAAAAAGTATTTATTGTTCAATTTCCCATCTTTTTAAGTCAGTTTCGGCTCACTTTCAAGCAAATTCGAGAGTGAAAACGTGTTTTTCATAAAAATCTATAAAAACCTCTACAAAGTAATTGGCTGAATGAAACTCTGAAAATTTGGCTATCCAACTTTTTGTGCTCGATCTTTTATCTATGATACCAAAATAGGTTTCCTTAACTAAAGTCTCCGCATCATCAAGCCATCATCAAGCTTTTTGACTACCCGACTTCACGCTCGCAAAAAAATCCAATTATAAGACATTTTAAACCAGTTTGAATGGTATTTTGCAGAAAAATAATTGACCTTTCAAGTACAACAAACCGTAGTTCAATTGGTGCATTTCTTGGTGTGCATTACGAAAAGAAACGAAAAGAACTAATAGAACACGTTTTTTCGCCAAGCTTCTATCGACAGAAGAACTCTCTGCTCCATCAACAATTCCTTTTCAATTACCCGTTGTGTATCTCCCTTTCCAGCAACAATTACTGCACGAAAAGCGAGTTTCATAAATGGCGAATAGGTGCCTTTATTGCCGATTTCAAAGAAATTCTTATTTTTTGACGATTGTTTCGCACTTCGATTTGTTTCCTTATCAACGTCTCATTATCTTGTTGTTTTCCTGTTTTTTTTCTACAGAAATTTTAACCCTTTTAGTCATAACTTTCAGGATGAGTAGAACACTTATTACCTGTGGTCCTGCCCGTAACCCAGCTCCAGCGCCAGATTCGGATTCCGATGTCGAAACCATCGAATCAGAAAATTCCTCGAATTCAGATGTGGAGATGGTCTTGCCAGAAGAGAACCCACCGAAAAAGGCAACTATTGAGGTTCATTTTTAAAAAAGTTTGTCTAAAACAATCAATTTTTAGTGGTTAATTCGTACGAGTTGCTTCTTATTGGAACTTGATGGAAGGGAACCGAAACAATCCGTGTACCTGGGGAGGATTCAAATCTCGAAAGAAAATATTCCCGAATTGCTATCAAGTGCAGACTCTTCTCAAATCATTTTGTACGATGAAGTTGATGGGGAAGTAAAGGTGAGCAAGCGTTCTAAGGTGGTTTTATTATTTTTTGACTTTCACGGATGAGATTCAGGTTGAGGAAACGATAAAACAATAGAGGATTTACATTTGCAATATTTTGACCAAGCACTTAACGCTCTTTTGCTTTCAGATCTATCAACCAGTCAAAACGACATCTCCTTGGAAAGGCGCTCAAGCCTATTATTCTGTGACTTGTATCGGAGCACTGCCTTGGACCCAACAATCAATGAATTTCTATGGAACACATTTGAAGTAAGCTGAAAATTTTCGAAAGGGATAAACGATTCCGTTTAGACACTATCGTGGTCTCGGCATTTCTCTCGCAATCCCAACAGATATCGAGGAAGATGGCTTTTTTGTTGATGTCTATCAAAAGGTAAAATCAAAAGTCGTTAGTATCAACATTACTTTTCAGGACTCGTTCGTCTTACCCTCCTGGAAAAATCATGATCAAACTGCATTTTTGTTAAAGGATCGATTGATGAAAAGAGCGCCGACAACTCTAAGATTTCTTTTGATGGCAATGATGCCTGATTTGGTGAGTATTTGATCATCAGGTTCTAGTACAAACTTTAAGCCTCATAAATATTTAATTTGTAAAAGTGTCAAATCAAAATCTTTCAAAATTTAAGGATCTACCCATGATTCAAAGCGAAGAAGCCGAGTTGCAACGGGAGAATTTCCATGGCTACTTTGAAGAGTTGAAGGAAGGCCGAAGGATTGCACCACAATACGAGCTTCAGATGCAGGACTTAACCGCAACTTTGAGGCCATACCAAGAAGAGGCTGTGAGGTTCATGATACACGTAAGTTACAACTCCTGAGCTTAAATAATTAGAACTTGTATTAAGCCAACCAGAAAATCTTTTCACTGCACCCAAATTTTTTAACCAAAGCATGGTGAAAATTAAAGATTCAAATTCGAGAAATATTTCTTGGATTGGGTAGAGTTTTTATTAAGCATGTCAAGTAAAATTACCGCTTCAAAGCTACAGAAATTTGTTGCATTAAGAATGAAAACATGGTCAGCCTAATAGATGTCAAATGTCTAAGCATTTCTCGATTTAGAAAGAGTTACACCCTCAACTCAAAGCAACCACCGAATTCTCTTCAATTGAGGTTCAAGAAGGTATCTACTATTTTCCATATTGTGGCCTATTTGCGAAACAAAGATGGGATATCGAACTTTCTCTGCAAGGTAGTGAAATGCTCGCTGATTTTTAGACCAACAAGTTTCAGGAGGGATTTTGGCGGAAGAAATGGGATTGGGGAAAACAGTAGAACTACTCGCTTTGATCTCCACTCGAAACCCGAACAATCCAGACCCGGACATCATTAAGAAAAATCATGTTAAGAGGAGGTTAGTTTACTTGTCTTCTTACTTGTTATTAAAACCCTAATCTGCACTGAACACTTTCAGAAGAGAAGATCCAATTGTGGAGACGGTTGAGTATCTCGTTTCTTCTGTCACTGCTTCGATTGAAGGAGATATGGGAATCAAAGAAATGGTAAAGGAAATATTTAATATTCGACTTGATTAGTCAGTCAGAAATTTCTGGTTCATTTTAAAGTTCAGGACAAAATCCGAGCAAAAACTGTAAAAGGCGCCCTCTATTACAACACCCAGCTGCCGAATAAGAGAAAGAACTTTTGGGTGAGTTAGTTGGGTGCTGATCAAAACTAAACTGATCCAGTGGTTTATAATCCCAGTTATTAAAGTCAAAGAAAGATTTTTATTAGTATTATTAGTATTATTTTTTATTATCACTTATTTAGTTAACTTGTGTTTCTTGTTATGAAAGATGTTGCTCCGATCGAATCACCTTGCCGGCAAACTATGATACAACGAATTTCAAGTGCCCAACATGCATGATTGATGAAGTCGGTTTGAGAAAACACAAAATATAATTACGGCAGAGTTTTGAAGCGTACGCTTTAGAAAGCGCCTTATTAACGAAGAACACACTATTCCAGACGGTCGATGCCGGAGCCACTTTAATCGTTGTCCCTAACTCGATTCTCTCACAGTGGTATGAGGAAATTCGGAGGCACATTCGAGAAAATGTTACTGTTGATGTAAGTACGAGTACAAATGATTCTGAAAATTGTTAATATTTAGTTGTATCAAGGAGTGTTCGTTCATGGATACAAACATCCAGAACTCCTGGCAGGTCAAGACATCGTTCTGACCACCTATGATGTCCTTGAAAAAGAACTCTATCTTGTTGATTGGAAACCAAGAGGTATGTCAGCTATAGAATCTAGACTTAGATTTATAATTTTTATCCATAAACATTTAAATAGCTAATGGAAACTTGTTTCAGAAGGACTCCGGAAAAGGGCTCGCGCTCAAGTCTCTCCGTCGCCTCTTTTGTCGATCAACTGGTGGAGGGTGTGTTTTGAATAGCAAAAATAGGGGTTTTAATTGCTAAATGGACAATGAAATGTGCAAAAAATCTTGAATTTAATCATTTTGATTTCAGATCTGCCTGGACGAGAGTCAAATGGTTGAGGGAGGCACAAGAAGAGCCGCTCTGATGTGTCACAAGTTGCGTTCAAGAGCGAGGTGGTGCGTCACTGGAACTCCACTACAGAGATCGCTTTCTGGTGATGGAAATTTAAAATTTATCTTAAGATTTTGATACTAATAAGTTTCGCGGGGAGGCGCTTGGTCAAATTATTCTAGAAAATACACCTAGAATAGGGTCTGACCAAGGCGGTTCAAAGTGTCTCCCGAAGTTTCTTAGTACCAAGATCTTGAGATTTTTAAAACAGAGGGTTTAAAAAAAGTTCCCATTTCAACTCAAATTGTTGAAAAAGTTTAAGTGGCTCAAGGTGGTGGTTTTGGTGTCGAAGCTGTTTTTTTTGGCGCCACAATTTTTTTTAGAGATTTTCCTGGTTACATGACTGAGTACATGAAAAAGTCATCAACGCCATATCCCCACCACAACAAAAAACTCAACGAGACCAAAGCTCATTTCAACTTAAATTTAAAGTTTAACCCATTCGAAACCGCAGCGTTTTTTCTTTTTTTTCGTCTACGGACCAAGCCCTTTTTTGACATTTTTGACTCCGAAGCAGTTTATTTATGGTTGGAAAGATGCAAGAGAGTCTCCTACACCATTTATTTTTGATGAAGAAGGATTTGGATTTGACTTCAGTACTTTTCAAAATCCTATATTATTCTTATTTTATCGACGACAAATTAATCAGCATGTTAGTAGGCGAATCTAATAAACATGGAAAAAGGAAAAAAAACTGGCAGGATTTCGATGCAAGCTCTTCCTGGCTCTGTATCGTGACTACTGGAGTAGCAGGCCTGGATTAGGAGGATTTTCCCACATGTCCCACATTATGTCAAGAGCAAAATTTGAATCTATTCTTCGAAACCTGCGTTTTTGTGATAATGAACTGGATCCTGCGGGAGATCGGCTTTATAAGATTAGAGCTATTATGGAACATTTCAATGCAAAACCAGAGACTGCATTGATTCCGGGTAAATGTAAAACATCTTCTTTGCCCACGTAATTTGTAGATCTGCTACAATTGGAATATACATGCAATGCTGAAAAACAGCAAAAAAAACCAATTAATTGAATGAAAATAGCTCAATTAGCGCTGCAGCGAATGGGTTAAGGTAGGTTAGGTACTCCGACCTAAAAGTTGACTTTCAAGAATGGCGGTCATCTTTATACAGTGGTCCACAAAAGTAACGTCCCAGCCATCCAAAAGTTTCTTTTCGAAGGAAATCTTGCGAAAACGACATTCCAGAAAAAGCTTAGGGGCTTTTTGCTTACCCATAAGATTCTACTTTTCCAGAATATAAGATTTATCTGTACACATTGCATACAAATTAAAGTATAAAACAAAGACAATAAGTTACTTAAAAATTAGCTCCACAAAAGTAATGTCCCATTTGCAAAGAATTAACAAATTTTTAAAAAAAATCAATATTTGGTTGGTCCTCCGTTTGCGTTTATCACTTCATTGAGTCGATCCGGCATGGAATCCTCGGGATTCTTCAAAAAACTTTGGGGATGGTGATCGGGAGACGTTGACTAGACTAGAGCTTTGGAGCCCTGAATCTCGGCTTAAAACGCCTTTTCCCAAGATCTTGTTTTGTTTTTTCCGAATCTAAGCATAAAAATACCCCATAAAAAGTGGTTTTGAAGAAAAAAAGTGCCCCCCCCCCCCAACCGGGATAGTGTTACCATTTAGAAGTCTCGTTTGAAAAAGAGATAAGAGATCTCAACAAAAGAAATAGTGAGCTTAAAGTTGGAAACAAAACTGAGATTAGCACTTTTTTGAATTTGGGTTGAAAGGGAGAATTTTTTTTGAACACCCTGTATTTGCAGACATTGGCGGTCTACTCAGTTTTCTTGGAATCTTCCCATTCAATGTCCCCGAGATTTGGTCCAAACTTCATTGGGTTCAATACACCCACGGTGACAAGGATTTCCTTCTGAATTTCATTCGTCAATTTTTCTGGCGGAACAACAAGCAAGATGTGATAGATCAAGTTAGTAATGAAACTTGATTACCGAATTTCAATCTTTAGCTGAATCTCCCGCCAAGAAATGCCAATCTGACCACTTTGGATTTTGCCCCGTTAGAGGAGAGGACTTACCAGATTGGACTTGAAGTAACAAAGCAAGCTCTAAGTAAGTAAAATAAGCAACTAGTGAAACGTTTATTCAACATTCTCAAATTTCAGGTAGAGATCTTCGAACATCGACTATTGAGGAAAACCCGGAAACTCTCTTGAAAAATCTCAATCAAAAGCTGTTCACAAAAATTTGGAGTCGATTATGTTATGTAAGTTGACTATGATAGTTACTTAACGGTCATAAATTTCAGTTGAGAGCTTCAATTGTGACAGCGACTGGCGAAGGACTTGGCTTGGGTGCATTGCTGGGCAACAAGAGGGAGAATGCTGATGTCTTCTCACCGAATGTCCTCTTTGCTCGCCTTCATCTCCGTGGCCGACGACATTTGATGGAAAAGAATCGGACTCTGATGGCAAATCGGCATGGTAATTCACAAAGACATAAATATTTTATTGACTAGGTGTTCAATCTCAAAAGTCTAGGCGAAAATTGCTAAAAATCAATTCAAATTTTGCTTTCAGGACTCGCCGGGCTTCATTTTCTCTTTGGGAATCTCGATGAAGCATTCGAAGTCTACAAAGAAGCTTGGGATGTAAGATATAAATCACTGAGAATTTTCTAGCTCTCACAATTTTTTGCATAATCATCTATACCATTGAAACTTGCTACTAGATGGTTTAAAAGTTCTACTATTTTCTTTGATATTCTTCATTGAGCTGAAACAAAATTCAGTTTTTGAGCTTTGGCCAACTTTATGAAAGTGACAGAACTTTAGCGCACCCTGTATTAGGTTGATGAGTAAATCTTTTCGTTCCGTTTCATACTTCCGGTGAGAAATAACAAAAAATAACAAGAAAAATTCACTGATTGAACTACGGTTTGTTTCAATATTATTTTGCAGAAAAATAATTGGCCTTTCTAATGAAACAAACCGTAGTTCAATTGGAGCATTTGTTGGTTTTAAACGGAAGTACGAAAAGGAACGAAAGACTTTCTGGACAGCCTAACAGGCCAATGTTTTTAAATGTTCTAGCAAAGTAGTGAGATTAAAACAATTCTAGATAGACCTATAGATCTCTTTTATATTTTATATTCTAGATTTTATTGGACACAAAAAGAATCAACGAGAAACTAGGATTGGCGAGTAATTCGATTGAAGATCTTTTCACAGCCGAAGAGCTAGATGTTGATCGAAATGAGAACGAAGGAGCTGTTGAAGAAGGTAGGAAAATAAAACTACTACTTTATTTTGCAATTTAGCCAAAAGGAAAGCCGATTACTGTTGATTCAACCCAAGTGATCCATTGTGGAAAGTTTGTTTATCTGTTTTAATTGGTTCAAAAAGATTTTAGGGCTCTGAAAGCTTTGGCTGAGGTTCACGAAGGAGCCCGGCGGTTTTTCGAAGAACAAACCATTGGAGATTATCTTGCTGGAGCCGCTGGAAGGTTGAAATCTTAAAAGAAAATATTTATCTTTGTCAAATTAATGAAAGAATTACATCTGTGCTTTAGATTTCTGGGACAATCACTTGGAGCCATTCACCTAGCATCTGCTGACATCATCAAAGCCATAGAAAAATACAATGATGTAAGAAAAAAGTGAAGTCCTTTACAATGAGAAATTTCAGGGCCAATCAAGACTGCCGGAAAACGAGAAATTCTCATGGTTGGCTAAAGCTTTGAATCTCGTGATGAGCGATGAAAATCACGAAATTGCGATCTTTGATGCGATCGACGACATGAGAGGAAAGGAATCACTTGTCAAGAAAAGGGCAAACGATCCAGCGCAGTTGAGGACAACGAACACCTTGCATAGGTAACATTTGGGATTGGCTGGCTTACTAATCAGGACGATAGCAATACATATTATCTTCCATTTCAAGGATCAAGCATTGTAATTTTAGCAATGAGCCAAATCAACTCAGATAGCACGCTTGAACTTGCTTGATAGGGGACACAAATTGACTGACAAATTGACTGAAAAGCTGGAAAATTGAAAATAAACACTTTTTATTCAGAGCAAACCATAGGTTGATTGGTAAATTTGTTATTTTTTAACGGAGGAAGTATGAAAAGGTACGAAAAGACTTTCTGGACAACCTAAAGAATACTTCAGAGACTTCTACCAAACTAATATATATGGAGCAGTGACCCCACTCAAAGGAGATTCCCTGCGGCAACAAATATTGTCCGTTGTCAACAAAGCTTCTGACGAGATAGCTTTCATTTGTGAAGAAACTGTGGCGATGGTCAACGCTGCCTTAGAATCTGTAAGTCCTAAAAGCCATTAATAACTGAACAATTATAGGAGAAAATTTCTGGCAATCTGAGACAAGTGATGGAATGTGATTGTTACAAGGAATTCATGATGACAGCTGAGGAAAGAGATGCGATGAATGCGGAAAGAGTGCACAGAGCGGGAAGGGAAGGGAGAAGGATGCCGAGAGCCGAAAGAAGCAGGAAGAACGATGAAGAACGGTCGTTTATAATTCTCACCGATGATTTGGATAAAGAAACGTGAGTGTTAAGATTTCAAGTAATTTACTCCAAATTTCACTGAACATAAATCATCAGAAGCCATTAAGCCAAGTGCTTTAGACTCCTCAACACTCGATGTGCGTCTTGTCGAATCGGTCGACGCATTCGTGACCTTCGAGAACTACTGGGTGGAACTCGGGACGCAAGTCTTCAAACAGACAGGTTTGCGCAAGATTTTTGGGTGTTTAAAAATTTAAGAATGTTTTTAAAAAATTCCCCAGCTAACATTCTGAACTTAATCTTTCAGTCGCTTCTCCTTCGAGTTGCTGTGTGCTCACGTGTTCCGTATTGCTATCCGAGTACCAATGAGTCAAGCAACGAGCACAAGTACTTTTGGTGCTTGTTTAATGTTTGGAAATCTGAGTTTTAGAGTTTAACCAAATGTACGATGACTTCTGCGCATGGATTTCTCAGATTCGGCCGTTGTTCGAGGCTTCGCTCTCTGCAGTGCAAGCGGTGCAGGAATTGGCCCACAAACTGTAAGTTTCGAAAGCTTCAAGCTCTTCTTAATGCACGTAATTGAGAAACCAAACTACCGTAAAAACTAATAGAAGCGCACATGCTTCTATTTTTCATTCTTTCTCTAGACTGTGCTTCTATTTTTCGATGCAAGAATGAAAAATCCAACAAAACAAATCGAGAGATTTCATGCAAAAACCCGGTTAAAATCCAAAACGTTTGAAATAATTTATTGAACAACAGAAGGATGATACTTAGGTACAAACAATTCAGTCAAAAGTTAACATTAAGCAACAAAAACAAAGTACCGTAATAATTCTAATAGAAGACCATGGTCTTCTAATTTTCAACCCCCCAAAATTGATCGGTCAAAAAAGTAGGTAAGGGTCCCCTACATAAATCAAAAAAATAAAAATTGTTAAAAACTATTTCAAACGATAGCCCTTGGCCCAAAACATGCCAAAAACATGTCTAAAAGTGAAATTATTTTCTTGCCCGGACTCCATAGAAAATCTTTCAAAAAAATCCATGTGGGGGACCACATAAAATTTTTTCCAAAAAGTTATTTTTTAATTTTTTCAAAAACTACGTCTCCAATTTAACTGCCGGGGCTAAAATATTACTATCTGGACCGAAATCTATCATTCTACTTAAAAAGGAAGTTTTAAAAGTCCCGATTTCAAGGGGTCAGGGGGGTGGTCTTCTATTAGAGACTGGTCTTCTATTAGAGACTGGTCTTCTATTAGAATTATTACGGTAGGTAGACCCAGTTTTTGCTTCAGTTTTTTTCAAAAAACTTGATCATGATCGAGGCTTTCTTCTGAATCGTCTTTTCTCTCAAAGCACATTGGCGTTCTCTTGAATAACCTCGACATTTTCTTCAATTTTTCTTTCTTGTTAAATTGATCAACGTTGTCCCAAAGGAGATCCCTCATGTTCGCTTCCTTTCTGAAAGAATCCGTGTTCTCGGTGATCACGAAATTCTTCAAGTCGATTCAAACTTCCAGATTGCTCCGACATCAATCTAAAAAAAGAAAATAATGATAAAGAAAGTTAGTTAATTGAAGGTTAATTGAAAGTGGAAAGTTTTAAGCAGATGCTTAAAAGAAAGAGATGCTTCTCAAAATGCATATTTATGCAGCTTAGTACAGTAACAAGGTGCGCGAAATAAAATAGAAGTGACGCTTCTATTGGAGAGTGCGCTTCTATTTGCGAGTTCGAGTTTTTACGGTAGTCTTGTTCAAAATCATTAGCATTTAAATTTCAGGGTCGAACTTGAGAACGCGTCAAAGAGGATCGAAGAGAGTATGGAGATTTTCGTTCCTAGAGCCTATGGAGGAACGCTGGAGATGAAGACGGTCGTGAACAAGAAGAAAGATAATGTAAGCTTAAAAATTACTTCCATTCAAATCAGTTGTTTACCAAAAGCATGTTCAGCGACTGCTCCAAGCCTTCAGAATCGCAGATCAACAATTCACCGTTGAACGTCAGAGAGAGATTGCTCTGATTGTTTATCTTCATGCGTAAGTAATTTCGAAAAACTGTCAATAACATAAATCAGGTCTTTTGTGAACTAGACTAATAATTCGATTTTTTAGAGCCAATATGGGATCGCCAGGAGACTGCCCCATTTGCTACAATACTCTCGAGAATGAGTGGATGGTTTTCCCCTGTGCTCACGCTGTTTGTCTAGGATGCTGGAAGCACTTGTAAGCATTTTTAGAAAGAAATGAAACTTTGACACATCTTCAATTGTAATTTTCAGAAAGAAAGGACAGAAGTACGTTCAATGTGTCACATGTCGGTCTAATGCTATCGATTACAAAGTGACCAAGGTGAGTGAGACTCATTGGAATGAGTTTAAAAAATCGATAAGACTCATTAGGTCAATAAAGGTCAAAACTAACTGGCCAAGATCTTTCATTAACTTGATTGTCACAGGTCGTTTCTCGTCCAAATGTTGCTATCAACAACGAGCAGATGCCTGGATCGAGCAAGAAAAAACTAGAGGACTTGGGAAAACAGCTCCCCAAAGATGTTTCACTTTCTGTCAAAATCTCAGCAATCGTTTTGAGAATTTACGAGATCATCAGAGAAGATCCGAATGCAAAAGTACGTTCCAAAGGCAAAAGTTGGCCGAAATCCGGGTATTTTGAATGTTGCAATTGTTAAATTGATAGGTTTATTCAGACTATTAACAATTATACCAAAAGAAATAAGCAAATGATATAATTGAAAATTTTGATGGATCAGGAGTTTGATTTTAAACTACTGAATACATGAGGCTAATCTCGTTCAAAAGAGTGATAAAGACAAGCAGCTGAATGACCTCGACGAAACATACTCAAACATTTTCCAAAACACCCGGATTTCGGCCAAGAGCCTAAAAGTTTCCTCAAACATTTAATCTAATTTCAGATTCTCGTCTTTTCTTCGATGGATCCAGTGCTCCGGGCTCTACACTCAGCCTTTTCGCAATGTCACATCGCCTTTGTTGAGCTGAAGACGAACACCAAGAGGAATTCTACGTTGAAAGAATTCAAGTCGTCTCATGATTTGAAGGTGGTCCTAGAGGAATTTCTAGAAATTAACACTGAAATACAGGTCTGTTTGATGCCACTCTCAAGCGGTGCCAATGGACTCAACCTCACCGAAGCAAACCATGTGATTTTTGCGGAACCGATTGTCGAAACAAGTGTAGAAGCTCAGGTAAGTGTAAGAAAAAGAATCTTTAAAGCTTTTCCGACTTTTGGCAACTAGAACTCGTTTCAGGCAATTGGTAGAATTGATCGTTTTGGCCAAACAAAGCCGACTACCGTGCACCATTTCGTCGTGCAGAACTCAATTGAGGAGGTTTGTTGATTCGAATGTAAAGAAAATTAAAATCAAGCAACTAACAATATTTTTGATGTTTAGGAAATCTATCGAATCACCCAGAATCATCTATTCGATGAGGGATGGACAGTGCAAACGCTCAAGGATGTCTTCGGGATTCAAGGAATTCAATAAGACATCAGCTCTAGCTTTATGTTCTCAAATAGTCTACTTTTTATCTGATCTCTAATCTGGTTCCACATTTTATGTGTCGATATTTCCTTTTTTGTTACTTTGAAGAGTTTTTCACAAGAGTTCTTTGTTTTAATAAAAGAAATCTAATGACCCATGACTGTGTTGGTAAAACTTGCAACAGTAAAAGAAACAAAAAACAAACTTTTTGCAAACAGCTGTCAATAATTTGCCAGTCTACTTGATGAGATAAAAGCTCTTTCCTTCAACTTATGATCTAAACTCATTTTCTTTGATGCCGGCCGATTAACCAATTATCAGAAATCCGTCTCTACAAAAACAATACGCAGAGTTTAATTTTATGTTTCCTGTTTAACTTTAGTTAAACTACTTTATCCATATTCTCTCTTTATGTTCATCAAATTGAAATCACACACTAAACTCTATATTTCTCTAATACAGACACTTTCCCAATATTTCGTACCTAGACTAAGGGAGACGTATCGCGGAGTCCTTCGGACTGCCCAATCACTCAACTTGAAACTCCATTCATTCGGAGACCTACAAATGCTAATGGTGGCCGATTCGAATTTGATATTTCATTTATAATTGTTAATGTAAAATAAATGTCATTCATATAAAATTTGTCTTTTTTGCACTTGTCTGCCTTAAAATCAGAACTTTATCTTGTTGCGAGAATTATGTAGAACCCAGTATACCATAAAAATTTAAATTACCTTGATGTCCGACAAATCCAATTTGACTTAAAAAGATGAGAAATTGAACAATAAACACTTTTTATTTAGAGAAAGTCATAGGTTAATTGGTGAATTTGTTGTTTTTCAATGGAAATACGAAAAGGAACGAAAAAACTTCTTGAAAAAGCTTAATAGGAGATGGATCAAATTGAAAATGCAAAAGAGTTACTCATCAAAGTTGCACTGTCGAGCAGTAAATTTTGGCGAGAAATTTCAATTTAGAATTTCAGTAGTATCAAAGCTTTGCATCATCTTAAAGCTGTTTCTTGGCTCACTTTACTTTCCATACAACCTGAACGTAATGTTTTCAGCATTTCAGCAATTTGCTTTCGCTCCAATAACTGCAATGGCAGATACACGACAGGGAATTAGCAGAACGCATTGCCGTTGGGTGCACAGATTCCTACTGTCATTAGGAACAAATCGGTTCTTTTTTCGAAATGTCTATGAAAGGACTGTCCAGAAACAAACAAATAGTGTTGGTTAGTCATAGTTTAATGAACTTTTCTATTCTCTTCGTCATCATTCTTTTATACAATTCCTGAACTGGACATCATCGAACAATCAAAAACCGTTAACTGGCCGTATAATTGATTTTCTTTGGAGATTCCATTCCATTTTCTTTGGAGAACTATTAGAGACTGATTTATAAGCCATTAAAGACTGATTTAAAGCTCTTAGTACCAAGTTTCTTATTTAACTTCACTTTTGCCTTTCATATTTCATACTTTTAACGAGTTTGAGGCTTATAAATAAATTTCCAGATCATTCGATGCTTTTCTTCTCTTTCTTTAAGACGCTAGTCGGGAAAGAAGTGGTTGTGGAATTGAAGAATGACGTTTGTCTTCATGGAACTCTTCATTCAGTCGATCAATATCTCAATATGACTCTTCATGACACTCAAGTCACAGATCCTGATCGATTTCCGCATTTGATCGCTGTGAAGAATGCTTTCATTCGAGGATCTGTTGTTAGATATGTTCAATTACCCGAAGATCAAGTGGACACAGAGCTGTTGGCTGATGCAAGTCGAAAGGAGTTGTTGCAATCGAAATCGAAATAGATTTACTGTTTTCTTTATATGTTTTTTTATGTGTTTTGTTGATTTTCTGATCTCAAGTCTGTGGATTTCAGTGTTTATTTAATAAAGTCAAATTTCAGGAATGGATGACGTGATACCGGTGAGAAATGATGAAGAAGTGGAGAACAGGAGAAGGCTAAGGGTGAGTTAAGACTGGTTTTTTTACTCAAATCCGAACTGACACTGAATTTTAGAGACAACTCGAGGAACGGGACATCAATTTCCTTCACAAACTCTCTTATTCAATGGGCCATTTCTACAATGATCTCTGCGCATCGATGTGGTTTACGTATTTGATGATTTACATGGAGAAAGTGATTCAACTTGAGAGCGGCAAGGCCGGGATGCTGATGTTGATTGGACAGGTTGGTCTTGGTCAAGAATATTATAGTTTATTGATGAGTTAGGCTGTCCAGAAAGTCTTTTCGTTTCTTTTCGTACTAAAAATAACAAACTCACCAATTAATCTATGGTTTGCCCCAAATAAAAAGTGTTTATTGTTCAATTTTCCATCTTTTTAAGTCAATTTGGGCTCACAAACTTTAAAGCCGAATATCCGAATATTTGTAGGGTCTTTAGCAAAATTTTTTTACGGATTCTGGATCTCTGTGGTCGATTCTATAAGATTGTATAAGAGCCTATGCTCTAAGCGATTCCGAACTTCAAGTTGGGGTCATTTCCTTGTTAGAAGCTTAGAGAAAATCTTATTTGCTCTATAAAACTGTGTTTATATTTACCTTGATCTCTGACGGAAGCTTGCCGTCTGAATTGTGCCGCTTTTTCGGTCTGAAGAGCGGAATAATGATCGACGGCTGAATCATGAGGCATCAGCTGGAAAACGGCAAAGAGAATTGATTTTCCCTTTTGACTTATTCATGAAAAACTTATGAAAAAAGTAAAAGGATTTACCTGCATTGGGGCTTTGAAGAAGTAGAGATTCGGGTAGTGGACGAGGTTAAAACATGTGCTTCCACAGATGTCTGCGTATTTGGAATTGAGTGAATGACAGTTGAATTGTCAAGAATAATCCATGTGTTTGTTAGGATTTAGATTATTAGGCTGTCCAGGCTTTTCGTTCCTTTTCGTACTTTCGTTTAAAACAAACAAATGCACCAATTGAACAATAAACACTTTTTATTTAGAGCAAAGCATAGATTAATTGGTAAATTTGTTATTTTTCAACGAAATTGCGAAAAGCCTGCGAAAAGAAAAGAACAAAAAGCCTTTCTGGATAGCCTAATAGCATCATAAATGGATCAATTTGGATTTACTACCAAAAAATAAGTCTTGTCTCAGGCGACTGATGCAATTTGTACCCCATTGGTTGGCTTGGGAAGCGACCACGCTTTTCTCCCAGCTTGGATTCGAAAGATCGGTCGACGCATGAGCTGGCACGTCATTGGTAAAAGGAGAAATCACTTTAAATGTTTATTTATTATTACAGGCGCAATCTCAGTGACAATCTCTTTCCCATTCATCTACAATCAGTGCTTTCCATGCACTGCAGCGATGACTGAATGGGTGACCGTCCTCTGGTACATTCCGTTCATCATGGTGTTTCAATTTGGATGGGCTAGTGTTCAGGTTGAGTACCTTTTATGCTTAACAACTTGCTTTTTAGATCTCACACTTGGCAATGATTCCCGATTTGTCGACAAGAGATGAAAGTCGATCAACGATGAATTCGATGCGGTAAGACTTGTACCACCCAACTGATCAATTTGATTTAAAAAGAACTTTGACAAAAAGCTTATCAAAATTCTAAAGTAATTGAGCTTCTATAGTAATAGGATTTTAGACTTTATCTTTAGTTGAGAGCTTGTTGATTATGTTTAGATTTTAGACATTTTAGATACGCGACATTTTAGATACGCCTGGACTGTACTGGCAAACATTTCTGTGTTTGGGATTCTAGCTTTTTTACTTCGAAATGATGTAAAAGGAGATTCAATTGGACCCCAAGATTTAAAAGTGTTCATGACGGCGGGATTGATCGTTGTTGGTGCTGGGCTTGTTTCACTTGTTCCATTCTATGCGCTTACACGAGAACATGAATCTACTGGACGATCAAGGAGGGCAAGCGTTACTTCAGGTTTGTGTAGTTGTTGAACAAAAAACCGAACAAATAAACGTTTTAAATTGCACCGAGTCAAGCTGGCCTTTTGACTCGAGAGCAAGTCCATCTTATAGAGTTGGTCATGGGGATCTCGAATCCGTTTTTAGTTTTTGCAGAACGCTGATACGCGAGATAGCTAAATTTCGAGTTCCTTATGAGGCACGCTTCCCTAACAGCTGCTTTGGTGGTCCAGTGGATAGTCTGCTAGACTCCCGAACCGAACATTCTTTGTCACCAAGTTCGAGTCCCACTCTCGCCAAACTTTTGCTCCCCGTATTTATTCTAATAAATGCGCATGCGCTTCTATTTTTCAACCATTCTACAAAATTGCTTCTATTGGAGGCTGCGTTTCTATTAAAATCATGACGGTATTTCCCTACGTATTTGCAATGAATAAACGAGTTGAAGGTACTATCTTGTTATAAGTCCCTATTCCAACCGACCTAACCATTTTGGATTTATAATATTGTTTTCTGTAGCTTTCAGAAATGTGGTAACAAATGTTACGTTTTTCAATACTGATTTACTGACTCTGATACTTTGAAAGGTTGTAAATTATTTGTCGAAGTTACAGAAAGCGATGTATAAAACTCGAGTCAATAAGTCATTGCAAATAAGTCGGGAAATAGTTTTTTAAAAAAGCAAAAAAGTTTGGCGAGAGTCGGACTCGAACTTGGGGACAAAGAACGTAATTGGTTCGGTAGTCTAGCAGACTATCCACTAGGCCAGCAAAGGGCGAGCATGTAACGCGGTAAAGAGTCCAAAATTTAGATATCTCGCGTTTTGCAAAAACTAAAAACAGATTCGAGATCCCCATGACCGACTCTATAAGATGGACTTGCTCTTGAGTCAAAAGGCTAGCTTGACTCGATGCCTTTCCCTTGTTGAGCTTTTGAAGCAATCCAAGAGTGTTCGAATGATTGTTTTCCATTCTAAATCTGTTTTCACTGTGCTCACTGTGCTCACTGTGCTCACTGTGCTCACTGTGCTCACTGTGCTCACTGTGCTCACTGTGCTCACTGTGCTCACTGTGCTCACTGTGCTCACTGTGCTCACTGTGCTCACTGTGCTCACTGTGCTCACTGTGCTCACTGTGCTCACTGTGCTCACTGTGCTCACTGTGCTCACTGTGCTCACTGTGCTCACTGTGCTCACTGTGCTCACTGTGCTCACTGTGCTCACTGTTTTCAATGTTTTCCATTGTAAATCACTTTCAGATGCTAGTGAACTCGTGCGGATGCATTGGACTAGCTGGTTTGGACATATTCAATTCTATCAGGTTGGCTTTTGAAAGAATAAAGCATAACAAATTTGAAATGCGATTACTAATCTCAAAATCTCTTCCAGATTGCTTTCTTGTACATGCTCGTTCGTCTAATCATCAACATCTCTCAAGTCTATTTCCCCTTCTATGTTACAATCACACAGGGCAGAGACAAGGTGATAAATTTGAAAAATTTCGATAAATTTTGACTTAAAACCATCGATTTACTTATTTAGTGTTGTATTTCAGAGTTATGTAGCCATTCTCCCAATGGTTTCCTACATATCCTCCTTCTTTATGTCCACAATCTACTCGATTCCATTCATAAATCGACTCGTCAACAAGAAGGTAACAAATCTATTGACTAGTGAAAAGATAGATCACTTTTTTGTTAAACGAAAGCTTAAAAAGCATTTTTTCAGATCCTATTTCTTTCCGGGATTCTCGTGGGTATCGGCAATTGCATTTGGATGCGATTCGATTTGCCTGGATGGGAGATTTATGGGGTAAAAGATGAAAGCAACTCAAAAATAGCACTAAGACTTTTGTTTAGGCAAGAAAGCTAGAACTAAAAGAGCTAACAAATAGCATTAAGACTACAAGTTCTACAAGAACTACAAGTTCCGAATAAAAAACATCTTAAACATAATACAAATTTCAGGTAGCAACACTTCTCGGTTTCACTCAATCGATTCTCATTGTCACTTCATTGGCCATCACTGCTGACTTGATCAACAAAAACACGGTTAGTGAATGTTTTTATCCATTAACACGTTGACGACATTGTCACCTGATGCTGTCTGACACATATTCGTTCGCCTGGGACATTGTCACCTGATGTCAGGTGACATTTTTTGTCGAAAAAAAACAACGTTGTCCCATGCGATTGTTTGTGCAAAAACGCCATTGTCGTCAACGTGTTAATTTGCCTAGTTTATGCTAGGTTTAATAATGATCTTGATTAGCTTTGATCTGATTGGCTTTGATTTGATTAGATTTGATCTGATTAGCTTTGATCTGATTAGATTTGATTAGATTTGATTTGATTAGATTAGATTTGATTAGATTTGATCTGATTAGCTTTGATTAGATTAGATTAGATTTGATTTGATTAGATTTGATTTGATTAGATTAGATTTGGTTAGATTAGATTTGATTAGCTAGCAATCTTTGTTTAGGAATCGGGTGCCTTTGTCTATGGCGCAATGTCTTTTGTGGACAAACTCGCCAATGGAATCGCCTATCAAATCATCGAGCTTATCAACCCAAGCTGCAAGTAAGTATTTGTTTTAAGTTGTAAGTTGTAAGTTGTAAGTTGTGAGCTTTTTTACAATCTAATAGTTCCAAATTCTTTATTCTAATATCATATCTAGTTGTTTTGCGTTCAGAGCTAGCTGTTTTTTAAAAGAAATCAAAATAGCTACATCGTACATTGACTTGACAAGGGAAAACTTTTATTTCAACTTCAACTTCTTCAATTCTTTCAATTTGAAAATTTCATATAATAAATGACGAATTTCAGCTCAAAAGACAACTTGACCAAATGCGCAAACTTCTACCGAAACGTGGAATCTTTTGTGCCGGGTGGTTGTCTAATCCTGGCACTCATCGTTCTCATCTCGTTGCTTCCACAAAGTATTGGTGAGAGGAGACGAGCGAGAGAAGGTGGGGATTTAGATTTGAAATCTTAATGACTGACCTGATTTTTAGATTAACAAGTTATAAGTAGTTATAGATTACCGTAAATACTGTAATAGTACCCCACCCCCTCGTACAGTCGCGTAGTCGCAAAAGTTTTTTAGTATTTCATTTTTTGCAAAGCACCCGTACTTTCAAAAATGCGTCTTTGGTATCAAAAAATAGCCCTGAATCTCAGCTATTTTTTGATACCTAAGCACGCATTATAGCATAAACCAGTGTCGAGAAAAACGCGTCCAAAGCTAGACTAAGCAACGCTCCGCACCGCCATTATGGAGGTGGGGTACTATTACAGTATTTACGGTAATAATAAGAACAATCCGTATCACATCATCTGGATCACCCCTACTTGTCATCAAGATTAAGTCAATTTGGGTTCACTTTCAGGGAAATTCGAGAGTGAATCCATAAGGACTATAAAAAAGCCCATAAACCTAAAAATCTTTAAAAACCTCTACGAAGGAATTGGCTGAATGAATTTCTCTGAAAATTTGACTATATATCTAACTTTTTATGCTCAATCTTTTATCTATTGACACCAAGATAGGTTTTCTTAGCTAAAGTATGTATTTTCTAAAGCTAAAGTGTCCGTGTGATCGAGCTGTCTCTGTTTTTGACTACCCGACTTGATGCTCCCAAAAAAATTCACACATAAGTCATTTTAAATCCATTTTAATGTTATTTTGTAAAAAATTATTAGACTTTCTAATAAAACAAACCGTATCTCAATTGATGCATTTGTTGGTTTTAAACGAAAGTCCGAAAAGGAACGAAAAGACTTTCCGGACAGCCTAACAAGCCAATATTTTTCAAATTTGAAACAGGCCAATGTTCTTAAAAGTTCTAACAAAGTAGTGAGGTTAAAACAAAATCAAAACAAGAAATTTACATTTAACTCTTTGAAACCAAAGCAAATTCATTAGCAAAAGTTTTTCAATGGCTTATTTTCCAGAGGATCGTCAGCCGATCATTTCCGACAACGATGACAACGAACAATCTGACAGAATACTGGTCTATGATTGATTTATGGGTTAATTTCTTGTTCTAAAGCTATTTTACCTATTTAAATATAGTGTTATCATTTCTTTATATTTTGTGCACCCCTACCTTTCCCAAAAAATGTATCTAAACAGGGGGTGGGACAAATGCGACCTTTTTTTTGCGCACCTGGATATTTGCGCACCTTTCTTTTGCTGGAAAAGGCCTTAGGAAAGGTCGTAGAGCTTCAAAAATGTTTTCATAGAAGGGAATCGTATGCGTAGATTCCGAATTTCGACAAATCAGACCTCGCTGACACGTCAAATTTGGGCTAAAAGGCAAAACTACGCAACTTAACGCTTTTCCGCAGTTTTTGCCTTTAAGCCCAAATTTGACGTGTCTGCGAGGTCTGATTTATCAAAATTCTGAATCTACGCATACGATTCCCTTCTATGAAAACATTTTTGAAGCTCTACGACCTTTCCTAAGGCCTTTTCCAGCAAAAAAGGGCGCATTTGTCCCACCCCCATCTAAACATACCAAAACCCTGATTTTGGTGCTAATTCAGAAGATTGCATTATAGAAACTCGTGTATTTACTGTACTTACCCATTCACATTCACTTTAAAACCCTTTTCTGTTGTGCAACATATCATCTGTGATCAATTCTTACCCTTTCATGAAAATAAATTTATTTTAACAAAATCAAAATAAAATCGGAAGAGATACAGCCTGAAGCCGGAGAAAACTAGAAAGAAATCATTCATCAGCCGACCACATGACCAGAGGAAATTGGGGAAACGTTAAAAAAAGAGACACAGATAAATATCTACAAATATCCGGGGAGAGAAGAGGCAAATAGTTGTTGAGGAATCTAGCGCCTCAAGAAAGCGCGACGACTCGGCCGGCTGAATAACGCTGTGCACAATTTCCATTTACAAGGCATGAAATCTGGAAGAGAAGCGACATATTCATCAACTTTTGTAACAAATTTTATAGTTCAATAGCTACTTTTGGTATTTAGTGTTTTTGGGTTTGGACTTGGATTTGGATCCTACATCAAACCTGCGAATAGACATGACAATCACTTGATCAAGCTTGTTAAAAAAGCAGAAGCATAGCTATATCACAGAGCAAAGCATACAAGACTTGATTGACACAAATCTTGTACACAATTTGCATGTTTGACACAACCCTAGAGGCTAGTTATGCGCTTTTGAATAAAGCTCCGGCTCTGACTCGAAAGTTTTCTTAACACGTTCACGACAACGTCTTTTTTCAACTTGGCTGCCGTTTCGGATGACAGCTATAGTAGTTTCAGCTCAAAAAATGTTAAATGCGTGAATATTTTCTATAAGATCATCAATAAAGGCCTAAATTTGAATTGCGGCTCGTTATTTTTGACCAGCCATTTTTGAGTGTTCATAAAAACTTTTCTATCGATGCTATGGTCATGAAATCTTGAACATATACAGAAAACGATGTGAATTTTATTTTAAAAAAGAAATTAATCGTTTTGGTCTACAAATAACAGAAATATGAGCCTAGAAAAAAAGGACGGGTGATTTCTGGTCACCCTGTATGTTAGTTTTAGACCTGAGAATTTGTAACTGGATAGAAGCCGGATGAAAACCGAATGAAATATCCAAAAATAGAGCAATTTTCTTTAAAAACTAATCACGAATTCGAATTCCGCATCCTCAAAAACCCCTGTTTGGAAATTTCCAGCTCAATCTGCTTGAAAAAAAAGTGCTAAATCCGCTAACGGCCAACTGGTGGGCCGTACCATGTTAAAACCCGTTAAAAACTGTTAAAACGTGTTAAAACATGTTAAAACCCGTTAAAAACTGTTAAAACGTGTTAAAACATGTTAAAACCCGTTAAAATCTGTTAAAACGTGTTAAAACCCGTTAAAACGTGTTAAAACGTATTAAAACGTGTTAAAACGTGTTAAAACCTGTTAAAACGTGTTAAAACGTGTTAAAACGTGATAAAACCCGTTAAAACGTGTTAAAACCTGTTAAAGTGTGTTAAAACATGTTAAAACCTGCTAAAACGTGTTAAAACCTGTTAAAACGTGTTAAAACGTGTTAAAACCTGTTAAAACGTGTTAAAACATGTTAAAACATGTTAAAACATGTTAAAACATCTCCTGTTTCATTGCTCTAGTGATTTATATTCTCACATTGCCTAAAATTAGCCAAAAAGGCATTAATTTAAGTCATAAACAAAGCTGCAATGATTGCTTCTCAAAACCATTCCATTTTGTACTCAGAAACACTTAAAAACTCTCACCTTTGTCTGGCTGTCGGGCCGTTCGCTTTGGCAACACAATGTACACAGAGTCGCTGTTCGAATCGTCAACAATGAGCGCTTTCTCGGGAATCTCTAGAGCTTCTTCTGTTGATCGTTTTGCTCGATGTTGTATTGACTAAAATATTTATGGTTAAAATTTTAGGATTTTCGTTTACCATAGCATTTGTTCCATAGAGGACAGCCAAAATCACAATTAATAGCTTCCAAATGCTGATTGAAGACATAAAATTAGCTGTAATTGGGCTTTTTTTGAAAAGTGTTCTTCCAACGATAAGATATAAAATGAAATAAAATGAAATATTCATTAAAGAATGCAAAGAGATTACAAGATGAATAATTTTCATGAGAACGTTCGCTTAGAGATTCGTTGATAGAAATTTAGATTTATTTTGGTTCAGAAATTGAATGAAGTTTAGGAAAATAGCTTTAAAAATGAGTAATCTCGGGAGTGAGATAAAAGCGACCTTTTTTTGCGCACCCGGACATTTGCGCACCTTTTTTCGCGTTTTAAAAAAGCTCTAAAAAGCTAATATTAACCAATTTCTATTCCAAATCTTGTTTTTCTAGGTAATTTGAGGGTGTCGAATTCAAATTTAGACATAACAGAGCGTGTGGAACCAATTTGAAAGACAAAACGGCTAGGTCAAATTACAGAAAATTGTCGATTTTTCTCTTTGTATAACTCCGTCCGTTTTTTTCCACAAGCTCTGATATGTCAAAATTTCGATACTACGCCCTAAAATTACCTAGAAAAACAACTTTTGGAATAGAAATTGGTTAATATTAGCTTTTAGAGCTTTTTTAAAACGCGAAAAAAGGTGCGCTAATGGGCTAAGTGCGGAAAAAAGGTGCGCAAATGTCCGGGTGCGCAAAAAAAGGTCGCATTTGTCCCACTCCCGTAATCTCAATATAATAACAAATCTTTAGTATGATTTTAGAGATTCAAATGCAAAATGAATGAAATAAACTGAAAATTCTTTTTTCAATTGTCAAATAAACAGCTCTATTATTTTTCTATGCTTTTGAAAGCTGATACTTTGAGTAACTGTTAACTAAAACTATCTGAATCGATCTAGCAAAGAAGCAAAGAGCTTTTTTTATGAAAAAAGGAAAAGATTTGGCTCGAGCCGGGCTCGAACTTGCCGCCTACCGGCTGTTCGCTTTAGAGACAAGCACGCAAGCCACTCGGCCAGCCGTTAAACTAGTTTTTCCCTTTGGAGCGCGTTTTAGAAAGTGATTACTTGGAAGGAGCACACTCCAATCTCAATTTCATTTCTTATTGCAAAATATTCGAAGAAAATAGCTTAAATGATTGGGAGGGTGGGAGATTTCCTCAAATGGCGTCAGTTGAGTTCCGCCCTTTATTCTCCCTTTGATATTTACCTACGATTTGAGGTTCAAGGAGGAAAAGACCCTCAAATCCTGAAATAATGCAGATTTGAAGGAAATGGCATCATGTTGATAGAGTTTTGTTTGAGAAATTGCGAAAAAACGAATCAAGCTATGAGGAAAAGTCTCACTTTCAGTACAATTCTAACTTTAACACCTAGAATGAGGCTTTAATACTGAAAGTGAGGCTTTTGATACTAATTTTGAAGTGTTTAAGGTGTTCTAGGTGTTGAAAAAAAGCCTCATTCTAGGTGTTCAAGTTAGAATTGTACTGAAAGTGAGGCTTTTCCTCATAGCTTGATTCATTTTTTCGCAATTTCTCAAATAAAACTCTATCAACATGATGCCATTTTTTTCAAATCTGCATTTCAAATCTCCATAAACACTTCAAAATTAGTAAATGATTTGTTAGCAAAGTAATCAAAACTAAAAAGCTTAAAAATGAGTTTTCTTACTGACCTTTCCTTACTGACCTTTCATTACTGACCATTCTAGAAACCCCGAAATCGATTCTTTTCTCGGTCTAGATTGGGTATTCAGTCTAGATTAGCTGGATTACGGTATTTAGTCCAGATTGGGTATTCAGTCTCAAATGAAAGCCGAAAATCAAGAAATCATTCTGTAAATACAAATAAAAGAAAGCAAAATGAACAAAAATATGTTTTGCTCTCATTTTTTTAAATTCTTTAGATCAGAAAATGATTCTTTTAGTTTAAAATCATTTTAATCTTTACAAGAAAAAAATGGGTTTAAAAATGGGTTTAAAAATCGGTTTATAGCCAAAAGGCGAAATTTCTCAATGATGTAAAAACATTATCACTCCAGTTTATTGAAAATTTGAGTCATTCTAGAGAACAATGATGAATTTTGTGCTCGTAAAGATTATGAAAATCGCCAAAAAAAAGTTTCGACACGATTTTTCGTGCTCAAAGCATTAAATCTAGACGAAAGATAAAATAAACCTAAAGAAAGACAAAAACAATATATAAATTGTAAGGAAAAATATGCAATATCAAAGATATCCCCAGTCCCCGTAATCCTAGACAACCCTGTATTATTGGGTTGGGGAGAATGAGTCGGCGCCAAACTTTAAAGGGACTTTTTGCACACATAAAGCCTTCTTTAAACATACGTTTGGTTTCATCAAAAGGATCCACTATTTCTCTACAAAATGACTTTTGAGAGATTCCACAAAGCTTTTCTTTCGTGGAGTTTATGAACTTCCAAACGCAGCTGGTTAAAATGGCAAAGAGTCCGACTCATCATTTGAACAGTTTCTTTCACATAAACCTTCTTTGGTGTTTATATAAAAAAAGATAGAGCACATTCAATTACTTAAGTTGCCAAATTTGCAGGAAGATCCCACCAATGGTTTTTTCTAGATGACAGTTTGTAGTTTTTGTGAAAAAATGGCTTTTTCTTGAGCGGAGGCGCTGTTTGAATTTTCTTTTAAATGTCATTTTGTAGAGAATTAGTTAACCATTCTACTGATATCAAACGCATATTATTTGACGAATTCTGCTAGAAGTTTTAGACATTTTTTTGATTTTCGGCGCCGACTCATTCTCCCCAACCCAATAGTATTCAAGCACATCTAACAGTAAATAAGAAGTAAGAATCACAAATGGCCGTTTGTGGTTCATCTCCTAGACTTTAAATTGTTTTTAATGTGTAGCTATTCAAAAAGTGAAGGAAAGTGCTGAGTCTAAGCATTGCTTAGACTTAAATAGGCGTATTTTGGCCAAAAAAACCGTAAACGTTGATTTGACGTAATCACCTTATCAGGAGAAGTTCAAAGGATAGTAAAAAAATAAAAAAAGTGAGTGCAAAAGGCAATGATTGTCTTCAGCCCACGCATTTTGTTCTACTAAAAACAAGATCAAAAACAAGAACAAGATCCACTTTGAAACAGAATTCCTTACAAAAAAAGCTATTGCTCAATGATTATCACTTGAGTTTTTCAACAATTAAAACAATTAAAACAATTCAAACAATTAAAACAATTCAAAACAATTCAAAACAAACAAAACAATGTTTTTTTTTGGTAGAAAGCTTTTCAGGAATGAATCTTGATGCGCATATGAATATTCTAGTGAGAAAATGATTAAATTTTGTGATATCGTAAGTCCAGTAACCAGGCCTGTAGCCAGAAACAAGTTTCGGCCAAAAAAATTGAAGTCCCTACTAGACATCGCTAAAAACGGGCGCAAAAAACTACAAGATCAAACTACAAACGCTTGTAGAAACACGTAGAATGGCTATTTTTACAAACTGTTTTTACCAATAGATTGAGTCAAATTTGGGCTTTTGAATGGCACCAAGATCAGGCCAATCCATCATCTCTGCGCTGAAATATAACGTTTTTTCAGGCTTGTAGTCCTAGCCCATAGAACGAGACTACAAACTGCTATAAATAGCACTCTGTTCCAGCTGAAATATTCTGGGATTTCTCTGAGCAATCCATTTTCCAATTAAAAACAGTAAAACCAAAATTGAATGCGCATATTTTACAAAAAAAGGTCATTCAAAATACTCAAATGTAGCCGAGATATAAGGGTGAGAAGAACAAAGGGGACAAAAAATGATAAAAAACCTTTCAAAATTTCGGGGGAGGGGGCAAATGCTCCCCTTGCCCCGCCCCCCTGGGCCCTGGGTACGGGCCTGCTATCCCCAGTCGTCAGCCACCGCAATTTTTCCGTTTTTGCGTCATGCAATTAGCAATTATTCGAGTTTTGGATCGTAAATCGTAACGTAAGAACAGATTTTCAAAGAAAAATGCAACTTTTTTTAAAGAAAAGGGCTAGTGAGAAACACAACTTTTGCTTCAAAAATGTTTTGATTACGAGGAGGGGCAAACTTTAAAAAAATGATACGTTTGGCTCTACTTGGCCACGGGCCTGGACTCAACTGATATTATATTGGGTTGGTGAATTGAAAACTGCCGGCTATTGTCGTAGGTCACAGTTTGAGCACTTTCTTCAAAAGAAACCCATTTTGGTGTCAATGGAAAAGTTGTAGAGAATCAAAAATTAAGCTTATATCCAAATTTTCAGAACGATTCAAAAACTGGTTTTCAAGAAATGCCAAATTTACGAATTTTCGCAAAACTTGCAACAAAACATGCATTTTAAGCTAACCTACTAAGTGTATCTTTTTGGAAATTTGGCTATAAGCCTAATTTTTGATTCTCTACAACTTTTCTATTGACACCAAAATGGGTTTCTTTTGAAGAAAGTGCTCAAACTGGGCTGACAGCTGACATCTCCAGTCCTCCATTTTTGAGTCTCACACTTGTCTCACACACAAACCAAAATCCTACCAAAAGAGGAATCCGCAAATTGCCTGTAAAATGGGCAGAAGTCGTCAATAATAATGGAAATTATTTGGAATGAATTGATGGTTTTATGTTGAATAAATTTTATTTCAAAGTCCCGCAGTTTTCAATTCACCAACCCAATAGATTAAGATTAACAAGATATTATAGATCCGGTCATAAGTAGATTAACTAGCAATAGCTGTAAGTAGATTAACTAGCTGAAAGTGTTAGAAAATCCTATTGTAACATAAAACTTTGCGTATGTGAGACAAGACTTTATGTGTTCATAGCTATAGTTATGATACTTCTCGTAAACAATCTTTAGGAGGGCAATTTTAGTAAAGCGCTTTTGGATTGATTCTTTTCTGTTAATAAGACAAATTTTAGAGGATGGCATCCTAAAATGGGTCTAACATATGAGATAGAACAATATCTACAGACTGTCAACAGACTTTGAGCTCTCGCTCGCCTGAACACGCTGCCGCTTGAGCTCAAGGATCGATTGTCGATGTGGAGACGCTTTCACCATTCCTGAAAACAATGATACTAATGTATTGAAAATTAGTAATCATACAATAAAATAAGAAAAATACACAAAAACCATAAAAACAGGTAAGCAAAAAGTGAAATGGGGCTCATCACATAATACGACGTTGTTGCGGTAATTCTTGGTCACCTGTATAGTGCCGGGTATCAGATTTGTACATCTTACCTATAGATTTCAAGTCCAGATATGGTACATAACGTATAGATACTGAAACTACAAAAGTGAATCTTGTAACCTTTTGAATTCGTTTAGTTATTGGCTCCAATTGACATCATCGACAATTTGGGTGGCTTTCTTTGTTATGGCAACAATGTCAGAGCAAAATGAATAAGCCTGAGGTTAAGAAAGCCACTGAATAAGCCTGTTCAAGAAGCTCTTCATGTGAATCTAGAATGGACTGAATGCAAGTGAAATGGGGCTCATAACATAATATGACGTTGTTGCGGTAATTCTTAGTCACCCTGTATATGTTTCAATATTAAGGTTAATAATAAGAAGAAAAAGAAGCCACTTTTTAAAGAAAAATGATTGCTTTTGCCCCCTTCGCAACCACAGGCCTGACAGTAACTAATTCATGGCTATACAGTAAGCACAGCCAACACAGTAAGCACAGCCAACACAGTAAGCACAGCCAAAACATTGAACTTTTCTGGCATCACTACAGTTGAAGCTGGGTATATATCCTCGTTTCTAGACCCTCCCCCAAAGCAAACTCAACCCCTTTACCCTATCATAACAAATGAGGCAAGATCTCAATGAATGGCGCTAAATTCCATTAGCGAGGGCGGGGAATTCGTTTGCTAAACTCAATTCGGTGAAATCAAAAATAGAAATGCTTTAATTGAAATAAACTCCGCAAAAATCGTAAAAATAACAGCAAAGGCCGCTTGATCTGGTTTCTCATAAGAAATTGAATAGTTAATGTAATAGCAAAGGAAACAAAAACATGAATGGGAATGGGTAATTGAGTAAAAACATGGGGAATATGAATGGAAATTCGCAATTCGGAAACAAATGTCTATATGAATAGTTGTTGATCGTGGTTGACATTACGAATCTTTGATCGTTTTTAAAATAGATTCATAAACTTAATGGAGAAAATAGCCACAAATGTAGCGAAAAGCTGACAAGTTTTGATGTATTAGGCTGTCCAGAAAGTCTTTTCGTTCCTTTTCGTAAAAAATAACAAATTCATCAATTAATCTATGGTTTGCTCTAAATAAAAAGTGTTTATTGTTCAATTTTCCATCTTTTTAAATCAATTTGGGTTCACTTTAAAGCAAATTCGAGAGTTCCCCCAATTCACTCCTTGAAAATAGACCAAATATGCTTTAAGTTTAGTATTCGCTTGTATTAGTATTCACTTGATTACCGTATTCTCTCTAATAGTAGTGCACCCTGAGCCTTGCCTAAATTGTAACAGTTAAATGACTATCAAGTAACAGTTGAATGAGTAACAGTTGAAGTAACAGTTGAATGACTCACAGTAACAGTTGAATCAAAGTAATGAGGACAAAAATTGAGTCAATCAGGGAACTTTGCGCTTAAATACATGACTTTCTGACTACCGTATTCTCTCTAATAGTAGTGCACCCTGAGCGTTGCCTAAATTGCTCGAAATCTCGAGAACCGCTTATCAGAACCTATCGATGTGGGGTCGGAAAATGTAGCTGACGATGAGATCTAGTGGGGGATTTGAGTGTTGAGCTTCTGCAAAAGCCTGGAAACCATAAAATAGTTATCAACTCGGCTCCGCCGGGTGCACTACTATTAGAGAAAATACGGTAATCAAGTGAATACTATTAAAACTTAAAGCTTATTTGGTCTATTTTCAAGGAGTGAATTGGGGGAACTCTCGAATTCTCGAACTCTCGAATTTGCTTGAAAGTGAATCCCCCATGAATATTTTTTTATTGACTTATTTATTTTAGTAGATGGACGAAGAGATAAAGAAATGCCGAATGCCAACAAACACCTCAGTTGCAAGCCATGCCGCAATTATGGACACTTTTGACCTTATCGAGGAGCATACAAATTTCGAACGCTGCCCAGAAAAAGATTCTATACCTAACGATAACAATTGGAAAGAGTTCGCAAATTATTTCCAAAGAAAAGACTATAGGAAAATCCTCGGTCTTGAATTCGGCTGGTAAGCGCTCACTTACCAGCCGAATTCAAACTGTTACAGCATGGCTGTTCCAAAAAACCCAAAAACTATAGCTAGCCAAGCCAAGTTAAAGCCAATGGCTTTTAATTGATATCTTTTTTAGAATTTTAAGCTTACTGTTGGATTTGGCTAAATTTTGCCTAAAACCTCGGCCCTGGCTTAGCTTTGTTTGATTTGGTCTAAAAGGATTGTTAACTCATAGACAGAAGCTGCTAAAAAATTCTCCAAAACCTCGTGATTTGGCAAATTTCTGAAACTTCAAAACTTTTTCGTTGTTTATCAGCGAAAAGTGTATCTAATTGGGCAAAGTTGTCATCAGAAAGCAATACGCAATTCGCTTTTCTCGCAATTCTCTTGAAAATCCGTCTCTCGGGATTTCACCTCAAGTACAAGGAATAAAAATTTCAAATATTTGATCACCTTTTCCGAATCATAATGATTTTCACGTGAAAAGGTTGAATGCGGAAATTTCAGAGTTTGGAGTTTCGGAAGTGAGGTCAAAAGGTAATTGGTAATTAGCAAATGTCTAGAAAGTAAGTGAGATCTTTAACTTGATGAGGTTTCGAAGAGACAAATTTTAGAAGAAAAAGAGGCTACATTCTTAACTATTAGGTACATGCATAAGAAATGCGGATTTCAATATTCTCATAAATTTCCAACGATAGAAATCTGATATCGATGAATGTTATAAACTATTTGAAAGTTGTAAATCTCCTCTACAAAATAGGCTAAAACGTGTTTCAATTGATCGAACCATTGTAGAAATTTCAAGGGCGAAATACGAGTGACCAAAAAAGGAGTCGAGTCACTTTAGGGATAAGTTTAGTGTGGTCAAAATAGAGTTAGCTTCCCAAAATTGAAGATTTAAAAAAAAGGATAACTATATGTTAATTCATTAAAGAAGACTAACGGAAATGCATTTACAGAAATTTAGATAGAGCGTAAGTTCAAAACCATCAAAATTGTCAAAAAAAAAAAAAGAAAAATTATTGCAGAAACAAAGTTTTCCCATGAAATGATCCCAACTCTTAATTATTTTAAATGATATTTTAAGGCGCTCATTTTCCACTATATAGTCAAAACCGAACTCTTGTGAAAGTGGGGTTTTCAAAAAGGGAAGCCAACTCTATTTTGACCACACTAAACTTGTCCCTAAAGTGACTCGATTCCTTTTTTGGTCACTCGCATTTCGCCCTCGAAATTTCTTCAATGGTTCGATCAATTGAAACACATTTTAGCCTATTTTGTAGAGGAGATTTACAACTTTCAAATAGTTTATAACATTCATCGATATCAGGTTTCTATCGTTGGAAATTTATGAAAATGTTGAAATCCGTATTTCTTATGCATGCATCTAATAAATTCAATTAAAAGACTCAAATATTAGGAATTTTAGTCGAAATTTTTGAAAGAATAACTTTATAACTGTGAAATTGAACGGTGTATGTAATTCGTCAACTGAAAATCTATGATTTGACAAAAATAATCTACTATATATAAATGGGAAGTGTCTGTCCGTTTTTTTTTCATAAATCTAGCAATCTTTACAAGCTGCAAAAAGCTAAACTGGCCCAAATAGCTCAATCATTTTGCACAAAGTTCAAACTTTACAAAAAGAGCTATCGTATCCCCGAGAGGTAAACAAAAAATTCGTGCAAATGATGGGAAATTTCCGCAATTTTTTTTACAGGAAATTAGCCCATCAGAGGCTATTCATGAATTTTCGGACAAAGTTTTTTTTGCGCGTTTTTGGGTCACCGGAAATTTTCGGATGGCTGTGAAAAAGGCGCACAACCGCCTCCACAGTTCATTTTTTTTATGGGGGAAAAGTGACGGAAAATTTTTTGCAGCTGTTTTTGCAGCTACTCTCTCAAATCCGAGAAAAGATTTTTGATTGAAAAGATTTGAGGCTTAGAAAGGTTGAAGTCATCATTGGAAATGGAGAAATGAACGAAAATCCGGCAAAAATTCACCGGTTTTTCTCCATCAGCGAGATTGGGGGCGATTTTTTTGTGTGTGATCCTTTCGCTCATACGTGTGAATTCTTATTTTTCAATGTGTGATGAATGATCGGGAAATTTCGTCTGGGAACTCATATTAGGTTGTGTCTTGTGTCTTGTGTCTTGTCTTTTCTGTGTTCAATAAAATCTATAATACAAAAGAGATGTATAGTAGTAGAGGAGATCTACCGTAAAACTTCTAATAGACGTAGATGCTCTATTAGACGTAGATGCTCCAATAAATGTATCCTCCTTTCTAAATCGCGCTCTTTTCAATAAACTCTTTCTTAAATCGCATTTGTATCGCTCTTTGAGTGCAACTTTTCTCTAATGCATTTTTACAAATGTGATGTTGTTGCGTAGTCATTTTTTAAGAATTTAATCTTTATAAAGTTTTATGTTACATACCGTAAACACTGTAATAGTACCCCACCCCCATAATGACGGTGCGGAGTGTTGCGTAGTCTAGCTTTGGACGCGTTTTTCTCGACACTGGTTTATGCTACAATGCGCGCTTAGGTATCAAAAAATAGCCCTGAATTTCAGCTATTTTTTGATCCCAAAGGCGCATTTTTTGAAAGTATGAGCGCTTCGAAACAAATGAAATACTAAAAAACTTTTGCGACTACGCGACTGTACGAGGGGGTGGGATACTATTACAGTATTTACGGTAGGTACATGCTTGGGTTAATTTAATTGTTAATTATGTTCATTTTTTAATATATTTAACTAAAATAAGAATTTATCTATGCTTATTTTCAAGTTTTCAATAATATTCTCTTTTTTTAGGGATGGATTCTTCAAATGCAGAAGAGGACTTCAAAAAGAGGACTTCAAAAAGAGGACTTCAAGAAGAGGCGCTCTTTTTTCGACTGCGTTCAAATTGGAAGCCATTGAGTTTGTCAAAACAAAACGTCGAATAAGAAAGCTGTCGAAAAGTTTTGAGTCGCCAGCTCAACAATTTTCGAGTGGCGGAAACAACAAGAACGTCTGCTCACAAAAAATAACTATGCAAAGCGATTGAAAGGAGGCGGACGAAAGACGGATTAGAAGGACCAAATTCACTGTTTCAAAACCGATGGAGCTGTCCCAGGAGGTGCCAACAAGCTTTGGAAAGCTAGAAACGATGCTTTCTTGAACTTAATGAACAATCTTGATCTTTGAAAGGATGACGAGGACATTCACGATGATTCGGAAGCGTCGATTGAATTAAACACTACTCCTGGAAATGAACGGACGTCTGCTAGCCTTGCCGAAACCGAAGAACTTCTCCAGGGAATGGAATTCAATGATCTGGATACCAATGAAAGCATGGATGATAACGTTTTAAATTTGATTTACTGTTGTTGTTATTTTTTGTATTTATTGCTTTACTTATTCAATTATTTATGAATCAAACGTTAAAAATATTTGTTGTATTTGGAATCTTTGGTTATTACCATTTTTATTTTGATGTGGTTTGAATCACAACTTTATAAAATATACGTACATGCTCTATTAGATGTACATGCTCTAACAGACATGCTCTAATAGTACACTCTAAAGGGTACTTGAAAAATAGACGTACATTTACGTATATTAGAAGTTTTATGGTATAGATTAATTGGTAAATTTGTTGTTGTTGTTTGTTTGTTGTTTGTTTGTTGTTTGTTTGTTGTTTGTTTGTTGTTTGTTTGTTGTTTGTTTGTTGTTTGTTTGTTGTTTGTTTGTTGTTTGTTTGTTGTTTGTTTGTTGTTTGTTTGTTGTTTGTTTGTTGTTTGTTTGTTGTTTGTTTGTTGTTTGTTTGTTGTTTGTTTGTTGTTTGTTTGTTGTTTGTTTGTTGTTTGTTTGTTGTTTGTTTGTTGTTTGTTTGTTGTTTGTTTGTTGTTTGTTTGTTGTTTGTTTGTTGTTTGTTTGTTGTTTGTTTGTTGTTTGTTTGTTGTTTGTTTGTTGTTTGTTTGTTGTTTGTTTGTTGTTTGTTTGTTGTTTGTTTGTTGTTTGTTTGTTGTTTGTTTGTTGTTTGTTTGTTGTTTGTTTGTTGTTTGTTTGTTGTTTGTTTGTTGTTTGTTTGTTGTTTGTTTGTTGTTTGTTTGTTGTTTGTTTGTTGTTTGTTTGTTGTTTGTTTGTTGTTTGTTTGTTGTTTGTTTGTTGTTTGTTTGTTGTTTGTTTGTTGTTTGTTTGTTGTTTGTTTGTTGTTTGTTTGTTGTTTGTTTGTTGTTTGTTTGTTGTTTGTTTGTTGTTTGTTTGTTGTTTGTTTGTTGTTTGTTTGTTGTTTGTTTGTTGTTTGTTTGTTGTTTGTTTGTTGTTTGTTTGTTGTTTGTTTGTTGTTTGTTTGTTGTTTGTTTGTTGTTTGTTTGTTGTTTGTTTGTTGTTTGTTTGTTGTTTGTTTGTTGTTTGTTTGTTGTTTGTTTGTTGTTTGTTTGTTGTTTGTTTGTTGTTTGTTTGTTGTTTGTTTGTTGTTTGTTTGTTGTTTGTTTGTTGTTTGTTTGTTGTTTGTTTGTTGTTTGTTTGTTGTTTGTTTGTTGTTTGTTTGTTGTTTGTTTGTTGTTTGTTTGTTGTTTGTTTGTTGTTTGTTTGTTGTTTGTTTGTTGTTTGTTTGTTGTTTGTTTGTTGTTTGTTTGTTGTTTGTTTGTTGTTTGTTTGTTGTTTGTTTGTTGTTTGTTTGTTGTTTGTTTGTTGTTGTTTTTCAACGGAAGTATAAAAAGAAATGAAAAGAATTACTCACAAACTTAATAGAACGAAAAAATGATTTGGGAGAGGTTCGTGTCCGATTTTTGACCAGAATCTAGTGATTTGAATGGAAATGAAGAACAGAGTCAAAGTGTAAAAGCCGGATTGGAAAGTTCAAAGCTTTAATGAGAAAGCAAATGATCAATGAAATGACCAATGAAATTAATTATCATGGAAAATGTTCAAGCTTCTAAAATCTTGATTGAAAGATGAATCTCTGATTCTCAACTTCAGAAGCAAGGTCTCGAATCAGTTTACTGGGGATTTCGGCCAAAAACCTACTTATTTCAGCCTTTTACTTCAGCCTTTTACTTCAGCCACTAACTTTAGAGTTCAACTTTAAGATATGTACAACTCTAGGATATCATTTTATTCATAATTCCCTTATCCACTCAAAAATGTTCCTCTACCTTCACTTTTCTCACTTCTATTCTCTTCTTTCAGGTGAGTCGAAGACCAATAAAATGGCGTCAGAAATGAGTACGCAAGAGTATCCAGAAATATCTCCTTTCTCACTCATTTTTTTCTTTTCCCCTCGAAATCCATTTCAATTATTTTATTTATTTTCTTGGTACGACATTTATTTTCTTAGCACGACAAGGAAAATTCATGTTTCCTCCGCCTGTTTTCTGAGATCTTTTCTCGGGCAATTTTCGACGCATTGTACCATTGATGACGGAGGAAAATACAGAAAATTTTCAAATATTCGAGAATTGAATTCATTCAGCGGGTGAGGCTGGGTGGTTAACCTTATAATGGAAATTATTTTTAGACACAAAAAGAGATTAGAGAGCTAAATATAGATAAGGATAAAAGTACTAGCAAAAGGTTAAACAAATAATAAACTTTGTCGAAGACAAAAACGACTTTGACGACATTTCGATCTTCTTGGCCCTGTAAAAGAAGGAGTTGGTTTTTCGAAGGATTCAAAAAGAGATATTTGAATGTGAATGACAAACAAATATTTGGCAAAAAGTTCATAAAGCTATGAGTAGGTGATTAGAACAAATGTTGGCTTTATTAAGCCGATATTTGTTGGCTTTTTGCATAAATCCTGCTGTTCTGAGTGTTCAAATTCTGCTCGATGGTGAACACCTTCTCGTCAGTAAAAAGGATGTTTCAGTGATCGATGCCGTTGAATCGTTGCATCAGATTTTTTGATCAATCTTCGTGCTTCTTCGTGCTTCTTTTTGGCATCGATTGTGAAAAATTAGGCTTTCGAAAACTTGTAGGCTTTGATGTTCAAATGTTTTTTCACGAGTCGACTCATTGATTCTTTGGAAATCTTCAATTTCTTGGCCATTTGTCGTTGAGATTGCATCGGGTTGTATCGGAGCTTTTCGCGAGCCTCTTGATATTCTTTGTTGTGACGGTAGCTTTTCGGCAGATCGATCGGAAGTTGTTTCAAGATAATTATGTCGACGAATTGTCTCAGAAAAGATCGATTTCGCCATCATCAACCTTCGAGAAATCTCAATTAGCCGAAAACCCCTCCGAAAAAAGCTCGATAATCGAATCTCGATGAGTAGATTTGTTCACCATAACTGAAAAAATTAATTTTAAGGAGTAAATAACATTTTTGAAAGTCAAAATCCGCATAATAAACAAAAAGTAGCAAAGATAGTCAATCCAAAAGCACATAAGAGCATAAGCGAATTCGGATTTGGACGCTAGTTCAGGTTCGGTCGCCAGTTCGGATTCGGTCGCTGGTTTGGATTCGGTGGCTAGTTCCGGTTCGGTTGCTAGTTCGGATACGGAAGCTAGTTCGGATTTGAACGCTAGTTCAGGTTCGGTCGCTAGTTCAGGTTCGGTCGCTAGTTCGGATTTGGACGCTAGTTCGGATTTGGACGCTAGTTCAGGTTCGGTCGTTAGTCCAGGTTCGGTCGCTAGTTCAGGTTCGGTCGCTAGTTCGGATTTGGACGCTCGTTCGGATTTGGACGCTAGTTCAGGTTCGGTCGTTAGTCCAGGTTCGGTCGCTAGTTCAGGTTCGGGCGCTAGTTCGGATTTGGACGCTAGTTCGGATTTGGACGCTAGTTCAGGTTCGGTCGCTAGTTCGGATACGGAAGCTAGTTCGGATTTGAACGCTAGTTCAGGTTCGGTCGCTAGTTCAGGTTCGGTCGCTAGTTCGGATTTGGACGCTAGTTCGGATTTGGACGCTAGTTCAGGTTCGGTCGTTAGTCCAGGTTCGGTCGCTAGTTCAGGTTCGGGCGCTAGTTCGGATTTGGACGCTAGTTCGGATTTGGACGCTAGTTCAGGTTCGGTCGCTAGTTCGGATACGGAAGCTAGTTCGGATTTGAACGCTAGTTCAGGTTCGGTCGCTAGTTCAGGTTCGGTCGCTAGTTCGGATTTGGACGCTAGTTCGGATTTGGACGCTAGTTCAGGTTCGGTCGTTAGTCCAGGTTCGGTCGCTAGTTCAGGTTCGGTCGCTAGTTCGGATTTGGACGCTAGTTCAGGTTCGTGCGTAACCTACACACTGGTTTTAAACTATTTTAGACTCATTTGCAAAGTTTTAAGACGATTGGTTAAGTTCTTCCTGATTAAACACAAAAAAACGCAACGATGTACGAATCCCTTTGAGCGCTAATGTATATTAAGCCCCTCTGATCATAGTTCGAAGCAACTTCCCGAAAAAAGCGCGCTCCAATTTCCAACTCCTGTAGTTACGTTGAAACGTTTTTTCTCGATCAAAAATTGCATTGAAAATTGAAGGAAATGCGACCTTTTTCCTTTTTCTCTGTACATTTTCGAAATTACCGTCAACTTTAAGTACAAAACGGAAGTACAAAACGTCGTGGACACTACAAATTCAGACGGAATCAAAAAGAACCAAAAATTTCTCCAGTTTCTTTTGCTAATTGCAATTATTTTTAACTAACTACATCAAGAACTACTAACTACATCTACTAACTACATCAAGAATGCTCAAATTCATTCACAAAGTGTTTCAGAAAGATTCTAATTTTTCAAATCTTGATTGAAATTGAATTGATGAACATGTGAATTAATTGAAATTCAAAATTTAATTTCAAATGATTACTCATTTTAGTCATTTCAAATGACTAAAAGGCAACAAATCAACGTTTGTGAGGTAATTTTATTCTTTCAGAAAAGTTTAATGAAAAAAAATGAGTCAAAATTTGAAAAGTACAAAAACAGCAAAAAAAATTCCAAGAGATTCAATAAAATCTGTGTTTTAGACTACGCTTTTCTAGACTAGAACAATGAAAATTTCATCAATTGACAATAAAAGCTTGACCTAAGGTCATTCGAGTAATGAAAAAGACGTAATATTCTCTCAGAACTCGTCGGGTCCATCATAAAAAGTATGCCATGATGTTTGTGAGCAATCACTCGGCCAGAAGTCTAAATTTGGGAGCCAATTGAAAGGAAAGAAAAAATGGAATTGGAAAAAAGAATTGAAGTCAGAATTGGAGTCAGAATTGGGAAATGTTATTCCGCGAATATCCTATTCAATTTCGTTTTCAATTAGGCAAAACTTACCGCTCACTTTTGAGAGAAATATGGAACCCGAGGATTTTGTGGAAAACCCGTAAAGTGACGTCGAATTGGCGCCCACTCGAAGCATTGAGAACCTGGAAAAATGATTTATTGGAAATTTGGATGAAATGGAATGAAATGGAATCCGCAAAATGCAAATTGTTGATTAACTAACTGTAAAAGTGCTGGAGAAAAGGGGTTTCAAGAGAAAAGGCCAAAGCTTTCTTACAGGATGGTTGACAATTATAGCACCGTACTTCAGACGGCCTTAATTAGCCAAAATTGGGTTAATCATTCCGATTTTTCTGGATCTAAATCTTAAATATATCTCCTAAACCAGTGCCCATTATCTAATCGATTCAAGCTTTCAACTTTTTTAAATAGCCTTCCAAAGTTGAGAGCCGAGTTTCGCTACTTTAGATTTTTGTAAGTGCCCATTTATAAGATTTTTAAGATCAATCTTGTCAAAATCTCTTTCAAATTGAATTTATTATGTTAATGAACAGAATTTCATATGTTCTACGCGGTTTAAGAGCAAAAATTCTTGAGAAATGTCACCAAAACTCACTTAATCTGGTCTGTTTTCACTTGAACAACTCAGAGAAGCCATTAAATAACAAGAAAATCTTATTTTTCAAGGTCTATTGCTTTTAAATTTTATCAGTAAATATGATTAATTGAAAATCATGAAAATTTTAAAGACCTTTTATCAAAAAATGAAACTTTCATCCTATAAATGATCCCCTAAAAGAGTAGCGTCTCGATGCTCGGCTCTCAACTTTGGAAGGCTATTTAAAAAAGTTGAAAGCTTGAATCGATTAGATAATGGGCACTGGTTTAGGAGATATACTTAAAATTTACCTCCAGAAAAATCAGAACGATTGATCAAGTTTGGGCCAATCTAGGCCCTCTGAAGTGCAGCGTGGGCCACCCTGTTCTACCTTTCAAAACCTTGAACGCAACTTGATCTGCAAACAAATTAAGCCCCACTCCTTAAATAATTCTTCATATCAAACCTGTTGTTTGGTACACTTCCTACGTAAACGAATGGAACGGGGATCCCATGGAGACACTGAATTTTCACTTGATGTAACTGATGCATGTGCGCGAAGAAGACTGCGACTCTTGGCGGTTTCGGGAGATTTCTTTGAGAGTAGATCCTGCAAATTTAGTTTGATAAAGACTAAGTATCGACTGTTTAACTTTGAAAATATAAAGATACTATAAATCCTAGTCATTTATCTCACTACGGTATGCATTGATTCGAAGATGTAGTTAAAACAGCCGTTAAAACATTCAAAACAACTTCAAATTTCTCACAATCCAAAAAGCCAAGCCAATTCAGGTTTTATATCAAAAAAATTCCTTGCGTTCTTGGCTACACGATGAGTGAAACCGTTTTTTAAAAAGGTAATATTTAATGGCTAAAAAGAGCGCTAAAGATATTCAGTTAACCATCTGAATATCACTCGACACACATTTTGAGTTAATTTTATCTATTCAATATTAGCTTTTTAAAAAACTGTTTTACCCATCATGTAGCCAAGAACGTAAGGAATTTTTTCGTATAAAATTTAAACCGGTTTGGTTTTTGGATTGTGAAAGAATTAATGGCGTTGCTTTGAACGTTTTCTTTACTGTTTTAACTATTGGGTTGGTGAATTGAAAACTGGGGGACTTTGAAATAAAATTTATTGAACATAAAACCATCAATTCATTCCAAATAATTTCCATTATTATTGACGACTTCTGCCCATTTTACAGGCAATTTGCGGATTCCTCTTTGGTAGGATTTTGGTTTCTGTGTGAGACAAGTGTGAGACTCAAAAATGGAGGACTGGAGATGTCCAAGTTTGAGCATTTGAGCACTTTCTTCAAAAGAAACCCATTTTGGTGTCAATAGAAAAGTTGTAGAGAATCAAAAATTAGGCTTATATCCAAATTTCCAAAAAGATACACTTAGTAGTTTCGCTTAAAATGCAAGTTTTGTCAATTGTTAAGTTTCTCTATAACTTTTCCATTGACACCAAAATGGGTTTCTTTTAAAGAAAGTGCTCAAACTGTGACATATGACAATAGCCTCAACAAATTAGGTTCCTTATCTCAAGAAATTTGGTTCCTTATCTCTCTAGATTTGGCTCCTTATCTCTCTAGATTTGGCTCCTTATCCCAACAAACTTGGTTCCTTATCTCTCTAGATTTCTTCCTTAACTCTCTAAATTTCGTTCCTTAGTTCTTTAAATCTGGGTCCTTTTCTCTCTCAATTTGGTTGGATCTCTCTAAATTCGGTTCCTTATCTCAACAAATTAGGTTCCTTATCTCTTTATATTTGGTTCCCTAACTCTCTAAATTTGGTTTTCAATTCACCAACCCAATACATCTCTTTATCCGTTTTCCAAGACTGATATCTTTTAAACTCTTCCATGGCAACAACTTTGCCTTATTTACTTACCGTTTTTCTTGTATTGAGATTGAGATATCGATATGTTTGAGCAAATTTTAAGATAACTCACCAATCACTGAGCAACTCTTTCATCTTTTCACCGCGAACTCCTTCATTTTGATGAACATTTATGAGTATTGGAAGATTGGAATCCGCCAACAAATTCAACCGTTTCTTCAGCCATTCAATTGTTGATAATAACTGAATACTCTTAAAATGATTTTATAAACGAACAACTTTCCACTCGATCATCACTGACGTAAAGCTTCTTTCATAGTCAAGTGCATTGTTGAGCTGAATAATATTGGCGCAATTCTTGCCTAAAGCGTATTCAACAATTTACTAAATCGTTTAAAAACGTTTAAATACTTTTTTTAGCTTTTAAACAAACCAGTCACTGCACAAACTCTCGTCGAATAAGCAAATGATCCCTCATATTTAATATCGAAAGTGTTTTGAGCTGTTCTCACATAATCAAGTTGAAGACTTTGATTGCTAGCGTATTCACAAAACCTAATATCTTTTTGATTTGCTAATAGATTTGCTAATATTAGGTACTTGCAAAAGAAGCTACGGATTACTTCCGAGGACCAAAGTTTTTTTTTATTTGAAAGTATGATGGTCCGGTTTAAATTGCACTATATTGTATTATTATTGCTTATTCATTTTAATTGTTTTCACAACTATTGCTATCATTAAATATTACATAATCTTAGGTCCAAGATGACGGATCAAAAACTCGTGTTGCGGGCGTGTCTTCAGGACTTCAAAATGAAGAAATCAGCATCGAAGTCGCACCGGAACCTTTGTGAAGCATTCGGAGAAAACATTTTGAGTGAAAGGACTTGCCAGGAATGGTTTCGACGTTTTCGTGAAGGGGATGACAGCTTGGAAGACGAGCCTCATGGATATTGTCCAGTTGTCTTCGATAGCGCGGAGTTGCTGGAGATTGTCGAGTTGGATCCAACTCAAACTTTGTCCGAATTAGCCGAATACTTTAAATGTGATTCGAGCACAATTTCTCGACACCTTGCGCTTATTGGAACAAGGAATCATTGTGGCCAATGGGTCCCACCTGAATTGTCCCCTGAAAACAAAGCCAATCAAGTTTTATTGTCTCGGATTTTATTGAAAAAGGCTACGCGCAGTGCTTTTTTTGAAAGCATGTTGACGATGGACGAAAAGTGGATATATTTCAATAATTCAACACGCAAAAGACAATGGTTGAGCAAAGGAGAAAGGCCGATTCCGACATCACATCCAGAACTTCACGGAAAGAAAGTTATGCTGTCGGTCTTTTGGAATATGAAAGGAATCGTTTATTTTGAATTACGAAAATCTTCAAAAACTATAACTTCTCAAATCTACGCCGAACAGCTGAAGAAAGTTGATGAAATTCTACGAGAAAGAGGTGTTAATCCAAGGAAAATCCATTTACTCGCTCACAATTTCCGGGTACACACATCAAACTTGGCTCAAAATACCATAGAAGAATTAGGCTGGAAACTTGTGCCTCAACCGCCCTATTCTCCCTCAGATTACCACTTGTAATGGCTGGAAAGAATTAGACTGGAAACTTGTGCCTCAACCGCCCTATTCCCCTGATGTTGCTCCCTCAGATTACCATCTGTTCCTGTCTATGCAACACTCTCTTGCAAATCTAAAGTTTAACAATCTTAAAGAAGTCAAAATTTGGGTGCAAGACTACTTTGTGTCGCGGGACCCCGAATTTTTCGAATCAGACATCCGAAGTCTACGCAAAAAATGTAAGAACATAGTTGATAATATTGACAAATATCTTTTGGAATAAAGTTGTTTTCTTATTGAATTTTGGGCTGTTCAAATGTTGGTTATAATCCGCAGCTTCTTTCTTTTGCAAGTCCCTAATAGATTTGATTTTTGCTTTATCTAACCAATTCATCATTGTATGAGCACAGAAGTTAAAAACACAATCATCAACATTGTTATCACAGTCGTGATTGCCAAGACCGGGTAGAATTGGAATCGGGAAACTGGTCATCCATCCAGACTAAATGAAAGAACTAAAAATACTTGTTAAATCAAAAATTTACAATCATTTAACTTAGAAGCATCAGCTTAATTGAAATCAAAAGAAGATTTCTGCGATTTACAAGTAAAGAATTTGTATAGAGGATTTCCAATTAATTTCATATTCTTTTTCTTCAAAGGATCTAATTCAAAGGATTTTTTTATTAAAAAAATTGGGTTTACAAGTTCCAGAAGTGAACAAAAGCAAAATCAAAAGCGATTTCAAATGCAACTACAAAAAAAACCTAAATCATATGCTGAAATATGATTTGAATTTACTATAACCATTTTTTTCCTTGTTGGAAAATGATTGTTGGTATCAACTTGTTTCTCGGTATCTTCTGAAATCCTGTAGAAAAAGATTTATAACCGTCAATTTTAGCATTGGTTGTGTGTCTCCATTGACTGCCTCAACTGTACGCGGAAACAAGACCATTTTGTCAGCTTTGATAACAAAAAGTGAGCTTAAATTACTCAAACTAGAATCTAAGCTTTATGAACTGAAAACTTGTCTATTTTTCTAAGCCAAGTCATCGTTCTTTAGTGGCCGATCAATCGAATTTCTTGAAGCATCGAAATGGGTCTTTTTCTTCGCAGAACAGCAAGAGCTCTCAAGAAAAGATGTAAGTCAATTGTTAGTTTATATATTAGGTACATGCATAAGAAATGCGGATTTCAACATTTTCATAAATTTCCAACGATAGAAACCTGATATCGATGAATGTTATAAACTATTTGAAAGTTGTAAATCTCCTCTACAAAATAGGCTAAAACGTGTTTCAATTGATCGAACCATTGAAGAAATCTCGAGGGCGAAATGCGAGTGACCAAAAAAGGAATCGAGTCACTTTAGGGACAAGCTTAGTGTCATCAAAATAGAGTTAGCTTTCCAAAATTGAAGATTTAAAAAAAAGGATAACTATATATCAATTCATTAAAAAAAGTCCGACGGAAATGCATTTACAGAAATTTAGATAGAGCGTAAGTTCAAAAGCCTCAAAATTGTCAAAAAACCGGCTTTTTCACAAAAAAGAAAAATTATTGTAGAAACAAAGTTTTCCCATGAAATGATCCCAACTCTTAATTATTTTAAATGATATTTTAGGGCGCTCATTTTCCATTATATAGTCAAAACCGAACTCTTGTGAAAGTGGGGTTTTCAAAAAGTGCCCTTTTTTGGTCTAGAAGTTCTATTTTACTTTCTAGAAGTTAGTTTAAAGTTTTATCTTTTCATTATGTTTTTATGAGCTAAAAAGTTTGTCTCTGTTATTTATTGTCACCTTGTGATAGGAAATAGGGACATATTTTTGAGGCAAGCGAGCAAGTCTTACAAAGGAGCTAAAGGAGCTTATAGCTAAAAGTTTAAAGCCAAATTCCTTGCGTTTACAAGCCATTTCAAAAACTAAAAGCGGATTCAGAAAGCCTGTGAAAAACGGAACAAGATAGGGTCTCGTTTTGAATTTTTCTCGTTCTGTTTTCATTTCGTTCTCATTTTGAAATTCCACCTTAAGTTGACGACTTTCCCTAGTAAAGATCACCAACTCTTATGACAATTTTCCCATTTTCAATATTCCCGACTGATGTTGCCAATTCCCAGGGATTTCCCACCGAAAAAAAAAGCCGAGATTTCTTTGAGAGATTGAGCATTTGATTTACGCAGAAATCCACCCCATTCGGCGCAAGAAAAACGAGAAAAGGGTGACAAATGGGGGTTCTCTTTTTCGATTGGGGACCTCGAATCTCAACTATGGGAATGAAGGTCACTGGATGAGCGGCTTTTTATCCTTTATGCGCATTTTGACGGATTTCATCCCGCAGTCCCTTAGTGAGCTCTTTTATTGGGGAAAAGATGCGGCTTTTTTTGTGGAGAGAAAGCTAATTGTATGGCGAGTCGGTTCACGGTCATTTCAGAGTCATTTTCATTGCACACCCAAACTATAACTATAATCTTTTTATAAGTCCTTTAGCAGTTCATAAAATTTAAAAGGTTCCTTATTCGGTCCAGAGCTAGAAGTTCTATTTTACTATTTTACTTCTTGTCAGCTCCGAGCCAAACTGATATTTTAGTTACTATTGTTATTATTGAATGATTTGTCTATTCTTATGCAAATGTGTCCTCCCCTGTGCTTATCCCTTTTATTGCCGAGAAGGGGCGGTCCTTAGGATTGCCTAGGAGGACAAATGAGACTCTCATTTGGAGCCCCCCTTCCCCTTACACTCATTTGTAATCTATTCATCTTATTGTATTACTGTAAATAAAGATACGTATCTTCCGGGTCTATGCAACTGCAGTACAGGTCGGTCATTTCACAGGGACTCCCCCCTAATACGTTGGAGGAGTTGAGTTGGGTTGTCGGTGTGTTAGAGATGGCGGGATATCAAAAAGGGATCCACTCTTTTTAACTTAACCCAAATTCTAGTCCACATCCGTTTATACCTAGGAACGTATATTCTAAACTATTTTACTTCTAAACTATTTTACTTCTAAACTATTTTAATTCTAAACTATTTTACTTCTAAACTATTTTACTTCTAAACTATTTTCAGAAGATTCCTACTACCTGATCAAATTATTTGAAACACTTAAATGCTTGTTTTTTATCTATTTTATCAGTTGAAGACTTGCTTTTGAGCTCTAGATTTTATGACATTTATTTGAAAGCAGCTGCTTTGCTAAAATTTGCATTAACCTTTTAACTACCATTTAGAAATGAAAACTGTCCTTTTACTCTTGCCAAAACTCCGCTCAGTTCATTCATTCTTCACGAATTTGCATATTTGATATCAAAAACGTAAGAATTTTAAAAATCTAACCACTCCTCCGTCTTCTTCTCGATCGATTACCCCTAGTTCCATGCTTTACTCTCTACAAAACGCAACTAGTGAAGCAAAAACGTGATAATCGATAAACTTGTAAGGAAAACATCTATCGGTCCTTTTTTTGCCGTTGACAAATGAAGGTTTTCCGTGTTTTTATTAGCATCGACCCTTCGATTTTGACTATTTTGACTATCATTCAATGCAGAATAAAATGGCGCATCGAATGATACCAAAATCAACTCAAAATGTAATATCCATGTAAGGATATGAGGAAAAGGTTAAGTCCCGCCCATAATAGGCGGAGTTTAGGTTTTTAGCCAACAACTTTGCATGGATATTACATTTTGAGTTGATTTTGGTATCATGACGCGCAATTTCGTTCTGCATCAAATGATAGTCAAAATAGTCAAAATCGAAGGGTTGTTGCTGAGAGAAACACAAAAACCCTTAGATTGCCAACGGCAAAAAAGGATCGACAGATGTTTTCGTTACAAGTCTAGTAACAGACACACACAAGCCGACAGACAGACAGACAAACAGACAAACCAACAGACAAACAATTTTTTAAAACTATAATTTAGTAGATTTCATTGAGTTTACCATAAACTCGTTGAACTGATACATGTGCCCAAAATCGGTGAGATCTCCATCGATGATTAGAGCCGCTGGTTCGTATGGGAATTCTAAACTCAAACTTTGAAACATTTTTGGAAACACTTTATTGTCCATTTATCCGTGTATTAGGTTGAGTACTATGTGTTGGACATCCCTTACTCATTATTTCTTTTTATTTTGTAGAAAAAAGATAGGGCTTTTCAATAAAAAAAACCAATAAACCGTTTGTATTTTGGTCGATTCACCGCTTCTAAAACGATTAATAAAGATAGCATACCAACACATAATAACTCAACCTAATAATAAACCTTAAAGTAAGAGAGTTAGACTGCCTTTTGCCCCCCATATCCCACGCCTCAAGAAATCAAGCCGCAGATGTGAAATTAGCATTTTCTCGGCATCCCAGAAAGCTCCAATTTTATTTTTTTTGACTGACCTTTGATTAATTTCTCCATAGCAATTCTTTGCACTCGATTTGCAAATCGGCTTTCGATTTTTGTGCAATCATCTCTTCCCTTTCTCCATGTTTCATTGTACGGATAAACGGGTCGAAGGTTCTAAATTTTAGAGTTACAGTCGACTCTCTCTATAACGGAAGGGAACAAAAATCGTTTTACGTTATATAGAGCTTTCCGTTATATAGAGTGCCTTAAATTACCTTCACTTACCTTAAATTTGTACCTTAAATTACCTTAAATTTGTCCAGTTTTGACGTTTTATAGCTCATCCTAAAGCTGAATTCAAGACGGATCGATTGGTAAAAACCATTTTGAGATATCTCTTTTCTAAAAGAAAATGCGTGTCTAGGGGTTATTTTTGACGCTGATCACGAAACACATGTTTTTAGCCTAGGTTTCTGCACGGAAAACTAACGAAACGTGAAAACAGCCCTTTTTTTGGCTCTGCCGGCCTTTACTAAAATAGCTGTAAAAACTTTTAGAAAAGAGATATCTCAAAACGGTTTTTACCAATCGATCCGTCTTGAATTCAGCTTTAGGATGAGCTATAAAATGTCAAAATTGGACAAATTTAAGGCACTCTCCCAAAAAATCGGAAAAGACTTTTCCATCAATCCAATATATACAGTACTGGACAATTAAATATCATATTTGAAAAAAAGGATCGTCACGTTCGCGCGCCTGTAACTCCCTTGCCTTTGAGTTTAAACTATTAGTGTTATACATTTTCTGAAAGCTCTTTTCAAGGGCTACACAATGGTAATATTAATATTTAGAAATACCGTATTTTTTGACGCATTTCAGCGCGCGCGAAAGTGACTATCGTTTTTCAAGTATGATATTTCATTGTCCAGTACTGTAGCTTAGCCTCGGCCGGGACCAAAATTCCACTCCATTATATAGAGTTTTCCGCTATATAGAGTTCCGTTAAAGAGTCGTTAAAGAGAGAGTCGACTGTACTTCACAATCCTCTTTTTTTTATTGTTTTCTTATGACTTACAATATCCAATCGATTCAACATTCTACAGTATCTGCTAGCCGTTTTACATTCAACATTCGTTGTCTCACATTTGAAATGATACTGTGGATCACCCATAAGCAATAAAGTAAGCTCATCTTTTTTCGGGTATGACTCATCTTCTGAAATTAGCACTTAGAAATGTTTGGTTCATTTTTTCATCTTATTTTTGGTTAAACCTGGTAGGATTTTAGCTTGTAGCCATGGCAATACAATGAGGATCGTAAAAAATAGCGGGAAAACGGAAATCATCGGAATGAGAGCACAGCTGAGTGAAGAAAGAAAGAGGGAAGGGTCAATTTCTGGGCAAAATTGAGGAAAAAGAGAGCATGTGAAATTTTCTAAACAATCGCTTTCTTTCTTTTGCTCTTTTTGAAACGTCTGGTCAATGGGCATTCATTTCATCCATTGGGCAAATTGACAAAAGAAAAAAACTAAAGTCGAACCTGAGACGCGAGAAAAACTGTTTAAATGATTCATATAGTCAAACGAAGTATCAATATCAATATATCAATGAAGTTCTCGTAAAGTTAAGACTTTTGTAAGACTCATGACTCGATAACGGCTTAGATACTCAATACTCATGCTTCTCGATAGGTCTAAGAACTTAACAATTGTATTTGTACTTGTAGCAAAGTTACAGTATTTTTAATCACAACTAGAGTGTGTTCTTCGTGATTAAGCAAAGAGCAAAGGGCAAAACGACGTCATTTTTGTATAGAGATTGAACAAATATGACGTAGGATTGCCCTTTGCTTTATATCTCGACGTACAAGCATCAGCAAGCAACATCAGCAAGCATCAGCAAGCAGCATCAGCAAGCAGCATCAGCAAGCATCAGCAAGCATCAAACAGACTTTCTAAAGCTTGCACTTCAAAAAGGCTACTACCGTTTAACTTTCAAAGTGTCTCCCTTGCCCACTCGGCTGAATATCTTCTAGTTTCGTGGGGAATTTGAAAAAAAAGGCAGCTACGGAAAATCTACGCAGAAAAAGGGGGACTTTGTAGCTTTCATAGCTGCCCCATTTGTTTGAATTTTTCCATAAAATTAAAAGATATCAACTAGAGCTTAGGGGATACTTTGAAAGTAGAATTACTTTATTTATATAATTATATGGAAATTTCTATAAATGGAAATTCAAACTTTTCCTTCATCATTTGAGGTTATTTTCGCAGTATTTCTAAATAGTAATTTTCAAGGTTAATGCAAATTTTAGCAAAGCAACTGCTTTCAAATAAATCCCAGAAAATCTAGAGGTCAAAAGCAGCAGCAAAAGCAAAAGCAAAAGCAGTCTTCTTTTCTAATATTCTTGCTTCTTTTCTAATTTCACTAAATTATCCTGGAATCAATCGCAGCTCTCAATCAAAGCTAAACATTCAAGCTCTCAATCAAAGCTAAACACTTTTACAATATTTTTAGATTAGAATCTTTTCCACTGCACTCCAAACAGCAAGTGACCACCAAATGGCACTCGAAATGACCATTTTCCCAACTCGTTTACATCTTTCATCGTTTCATCAACTCGAAACGAGGAATTTACTCTCCCTTTGCACCAACTGTCGCCCCGTTTATGACCTATCATCGTTTCCGTATTTTGATATCTTTTTTAAACGTGGGTTAGACGTTTATGATCTCAATCTTTATCTTTAAGCATCCAAGGCTTCAATCTTTAAGCATTCAAGGCTTCAGTTTATTTTATAATGTTTAATGCTTAAATTTGTCAAATCCTATTCCTAAAACAAACACTTTGCGTCTTGTGCAATTCTCAATTAAATTGCAATTTCTCTTGCAATTTAATCATTGCGATTCCCCATGGATCTTGTTAGATCAAAGTATGAAGAAAAGAACGAGAGCAATGCTTGTTCTTTTGTTGAAAAAGAGGAAACTTTTCATTTCTTTTCATTTTACGACTGCCAAAACACATGTTTTCCAATTATTTTTACACATTTTCTATCAGAATCTCTCAAATTTTTCACCTTTTTATAGGGCATTGAAGTGGAACGATGAGGGAAATTTTTGAAAGATTTCTTTTGATGAAAATTTTTGGTAGAATTTATTACTCAAAAAAAGATACATTGAAAAATTATAAGATTTTAAGATTACAAGATTTTAAGATTATAAGATCTTTAATTTATAAGATTTCAAGTTTATTAGAATATAAGTCAAAAATTTGTCGCGTCTAAACTGTCTAGGCATTTAAACACTTACAAAAATGACTTATTGATATTAGGTGTGTGAAAAAGTGATCCACATTTTTAACGTTTAAAAATAAAAGACCATAAGTTTCGTTAAAATAATTTTTATTCAACGAAGTAATCACCATTCGAAAGAACAACCTTTTGCCAACGTTCTACAAGTAAAGACATTCCACGATAATAAAAATCTTGATCCTTAGAGGCGAAGAAAAGATCAACCTCGGTTTTGACATCTTCTTCGGAATTGAATCGTTTATTGGCTAATATTAACCAATTTATTGGCCAAAAAGTTAGACAGAGACAAAAATAAATAATAATCAGATGGAGAAAGGTCTGGACTATAAGGTGGATGTGGTAAAATCTCCCATCCAACACTCTGGATTTTTTGTCGAGTCTGTAAAGAGACATGTGGTCGGGCGTTATCATGGAGCAACAGGACACCTTTCCTATTTACCAATGATGCGCGTCTCTCAGTGAGTTTTTGTTGGACTGCATCAATCTCGGCACAATAGACATTCGAATTAATCGTTTGGCCACGTGGTAAATAGTCTATGTGCATAATACCACGTGCAGTCCACCAAACTGTCATTAAAATTTTTTTTAGGATGGAGGCTTTTTTTGGGCATTGTCCCAGCAGGTTTACCACGTTCCACCCACTGTCCAGACCTTCTAGAATTATCGTAATCAACCCATTTTTCATCACAAGTAACAATTCGATCAATAAATGGCTCAAGTTGATGTTTACTAATCAAAGAATTGGCGATTGTAAGGCGCATCGTTTTGTTTTCTTCGCTCAATTCATGCGGTATCCATTTGTCCAACTTTTTGATAAAATTCATGGCATTCAAGCGTTTCCTTACGGTTGACCCATCACAATTTAATGTAAGGCCTATTTTTGAAGAGGTTGAACGAGGGTTTTCGAGAAGACAGCGTCTTATTTGGTCATCAGATAAAAATAAAAAACGTGGATTACTTTTTCACACACCTAATAGAATATAAGGCAAAAATTTGTCGCGTCTAAACTGTCTAGGCATTTAAACACTTACAAAAATGACTTATTGATACATTCTTAGCTTTTTAAAGATAATCTTTTTCTCAAAAATCTCAAAATTCTTATCAGACTATTTAGCTGAAAATTTCCGACCAATAAAACCCTAAAAGACTTGCTAAAAACGCGCGGGAATGACAGTTAAAAAAGAAGCCGGGGAAACCCGGTCATAAATCTTTCTCAAATGTACCAAAGTCGACCACCATTATTTCAAGTCAATGATTGTATTGAATGACGAGAAAAATCGAGAAGAACAAGCATAAGATTGTCATTGTTTGATCTCGTTTTCCCCTCCTCATTCCTCGATCAAAAGGGAAACCTCCACTTAAAACTGTTTGAGCAATCTTGACCTCAAAAACGACAAGTATTCCGGCTATTTAGAAACGTTTTTTCTCTACATTTTTAGATATTTCGTGATATAGATATTTTGTGCTTTCACTGTTCAGCAGCTAAATTTGGCTTTTCAGATCTAAATTTGGTGAATCACTTAGCCAATAAAGGGACGAGTGAAGTCCATTGAATGGAGGGGATCGCATGGGAATAGCTAGGGGAATTGGGCACGATTTGGAGGCTTTCACCTTTAAGAGGAGTTGAAAAGGGAATGAGTCTTTGCAAAAAAAAGGGGTAAAGCGCTTCCGAAACCATTTGGAAAAGCAAGGCGAAGAGGAGGAACGGGCAATCCCTTCAAGGGTGAGAAAAGGGCGCTAATAGGGTGAGAGTTCCCATTTTAAGAAAAGAAAAACGGATCGCGAATTTCTAGATCATTTGTCTATTATGATTTTGATTTTATACACCGATTTGTAAGGATTTCTTTGTCTTTAACTTGCATAGCTTTTTTAGCCAAAGTTTAGCATGTTTTGAGCTTTGTTTAACGTTTTAACGTTAGAAATTCTACCTCTGTTTTTGTCAGCTAACGATTTTAAACGTTTTTTTTGATTCTTTGGAATTTCGCTTTTGGATTCGTTTTGGATTTGCTTTGGTTCGTTTTTTTCTTCGAAATTTCTCTTTCGAAGACGTTTTATTTCGAAGACGGGTTCTTTGCACTCGTTGATGTGTTGATGGACTTGATTGGTAATAGATTTGATACTATTTAACACAAAATCATTTTTGGCTTGGCACGATAGTATCTATGTTAACTGTGGACCTGAAAGCTTGTAACTGGAGGCATTCTAGGATCGAGAACCTGAATTTGTTATTAGTTTTTGAGTAACTTTAATTTCCAAGCCAATACAGTCAACACAAAAGCTTCTAAAACTTGGGTAATTAAACCAAATTGGAGAAAAAAGAGCCCAACAGATTTTGGTTTTACCTTATATCTCTAGAAACTGTATGCCAGAAACTGTGCGATTACGTAAGCATTAAAATTTTCACGTTTTTTTGTAATCGCGCACCTTCACGGCCCTGGATGTGGGGTTACACTTGGGTAATTAAGCCGAATGAAATATCCAAAAATAGAGCAATTTTCTTCAAAAATTGATAACGGATTCGAATTCCTCGTCCTCGAAAACCCCTGATTGCAGATTTTCAGCCCAACCGGCCTCAAAAAAAGTGCTAAATCCACGTACGGCTCACAGCTAGGTTGTACTAATGACAAATACTTTGGTGTCAACTCAACTTGCATTGCACTCAACTCAACTTGATTGCAGATTTTCAGCTCAATCAAAAAAGTGCTAAATCCATTTACGGCCAAGCTATACGGATAGCTGTAAGGCCAAGTATTGTCGCAAATGTGTTGAGTTTCAAAACGGAATCTATCTCAATGTTTTAGTTCATACTTTATTGGTGTTCAACAGATCTACACCGAATATCACCGAAATATCACCGAAATATCTACACCGAATCTTCGAATATCAATATCAACACCAAAATTTCACTTCTTCTATTCACAAAACCACAAACCGATTCTTCTTCTATTCACAATTCTTCCCACTCGATCAACAAACCATTCCTGAAGGGTTGAAAAAGAAGCCTAATCGAAGAAAGAGTTTCCATCTCCGAAAAGGAAAAAAAAGGGGGAACAAACCGCTGAGTGTGAGGGACGGCGGCTTCCTTTTCACTTCCATTGGAGACACCCAACCCACACGCGGAGAAAGTGCCTAAATGGAAATTGAAAAAGACGGAACGCCTCGCCTTCTTTTTCTTTTGATGCAACTCTCGGCAGATGGTGCTTTTTTTCAAATAATACTTAACACCACAATAACGGCCTTATTCGTCATGACTGTGAGTCTTGCTCAGGCTTGTTATTGAAATTGAATTCTTTGTTTTCTTTTCTATTTACTTTAAATCTCAGATTTATATTTTTTAACCATAAGCATCTCAAGCTCTGTCGTTGACAATATATTCTTTATTCTTTTGGAAAAACAGGTAGCCCACTTTGAAAAGAGGGTACTAGACCTTCTCTATGTATGCTTTCTACTTCAAGAGTCACTTCTGGTCCAAAACTTGATCTAGACTAGTCTTATTTATGACTATGATGATTGGAATCATTTAACTTATGATTTTTGCATCAATTTTAACATTATTCTGCCCATTTCTCTTTAAGCCAAGTATTTCTGCAGCCTTCGATGATTGCAAAGTTGTCGAGACGGGACCTTGACTAAAACATCTGGATTTCAAGTGTTGGATTCAATGAAAAACCACTAAAACTTTTTCTAGGTGCTGTAGTAGATGCCGGCACTGTTGTAACGTGATTGACTTGCTTGCGGAATAAAGTTTATCCAGAATAATGAAGACGAATAATGATAAATAAGAATGATGATAATAATAATAATAATAAATAATAATAACAATAATAATAACAATAATAATAACAATAATCATAACAATAATCATAACAATAATAATAATGGGAGCGAAAACAAAATAAAATGGCACAAACTACGAGACGCTTCTAGTGACAATCTAGACAGACGTAAAAGGTGCACTTTAGAAAACGGCAATTTTTTGGAAAGTAGAATATAAATCAGAGAATGAATATAAATATAATATAATGAGAATAGAAATCACTAGAGCAATGAAAAAGGAGATGTTTTAACACGTTTTAACAGGTTTTAGCATGTTTTAACAGGTTTTAGCATGGTACGGCCCACCAGTTGGCCGTTAGCGGATTTAGCACTTTTTTTTCAAGCCGATTGAGCTGAAAATTTACAATCAGGGGTTTTTGAGGATGCGGAATTCGAATTCGTGATTAGTTTTTAAAGAAAATTGCTCTATTTTTGGATATTTCTTTCGGTTTTCATCCGGCTTTTATCCAGTTACAAATTCTCAGGTCTACAACTAACATACAGGGTGACCAGAAATCACCCGTCCTTTTTTCTAGGCTCATATTTCTGTTAGTTGTAGACCAAAACGATTAATTTCTTTTTTAAAATAAAATTCACATCGTTTTCTGTATATGTCCAAGATTTCATGACCATAGCATCGATAGAAAAATTTTATGAACGCTCAAAGATGGCTGGTCAAAAATAACGAGTCGCGGTTCAAATCTTGAAAATATACAGAAAATGATGTGAATTTTCATTTAAAAAAAGCCATTAATCGTTTTGGTCTACAAATAACAGAAATGTGAGCCTAGAAAAGAAGGACAGGTTATGTCTGGGCACCCTACAGGGTCACCTGGTCACCCTAAAGGCTATTTTCCTAACACTAGGTAAAATGAATTCGTGCAAAGATTCTTATCATTTTCCACCCGTTTCGTCGCCCATTTCCTAGTTGATTTCATCCATTTTTGTTCTTGATCTAGGATTTCCACCTCTATCGCTAAACACCTGTTTTCTGGGGTCCTTTTTCGGGAGTACAAATGGACGCGCAACACATGGCCGTCTCCTCTCAATAGAGCGCCATTCATTGCCTCACGTCTCTTTCACAAACATTCCACAAATGGACATTTTCACTTTTTTTTCCTTTCCGCTCACGCTTCCGCACGCACGTCATTTAGAAGTTGATTTTGAAAGTTTTGAAAGATTTAAAACTTATTTTTAGTTTGCTATATTTGCAATCGTTAGCTCTACGAAAATCTTTAGACCAAATCCGGTTTTGGCTGGGACGCCTTGATAATTAAATTCACTCTAGTTCTAAAGTCCAAACTTTTCTGACCCTCTAGCTCTTTTCAGGATCAAATCCATCCATTCTTCTACTTATTCAGATTCATTCAGTAAAATCTATTCCTACTAAATTCTAGTACAACCTCTTCACCCTCTTTTGTTGGTTCTTGGTTCCCAGAGTTCCGAAAAGTTTCACAGTTCGAGTAAAAAGATAATCTTAACAAGAAGTTCTTCTTTTCTATCCAATTTCTCTTTTCTTCTTTTCACCGATGCTCTCAAACCCGTTGTCCACTCTCGAAACGCTCGAATGAGTGAATATGTTTGTTGACGATGATTGCAAGAGAAAGTGAAGGAGGAAAGAAATGGGATTCTCTAGAAATGGGATTCTCATGCCCATCCCTTAAATTCACTTCATTCACTCTTAAAAGTTTAATTTTCTAATTAATTTTCTAATTACTTTGTCTACAAGTTCTAGATTTTAAATTCTGTAATTTCTGAAGGAATTAACAATATAGTTTTTGAAAGGGTTTTATCCAAATTAGGTTTCGTCCTCGCTATACTACTGGACAATGAAATATGATATTTGAAAAAAGATCGTCACTTTCGCGCGTCTGTAACTCCCTTGTCTTTACCGTATTTCTAAATATTAATATTACCATTGTGTAGCCCTTGAAAAGAGCTTTTAGAAAATGTATAACACTAATAGTTTAAACTCAAAGGCAAGGGAGTTACAGGCGCGCGAAAGTGACGATCGTTTTTCAAATATCATATTTCATTGTCCAGTACTGTACGTGATCTATTCTTAACTCTAGAAGGATTGGTTAAAAACACTCACCTGTTTCCATTATTCTGCAATTGCACAGGTGATTGCCGTTTGAGTCAACGACATGCGGTTGTCGGAGAAATTTCACATCAACAACAGCCGGCGACGAGTCGACGGGTTGACCATTGTAGTTGGCTTGGCACAAAACGGTGACACCAGTCCAATTCGTGTTCACTGGGATGTTCTTCAGTTGGATCACCTGAATGTTTTTGATTTCAGAATTGTTTTGTTTCATGCTATGCTTGTTTCATGTATGTACAGCACAACTCAAAAGTGATCTCGCTGAGAAAATTCGATCATTTCTAACATTTTTTCAAATAAGATGTCAGATAAGATATTTTTAAATTCATCAATCCTTTTCAAAACTGTCTCCAACAAGATCATAAGCATGTCTATTAAGCTGTCCACAAAATCTTTTTCATTTCTTTTCCTATTTCTGTCAAAAAAAAATAACAAATTCATCAATTGATCAATAGTTTCCTCTAAATAGTGTTTATTGTTCAATTTCCATCTTTTTAAGACCAATTTCGGTTCACTTTCAAGCAAATTAGAGAGCAAATTGGCCTTTCTAATGAAACAAACTGTAGGTTTTGGTGGATTGGTTGGTGGATTGGTTGGTGGATTGGTTGGTGGATTGGTTGGTGGATTGGTTGGTGGATTGGTTGGTGGATTGGTTGGTGGATTGGTTGGTGGATTGGTTGGTGGATTGGTTGGTGGATTGGTTGGTGGATTGGTTGGTGGATTGGTTGGTGGATTTGTTGGTTTTAGATGTAAGTACGAAAAGGAACGAAGACTTTTTGAACAACCTAATACAATGGCTCAGGCATTGGCTATACATACTTATAAGCTCAGGCATTGGCTATACATTGGCTATACATACAATGGCTATTATACATACTCTTATGGGTTTCATCTTTTTATTGCTATCTAGTTCTTTGTCGACCCTATGGACAAAGGGATTATTAATCAAAAAAATTCCCCGGTAGCCCCCTGCACACCATTTACGGCACTTAGAATCCAAACTCGGTCAGAGCAAACTCAAGCAACCAAGATTGACCGATTAAAGATCTCCTTTAGCGTTTGTGTTACCGTTATAAGGTTTATAACTGGATTGGTTACCAGACTGACTCATAAGGACACAACCCGTTACAAAAAATTAACTTAAACCATTATTAACTTAGCCATTATTTGCTATTCACTTGTGATAGAATTTTCAATTTTGTCTTCAGTAAGGTGATAAGCATTTCTATTATATTTTAGTCTCTTACTGCATTGCTATTTCAAGGCTTAAAACGGCAAACCCCACCTAGACTTCAAATTAAGTCATTGGGCAAATATTTTGCTTTCAAGAGTCAATAGTCTATCTAGTGTTTGTTAAGAAAGCCATGCCCATCTCCATCCTCAAGATAACATCTGCTACACCGATCTTTGAAGTGCTCACTCAGCTCGATCCAGAAAATCCTATCATTGAATGATCTCATCAAGTTTTTACCCTCAAATCCACCAATCTTTCACTTATTTACTCTGAAGGTTTCTTCTCTTTTCTTTTTTCTTTTTTTCCGAAGGTTTCCACCCTCTAATGTCAATAAGCGATATCGAGAGGGCTCTCCATTGGCAGCCGATTCACGCGATCTCTTCGAATATCTTTTTTCTTTCGAATCTACTCTTTTCTGTTATCCACAATTGTTTGTGATCATCCAGTCTAGAGCCATTCAACGAGAATTGATACAGCTCTTGAGGGTCTCTTTTTTGTTCTCTTCATCCGGATCGCTTTGGCAAATTATTTCTCCTTGAATTGGGAAGGGTTTGGTAGAACGCGTGACTTTATTCCTTTCATTGATGTAAACAAATTCTCAATCTTACTTCCCTCAATCTTACTTCCCGCAATCTTAATTCCCTCAATCTTACTTCCCTCAATCTTACTTCCCTCAATCTTACTTCCCTCAATCTTAATTCCCTCAATCTTACTTCCCTCAATCTTACAATTTTACTTGCTTTGTGCTTTGTGCACAGCTTTGTGCACAGCTTTGTGCACTGAAAACGAGAATGGCTGCCTGAAATCATACAGGGTTTTTTCAAAAAATATTTCTATTCAATACAGTTTTTGATGCAGATTCTGAATCCGTTTTCAAAATCTGAATCCAGAGATTTAAAACTGAATCCAGAGATTCAACAGTAAGTGTGAAGCTTTTTGGTTTTCATTGAATTCTCTTGTGAAACCAAGCAAGCTTCGGTTTTAGAATTACAAATAAGTACTTTTTTCCCCAAATATTCCCCAAATATTCCCCAAATATTCCCCAAACAAGCCACTCCTTCTTCTGAATCATCGTTAACTGTTTTTCTTTGTATTTTCTTTTAATTTCTGTATTTTACAGTTTCTATTGTGTGTATTTTCTTCCGTTTGAAAACAAAAGCTATAATTTCTCTAGATTTTGTCAATCGATCCAACACCACAAGTGGTCACTTGCCTAGAGCGCCCGAAAATGGGGCTCAGGTTTGGGATTTTCGATTAAACTGAAATATGATTTGATCTGATTGCTAGGCAGTGCTTAAAATGCTTAAATTGGCGAAGTGCTTAAATTTCAGGGAAAAGGATCGGTCCAATCGGAACTCGATGGCCATTTCCGAGCACAGTTTACCGGATCGACTCACACAAGCTCTCCGGGCTCTTCGACCGGCCAATATTGCTCATTCGGCTAGCGGGGTGACACCGTTTAAGAATTATAAGGTATGGATTGAATCGGAGAAAAGATTGAAAGGCAAACAAATAAAAGGCAACAGGTTTTATCTAGAAATTCTTATGCTACAGATTTACGGACTGCTACAGCTAACAGACTTATCTACAGATTTCTATAAATGTTATTTAAAAAACTTCCTAACCTGTACTAGTAATGGGTTCCTATACGACAGAAGGGCTTCTATGACCCCCTCAGAAGCTAGACTGTAAGGCTTTTTACGAGCTAAGTCTACATCAAAACTAATAGTAAGTCAGGCCAGGATCTGGGCTTTACTGGCAACATTTTAATCCTACTAGTCGTATCGTACATTTTAGTCGTGGATTTAACTTTTTTGAGGCCGATTTGGGCTGTAAATTTGCGCCGGGGGTTTTCAGAGTCAAGGAATTCGAATTTTTACTTAGTTTTTAAAGAAAACTGCTCTATTTTTAGATATTTCATTCGGTTTAATTACCCAAGTGCAACCCCAAAAGAGCACATAAGGGTTTCTATGACCCCCTCAGAAGCTACTCAGACCATTTGTATAAACCCTTGACCAACCTAGCATTAGGTGACCAGTTTTTTCATAAGCAAGTGTCCCTCGACTGGTCATCGATCCTCTCGTTCACTTTTTTTCACTCACCCTTTCTCTCTTGTCTTCTTTGGCCTGTCCGATCAGTGGTCGTCTTTGGTGATGACTTCATATTGGCTTTCTGCCAGTCTCTCTCTCTATCTCGGTCATTGCTAGTGTTAAAAGAAATAATCAGGTTGGGAAGGGAACGTAAAGATTTGACTTTGAAAACTAAAGTGTTAACTAAAATCTTTACCTGAGAATTTATCGAGTTCAAACTTTAGAACAAGTCTGGTTCTACAGTCGATGCATCGAATGATGTGGTTTTCATTGTTGGGGACAAGGTTCCACCGCCAGTTCCGCCAATTCCAATGGGACGCTTTCAGAAGTCACCGCTAATGGTAAGAGTTTGATTTACTGCAAAAACCTGTCTTTTAAAGTACTGTTTTTAAGCTTTTCTAAGCTTTTTAAGCTTTTCTAAGCTTTTTTAAGCGTTTCTAAGCTTTTTAAAGCCAACTTTTTAAAGATAAGCAATTTTCAACTTCAAAAGGTTTGGTCAAGTCATAGTATCTTCAGAAGTGAAGCTATTTTCTTCCATCTTCACTATATAATTCAATATAATCTCTCGAACAATATTGTTAGAAGCCATTTTCAATGGTGCCCTAGTTGTGGTTGCTTGGAAGGGGGAAGAGAAGGATGCGCAATGTAGTCTCCTCTCCACGCGCAAACAGTCCCACCAATTTTTTTGTGCTACCACTCAACTGAAAAGAGAAGCGGAAAAGCGGAAAAGCGGAAAAAGCGGAAAGGAGTTAAGGCGCTTGGCCTCCGTTGGCCTCCTTTGCACTTCCCATCTCTTTCTTGTCTATCTTCTATCTTTTCGCTTCATTTGGACTCCCCTTTTGTTCCCATCATCTTTTTATCCCTTTCTTCGACCTTTTTTTTGACTCAGTCGTCGCCCCTTTTGCTCGTCACGTTGGAATTCCCGACTTCCAAACATTTTTCAACTCGAATCTGTGCTTTGAACCAGAGATTTCCTATCGATTTATCTGAATCAATAAATAATTCAGAGAAATCGAAACGTCGTACATGGATGTTTAGGAGTATAAAGGTATTTAAAGTTCTTTTTGTCTAATTCTTTCTTGCTTTTCTTTATGTTTTTCTTTTCTTTTTGAAATTTAACCCATTCGAAACTTCTGCAGCGAATAATCGCTGCAGCAAAAACTCAGGAACGGACCACTGCAGCGATTATGCGCTGCAGCGCTAATTGAGCTATTTTCATTCAATTAATTGGTTTTTTTTTGCTGTTTTTAGCATTATATTCCAATTGTAACAGATCTACAAATTACGTGGGCAAAAAAGACGTGTCATATTTACCCGGAATCAATGCAGCCTCTGGTTTTGCATTGAAATGTTCCTTAACAGCTCTAATCTTATAAAGCCGATCTTCTGCAGAATCCAGTTCATTATCACAAAAGCGCAGGTTTCGAAGAATAGATTCAAATTTTGCTCTTGACATAATGTGGGACATATGGGAAAATCCTCCTACTCCAGGCCTGCTACTTCAGTAGTCACGAATCCTCGGTAATTTGACGATTCCCATTTGAAGATACAGAGCCAGGAGGAAAATCTTCCAAGCTCTCTTGAAAGATTTTGCATCGAAATCCTGCCAGTTTGTTTTCCTTTTTCCATGTTTATTAGATTGGCCTACTAACATATTGTCGTCGATAATAAGAGTCCAAGCAAACCGCTGTTGTCTATCTCAAAGAGGTGCAAGGTGAAGAAAACGAGGAAACATACGACGAGAAGGAGAATAAGAAAAAACGTGATTGGGGCTTCCACCTACCCTCGTTCAAAATCGGAGGAAGCAAAAGGTCGACCAAAGAAGGGGAAGAGCCCCATCCAATCGTTTCTGAACCTTATGAAGGCCCACTCGACTCTGTGGATCGTGAGAACGATCTCGAGAGACTTCCATTTGAGACCGAGCCAGCAACCGACAACACCGAAGTCGTTGCTGTACCTCAAAGAGGTGCCAGGTGAAGAAAACGAGGAACTTGACTTCAGTAGTCACGAATCCTCGGTAATTTGACGATTCCCATTTGAAGATACAGAGCCAAGAAGAGCTTGAAAGATTTTGCATCGAAATCCTGCCAGTTTTTTTCCTTTTTCCATGTTTATTAGATTCGCCTACTAACATATTGTCGTCGATAATAAGAATTGATAAGAAGATAAGAATAATAATCGATAGGATCTTGAAAAGTACTGAAGTCAAATCCAAATCGTTCTTCATCAAAAATAAATGGTGTAGAAGACTCTCTTAAATCTTTCCAACCATCTGGATAAACTGCTTCGGAGTCAAAAATGTCAAAAAAGGGCTTGGTCCGCAGACCAAAAAAAAAGAAAAAACGCTTCGGTTTCGAATGGGTTAATGTGTTTTTGGCCTTCTCCTAATAACTTTTTCTTTTTCTTTTTGAGTTGAAAAGTTTAGCTGACTTGTAAAGAGCTCTACTTTTTTGTGGCTCTCCGTCAAGCAATCTCTTCCAATTTTCTGTAATCAGAACACCTTTGATAGCCGTTTTCACTTAGAAGAACGCAAAATTTTGCCATAAACTTATTCTAAATGCAAAATCGATGCTAAGAATCTAAAAATACTTATCATTCCGTATTGGCTATAGTTGCTAAATTTAGCAAAAAGCTCGCTCGGTGCTCGATCGGAGCTCTGTGGGCGGCTCTCCACAATTAGCCGAGAGAAATCCTTTCCATGAACCGGCACTCAACAGTTTGGAACAAATTCGCAATCTCTACAAGAGTGTCCCCAATGTGCACTATGATACGTAAGAAGTTGGTGAATTATTTAAGAAAATCGAGTTCAGAGTGAGCAGCCCGACTCCAACTGAGGAAGATGATGGGTTTTCTTCTACTCGGTCAGTGTTGCTTGTACTCTTGTGCATTGTGTTGCTTGTATTCCTGTACTTTTGTGCTCTCACTCTTGCAAGTGTACACTTGTAAACGTCTAGGACTGAAAAGACTCGTGCAGCTTTCCCATTTCATTGAACCATCCTTTAGATCACCAACCGATTCTGGATACAGATCGACTCCCCGACTTGACCGAACTCCAGACAAATCTGAGGAAGCAAATGGTTTTGAAAACGAAGAGAAATGTTTGATTTAAAATTTGTAGGAACTTCGAATTCCCTGGGAGCTTCATCAGGGTCCGGTTCTTCGAGGAATGGCTTCAGAAGTAAAGAAATCCCGTCGAGAGCCGAAGGAGAAGTGAAAAATAGTCCAAAGGTAAAGTTCAGAAACTTTTTTAGAGTTTGGTTTAATGGTTTTAGAGTTTAGAAACCTTGCTAATAGGTTGAAAAAAGTTTTGAACAAATTTGATAAACTGTCAAAGTCAGAGAATCTTTATCCACAATCTAGCTCGCGATGAGGCCACAGCGACCTCAAGGACCCACACCGAACTCCAGTCCACCGTCGACAGTTGGCTCAAAACCGGAACGGTGAGGGTTTTGGATAATCAAAATCTTCTTGATATTAGATGATTTGATTAGCATAACAAAACTTGATTCGATTGATACAATTCTTGTATCAATCTTCTACATCTTGTTCTTTTCAGTCACCTTCCCTTCACTCGATCCCATATAGACTCCGTCTTGGAGTCGAGAAGATGCAAATCATTCGCCAATTACATTGATTCAGCAGTATTATCAAGGTAGTTTTAAAGCTAGATATTAGGCTGTCCAGAAGAAAGTCTTTTCTTTTCGTACTTTTGTTGAAAAATATTAGATTGAACGATATGAAATGTCCGCGACTTTACCATTGACCCCTTTCCTTCAATTCATCATAGATTTTTCTTATTTTTTGAAAGTAGATACTAGAGACAGTTTCTATATTAATATTGAAATATGAAGCAGATTCTATGATGAGCCAAGAACGGTCAGCTTAAAAAACCTGACTTTTACATGCCCGTGAAATCCTTGTATCACCAAGAGAATATGTTTCTTTGATATTATTGGGTTGGTGATTGCCATTGTCATATGTGACAGTTTGAGCACTTTCTCCAAAAGAAACCCATTTTGGTGTCAATAGAAAGGTCGTAGAGAATTAAAAATTAAGCTTATATCCAAGTTTTCAGAATGATTCAGAAACTGGTTTTCAAGAAATGCCAAATTTACGAATTTTCACAAAACTTGCATTTTAAGCGAAACTACTAAGTGTATCTTTTTGGAAATTTGGCTATAAGCCTAATTTTTGATTCTCTACAACTTTTCTATTGACACCAAAATGGGTTTCTTTTGAAGAAAGTGCTCAAACTGGGACATCTCCAGTCCTCCAGTCCTCCATTTGAGTCTCACACTTGTCTCACCCAAAAACCAAAATCCTACTACGAAAGAGGAATCCGCGAATTGCCTGTAAAATGGGCAGAAGTCGTCAATAATAATATAAATTATTTGGAATGAATTGATGGTTTTATGTTCAATAAATTTTAGTTCAAAGTCCGGCAGTTTTCAATTCACCAACCCAATAGTAGCGATATCTCTAGCGAGACTAGAGATAGTCTTAAACAGAAGTACGAAAAGAAACAAAAAGACTTTCTGAAGCCTAATATAATATAAAAAAGATTATCTTTCAGATTTTGTGAAGTACTTAGCGAACCGCTCGACTTGTTGACGGAAAATTTGCAGCGACTGATCGCTTACAGTGTCAAATGCACGGCTCAAGATGTCGCCTCAGCAATAAAGGTTCGATTTAAAGAATTTTAGATAATACTATGATAATATTCAGATTTAATACTTTAAATTCTAAATTATAGGCTTACATACTTTAGATATCATTTCCTTTGGATCTTTTCGCTAGTTGTCTTCGTTCTGGGCAAAAAGCTGCGTCGGCTTTTGCAAGGAATGGACCAGGTGAGTGATTTAAAAAGAAATAAAGATATAAGACTTTATAGACTTTCAAAAGACTTTGAGACTTTGAGACTTTGAGACTTTGAGACTTTGAGACTTTGAGACTTTTAAAAATTATATTATATAATACAATTGTTGATATTATATTTATCTAGGCGCCTTGGGCTTAACTCTTTCTCAACGATCCGAGCTTTATTTCCCAGTTGGTCGTTTCTATCGATACATCATCGACAAGCTTCCATCAAAGCCAATTTCAGAGCATGTAAGGCAATTGTTATAAAGATCTTTCAATCACTTTCAATTCAGAGCTTTATTTAGCTTCATAGCTCACTTTCAATTCTTAGCTAAAACGAAATGCTCGCTTTGAAAAGCCCATCAAGCCTATCATCAATATCAACAAAATTTTAGGCTATCATCTTTTTCACTGCCGCTTTGCAATGTGTTCTCGAAGAGTTTGTTTTGAGGCTTGTCGATACGGGTGAGTAATTGTTGTTCTATTGCTCTATTTGGTTCTATTTGATTCTATTTGGTTTAGTTTATTTGGTATACGGTTCTCTTTTAGTCTACAGTTCTATTGCTAAACTTTAGATTCACCAGAGATGCTCAGCTTGTCAAAATTCGAGGAGATTCTGACAGAAAATGGGGGATCTTTGGTTCAATATTTCAATTCATTGGACTCACTTACAGGTGAATTATAATATGGATAAATGAATTTAATTTTTAGCAATGGATTTGCCAGCACCGATCTCTTTTGCCAAATTGGTGGATGCTGTGCACGCCGTGCGAGAGAGAATACTTCACTCAACTGGGAATGCAAAGAAAAGACATCAGTGAGTCGTTATAAAGATAATAAGCACAAGATAATATAGTTATAAAGTCAAATTACAATGTTAGAGTTATCAAGTTATTAAAGAAGTTAAAGAAGTTAAAGAAAAAAACGTTTTAGAGTCCAATTGAGCCGCACTGGGATTCGGAGTCTGCACTATTTTGCTTGTGGGCCTGGAGTGAGACCGTAAGTGCAAATATCATTCAAAATTTTAACATCAAATAAAAGTTACCGTATCTTCTCTAATAGTAGTGCACCCGAGCCGAGTTGATGACGATTTTACGGTTTCCAAGCTTTTGCAGAACCTCAACACTCGAATCCTTCACAAGATCTCATCGTCAGCTACATTTTCCGATCCCACATCGATAGGTTCTGATAAGCGGTTCTCGAGATTCCGAGCAATTTAGGCGACGCTCAGGGTGCACTACTATTAGAGGAAATAGGGTAATAGTTTTTGTTGTTTAACCCATTCGAAACTTCTGCAGCGAATAACCGCTGCAGCGCTAATTGAGCTATTTTTATTCAATTAATTGGTTTTTTTGCTGTTTTTTAGCATTATATTCCAATTGTAACAGATCTACAAATTACGTGGGCAAAAAAGACGTGTCATATTTAATCAATGCAGCCTCTGATTTTCCATTGCAATTTTCCATAACAGCTCTAATCTTATAAAGCCGATCTCCTGCAAGATCCAGTTCATTATCACAAAAATGCAGGTTTCGAAGAATAGATTCAAATTTTGCTCTTGACGTGAGGGACATGTGGGAAAATCCTCCTACTCCAGGCCTGCTACTTCAGTAGTCACGAATCCTCGGTAATTTGACGATTCCCATTTGAAGATACAGAGCCAGGAAGAGCTTGAAAGATTTTACATCGAAATCCTGCCAGTTTGTTTCCTTTTTCCATGTTTATTAGTTCGCCTACTAACATATTGTCGTCGATAATAAGGTCCAAGCAAACCGCTGTTGTCTTCCAACGGGTGCAAGTGAAACGAGGAAACATACGACGAGAAGGGATAAGAAACGTGTTGGGGCCCACCCCCCGTTCAATCGGGGAGCAGAGGCGACCAAAGAGGAGAAGGCCTTCCAATCGTTTCTGAACCTTTGAAGGCCCACTCGCTCTGTGGTCGTGAGAACGTCTCGGGCTCCATTTGGCCCGGCCAGCAACCGCCCCGAGTCGTTGCTGCGCCCGTGGTGGAGTGGAATGACGCGAACGGCTGTCGTTTACCTTAGGGTGCCGGTGAACGGGCTTGACTTCAGTGTCCGAATCCTCGGTAATTTGACGATTCCCATTTGAAGATACAGAGCCAAGAAGAGCTTGAAAGATTTTGCATCGAAATCCTGCCAGTTTGTTTTCCTTTTTCCATGTTTATTAGATTCGCCTACTAACATATTGTCGTCGATAATAAGAATTGATAAGAAGATAAGAATAATAATCGATAGGATCTTGAAAAGTACTGAAGTCAAATCCAAATCGTTCTTCATCAAAAATAAATGGTGTAGAAGACTCTCGCAAATCTTTCCAACCATCTGGATAAACTGCTTCGGACGCATCGTCATCCTCTTCCTCGGATTCCCTTGAACTTGATGACAATACTTCTGGTTGTGGTTGAATTAGTCGATCATCTGATCCATAAATAGACTCCAAATCACTGTCAATAAATAAATAATTGAAAGAATCGTTCAATTCGTGATCCATAACGCTATCTAAAAGAAGAATAACTTAGATTAATATATAGAACTTATCAGATACAATATAAAATAAAACGTCAGCAAAAAAACCGCAGGACCGATGCAGCGAATAATCGTTGCAGCGAAAAAATGTCAAAAAAGGGCTTGGTCCGCAGACGAAAAAAAGAAAAAACGCTGCGGTTTCGAATGGGTTAATTGTAAATAATTGTTTAATGAAATACATTTGAAAGCCTTTTTTTTAGTGAAATAAACAGTGCAACTTTCAGAAACAGCAACATTCAACTAGCAGACTGGGTGCGCTTAATTTATGCGTATGCCGAGCACCGAATGTCTCCAACCGTTGATGAGCTTGATATCATGCAGGTAAGGAGACAAAGTTGGTCAAAACTAGAGTGTCTTCCTCGTGATTAATGCGCTTACTAAAGCGTGCGCTTTAAAAAGGCTACCTTAGGTATATAAATTTGTTTATATGCAAATTTAAACCTTTCATTCATCATTTCCAGGTGTTTTTTTCAGTAGAGCAAAGTATTTGCATCTTTTCTAACATTCTTGATAAATATTTCTCGGGTTTAGATCCGAGAAAATCCATAAATAAACTATTTACAATCAGGTAAATATTAGGTGAATGCATAAGTCTTTACATTTTTTTCCGAACATCATTTAAAAATGATTCTGCGACCAACAAAATTTCTATTTAAACTAGTAAAAAGCTTGATTATTTCTTTGCAAAATGGCTTTTGGGAAATTCTGGAAAGTAATTGTTTTTATGGATTTTCACATGCACAAAGGCAAGACACCCAAAACTGCTCCGATGACTCCTCCGGTGCCAATTTGGATCCTTTCATCAAAATAAACCTATTTTGGTGCCAAAGTAAAAAAGATAGAGCTCATTTGATTACATAAGTCTGTAAAATTTGAAAACGATCTGCCTAACCATTTTCTTTAAAGCAATAATTGAAAATTTTACACAAAAATGCCTTTTTATCGAGCTGAGGTGAGCTTTGAACGTTCTCTAAAAAGCCATTTTATAGAGAAATGATAGATCTTCTTAATAGTTTAAGAATAAATTTGTTAAAGAATTATGGGAAAAGGATTCTATGAAAAAAGGATTCTTTTCCATGAAATTTGAAAGAAATTGTAAAGACTTATGCACCAAATTAATATTATTTATAATAAAATAATCGCAGCTTAAATTGAATTCAATATTGAATCACGAAGAAAACATTCTAGTCATAGATATCAAGAATTAAATTCAAGCTTAACATGTTTAAAGTTTAACAACTTTAAAGTTGAACAAGTTTAAAGTTTAACAAGTTTAAAGTTTAACTAGTTTAAAGTTTAACAAGTTTAAAGTTTAACATGTTTAAAGTTTAACTAGTTTAAAGTTTAACAAGTTTAAAGTTTAACTAGTTTAAAGTTTAACAAAAGTTTTTCAGGCAGCTCGTGTATTACGAGGTGTAGATTGCCCTCCTCCTTCTGTCTCGTTATGCAGAAGGGAACTTATATTGGAGGCAAATCCTCATGAAGCAAAGATCACTTTTGCTTTCAAGTATGTCCTCTTTACTGAAAGTGTTGACTGAAATCAACTATATCGATTCAATGCCAACATCCATATTTAGCTTGATTGCTACCGGGAACCCAGAGAATGCTCGACACGGCATTGCTATGCTCGAAGGTGAACGAACAACGGCCAGGAATCCATTTGTAAGTATCGTAAACGTCAAACGTTAACGTCAAACGTATCACTTCTCAAGTTTTATTGGCTTTTTCATTAATTAGTTTTCTAGGGTATGTGCCCACTTGCTGAATCAGTTGTCCAATCAAACTCCGAAGCCACAACCGCTTTGTTAGCTGCTGGATGGCCAACCGATTTGGCAGTACCAGCTGACAAAAAAGGGTTACCAGAATATGCAGGCTGGACTCCATTAACATGGTACCTCTTGGAAACTTGAAATCTTTCTCATTTCTTTATTTTAGGGCTATTGCCATTCAAAAGCACAACATCGTTAAGATGTTGTTGAATTCGGATGCTAAATTGGATGGAGAAAGTATGATCAACGAATCTCCTTTGCAGGTAAGAAACTCTAATGCACGAGATCTAAAGATTGGCCGATAAATCCGAAAGGTTGGCCAATAAACTTCTTTTTTTAAATCTTTTTTTAAAAAAAAAAATCCTCAACAATCCCCCGGGTTTACTCTGAATAAAAGATGTTTATTATACACTTTTCGATCATTTTAATCATTTTAACGCCAAAAGAATCCGCAAAAACCCGTTTTGCGTAAAATTCGATAAAATGTGATATAGGCTAAACAGATTGTTCTGAAAATTTAGCTATAAACCTAACTTTCTCTTTCTCTTTCTTTTTTTCTATTGACACCCAAATTGGTTACTTGGGATCACAGTGTCTAAATCGCGTAATTGAGTCATAACCATCTTGACTGCCCGAGTTCGCACCTGCGAATAAAAAACCAGAAGCAAAGCATTTCTTAAGATCACTAATCTAATTTCACTAATCTTTTATAGAAAAAGCCAGCGGAAAACGCTCGCTTTGTTCGCGTTTTCCGCTGGCGAAGCTCTTTCTTTCAAATGACTAAAACTAGCATAGCCCATGTTAGGTCCCACCCTTTTTAAAAATAGACCTAAAAGTCAGATTCCCCATAGCTGAAAACCCACGGGAGCACAAGCTGAAGCTGAATACTTTGCCTTTTAACTGATAGAGCAAAAGTAATTACGGAGCGTCGCGTTTGTGCACGGACGGACAGACAGACAGATGTCTCTTCTGCTTTATATTAGGGGTCCTTTTCGTACTCTGTTAAAAGTAACAAATTCACCAATAATCTATAGTTTGCCTATAAAAAGTGTTTTTGTCAATTTGCATCTTTTAATCAATTTGGTTCACTTTCAAGCAAATTCGAGGTGAAAAGCCTTTTCGTAAAATCTATAAAACTCTACGGAAATTGGCTGAATGATTTCTGAAATTTTGGCGAAATATCAACTTTTTCTCTATCTTTTTCTATTGACACGAAGATGGTTTTCTTTAGCTGGTGTCTAACCGCATCATCGGTTGCCCTTTTGACTACCCGACTTCATCTCTCAAGAAAATCCAGGCATAAATATTTTTAACCCGTTTTTGTTATTTTGCGAATAATTGGTTTTCTAATGAAATCAACCGTAGTTTAATTGGTGCATTTGTTGGCTTGACGGCAGACGAAAGGAACGAAAGCTTATGCATCAATATAGTAGATAGCAAGGTTTTCTAATGGAGCAAACCGGAGATCAATAGATGAATTGGTTATTTTCAAATAGCTTTTTAAATGAAGTATCCAAAGACTTATCGGTCAACCTAATAGTATAGTTTTTATCTTGAGTATCATTTTAGATCTCCGTTCAACAAGGTTGCTTGGAGAGTGTACGCCTTTTGCTCGATCGAGGCGCCGATCCGACGAGAGGATGGAGAGCCGAGATGTCCATCGATCAACAGTAAGTGCAAAGTATCTATTATATATAAAATAGCAGTGTCTGTCCGTCCGTCGTATTCTCAGCCGTCTTTAGGCCAAAAAAAGCTGAATTTGAGAACACAACATTGAGTGGCAACAAATTCACCAAAACTCAAAAGTGTTGTCACCCTTTTAAATCCGCCTCAAGCAATTCGGGTGCCCTTTCGGGGGGCCGAACTTGGGCCGTATGGGCCGTAGACAAGCCCGTTCCCGAATGCACCACAGCAACAGAAACGGCCCCAAAACAGCCAGAAAAGCCCGCTGTTAGGCGGGTTTTTCGGCTGGTTTGATTGATAATGAACATGTTTGTAAATATGATTGTTGGTATGATTGTAAGTATCATTGTTAGTATCAACTTGTTTCTCGGTATCTTCTGAAATCCAGTAGAAAAAGATTTATAACCGTCAATTTTAGCATTGGTTGTGTGTCTCCATTGACTGCCTCAACTGTACGCGGAAACAAGACCATTTTGTCAGCTTTGATAACAAAAAGTGAGCTTAATTTTACTCAAACTAGAATCTAAGCTTTATGAACTGAAAACTTGTCTATTTTTCTGAGCCAAGTAATCGTTCTTTAGTGGCCGATCAATCGAATTTCTTGAAGCATCGAAATGGGTCTTTTTCTTCGCAGAACAGCAAGAGCTCTCAAGAAAAGATGTAAGTCACTTGTTAGTTGATATATTAGGTACATGCATAAGAAATGCGGATCTCAACATTTTCATAAATTTCCAACGATAGAAACCTGATATCGATGAATGTTCTAAGCTATTTGAAAGTTGTAAATCTCCTCTACAAAATAGGCTAAAACGTGTTTCAGTTGATCGAACCATTAAAGAAATTCCGAGGTGATTTTCTCCCATTCCCGGCTTAACGAGCACTTCAAAGAGTCCAAACTTTTGTGAGGTTTAGCAAAGGTCCTGGACTCTAAAATCGATCATACACTATAATCCAGCGGGTTGGGATCACAGAATAGGGGCCACTCTCGAGCCGAGATAAAGTCCGGAAGGTTGGTCTTACACGAGTCCTGCGTGTCCTTTACTCTATGGGAAGGTGCACCTGTTGAAAAGTCCAAACTTGACTTCCGAAGTCCTGTTAGGCCCAGGAAAGGACGTGATCTTCAAGAATTTCCTTTCGATCAACATCTTTATTGATTTTGTCACCCTACAAAGTATTAGGTACATGCGAGTGACCAAAAAAGGGCACTTTTTGAAAACCCCACTTTCACAAGAGTCCGGCTTTGACTATATAATGGAAAATGAGCGCCCTAAAATATCATTCAAAATAATTAAGAGTTGGGTCATTTCATGGGAAACTTTGTTTTTCAATTTTTCTTTTTGTGAAGTCGGTTTTTGCTTTTGAGGTTTTTGAACTTACCCTCTATCTAAATTTCTGTAAATGCATTTCCGTTAGACTTTTTAAAATGAATTGATATATAGTTATTCTTTTTTAAAATCTTCAATTTTGGGAAGCTAACTCTATTTTGACCACACTAAACTTGTCCCTAAAGTGACTCGATTCCTTTTTTGGTCACATCCAACTTTGAGCTCAATTATCTTGGTGTTAGGCTGTTCAATTGAAACATTCTTGGTATCATTAGATGCGTCAAGTCTTTCTCTATCGATTGGTAGAAAAACTATTTCAATTGAACAGCCGAACACTAAGATATTTGAGCTCAGAGTTGGATTGTCAATGGCAAAAGGGGCGGTCAAAAAGTGCCCTTTTTTGGTCACTCGCATTTCGCCCTCGAAATTTCTTCAATGGTTCGATCAATTGAAACACGTTTTAGCCTATTTTGTAGAGGAGATTTACAACTTTCAAATAGTTTATAACATTCATCGATATCAGATTTCTATCGTTGGAAATTTATGAAAATGTTGAAATCCGCATTTCTTCTGCATTTTGCTATGCTAATATATGTTTATATATAATATTAAAATAAATTAATATTTCAAAATCATCCATGTTTAGCTGTGAGTACGATTCATTGATTGATAGTGGAAAAAGAGCTCTCCGAGAAGCACTTTATTATGCTGTTGAAACAGAACGACTCGACATTGCAATAGTTCTTCGCCAACTCGGTATGACAAAACGTTAAACTTTAAGACAAAAGGTTTAAGACAAAACTTAAAACTTAAAACTTAAAACTTCCTCAAATTTAAATCTATTTTACAACTTTCATTCCAGTCGAAGGTCTGCCTTGGTCAACTTTTCTTTGGACTAGAGCTCTTGAATCAGCCTTGCTAAAATCAGAACCAAAGTTCGTGCAATCAATTCTCTCCGATTTTGGCCCAAACATTGCAGCTGAGTTGAACGAGGACAACTTGGCTAGAACTCTGACAGTGGTATGTATTCTTTGTAAAAACGAATAGAATAATAAACTCTAGATTTTAAAAGCATTGCAACATGAACTTTCGTATCCTGATGGCGATCCATCAAACGCAGCTCTTGCTCTTTCGAGATTACATCATTATTTTAAAGAAGAAGTTCCAGATCATGGTATTTTGTGCAGAAAATTGAATTGCTGAGTTGTATTTTAGGTGCAGCAGGAGCGCCATTACATCGAAACATCATTGATCCAAGTTTTGTGAACAGTGAACAACTATCGGACATTCGGTTCCAGGTTTGTGACTTGGAGAAGGACATTGTTATTAAAATTGTTATTGAAATTGAAGGAAATTGAAACCAGGAATAGGCAAATTTTAGGTAGAAGGCAAGCTTGTTTTTGGTCATCGAATCGTTCTCGTCAACGCCTCGGATCGTTTCCGTCACCTATTGCAGAGTCCTGATGGGGTGATAATGATCAATGATGTGTCGTGTAATGTTTTCTTGGTGAGTTGATTGAGAAACAAGCCACCAATTTTGGTTATAAGTCATTATAGCTGTTTACACAAGCAGCAAGTATCAATTTCCAGTGCTTGATGGAATTTGTCTACACCGGTCGTCTCTCTTCATCAATGAAAGCAGTCGGCCAACTTTTCCAAGTTCTGACAGCCGCTCAAGCATTTGGATTGCCAACTTTAGAAGTAAAAGAGTCATCTTTTTAACACAATATGGCCCACCAGTTGGCCGCACGTGGATTTAGCACTTTTTTTTGAGATTGTGGGGCATTTGATACAGCTCCGCCTCTTTTGCCATTAGCAATCTGACTTTGAGCTCAATTATCTTGGTATTGGGTTGTTCAATTTCAATATTCTTTATATCATTAGATGCGCCAAGTTTTTCTCTCTTGGTTGGTATAAAAACTATTTGAATTGGACAACCCATCACCAAAGTATTTGAGCTTAAAGTTAGATTGCCAATGGCAAAGGCCCGAGCGACGGACCTTTTATACGCGCCCCACCCCCATTGCCATTGGCAATCCAACTTTGAGCTCAAATACCTTGGTGATGGGTTGTTCAATTTAAATAGTTTTTGTACCAATCGACAGAGAAAGACTTGCCGCATCTAATGATACCAAGAATATTTAGATTTGACTGCCGAACACCAATATATTTGAGCTCAAAGTTAGATTGCCAATGGCAAAAGAGGCGGGGCTGTATCAAATGTCCGATAACCCTTTTTGAGGCTGATTTGTCTGAAAATTTTCACCAGAGGTTTTCAGGGTCAAGGAATTCGAATCCGTTATTAGTTTTTAAAGAAAACTCCTCTATCTTTAGATATTTCATTCGATTTAATTACCCAAGTTTTAGAGAGTTTTGTGATGTTGTGGCTTAGAAGTTAAAGTTGCTCAAAAGCTAATAACGGATTCAGATTCTTCATCCTAGAATGCCTCTGGTTACGAATTTTTAGGCCTACAGCTAACATAGATCGCTGAGCCTAAGCCTAAGCCTGAGCTAAGCCAAAAATGACTTTGTCGTAAATGTGTTAAACTTTTGAACACTTTTAACATCAACTACTCGCTCAGGAGTAAAGCATCCAAATCCACACCACTTTAGGCTGAGGTCCTCCGTGTTCTGACTCACTCAATCGATGTCGAGAATTTCGCCGACCTCTACACCTTTGCCATGGTAATTTGCGAGTTTTGCTTACTGATCTAATGATCGATTTAGCATCACCAAAATGAAACTCTTCTAAAGCCATGTGAACATTTTCTTCTCCTTCATCTTCCCGTGCTTTGCTCAGGTAATACTTTTAAAGCAGAAAGTGCGAAAAAATATACAAGACTATTCAGATCCTCGCCTTTCAATTCTTTTCCTTCAACCACCGCCCAATTACGACGTTTGTGTAGCGTTGAGAGATCGCTTGTCTGCTGGTATTGTAAAAGAAAAAAAGAACAACTTGTTTTAAACCAGAACAATGATTTTAAGAATTCTCCGAGTGCCGTCGACGTTTGCCTACTGGATAACTGCTTCAAAAATGTTTCATGAATAAATATTTGTACCTTACATCAAAGAAAACAGTTTACACATTGCATGGTGCGTAAAAAGTTCTGTCCCCTCCAAAAAAGATCACTTTTACGTTGTTTTTTCAAGTTTTCAAGACTCAAAACCTATAAAATTAGATGTTTCAGGTATTTTTACGCTAGTAAATTGTTTCATTTCTTCTATTTTACTCAAATAGAAAATGTTATAGAACTTTTTCTGGCAACATTTGAGGTACCCTCTGGTCGCAGGCTAAAATAGCTTTTCAAAGCACTTTTCAATGACTATTTAGTTAATAAAACATTGTCCTGAGAACTTTTTAACATCATTCATATCTGGCTAGCCATAGTTCCGTATGAAATTTTGCTTTTACAATTTGTTGTAAAAGTGTAAACTTTACCGGTGATATTCAGGGAGTTGTACAAGCAGCTGTAATGGGTGGAGACAAGAATTATGAGGTAGTAAAGGAAAAATTTTAGTTTGAACTTGAATTAGGTGTTCTTTGACGAGAAATGCTCAAATATCTATGATGCTGAAGAGAAAGGAATGTGTTTGGAGTTGCGACGATTGATCATCGATCAGGTAGAATATACTTGTTACCATTAGTATTGACTCTGTGCTAACTGTACGATGTAATTGTACAATAGTTGAGTGGGTCTACAGTTTATTGAAGCTTATAGAACTTTTTCTGGCAACATTTGAGGTACTCTCTGGTCAAAATAGCTTTTTAGCTTTGTAGCTTTCTAGCTTTGTAGCTTTCTAGCTTTGTAGCTTTCTAGCTTTGTAGCTTTCTAGCTTTGTAGCTTTCTAGCTTTGTAGCAAATTAGAATTTGGTATTTTCAAAAGTTTTTAGTAACTATTTAACTTTCAAAAGTGTCTTTTATAATTTATTACGGTTTTAAATTTACATTTGAGCATTCTCGTCCTCATTGAAGGTCCCTCTTCAGATCGACTTGTGCAGTTTTGAAATCTGATTTAATTCACCTCTTTTCAAAAGAAACCCAAATTGTAAAAGCAAAATTCCATACGGAATTATGGCTAGCCAGATATGAATGATGTTAAAAAGTTCTCAGGACAATGTTTTATTAACTAAATAGTCATTGAAAAGTGCTTTGAAAAGCTATTTTAGCCTCCGACTAGACTAGAGGGTACCTCAAATGTTGCCATAAAAAGTTCTATAACATTTTCTATTTGAGTAAAATAGAAGATATGAAACAATTTACTAGCGTAAAAATACTTTAAACATCTAATTTTATAGGTTTTGAGTCTTGAAAACTTGAAAAAACAACGTAAAAGTGATAGGGGACAGAACTTTTTACGCACCTGTTTCACACCATCTTATTTTTGCCTGTTACTATGTCATTTTGCATCTCTAAACCTTAAAACAAAACTCAGTTTTCAAATTAAAAAACAACTTTTCATTCAATCGATTCTTAGCTTGCTTTTTGCCAACTTTTTATTTCAAAATTTGTGTTTGAACAAACGGATTTCATTACAGAAAAACCAAATCCACGGTTTCTGATTAAAAAAATTGATTTCATTCTTTGAATTCATTCAAAAACATTTCATTTATTTATGAATAAACAACGGATTGTCGAAGTCATATTGTTAATCACTATCATTTCACTCGTTGCTTTGTTTCAGCTAACAGATTTTCCGAATTCAGTCCTGAGTCTTGATTTAATCTCTAAGCCAATCTTGCCGAATTTCCAAACCACTGACAAATCGAGAGCTGATGAAAAGGTAACAAAAGTTAAAGTTAACGTAAAAAACATTGAATTTTTAGAAGCCGCCATATATTGGAACCAAAGAGAAAACAGGCAATGGTATTAACGACACGAACAAAATAAATTTGGCAAGCTTTGAGCAAGATAGCAAGGTAGCTTTCTGAGTTCGATTTACTGATGAAATTTGTTTTTATTTAGTCTTTTGACAGTGCATCCAACATTTACGTGTCTCTTGGCTCAAACGCAAATTCGGATGTGATGGATGCGTTGCCGCTTGTTGTTATGTCTTGGCTAAAACTCGGGATTAAATGTAGGTTCAGAACTAACAAGGGAAAGACACCAAGTCTCGATGTTTTTGAATCGAGACCAAGTCCATCTTATAGAGTCGATCATGGAGATTTCGAATCCGCTTTTACTTTTTGCAGGACGCTTTGCAAACACGAGATATTTAGCATAGAAAATCACCTTGAATTTCGAGCTCCTTATGAGGCCGTCACACGCTTCCTAACAACTGCTTCAGTGGATAGTCTGCTAGCCTAGTGGATAGTCTGCAGACTAGTGGATAGTCTGCTAGACTAGTGGATAGTCTGCTAGCCTAGTGGATAGTCTGCAGACTAGTGGATAGTCTGCTCGCCTAGTGGATAGTCTGCTAGCCTAGTGGATAGTCTGCAGACTAGTGGATAGTCTGCTAGCCTAGTGGATAGTCTGCTAGCCTAGTGGATAGTCTGCTAGACTAGTGGATAGTCTGCTAGACTAGTCGATAGTCTGCTAGACTAGTCGATAGTCTGCTAGACTAGTCGATAGTCTGCTAGACTAGTCGATAGTCTGCTATACTAGTGGATAGTCTGCTAGACTACTGAACCTGTCAAGCTTTTTGCTCCCTAGTTCGAGTCCCACTATCGCCAAACTTTTTTAAAAAGCCCCTTTCTTGATGTTTAAAACTATTTCCATTAAATTATTGACTCGAGTTTTATACACCGCTCGCTGTGATCTACTATTTATAAAGCAGAAGAAACGTCTGTCTGTCCATCCGTCCGTCCGTCCGTCCGTATTTTCATTCTCCTAATAATCCTTTGTCTTTGATCTAATTTTATTGTTCCGTTTTGAGCAATCCTACACTCTTCTTGTTTTTGACCAATTCACTCCATATTTGTCATCGAATACCATGCCACTTTGCTGGGAAACATTGACACGAGGGAGAATGTTTGAGCAGCCGGACACGCCATTCCTTTCCTAATTTCCCTGTTCTTTTCTTAAATTTTATTCGTCTCAAGCGAATTTCTTCTTTTTTTCTTTAGGTCAGTACAAATGCCAGCAAGATTTTTGAAGACAAATTACAACATAGCCTTACAACATACTCCCCAGAGTTTTGAGAGAGTCCAATAATCTTGAAACCTTTAAATTATCTGTAGATAATCTTGATCTTGAAGCTAAAGACAAAGCTAAAGCAGCTTTTCGGAGCACTGAGCACACTAGAAAATGGTCAGCGCAGAAAAAAAGCGAAATTGGGTTGGTGAATTGAAAACTGCGACGGGACTTTGAACTAAAATTTCTTCAACATAAAAACATCAATTCATTCCAAATAATTTCCATTATTATTGACGACTTCTGTCCATTTTACAGGCAATTTGCGGATTCCTCTTTCGTGGTAGGATTTTGGTTTGTGTGTGAGACAAGTGTGAGACAAGTGGGAGACTCAAAAATGGAGGACCGGAGATGTCCCAGTTTGAGCATTTGAGTACTTTCTTCAAAAGAAACCCATTTTGGTGTCAATGGAAAAGTTGTAGAGAATCAAAAATTAGGCTTATAGCCAAATTTCCAAAACGATACACTTAGTAGTTTCGCTTAAAATGCAAGTTTTGTGAAAATTCGTAAATTTGGCATTTCTTGAAAACCAGTTTTTGAATCGTTCTGAAAATTTGAATATAAGCTTGATTTTTGATTCTCTACAACTTTTCCATTGACACCAAAATGGGTTTCTTTTGAAGCAAGTGCTCAAACTGTGACATATGACAATAGCCGGCAGTTTTCAATTCACCAACCCAATAATATCAAAGAAACATATTCTCTTGGTGATACAAGGATTTCACGGGCATGTAAAAGCCAGGTTTTTTAAGCTGAACGTTCTTGGCGAATTCACCAACCCAATAGATGCGAGATCTAGAAACGTGAAGCTAGCCAAATCAAAAAGAGCCAAGCAAAAATTGTACACAACTTTAGCTCTCCTCTGTCTGATCGGCACAGAAGACGTATACAAAGCGGACAAGAAACTGAGTTTGATCTTGAGTTATCTAAGAAAGTTCGATGTGACAATCACTTTTATCCCGGGCCCTTTTGTCTTGAATGAGATCACTCTTGCCCAGGTTTTGCTTCGCTGAATTTTTAAGAGAAATATTTCAGAATTGTAGATTATTTGCCGCAAAATCTAAGCTACCATTGTCACCCGATGATGTCATCATAACATCGGATATTGATTATTTACCATTTCACAAGGAGATGCATTGGTTAAATGATGTGGATGTGAGTTTGTGAATGAAAAACCCTTAAAATCAATCCTAAATCAATCCTAAATCAATCCTAAATCAATCCTAATGCAGATCTTCACTTACAACACGCTCTGCTGTGGATTTGTGACCGTTAAAAACAGCAAAGTTCAACATTATCCAGTAACAACAATAGGAATGAGAGTGAAGACGTGGAAAGAGATTCTCGGTAAAGAGATTCAATAAATAATCACAGGGAAATTTTATAGTTTATTCAAAAGCCCGCTACGAAGATGCGCTTTCAATAGAGCAAGCTTTGAACAAGACTCTGGATTCGAAATACTTTGATGAAAGTAGGTTTTAAGTTTTTGATCAAAGCAAAACCTTGACTAAATTCAACTTTACGGTCTGATCGAGAATCGAAACCAATCTTGGTTTTTATGTTTTCCCCCAAAATGCACAAAAAACACACAATTCTGAGGGGGAGACGTTTTTAAAGAAAGGAAAATGAAAAAAAATCGTTAGTAAGTGCATTTTACGGTCTAGGGCATTTAAAACACAATTTGTACTTAATTATCCTTTCAAATTTTCATTTTCCACCCCATTCGATGACCTTTACTTTTATTTTTACATTTTATTGTATTTCTTTTAACTTTTTATGATTTCTTTTTACTTTTTATGATTTCCTTTTCATTTAATAATGTTTTTCTTTTAGAATGCACGTGACCGATCTCGTTAAAGCGTCTGCTAATCCGAATGTCTTCACATCTTGTGGGAAATCTTGCATGCTACATGTTCTTCAAAGCTTGTGACACTAGGGGCAAGGATCGATCTTTGGAGTTGGCTTGTGACAGCTTGTGACACTAGGGGCAAGGATCAATCTTTGGAGCTTTTCAAAATGGATCGATCTTTGGAGTTGGCTTGTGACAGCTTGTGACACTAGGGGCAAGGATCGATCTTTGGAGTTTTTCAAAATCGCAGCGTCGCTTTACAACTCGATTGTGGTGCAAGTTGATCCAGAAGACGAGGAAAACGAAGAAGTCATGGGTGCCGCAGAACTGAATCGAGGCAACATTTGTCGCCACCATCGAGTTGTAAAGGGACGCTGCGATTTTGAAAAACTCCAAAGATCGATCCTTGTCCCTAGTGTCACAAGCTTTGAAGAACTCGTAGCATGCAAGATTTCCCACATTCTTATAGTCGCCCGGCCGTGATAGGGGCTATGATTTTCACTTTTTTTTCGTTCATTTTTGTTATTTGGTCTGAGTTTATAGTTAAATGTTCATTTTTAGAACAATAAAACTAAAACTTATCTTTTTTGTGCCTTCTAGCATGAGGGAAAACATAAAAACCAGGTTTTGTTGGAAACCTCGATCGTAAACTTGAATTCTATCCAAATCTTAACTTTAGAGTACTTTAATTTAACGAAAGGCAAGGGTATAAAACATACCAATGCTTGGTACGCTGATCAAGCCTACATTTCGTATCATATTTTTGTTTGGCATAAGAGGTGAGTAAATCAAAAGGAAAATATGAATCAAAATCTTTCAGAAAGTATGATCAAATCAAAATGGGTTCATGGGCTCAAATCAGGATTCGAATTGATCGATGGAAGTGGCCACGGAAAGATCAATTGGAAAAAGTTCGTATCTAGAGAATTTGTAGGCTTAAATCGTTAAATTCCTTAATTTTTTGGGTTCTTAGCACTCGTTGATGTGTTGATGGACTTTATTGGTAATAGATTTGATACTATTTAACACAAAATCATTTTTGGCTTGGCACGACAGTGCTATGTTAACTGTGGACCTGAAAGCTTGTAACTGGAGGCATTCTAGGATCGAGAACCTGAATTCGTTATTAGTTTTTGAGTAACTTTAATTTCTAACGAGCTGACAAATGAACATTTTACATGTTTATCAAACTGTTTATCAAATCAAACTCCGATTTCAGCTAAGAATCGAAATGTTCAACGATGCTCACCTCATTCGCCCATTGATGCCAAAATGGGATGACGTTCGACCGCTTTTCGTCAAAATCTTCTCAGAAGATTATATGAAAATAGCTGATGAATACGCTAATGAATATTTAAAACTATAACTCAATGAAATAAATAGTAAAAAGGTTAATTTGTTAAAAGAACATTTGTAAACAAATGAAAAGACAACGCAAATCCGCGCGAAATAAGGCAAAAAATCGTTTTCTATAGGATTTTTGAATAGCCGATTGACGCAGAAAAATGTGTTGAATCTGAAAATAAAAGAATTTTTGAAATCCCTGCGACAAATTTTTTAAAAATCGAGTTTTAGTGATTTTACCGTGTTAAATTTCGGCTATATTTTATTGTCGGAACAAAATCTTTGAAAACAAAAGCCTAAAACAAAAATGTAAACCGCAAGCTTTATTCTACGGGGTTTTCTCTATCTTTTGATACCAAAAGCATAAAAATTGATAAGCCCTATAAAAAGTTATAACCTTTTGAAAATAAAAATGTGGTTTCTGGGTTATGGCACACTATAACGCGGATAAATTACCGTAACCCGAAAGGGAAAAAGAGCAAAATTAAACCTCTGCGGATTTAATTTAAGTTGTTTTTAAGGGGTGGGACAAATGCGACCTGGACATTTGCGACTTTTGCGCACCTGGACATTTGCGCACCTTTTTTTTTGCTGGAAAAGGCCTTAGGAAAGGTCGTAGAGCTTCAAAAATGTTTCCATAGAAGGGAATCGTATGCGTAGATTCCGAATTTCGACAAATCAGACCTCGCTGACACGTCAAATTTGGGCTAAAAGGCAAAAACTACGCAACTTAACGCTTTTCTGCTTTTCCGCTCAACTTAACGCTCCTGCGTAGCAGCCCTTTCTAAAATTTCTTTTCTGCATAAAAGCTTTCAATCAAGTGCTATAGAGCTGGAAAATGGCTCAAAAATACCACATGAGCTAACAGATTTTTGAGCCATTTTCCAGCTCTATAGCACTTGATTGAAAGCTTTTATGCGGAAAAGAAATTTTAAAAAGGGCTGCTACGCAGAAGTACGCGATGATACTCTTTACCCGGTCTTCTATTCGAAGAAATACGTTAAGTCGGCACTTGTGGGGTATCCGGGGGGTCTTTCAATATCCGGGGTGGTAAAATTTTAAGATCCGGTGGGATAAAATTTTATATACTTTATATACGACCCCTTTTAAAGATATTCAGCCGCTTAAGTGATTTGGTGGCAAATTCCCTTCAAATGTAAAGATATTCAATTTATTCGAGGTGATTACTTGATTACGTGATTCGAGGTGATACTCGATCAAAAACGTAACTTCTACAAAATTTTTTTATGTCATTATTAATGTTGATACTATCCTAGTTGGCGGGTCACTTTTTTTTCTTCAAAACCATTTTTTGGGGTAGTTTTATGTGTTGATATTTGGCCTCCTGGCCTAGAAGTAAATTCGATAGATTTTTACAAGTAGTACTCATTGTCACTGTTACAAATAGTCACTGTTGTACAAATAGTCACAAATTTATTTAATTATTATGTTTGGTTTATGTTTATGTTCTTGCATTACTTGTGCATCTTGTTTACCCCGGATCTTAAAATTTTACCCCACCGGATATTGAAAGACCCCCCGGATACTCCACAAGTACCGTTATAGCTTTACATTTATATTATAGCTTTACTTCACTTTTTTATCTTTTTTACTACAATTGTTGTTTTAGCTTTTGACTTATTATTGGTCATGATTTTTGTTTTTTCAGGTAATGCCGCGTGGAAAGCCAACATTTGTTATTGTTGAATTTGCTCAATTTGGAGAAACTATTTGTAACAAGGATGTCCAGATTGCGAAAAACTTTTGAGCGATCAAAAAGCAGCACAAGAAAGAAAGATTGAATGGACAACAAATGGATCGAACATGACAGTATGTTGAGAAGGGCTTTGATCGACTTTGAGAAAGACAGAATCGATGCGAAAAAAGCTCAAGGACTGTCAAATCGACAAATCGCTCAAGATTTGAATAGGAACCACGAAGTGATCAACTTATTTGTCAACGATCCGATGGGATATGGAACAGCAATCCACCGTGGTCGGCTATCTTCAATCGCCGATCGAGAAAAGCGGCTAATTCTTCGTACTTCCGTTTAAAACCAACAAATGCACCAATAAAACTACGGTTTGTTTCATTAGAAAGGGCAATTATTTTTCGATAAAATAACATTAAAATGGGTTTAAAATGCCTGACCTCTGGAATCTTTTTGGGTCAGTGAAGTCGGGTAGTCAAAAGGAGCGTTCAATGATGCGGTTTAGACACTTTAGCTAAGGAAACCTATCTTGGTGTCAATAGATAAAAGAAAGAACACAAAAAGTTAGATATATAGCCAAATTTTCAGAGAAATTGATTAAGCCAATTTCATCGTAGAGGTTTTTATAGATTTTTACGAAAAAGATGCGAAAAACGCTTTTTCACTCGCGAATTTGCTTTAAAGTGAACCCAAATTGACTTAAAAAGATGAAAAATTGAACAATAAACACTTTTTATTTAGAGCAAACCGTAGGTTAATTGGTGAATTTGTTATTTTTAAACGAAAAAGATGAAAAGGAACGAAAAGAGTTTTTGGACAGCTTAATAAAAAGAAATATTATAGAAGTTTATGTGTTAAATTAGGTACATGAGTTGGATATTTTAACCTCAACTCATCAAGCTATCAAGCAACTCAATAATAATAATAATAATAATAAAAATCAAGCCTCAACAAGACCAGCTCTCGCCCCGGCAGTCGAACCAGTCATCATCCACCGACCCTGAGACGACAATCGGCCCTTCCGACCACGAAAACACGAATGAATTCTTGATTTTCAACTATGAAACTAGAAACTGTCGTTGTTCATTCTAAGTCAAGCTATTGTTATTGTTCCCTAACAATAAGCTCTAAGGTCTGCATCTGAAAAAAGTATTTCATTGCTTTGAGATTTTACAACAACACTTACTCATTAATCCAATCTTTGTATATCGCAAGTACAATGTGCTCAACCAACAACATCGTTTTTTGATCGGTTTTAAGCTGGGTAATCACTTGAAACGTCAAAACTTTTGTGTATTTAGTTGTGCGAGCCATGTGTGGCTGAAGTGAGGAATGTGAGATTTCAGAGATTTTTGCTGGTGGTCGAAAAAAAAAACCGGAAAACGGTCAACAAAGCTGCTAACAATTTTGTTTGTCAAAGTACGGGAAATAGGTGGCAATTGAATCATTTATTATAGCTTTCAGAAAGGAATTTGTTTTTAGCTTTCGATGAACTCTGTGTTACTGATTTTATTTTTGGGGCTAACAATCGTTTATTCGGTTATCAACCTTTTCGGAAATGATTTTACAACGATTTTGCAACACTCAAAACCGATAAAAGCTGATCGGATCTTGGAAAGCAAAGATGTATGCTAATTCAAGGCCTTTAAAGGAATTATTTTCTTTTTAGAATGAATCAACAATATCCTCAGAACCTTTGCCTTCAAATGATGAGATTTTTGTCTCATTTGGTGGAAATGCGGACCCATATTTTATCGATGCGCTTCCAATAGTTGCTATGGCGTGGATTCAACTTGGAGTTAGACGTAAGTTGTCAAAATGTTATCCAGAAATCAAGTAAATCAGCCGAATTGCCTTTGACCATCAAAATAACTAACTAGTTATCTATAATAACAACAAAATAACTGTTTACGGATTTTTTAGCGCTGGTCTGCTTGGTTGGATCGAAAGAAGACTACCAAAGCAACGAATTGAAGCCTATAATCGAATATCTAGAGAAACTCAATGTCACAGTGACATATTTGCCTGGGAATTACACTTTGAAAACAGCATCTCTATCACAAGTAAATAGAAATCAAGGTTTTAAGTTTAAAAAAACTCTTATAGCATTGCCGTCTTTATGCAGCTACCTCAAACTTGGTGTCCTTGGACTCGGTGGTGATCGTTTCCGACATTGACTATATTCCTTTCCATTTGAATGAGCATTGGGTGGAAGATGTTGATGTGAGTACTTTTAAGGGGTAGATATGAGCTGGGATGGGAGAGATAGGATGGCCAAAAGCGAGGTGTGGCCAAAATCATTATACTGCCCTGCTAATTGTGTGCAATAAAGGGTTAAAGGTGATAGGATACGACAAAAACACTGCCAATCGATTCCCCGGCACCGAAAATCCCTGGGTACGAATTTGTAGCTTTAAATCTCTTCTGGGAAGTATTTTCAGAACAAAAGAAGATTCACTGTGTAATATGACTGCCGAGGTGTTCTTTGGGTGCGTAATCGCTCGCGATCTGGAACAAGACCTCCCTACATAACCCGGGAAAGTCGTTTCCTTATCGGGTTGTGGTCCTATGGGTCAGTCTGGGAACCAATTTAGTCATAAGTCCCATAAGGGTGGCACAATCCCAAAAGCAGCCCTTTAATCGGCCAATTGGTTGGTTCAGCGTACCTGAGTACTGACTGATTCAAACGGTAATAGCATTCAAGAATACTAGATTTATGATTCGCTTTTATGATCCACGCAAGTGGTGGTTGTGCACAAGTTGCAGCTCTACTTGCAGTATTGAGCCCGTTGAGCGGCGGTGTAAGCGGAATCTGTGCAGAAATCGTTGCCCACCAATGATAGTGTCGGTAAAGAACTAGGTAGCAACAAAAGGTGAAATTCATAAGGGTATGTATAATAGAAAGCTAATTTATTAGGATGTCAATAGGACTTTTATTTTTTTACTTTTTTATTTAGAGCAAACCATAGGTTAATTGGTTATTTTATTATTTTTCAACGAAAAAGATGAAAAGGATGAAAAGGAAAGGCATGAAAAGGAACGAAAAGTCTTTCTGGACAGAAAAGAAACGAAAAGGAACGAAAAGACTCGTAATCTGTAAACTATCTCATTGTATTTAGCTCTTCATCTACAATTCGTTGTGTTGTGGAGAAACGGAGATGTTCGAGCACAAGTTTCCACATTATCCAATCTCGACAATTGCTTTGAGGAAGCGAGGCTGGCTAGAGCTTTTGGGTAACAAATCTATTTTTATCGATCTATCGACGGAATTTCAGAGCTATCTCATGCCACTTACGAAAACGGGACTTCAATAGAAGGAGATCTCTTGGCTTTTTTCGATAAGGATATGCTCGATGAACGTTGGTTGCCTTTGTTAAAGCTGTTAAAGTTAAAACAGATAGATGAACCATTTGAGTACTGAATTTAGATTACTTTCGCCTGCAACTCTTCAGAGAGTTGCAAGGACATCCATTTTGGTATTCCGATCAAAAGTTAACTTCATTTCGGATCTTTGATTGGAAAAGGAGGTACGTCATGGGAAATGTTTCCGAAATAAGTGATTTTAGAACAAAAAGGGTCATCCGAACGGGAGAATATAATGGAAACAAGGAGAGAATCGATCGAGATAACTGGCCTAGTGATCAGATTTTGGATACGGTAATACGGAAATACAGTAGACATGAACATTAGAAACTACAAAAGTGACAAACTGTTACACTAAAAACGCTTCTAACTTGCTTCAAATCTGCCAGATTGACATAATCTATAGCTCAAAAAATAGAGAATCTCAAGAGCTATTGAATGGACTAAAGCAAAGCAAATATCCATGCCAAAGAAAGTTACAGTGATTTGTAGTTACTCGATCACTTCGACTACGTGCGAGTACGGTCCATTTCGAGCTACAAACTACTGTAACTTTCTTTGGCATTGATATTTGCTTTGCTTTAGTCCATTCGAAAGCTCTTGAGATTTTCTATTTTTTGAGTTATAGATCATGTCAGTCTGGCAGATTTGAAGCAGGTTAGAAGCGTTTTTAGTGAAACTGTTCGTCACTTTTGTAGTTTATAGTGTACCTGTGCACTCGGTTCGGTTTTCGGTCTAGGTCCGGTCCCGGTCCGGACCGGACCGAGTTCGGTCCGACCGGACTGAGATCGGACCGAAAAACTAGGGCTTCGGTCCAGACCGAACCGAGATCGGACCGAAAATTGGGTCTTCGGTCCGGACCGGTCCGAGATTGGGCCGCCTGATACGGACCGAGTGCACATTTCTAGTTTATAGTGCCAATTTCTAGAGAGTGCCCGTTTATTAGAGTTTTTACGGTAATTTAGATCAATCTCTACGATTTCAACGATGCCCATCTCCTTCGACCAATCTCTGCAAATTGGTACCGCTTGCAAGCGTTCTTCAAGAAATTATTCAAGCCCGACCTCTATCAAATAGCTGAATCGTATGGGCTTAAAATGAACGCTTTATCGAGGACTTACATTCGCATGAGAGAACCAAGTCCAATCGTCTAATTGGTTGTGCAATGAGCTTCCCTCAAGCTTACAAACCGATTTTTAGGTCCTTTTTTGTGTCTTTAGCTCACATTTGGTGCCATTTTAAATACATAAGTTAACTAATAAACATTTTACAGCTGTTCTTGCAAGAAAAACTAAGATCATTGTATCATTGGTTGATCTTTTCTCTTTTTGATGAATCTTTCATGAATCGTTGCCTCACTACGAGCCTTTTTTTTGTAGTGTAGTGTTGTCTGTTCTTTTCCAGTGAACTATTTGTTCAATTTATTTGCCAGCTCTATAATAATTGTATTGTTTTGTCATTAATTTTTCGATAATTCAGGAAAAATGATACATTTGCTTTAAAGCTCCACAAAATTTGCATTTGAAAAATAGATTTTTTTGAAAAGCAATAATGTGATACAAACAAAAATCATAAGACATAAATAATAAGATAAATAAGAAGACTCTAGAAGACTCTAAAGGTCTAAACACACAATTTTATGGCACTGCGACCGTTATCCCTATTACCCCTATTATCCTAAATGTTGTAAAAGAAAAAAACCACTTGGTGAGAAAAAGAAACATTATGGGACAATTTATATACGCCCCGCCCCTTTTCCCATTAGCAATCTTCAGAATAATGAAATTGAACAGCCCAACACCGAGAAATTTGAGCTCAAAGTTGGATGCGCCAACTCTTTCTCAGTAAAAGAAATAAGCTCACTTGGTGGGGAAAAAGAAACATTTTGATCTTGCCAGCGTAATCCCCTCGACCTCCCGCCTAAGAGACAAGACATAAGTTAACTAATAAACATTTTACAGCTATTCTTGCAAGAAAAATTAAGATCATTGTATCATTGATTGATCTTTTCTCTTTTATCTTTTACCTTTTATCACTCCTAACCTGTCGGCCATCTGGCCAACCGGTTCAAAAACAGAAAAAAGAACCTCTGCATCATTTGCAATATATCCCCGCAATATGCAATATATTGCAATTTGCCTACAAGAACTCAATGATCATTTGTTGAGTTACTTTGCGGAGTTAATGGTTAAGTTCGAAGTGAAAAATGATATTTTATTTGAATGGATTTACAACCAAATTGTGCTGCAATGGCCTCTAGAAATCATGCTTACGAGTTTCTAGTGAATTTTACGAGTTTTTGTGTTCGTTTTTGAAACTTAAACTTTATGGGGACATAACGCAAATGATGCAGGCAAATTTTTAAATGCAAATGATGCATGGGTTCTCTTTGTGGGGATATAACACAAAAGTATCGGGAAAATTTCAAACCTGAATCTTGAACACGAATTGCATTTAAATCTATAGCTGTCAATTCGCATAACTTTATTCAAAGAAATTTCTGATTTCTTTTCAGCTTTTTTGTTGATTTGTTTTCACCTAATCATTAAATTTGGTTGTGTAAATCTTTTAACACATTCACAACAAAGTCATTTTTGGCTTGGCTACCGTTTTGGACGACAGTTACCGTAAATATTCTAATACAGGAGCCTCCTAGCGTCGGAGCGTCGCGTAGTCTCAGTTTACTCTCAAACAAACGCTCATATCTCAACACCAGTACGTTTGTTTCTGCACGCTTTGGTATCGAATTAAAGTAGAGAAAATGGGTAATTTTTTCATGTAGAAAATATATTTTTAACACTAACCAGCGCTTAGAACAAAACGATTGAAAAAGTAAAAAAACCGATTTTTCATCATTTTTTCTAAGGTTAATGTTAAAAATGTATGTTCTATACCAAAAAAATATCCATTTTCTTTACTTTAATTTGATATTTAATCGCGAAGAAACAAACGTACTGGTGCTGAGAAATAAGCGGTTTAAAAAGATGACTCTTTTACTTCTACAGTTGACAGGCTTCAACGGATGCCAGAACTTGGAAAAGTCACCGAATGTGTTAAAATCAATGCTTCTTGTATCAACAGCATCCATAAAGCCCTTTGTTCAATAAAATCGGTGCAACTCAACACAGAAATGTCATTAGTCTCAAAAAAAAGAGAACTAAAGCTTTTGTGCTATTTTTTCATTTTCATTCTCCTAATAATCCTTTGTCTTTGATCCGATTTTATTGTTCCGTTTTGAGCAATCCTACACTCTTCTTGTTTTTGACCAATTCACTCCATAATAACAGATATTTGTCATCGAATACCATGCCACTTTGTTGGGAAACATTGACACGAGGTCGAATGTTTGAGCAGCCGGACACGCCATTCCTTTCCTAATTTTCCTGTTCTTTTCTTAAATTTTATTCATCTCAAGCGAATTTCTTTTTTTCTCTCTTTAGGTCATTGCAAATGCCAGCAAAATTTTTGAAGACAAATTACAACATAGCCAACCAGGGAAAGTCTTTTCGTACTTGTTATACTGGGCTTTTCATTGGACAACTGTTAAGCTTGACTTCTTAAGTCTATTTGTATTGGAAATGTGTATTCATCTTTGTCTTTTTTGTCATTAATTTGTCTTTTACCTTTTCTAAGGAATAGAGTTTCTTGTTTTTAGTATTTTTACAAAAGTTTCTTTGTAAATTGTAACTAGGAAATCGGGAAATTTGAAAATTTCCAAAAAGATGTCAATAAAATTTCCATATTCTTTTGAAAACGTCTCGATATTTGTAGAATTCGTATTATTTTTTGACGGAGCTAGCAGGAAATGAACGTTTCACTGCTTCTTTTGCTTTAAGAATTGAAGATTGAAGAAGAAGAAGATTGAAAGAAAAAAGAAAGACTTTTTACACATGATATCTTAATATTGGCATCCGTCGTTTTTCTGTTGAATGCAAATTGCAATAGTCTATGGTTTTCCCACAAAAAATTACTCAAAAAGTTTAGATGAAATGTCCGTTTACCTTCGTCCACATAGCTGTATTCTTAGCTGGTATCTTGTCATGTATTTCGTTCTTTCAATATTCAAAAGAGTTCCCTCTATCTAAATATGTCTTCTCAGCGCCGATTTTACAAGTTTGTCATTGATTGTTTTTAAAAGAATCCAATCTGTTGCTTAAAATAAAGGGATTAAATCAATCACCCTAAAGTCGCGAGTATAAGTTCTGTTTGGTTTTCGCATGCAAATTGACGGCTGTCTCCGGTGCGGTGTGTCGAGGGTTCGAACCCCGCTGCAGCATAACTTTTTTGCTTTTTAAGAACAATAATAGAAGTAAATTTATTGAGGGTTATAGCAATTTTATGCTGTTATTTGTTGCTCCGGGCGTGGCTCGGCGCGTCCGCCCTGCTCCTCTCCGGTGCCCAGTCTTATGGATCCCTCCCTGGTCTCTTCATCCGGCCAAAGTCCACGTCGACGGTCGAAAGAGATGCTTTCCAGCGTCTTCTTCAACACTATCGTCTGGATGTATCCATGCACATAACAAATAGCAATGGTGATAGGCTGTCACCCTGTAGTATCCCGCGCTCCAAGAACAATAATAAAAGTTTATATAACAATAAAAATGTATAAAAACCCAACAAAAAGAAATTCAAAGCAATTAAAGCGAATGTAAATTAAGGCAGAACTTATACTCGGATGAACTTATACTCGAGACTTTAGGGTACAAACTGAACGCATAATCAATTGTAAAGTTTGTTGGTATTATGAATAAACTGTGATAATTTTCAGCCTAGCAAGAGATCTTTGAATCCCGTTCAGCCAAGCGAATCCAAAGTGAAAGAAAACCCAACAACTGATCAACCACAAAGCCCAAAGTTGCGACCAGAAGTGGAAAAATTCAAGAAATTTGCCGAAAAGCTACTCAAAGCCGAAGCGGATAGACAAAACGAAAAGTTGAAAGAACAAGAAGCGAAAGAAAATCTGCGGAAAGAAAAGGGTCCAGTTTCCTACAAAGCATATGTAAGCATGAGTTCGACAGCCGACAACTATTACCTTGGATCTCTTCCACTGGCTGCAATGGCTTGGATTCGATTGGGTGTACAGCGTGAGTTGTTGACTGAATACTTAAGTGCTAGATTCTCGAGAAAATCCTCGTTCCTATCAATAATCCAATTTTTATCTTCTTTCACTCTAAAGGCCCTCGCTCAGCTTTCCTTTTTTTCGTTATCTTGTTATATTATTTTTTAAAAAGCAAGACTTATTATCTTTTTTGAAAAACAGATTAAAAAATGCTGGAAAACTGCTCTTGAAAGTTTGTCTGTAATGTTTAATAATTTGGATTTATTGAGGTTGCAAAGCGAGGCCAATACTTTTGTTCATTTATTAGTCTGTTTAGAAAGTCTTTGCGTTTCTTCCCGTACTTCCATTTAAAACTAACAAATTCACCAATTGAACGACGATTTGTTTGATTAGAAAAGTCAATTTGCTCTTGAATTTGCTTGAAAGTGGACCTAAATTGACTTAAAAAGATGAAAATTGAACAATAAACACTATTGATTTAGAGAAAATGATAGATTAGATGCTGAATTTGTTAGTTTTTAACGAAAAAGATGAAAAGGATGAAAAGGATGAAAAGGATGAAAAGGAAAGGTATGAAAAGGAACGAAAAGACTTTCTGGACAATCTTTTAAGGAAAACTTTAAAAAAATTGAGAATTGAAGCAGTAAACAAATTGAACTTTAGCAATGGTCTGCTTGGTCGGCGATCCGAAAGAATATGAATCAAATCTGACAAGACCGAGCATAGAAATACTGAAGAAACTCAACACGACGATCACTTTTCTGCAAGGAAAGATCACTCTGAAGAAAGCTACAATAGCTCAAGTAAGTCAGAAAAGGAGAACTTAAAAAAATGTTTTAGCATTGCCGTCTTTATGCTGCGAACTCGCAACTTCCATTGCAACCGGAGGATGTGATAATCATTTCTGACTCTGATTACATACCGATTCACAAAGAAAGGCATTGGGCTGATGGAGTTGATGTGCGATTTGGCTTTCATTGTTTTTGCAAATATGTGTTGGGTTGTCCAGTTATGAATGCGCGTTTTTTACTATTTTGTAAATTTCTCAAGTAACCGAAATCAAGAAAAAGATATATATGAGTATTATTCGAAAGCTGTAGATCTCCTCTACATTTTGATATAAAAAGTTTTTGAATTTGTTCAGCTTTTGGGCAAATTGACTGCACAGAAGAAGAGGTGGCCAAAAAAATGGAAGGGTGCCTTTGGATCAAGTTTTGGCTCCGCTCAAATTGCGTTAACCGTTTGATGTTTGGCCAATAGATATATCAATACAACTTTTTTTAAAATATAACAATTTCAGAGCATCTTTACTTTTCTTTTCTTTTCTGGGCGGTTATTTTACACTATAAAACTTGAGGAATGAGCTGAAATGGGTTTTTTTTCGGCAACGACCTCTCCCTTTGTGCAGTCAATTTCCCAAAAAGTTGAATGAATTCAAAAACTTTTTTATTCCAAAATGTAGAGGAGATCTTCAGCTTTCGAATGATATATAACACTCATATACATCTGTTCGATATCTTGAGAAATTTACAAAATAGTAAAAACGCGCATTCATAACTGGACAACCCAATAGTTCAAAAGTCCAACTTTCTAGATAAATAAAACAAAAAAAATTAAGGCCAAAGCTGGACATTTTCCAAAGCATATTGTTTAGATTAGACAAAACTAGGCACAAGACTAGGACAAGACAAAACTAGGCACTTTTTTTCACGCAAGTTTGCATACAGCTTATCTATTAGAACTTTGATTGGTCTTTGTGACTTTTATCAACGCAAATTTACATATCTGAAATGTAAAATGTGCAAGTTTATCTGTGTAAATGAAGTAAAAGATCAGAAAAATTTACGTTTGCATTTCTTTGCATGAAAAAAAAGTCATAAAACTTTTTAAATTGTTTAAAATTGTTTAAATAAAATTTTAAATTGTTTGCTTTTCTAGTGATCTGCTCAGTTTTTGAAATTTATACACCAAAGTAAAAATAAAGTGTTTAGCTGATGCTCTATAATTCTCAATGCTGTGGTTATGAGAACCACCGCGGATCTCATTTCCCCCATCTCACTGTGCTTACAATGGGAATGACTGTCGCGACTTTTCGAGAAGTTTTGGGTAAATTATTGAATAAGCGATAAGAAAGTTCGTTTTTTTTTCAAAACTACTAAAACTATTGCTTTATTGGGATAAGTAGATTATCCTGTACTGTACTGGTGCTGAGATATTATTAGGTTGTTCGGATATAAGCAAGCGTTGCTAAACTTTTTGTTGTGAGAGAAGCTTTAAAAACATGTCTTTCTGTATTTAAAAGTACGTTATCTTGTGCATATTTGGAATATTTTTAAACGGATAATTTCTTATTTTTAAGATTTTTTTTCTTGCTTTAGATGACCGACTTCAAATATATCAAGTTTGCGTCTACTTTACTTATCAATAAGCCTACTTTACGACTTCAAACTGGGCAAAATAGTCGCGGAATCCCATCGAGATTTGGTCAAAGCCTTTGGGAATGATGTATAGTCCGAAAGCCGATGCCGAGCCTGGTTCCAACGCTTTCGGAATCGTGATGAAAGTCTCGAGGATGATGAACACTCTCGTCAAGAATTTCGTGTCTACCTCAAACGGTAGGCAACGATATTTTGAGGGCTGCGATCGAATCGGATCCATGTCAAACGACGCGTGAACTTGCTCAACAGTTTCTATGTTCAAATTCTACTATTGATGAGCATCTCCACACCATTGGAAAGACGATCAGATGCGGGAAATGGTTTCCTGACGAGTTAAGGCTTCCTCACGAGAAATGGCAAACGCTCGTTTATATCCGAAAAACCTAATAGAAGATCATTCAAAAAATTGCTAAAACTGGAGAATTTGTCTGCACCAGCGAAGCGAAGCATTGGTGAGGAAAATCTCATTTTCACGATCACTCAGTGACTTTGTTCCGCTCTTAAACCACTCAATTTTGGCTTCTTCTCTCCCATTTTGATCGTTTACTTAAAAATTCTGACAAATTCATACATACATCACAGAGAATAATAGGAAAAATTCAATAATTTAGCATTAAGGACGGAATAAAATGGCGAAATAAAAAGTAATTGCTTTGTGTTTGCTAACGATGGGAAATGCTAATTAGGTTCAATTTAATTACATCTAAAATGTTAATCTGTAGCATAGCTGGAAGCAGTGGACTAGACGAAGAGATGACTAGCTCAAAAATTGACTAACTCAAAGATTGACTAACTCAAAGATTTGCATAAGCTGAAAAATTTGCTTGTACCACTTTATCTTCAGGCACCTCCAAAGCTCGGTATGAGAATGCCACTTCCATTGAAGGAGATCTACTGAACTCGTTCGGAAAAGAAGGATTTGAGGAGGGTGAGTTTTTATTCCAGCTGTAATCTTTTCTAACAATTCAACTAATTCCAGCCTACAATCAAGCGAGAGACCTTGAACAGCTGCACAAACACCGAATGTGGTACTCGGATCAGATTTTGATCTCGTATCGGATTAATCAATGGAAACGAAAGTAAGGATCTATTATTTATAAAAGAGCAGGTATTTATCTATCAGGTAGTTATTTACCGCATTTATTCCAATTGAAGAGCTGGAGCTATACGAGCTGGAGTACGGAAGGCAGTGGATGGAGCATCCAAAATGCCTCTCGCCTACAAAAAAGCGTTTCTAGGGTTTTCGGGTACGCTGATTCGATTCGTGATATTTTCAAAACCTGTTTGGGACGTATTTCTGCTTGTTTTTCTATGTTTTCTTGTTCGCCTACATTTTCTCATTTTCTTTTTTAGATGATTGGAATAGCAGTAGCTAATAGGCTGGACCTTAAGTCGTTTAATCTTTTTACTGCGTGACCAAGGCTCAAAGCCAAGATCGAGATCTACAAAGTGTAAAGAGGAGAGTACTCCAACTAAAGTGTTCGATGATATACCTATGTGTACAGTACAGTTGAATATTCTGGGATTTTTATTGAAAACGTATATGGCAAATAAAAGTGAATTCCAACTTGGAACGACCGTTCCGAGTTGGAAACATTTAAGGTGCTAGGAAACATGACATAACATACATAGCACGAAGAAAACATAGAAAAACATGAAGAAATAAGGCGCAAACATGTTTTGAGAATATCACCAATCGAATCAGCGTACCCGAAAACCCTCGAAACGCTTTTTTGGCAAAACATCTATTTTTGAGCTCTTGAAAATTTGGATATGCTGTAGTTATTTACCGCATTTATTCCAATTGAAGAGCTGGAGCTATACGAGCTGGAGTACGGAAGGCAGTGGATGGAGCATCCAAAATGCCTCTGGCCTACAAAAAAGCGTTTCTAGGGTTTTCGGGTACGCTGATTTTCGCGGGAGATTGAGAAATAAAAGAGCAAATGTTTACTGTATTTAATTTCAAGTTATTTAGTAAACCGGGCGTGAGTCGAACTGGAGAATGGTCGTTGGTTGGAGCGAGATTGGACAGAATGTCTTGGCCTCGACCAGAAGAAGTCGAAAAAGTAAGTGCTCAAAGAGTTTCGAGAATAACTCATCAGCTTTTGCAAGGAATAAGTGCAACACGAAAAAGCCAGTCCAAGATTTATCAATGTCTTTTTGCAGATCAATGTCTCCACATACGGTGACATGCATTTGATGAGGCCAGCAATGAAGAAATGGCTTGACATTCGCCCTGTTTTCAAAAACCTCTTCTCACCCGAGTTTTACAAAATGGCTGACGATTATGGAGTGAAGCTGTTGGATTACCATTCACAAGATCTTGGGCCAAATCCTCAATCTTTTGTCTAAAGCTTGTCTGTTAGTACTTTTTGATACTTTTTTTTCAATTCACTATCAGACTTCTTACTTTTCGGTGCTGATAAATGTAAATTTTGCTTTGAATTTGAAGAGACGCGTTTATATACACAAAATTTCTTTGGGTAAAGTGAAGTTCCATTGATTTTCCCGGCGTACAGATTCAGCGTCGTTATAAGGCCAATCAAGGACCATCTAAAAGCGTGTTCATAGATGAAAGTTTCCCAATATTATCAAATTTTCAAATCTTTAACGTGTTTGGACATGACTAATAGTAGCTTTGATTAAAAGAAGCAAAAATACTTTGTCCCAATCCGGAGACTCTTGAAGAGCGTTGTAGAGTAGGATGTTCAGCATGCTTTGATCATATCTACAATATAAGTACCGTAAATATTTTAATAGAAAAGCTCTTTAGCGTCGGAGCGTCGAGTAGTCTAAGTTTACACTTAAAGAACCGCTCATATCTCGACACCAGTAGGTCTATTTCTGCACGCTTTGGTATTGAATTAAAGTAGTGAAAATGGGTAATTTTTTGATATAGAACATATATTTTTAGCATTAACCAGTGCTTAGAACAAAATGATTGAAAAATCGGCTTTTTTTGCCACTTTTCAATGCCTAATATGACCGGGTGCGACCGAAGTCTTTAGAAAAATCTATTTTCCAAACAACTTTACACAAGAAATGTTATGTATTGCATGCTGTTTGAAAGCTCGAATTCTCAGCTATATTAACTGACAAAGAGTCTTTTGATTGGAAAAACTTTCGGATCCTTAAGGAGACTCGGGAGGGGCGCACTGCGAACACCCATCGACGCGCTACTTTTTACTTTTTTACGCGCTACTTTTTCTTGGTTTAATTGGCAAAAAGAGTTCCAAAATGGATTGTTTTTAGTTGAATAACAAGTCTTCAACAAGTCTTCAACAAGTCTTTAACAAGTTTTAACAAGTCTATTAGTTCAGAACAAAACAAACTTGACGGAATAACGGCAACTTCTAGCTCAAAAAAAGTCTCCCGCTCTGCGTGAAGGCATTTTGTGGGAAAGGGAGGAAACTCGCGTATTGGTATTGCTTCAAAAATTGGTAACCATTTTTAACCTATCATTTTTGTGGAAAACTATCGACACTTAAATTAGCAACAAATGGTCTTGATAAACTATGCACAGGTTTGCCATTGAGTAAGGATTTTTCAGGGAGGATACTTATCTAGAACACCGACGGGTGTTTGCTGTGCGCCTCTCCCGAAGCGCCTTAAGTATCCGAAAGTTTTACTAATCAAAAAAACCCTTTGTGAGCTAATATAGCTGAGAAGCAGAGCTTTCAAATAGTATATAATACATAACATTTCTTGTGAAAAGTTTTTTGGAAAAATAGGTGTTTCTAAAGACTTGCTTTAGTAATTATGCCGCGCTCTGGATATTTTTATCTAAAAATAAAAATGACTTATATTTAGGTACAGTATAGCTTGTATGACGTTTGCAAGAAGTTTATAATCTTTGAATCACCTATGACAAGTGGTGATTCCTTTCGGGAAGTCGCATTCTCTGAATGAACCCACAGGACTGATACACTCATCAGTCATGGCGCAAAGCAAGGCCCTGGAAAAAACGTTGAACCATAGTTTCAGTTTAATCCAGATTTACCAAAATTCAGAAGTTATTACCAAATTTGCTAACCATTTTATAATCTGTGAACTAAACGCGCTCCTTTTCACCAAAATCGATCCACCAGCGAATTGGATTCGATCATTGAGCTCTTTTTGGATGGGCAGATAGCTATACATTCCTAAAATGTTAAATAGCTAACAACTGAACTCTTAAAGTTGATAAAAAGCAAAGTTTATTCTTGCCGAAATGTGTCAGCATCGTGTTGGTTTGTGGCGTGATGTGGGTGAGTGAAAAAGGGGCGATCTGGAAATTTTGATTAGTACAGGGCACTCAAACAATTGCCGGCACTCAAATTCACATTTACTTTGATCCCTAATCGAAATTCATTGTTTTCTAATAAAAGTGAGCTACAGTACTGGACAATGAAATATGATATTTGAAAAACGATCGTCACTTTCGCGCGTCTGTAACTCCCTTGCCTTTGAGCTTAAACTATTAGTGTTATACATTTTCTGAAAGCTCTTTTCAAGGGCTACACAATAGTAATATTAATATTTAGAAATACCGTATTTTCTGACGCATTTCAGCGCGCGCGAAAGTGACGATCGTTTTTCAAGTATGATATTTCGTTGTCCAGTACTGTAGATTTTGGAAATAATAAGTAAAAAGGAGTAAATGAAGCTGGTTTTCTTTGATTTTGAGACATTGAAACTAGTTAGAAAAACCAGAAAGTCGCGATTCCACCGCAGGAAACGCGTGTCGCAACTTTGTAGCGCTCTAGCAAAAGTTTAGAAAGTTTTCTGATCAAATCCAGAAAACACATTGCAGGAGAAATATTCAATTTGATAATAAAAAAAGAATTAGGTCGACTGATTGACTCATTGCTAAGCTGGAGAATCGGAACTGAGTGCGAGTAATTGTACGTCACCCTGTACAGTTATACAGAAAAGTTGTTGAAACCAAAAATATGAATTTAAAAGATAAACAAAGCATCGGATAAATAAGCATTGGATTAATCAGCATCGGATCAATAAGCATCGGATTAATCAGCAATAAGCAAAAGATAAACACAGCATCGGATTCGTGATGTTCGATAGGCGCTTGCATTTCAAAGAGGATGTGAGGCCGTTTGAAGGCCTCACATCCTATTTGGAACGTTCCCTTGTAAGAAAACAAGGGTGGAATTAGGTTCGAATTGGAATTTTCTCATTCTCTAGTACACACCGGGCCGTTCAGCTCACTTTGTTTACAAACCTTTTCAACATAAGAAGCCTCAATATAATCCAGAAAAGCGGACGAGTTGAACGGCCGCAGACTTGAGTCCATCAAATAGAAGAATTCATTCGTTTTGTAAACCTCCTGGAAAAGTTTAAAGTTTTAAATAAGCAAAAGCTTTGTTTACCCCAAGAATCGCCATCTTAAAAGCATAATTTTGTAGAATTTTCACATGTGGTGGATACTTTGCAAAGTCGAATTCCCTCACTGTGAGCAGACAAACTTTTGAAAGTTCACTTTTCTAAAAGTTTCTGATCGAAAGAGAAAAAACTTTACTACCTGACTATTCGTTAATCCCAAGGAATAGAAAATTATCGGAATTTTTGGATATTTGTATCTCCACAAATACAACATCATTTTTGTCTCAGGGAAATGGTCATCCGAAGCATAAGTGACAATTGTTAAGTTTTGCAAAGGATCCAGGGTCATGTTGGAAAGCTTAGAGTCTTCAATGTCTAAATTTGAACAATTATAGATTTAATTCAAGCTTCTCACCTTCAATGGCAAAGACATAATGTCCTAGGTGACATTTGAAAGCAAATCCTTTCATGAAGTACGTTTGATTGTTGATGCGAGCCAATGGACGGTAACAGAACTGTAAAGATAGAAGGAAATAAAGATTGCCTATAATAAGGATTGCCAAGTTATTACGTACGAAAAGGAACGAAAATACTTTCTGGATAGCCTAATAGTTAAAGTGGAACAATTAGATTGGTTTCTTAAACATAAATAATATGCTGAAAACGTGAAAACTTGCTTCATGCTTCCCGACAATCACACAAATCCTCGTGATTCTCGGTAAGGATTTGGTAAACGGTGAAGAAGTAGAAAGTGCCGAGGAATAATGCTCCCAATTTTGCTCCGGTCATCAAATTTATCATAGCTGTCAGTACTAGGAAATAGCTTTGAGAAACTATTGGTTATCGAATAAAATATTCAATGTATTTGTTTAGACTCACCAGGCTTGTTGTCTGTGATCGCGCTTGTATTGTGTCCGTTTGGGGTCTTGTTGAAACATCTGTTCACCCCGAGGGGATAGTTGGTACACTTCATGTCACCAACTTTATTAGAAACGCGGAAAAATGTGCAACTATTGAAAAATTTTCGTTTTCGACAAATTCGTTTTCGAATAAGAATGCCTGAGCAATTTCTTGGTGTATATCTAGGTCAAGATTTAACGGACAACAATTGGATTACTCAATTTGATTACCAGATTCCAAAATCGATAGCTTACCGTATTTTTCCTAATAGTATAACATGTCCAGAAGAGTGTCGCGTAGTCGTTTTTCCCGCAATTAATAAATTTTTTCTCGCGAGCCTTTGGACCATTTCCCAAAAATAGAGAAATGAGGTAGCCATTTTTTAGAAAAAACCCAAACAAAATCGGTCCAAAGGCTCGCGAGAAAAAATGATTTAGTGCGGAAAAAACAACGACTACGCGACGCTCCTCTGGGGATTTCATATTACAATGCGTTGCAAAATGATAGGACCACCCTTCCTGTTTGCGTTTTTTACTTTAAATAACTAAAAATTCAAAACGACGTTTAAATTCTAATTTTATATACAAAGTACGCAAAAATACCATTTACGAAATCATTTATTTTTTTAAAACCCACGAATTTTTAATCATTTCTTTGTTTGCACCTGTTGCAAAATGATAGAACCACGACGTTTCTTTTTCATTTTCTACCTGCGATAACCATTTTTGCTTGTTTTGCTTGTTCTTTGCTTTTTCAAACTAATTTTTATTTTTTAGGAAGATGGGGCGTGGAAAATCACTTTCGCGGGTCGAACCGATGAAAATTGCGATTTTGAAAGGAAGAAAGTTGTCAAATCGAAAGATCGCAAAGAAAATGAAGCGCTCGCACGAAGTTGTCGCCAATTTCTTGAAGGATCCTTTCAATTATGGCAAGAAGAAGTCTCCGGGACGGCATCGAAAGCTGACGCTGAACGGCATATTGGACGTCTGTTGTCGAATTCGGTGACGTCGCTACAGGAAGTCAAGGCAAAAATTAGAGCTCTCGTCCACAAAAGCACTCTTTCTCGAGTCATCAAGTGTATACCTTAGATCAAAAGAGCAGTCAGAAAGAAAGCACCAAAACTGAAGCTGGCGCACAAAGAAAAAAAGGAGATCTTGGGCTCGGGATCACATCACCATCGATTGGAGAAAAGTACACTTTTGCCTTGTGTTATTAACTATTTTTTTCCTTGTAGGTAATCTTCAGCGATCAGAAAACATTTAATTTGAATATTCCAGACGGTAACAAGTACTATTGGCACGATTTGAGGAAAGGACCCAATGCTTTGTGGATGTCGAAACTTCGGAGGAGGATCACTGATGGTATGGGCTGCCTTCAACGTGGATGACGTTCTTGATTTAGAAGTTGTGACTTGTCGCACGAACTCGAACGATTACCAGGACGTCCTTGCGAACCAACTGCTTCCCTTCCCAGCACAAAACCGAGGGAGAAACTACATTTTTCAACATGATAATGCTTCAATTCATGTCAGCCAATCCACCGAACCTTGCATGGAAAGTCACAGCATCGATTTTCTCGAATGGCCTGCCTGCTTACCGGACTTAAACACAATGGAAAACTTGTGGGGCATTCTTGTGAGGAATATTTATGCTAATGGGAAGACTTTGGACATTTCGCAATTCAAAAGAGCCATTTTGCAAGCTTGTACGTCAATTCCACCATAAACGCTTCAAAACTTGGGGACTCGATGAAAAATCGACTATTGGACAAAAAAAGGGAGCCTCTATTGATTATTAATGAATTTCGTTGCTGTTTTTATTTGTTTGTTTCAAGTTTATTTTCGGATTTATTGTTATTTTTTTATGTGGCTCTATCATTTTGCAAGAGGTGTTGAAAGAGAAATCGTTATAACTTTGTCGCCATTTATTCAACAAAATTATAATGCGCCGAACGGCATATTGGAAGTCTGTTGTCGAATTCTGTCTATTTTTGTATATTTTTCTAGCATTTGAAAGCTATTTAGCGTTATTAAGTTTCATAGCCAAGAAATGATAAAATTTAGGGGTGATCCTATCATTTTGCGACGCACCTTATTAGGAAAAATACGGTAAGTCTATTTAGTTATTAGTGATATTCTTAAATTCCGAAATTCCAGCAAAATTTCCTTGTCTCTGCGCGAGAAATCCCCAACAATGAAAGCTTGGATAAACAAATCAAAGAGGAAAAGGATTGTCGAATTTTTCGTTAAGCGGTTTTTCACTGTCCAAAAAATTGTTCATTCATGCAATTTTATTTTATTTGATGACAGAAAAATCAAAAATTCTACAAGCTGTTCGAGCACAAGCCATCTTATTCGTTCTCATCTTTCATTTGAGACCAAATTTTCTGCCCAATGGATATCTTGGTGTTGATATGTGAGTTAATACAATAGTTTGGGGTGCCACCCGCTTTAACCCTATCCACGAGGATGATTCTGCTTAAGAATGGCCGAATAGCACAAAAGATTAAAAAGGGTTTCCCCAAAAGCGCTTATAACGTAACAAGAACACGTAGTATCCAACAATAGATTAATACTCTTGAGAAGAGTACGGATCGGTTGATACTCGTCGATGGTGACACAAATGTTAGTAAACCAGTCTCTCACAATGTTAAACCAGTTATCTAAGCAGGATTTAAAACCTGAAGGGTAGCTTAAAGCAAAGTGAATTTATAATGTTACTGTTTATTAGTACAGAACCGAAATGCAACAATAACCATTACAAAAACAGCATGCGCATCAAAATGAAACAACAAAGTCCCCAAGAGGGAGCAAAACCCGCAGACAAAAAAATAATTTCGGGAAGGGGAAAAGGGCGAAAAATGCGACGCGAATAATTGCAAAATAGCAACGCAAATAGGAAGGAAACGGACGCGTAAGGAAACGGACGCGTAAGGAAACGGACGCGTAAGGAAACGGACGCGTAAGGAAACGGACGCGTAAGGAAACGGACGCGTAAGGACCCAATAAAGTCAATAACATTAAATGATGAAAGTTTGATTTGTTAGATAAAAAGCTTTTATTAGGTTCTTTGTTCTTTCTGGATACTTGATCACAAAAATCTTGTCGATTTCGGCACTTGATAAGCAATCTGTGGATGTGAGATTGTTCTATGAGAAACGCATCAAACGGATTATACCCCTTTACATGTAGCTTTTTAAAAAAAATAGTTAAAAATAATATCTTTAGGATTACTGTAGTTTTAATTTTGCTATTTGGGATCTTGATCTTACTAGATGATGATTTAAAATCATTGAAAAGTGATTCTCTCTGGGGATTATTCTATGTGAGTAATATGAAAGATCTCTTCGAGAAGACCGACTATTTCACACAAGTAAGTTCAAATGTATTGATAAATAAATACTTGTAAATTGTCAACTGAAGTTGCTTTCAAGCTCACCTTGTTCAAGCCATTCACCCACACATGGTCACTTGCTACGGAGCTTCATTTTTATCTCTTCGCTCCCTTATGCATGAAGTGCTATCTGAACACTTCAAAGCAAACAAGAGCTTTATTTTCAATATCCGTTTTTTTAGCTTCAATTTACCTTTTTCAGGTATTCTTTACAGTAAGCATTCAATTATTCACTTGAATTATTCAATTATTCAATTTAGATCCTAGATAGAACCATGTATTTTGGTTTTCTTCCTTGTCGAATCTGGCAATTCATGATCGGGCTTTTTGTGTACGAGTTTGAGATAAACTCAAAGGTTTCTCAAAAATTTATGATCTTTCATGATCTTGATCATTATGGTAATGCTCATTATGATCTCAGAAAATCTTTCAGATACAGAGTGCGCCAAAAGTTCTGTCACCTCCCTAAAGTTGATCAAAGCTCAAAAGCTGAATTTTGTTTCAGCTCAATGAAGAATATCATAGAAAATAGTAGAACTTTTAAAGTATCTAGTTGCGAGGTTCAATGGCATAGGTTTCTGCAAAAAGTTATGAGAGCTAGAAAATTTAGTACCCTATTTATTAGGTATATGCATAAGAACTGCGGATTTCAACATTTTCATAAATTTCCAACGATAGAAACCTGATATCGATGAATGTTATACACTATTTGAAAGTTGTAAATCTCCTCTACAAAATAGGCTAAAACGTGTTTCAAATGATCAAACCATTGAAGAGATTTCGAGGGCGAAATGCGAGTGACCAAAAAAGGAATCGAGTCACTTTAGGGACAAGTTTAGTGTGGTCAAAATAGAGTTAGCTTCCCAAAATTGAAGATTTAAAAAAAAGGATAACTATATATCAATTCGTTGAAAAAGTCTAAGGTGTGAGGTGACAGAACTTTTGACACATCCTGTATTTTAGACACCAGAACAGTCAAAGAACAACAGCCAGAATGAAAGCTTTTACGTGTTTGGTTGTTATCTGATATTTTTAGCGCTTTTTCTTATGGCCAAATATTCATTTGTAGTTCTAAAGGTGGAGTTTTGCAAGACTGGCTAAAAGTTCAGCATTTACTTCAATATTCTAGATTCAACCGTTTTTAATAACTTTATTGACTGGGCTGCTCATATTCTGTTCAACACAAACAAGTAAGTCCAGTTCATATCATTCATTCATTGGGCACATTCTTTGTTCAGGTCTTTCTCCGGCAATCGATTCACCTCCCATTCAATATCTAGGAGATGTCTCTTACTCATTATACCTCATTCACTGGCCCGTCATTGTTTATTATAAATATTGGTTCTTTATTGACGAATACAATGTATATGGTGAACAATGCTTTCAGCATTGTTTCAGCTCTAACTTCAATTCAATTCAGATCTTATCATTGTACTTCTAATCATTTTTCTCGTGACGATCCTCGTTCACCACACACTCGAAAAGTGGTTTATCAAAGAAAAATTCATAGCATCACTGTGTGCAATTGGTGAGTTTATAAATAATCAAGCGAACTGGTGAACTATTAGGTGTATGCTATATGGCATTCTTTGCACTTTACTTCTTACCAGGAGATTTCAATGGGAAAACTCTAACATCGTTGTTTTATCAGTTTCGAAAAAATGATGATGGTTCAATGTCTGCAAGTTTTTAAATCATTCCTACAAATCTTACCTACTGTTGTAGGATGTCAACAATTATCTGAAAAAGTTGCGTTTCCTGACCTTGATTATCTCGAGGAGCCCTATCGAGAGATGCGTGGAAAAACGGTATTGATTTTGAGCTGAAAACTTGAAGATTAGTTTTGTCTTGAAAACATCAAACTAAAACATTTCATTGATGAAGAACAAACTGAAGCATTTCAGTGATTAAGCATTTCATTGATTAAAGCATTTCATTTCATTTTTTATTGACTACAAATTTCCGATTAAAGTCAGGTAATGGAACCTACAATGTTTTGCTTCTTGGGAACTCCTTTATGAGGCTCGCCTTTCCTCAAATATTCAAGGCTCTTGATGGAAGATTCAAATCAATGGAAGTTATCACAAGATCTGGTACTGCTAATTGATTAGTCGAAAATTTCCAAATTCAGCTTGTTATCCATTCCTTAATCATTCCACGGTTGGGGATACTGGAAAGTTTTATGAGCATTGCGATGAATCTTTGAAGACCACACTTGAACTGGTCAAGGAGTTCAAACCAAGACTCATAATAATATCGATTGGGTAAAATTATCTCATAATAATAGCGATTGGGTAAAATGGGTGGGCCATAATTACGTCCTCGATGGTGTCACTTATAAAACCGATACTTCCTCGTGTTTTGCTAACTAAGCAAAAGCATTTTTGTTTTTCTCTTCAATGCGTCTTGTTTTAAACTTTTTACAATATAAAAATATTACAATTGTATTACAATTGTTTTTAGAATGGCCAAATAATTGTCCAGGGTGGGCCATAATTTCGCCCGCTTCATCGCTCTTCGATCATCGATCTTCATCGAAAGGGATTTAAGACACGGGAGATAAAGGATCGTCTGGGAACAAACCCAAGCCTTCTCAACCATTCGACGTTTTAAAGAGTTGGGAAACAAAAATGATCGAAAGAGCCGGGGAAGAAAGCGATCGGTGACAATTGAACCCAACATCAAGAAAGTGAGAGAAAGAATCCGCCGTAACCCTGCGCGCTTCGTTCGTCAAATGACACGTGAGATGGGAACTAAAAGGTCCTCCCTGCGTCAAATCATTAAAAAACACTTGAAGCTCAAACGGGCTGTTCTAGGTTGCCAGAGTTAAACTTCTATGAAAGTTCCAGAAAATTGTTAAAGTATGCCATACTGTACCCTGATACCATACTGTGCAATAATGCTTCAATTCAAATCGGATACAACAGATACGCGTTTCTATTAGGTTGGTGAGCTGAAAACTGCGGGACTTTGAAATAAAATTTATTCAACATAGAACCCAATTCATTTCAAATAATTTCCATTATTATTGACGACTTCTGCCCATTTTACAGGCAATTTGCGGATTCCACTTTCGTAGTAGGATTTTGGTTTGTGTGTGAGACAAGTGTGAGACTCAAAAATGGAGGACGGCAGATGTCTCAGTTTGAGCGCCTTCTTCAAAAGAAACCCATTTTGGCGTCAATAGAAAAGTTGTAGAGAATCAAAAATTAGGCTGATAGCCAAATTTCCAAAAAGATACACTTAGTAGTTTCGCTTAAAATGCAAGTTTTGTGAAAATTTGTAAATTTGGCATTTCTTGAAAATCAGTTTTTGAATCGTTCTGAAATTTGGATATAAGCTTAATTTTTGATTCTCTACAACTTTTCCATTGACATCAAATGGTTTTCTTTTGAAGAAAGTGCTCAAACTGTCACATATGACAATAGCCGGCAGTTTTCAATTCACCAACCCAATATTTCAAATGTTATTCCTTTCAAAATTGACTATTCTGGAATTTTTTTTGGGTTTTTCACCTTAATTACTCCGAGAACTTAATTATGACCCACCCTGTACACTTTGCAAAACCTTTCAATTCTAATGTTTTAGATACATCGCTGGTTTTAAAGAATTTCCTTTCAATGTAACTCGGGATCGATTTGTAGAAAATTCTCTAGAGAATCTGGCAAAATATAGGTAACCAATAGAAATTTATCTAAATCAAACAAGTTGCAGCAATTTTACTGACTATATTCTTATTGATTTACCAGTCTACCGAGTTAATGCAAGTGTAGCTGAAAGAACCACTCGAATGGAAAAGCTTGGGATCAGAATGAGCGATTGTCGAAATGATGTGACCTATTCGGTTCAAGTAAATTGAAATCGCGAAAAAATGAGACAATTCTTTTAGGACTATTTACTAGAGTTTCAACAAGCAATTTTGAGACTAGATGAAATAAAAAAGCTCTGTAAAATGTGTCATTTCATTGAGCTTCAATCTGTTTTTTGTCAAGGAGCTCAGTGCTCGATCTACGAAGATGAATGTCAAAGGTAAGTTTGGAGAGGAAAAATATGATTTCTTTGTTTCAAGAAACCTTTACTACGTAGAACGAGAACTACGAGAGCTTTTATAATTTTAACAACTTTTAAAACTCCTTAAACTCTAGGTCCTACTATCAAGAAGATGGACTTCATCTATCAGATTTCGGACGAAATCTCCTCCTTTTAAACTACAAGGCAAAAATTGACAATATCTATAAACTGCTGGACGGCTAGATTTAAAATGTAATTTTGACATAAAGAAACAAAATGCTGGATTTAAGTTTATTTAAAACATGTTATTATTCCTTCAAAGTTCAAAGTCAAAGCTTTTCTTCAAGCATCGAAGCAATATTGAAGCTTGCCTTGAGTGAAGCAGCCAAAGCCCGGTGGACAAACTCCACCAATAGCCGCTGAAAATTGATTTTCAAATTGATCAAGATCAAGTACTGTCATATAATTGCATAAAGACCTATTTCTTTACTCAGAAGTCTGAAAAACTTACGTCCGATGGCCGCCTGCTTTCCATTGTATTGAGGACAAGTTGCCATCATAGCTCCCTGAAAATTTGATCTTCTTTGAAAGATTTAATTGGAAAAAATGTGTTTGATCTTAAATGGCCTTTTTGGAAAGGTTCTTTATGTTGCTGCCTGCTTGGATATGTTGCCATGTTCTGATTGCAAATTCTGATAAGTGAAACTTTGCAAACGTTGTCTACAAACTTTAAAAACAGTCAAACAGTCAAGTCAACTTTGTCACTTTGACCGTTAAATTGAGAATTAGGTTGCAGATCTATCGTCTTTGGCTAGATTAAGACTTTTCTAAAACATTACTGCAATTAATTAGACTAGTAATAGCCTTAGATAGCCTAATAATAGCTAAGAATAGCTAACAATAGCTAAGAATAGCTAAGAATAGCTCAATAATAGCTAAGAATAGCTAAGAATAGCTAATGATAGCCAATGATAGCTAATAATAGCTAAGAATAGCTCAATAATAGCTAGACTTTGGAATACTATTGGCTAAGTGCTTGTTCTAGCTGCTAGTTGAACATTAAAACTTAAACTTTCCCACCTGAACCATGACGGCAATGACAACGAGAAGGGAGACAAGGAGTGACTTGAACATTGTTGAAGTTATTGGTTGATGAAATTCCACTCTGACCGTATTTATACACGATTTTTGTTCTATTTTGTGTCGAGTTCTTGATCATCGACGTCTAAATAAAGTCTGTCTGCCCACGCTATGGCATTTTGCAGCTTTGCAGCTGCATATTTGCACAAATGGTCACAGACTCTTGCATTCCCAGCTTTAAAATGGGTGAAAAATTGAGATCTGTGATCTTTGAGAACGAAATAGCTTGTTCTAAATTAGCTGAACATCGTGTTAGTTATTTAACGAGAAAAGAGAGAGCTACTTAAAGATATTTCATTGGTATGACAACAAAAAACTTAGATATTTCATTTTAGTTTTACTTTTGATTCAAGTAGAAAAATAGTCACAAACTGTCAAATTCTCTGCTCTAAAATGGGCTCAAAATGGGGATTTGTGTTCTTGGAGGAGATGGAAATGAAACTCATTTGAAATTAGTTGAACACTGTGATTAATATTCTCACCAATATTCTTACCAATATTCTCACCAATATTCTAAACAATATTCTCAACAATATTCTCACTAATATTCTCAACAATCAACTCAACAACAACAATCAAAAGATTTGTAAACTCGACTCGAGTCTAAACAAGCAATATTTAGGTTCATTTTATGCGCACGGATTATATTTTATTCATTGTTTAGATATGTTGTATCCGATTTGGAATGAATTCAAATCAGATATCTGATTTGGATTGAAACATTCTTGCAAGTAGGATATTCTGTTTTTTAAATACTTTTAATCATTTTCTAGAAATTTCATAGAAGTTTAACTCTGGCAAAGAATAGTTTATTTACTCGTTTTGATATGTTTTTGCGTTCTATTTATGTTTTTATGATGTTTACATCTATTTTCCATTGTTTTTTTACAGATGGAGTCCCGCTTCTACCTTAGTTGCAAGAACAGATAGGTTTTTTCTTTGTTTTTGTTTAGTTACATTATTTTATCGTTTGATTAAGTACTTTCATCAATTTGCCTATTTAACCAGTTATTTTATTGTTTAAGATTCTTTGAATTTACGGTAAAGTTGCCGTTGATTAAATAAAAAAACTGGGAGGGAGTTGCTTTGAATTCACAGTAAAATGCAAGAAAGCCTTTTTTCGGCAAAATGTGGTGCTAACGGGCTGTTCTAGGTTGCCAGAGTTAAACTTCTATGAAATTTCTAGAAAATTATTAAAAACATGATACCATCCTGTGCAATAATGCTTCAATTCAAATCGGATACAACAGAAACGCGTTTCAATTGGGTTGGTGAGTTGAAAACTGCGGGACTTTGAACTAAAATTTTTCAACTAAACCATCTTCATTCAATATTTCCATTTTATTGACACTTGCCCATTTTCGGCAATTTGCGGTTCCTCTTTCGCGTGGTTTTGGTTTGTGTGTGAGACAAGTGTGAGTTCCAAATGGAGGACTGGAGTGCCCGTTGAGCATGACTTTCTTCAAAAGAAACCCTTGTGGCATCGTGTAGAGATCAAAATTGGCTTTGCCAATTTCCAAAGTACACGTGTTTCGCTTAATGCAAGTTTTGTGAAATTCGTAATTTGGCATTTCTTGAAATCGTTTTGATCGTTCTGAAAATTTGGTAAGCTTTTTTGGTTCTCTACAACTTTCTCAAATGGGTTTCTTTTGAAGAAAGTGCTCAAACGGTCACATATGACAATAGCCCGCAGTTTTCAATTCACCAACCCAATATATAGTATTTTTAAACATTCCATTATGTATTTTACATATCTTTCATGAGCAATGTTTCTTGATATGTTTCTAGATCGGTTATTAAAGATTAGTACAGTGTGAAATTTCTTCCAAAACTCAAAAAGAGGCTTTGCAAGTCAAGAAACTCTATTTTCAAAGTACAGCCCTGATTTGAGGACTTAAAACCTAGTTAGTCAACTTATCATCAACTACCTGAACAAAAACTGGCACTGATTACGATAGCTTCGCAGATTCACGATCCAAATTATATCCTTATATAGTGGCATTCGATTTTCGAGGTCTCTCGAATGGAATGCTACATTTTCAAATGAAATGCTACGTTCCATTTGACATTATATCTCAAATGTAATGTGTTTGTTCAGCAATACCTCTTCATTTGATCGACAAATGGGGAATTCAGGCCAATGAAATGTACCTTGCTCAGAAATGTTGCTTTATGGTGATCTGTGAGAGCTTTTTACACATTCACAACGATACGGCCCACCGGTGGACCATACTAATGACGATTATTTTTCATGACAACTCAAGTTTTTAAGAGCTTTTGTTATTTATTTCACAGAAAGCTTTTGGTAACTTTGTAACTCGGTAACTTTGTAACTCGGTAACTTTGTAACTCGGTAACTTTGTACCAGTTTTCAAGAGGAGATTCACGGTTATCGAATGACTATAATGGTTTTGTTTATCTTTGAATTTTCACTAAATTATTAGTAAAACAGTTACGACTACGAGACAAAATGCCATCGTCGTGAATTTGTTAAAGGTCTGGGTTAGGTTTTTTAGGTTTGGAAGAGGAGGGATTGAAATAGGAGGGATTGGAATAGGACAAGCTTTTTGATCGTTTAGCTTTAGTCTAAACTGTCAAACATTTGCATCTGATATTAATTGAAATATTTTAAGAAAAGGTTTTGTCTTGATTGTTTCTCATACAAAAACTGCTGAATCGAGGATTGTTTATTAAATATTCTAATTGTTGATTCTTGTTATCTTGATGATTGAAAGTGAAAAATAATTGTTAACAGGATAAATTCAATCCTACTATAGTAACAGATCACAATATTATTAATAGATAAAAGTCATGGCTAACAAATTATATCGACTTCATTTAGAAGCGAAAGCAGGTGTCCCGGTTATCCAAATTCCAGCAGGAGTAGCCGCTTGGACAGATATTTCCCATTGCAGCTGTAATTGTAAGAATAGAAGTTTAAAACAATGTTTTAAACGTAAAATGGGACTTTATTGGTTAGAATTTCTTTAACAACTTACGTCCAATTGATGCCAGATTGACGGGAGGGCAAATCTGCATGACGACGACCTAAAAGTTGACGTCGATGTAGACTGAGTAAGGCTGTTGGTATTTTTAGTGGCTCTTTCCTATTACTAGATACCTTAAAAAATTGTCTTAACTGTGCAACGGGTATCTAAAGAAAATCGGACACCCTATACAGCGATTCATAAACTTTTAATTGGACAAGTGCTTTCTGGAAACAATGCCACAAAAATGTTCGAAGTTCGAAGGGAACAATGCGAAAAAAATGATCAAGCTGTGACCAAGGCAAGAATGAAAAAAGTCAGCACTTGTGAAAGAGTCGGATTGAACTCTGTTTGGGCATTTGGGTAAGATTATGGAACATTTGATACGCGTATAAAAGGGACGCGTAAAAAAGGTCCAGAGAAAGACTTGGCGCATCCAAGGATGCAAAGAATATTTAAATTAAACAGCCCAACACCAAGATATTTGAGCTCAAAGTTGGATTGCCAATGGCAAAGGGCGGAGCGACGGACCTTTTATACACACCCCACCCCCTTTGCCATTAGCAACCCAACTTTGAGCATAAATATCTTGGTGTTGGGTTGTCCAATTTAAATAGGTTTTATACCAATCGACAGAGAAAGATTGGCATATCCAATAATACCAAGAATATTAAAATTAAACAGCCCAACACCAAGATATTTGAGCTCAAAGTCAGATTGCCAATGGCGAATGGGAGCGCTTACCAAATGTCCGATAACCATTGGGCAATGTTGTTGTTGGGAGAATTGTTGCGGGAGAGTAAGTTGTGAGCCTTTTTGGCTTTAAATCAGTTACTGTAAGGCTATCAACACTTTATTGCGAATTTCTTAAGCTTAAGTCATTATTGATTCAATTATTATTGGTGTACTGTTAGCTAGTCACTATTTTTACCTGGAACAGAGTAATGGTGGCAAGAAGGAGTCCGAAGAAGAAAGATTGGCACATGGCTATGGAAGCGAATGAAATTTTGATTTGAATGTGTTCTCCTGCCATAAAACTTGTCTTATATACAGTTTGATATCATTATTTAAAGTTTTTTATACAAGCATTCCTTTCTTGCAGAATTCTCGTTTGTTGACCATCGAATCGACCTTTTTTTGAATACCTCACTTTCCAAATTCATTCTTTCAAATATCAATGCTCTTTCAAAGATAAAATTTGGATTTATTGGGTTGGTGAATTGAAAACTGCCGGCTACTGTCATATGTCACAGTTTGAGCACTTTCCCCAAAGGAAACCCACTTTGGTGTTAATGGAAAAGTTGTAGAGAATCAAAAATTAAGCTTATATCCAAATTTTCAGAACTATTCAAAAACTGGTTTTCAAGAAATACCAAATTTACGAATTTTCACAAAACTTGCATTTTGTGTAAACTACTAAGTGTATCTTTTTGGAAATTTGGCTATCAGCCTAATTTTTGATTTTCTACAACTTTTCTATTGACGCCAAAATAGGTTTCTTTTGAAGAAGGCGCTCAAACTGAGACATCTGCAGTCCTCCATTTTTGAGTCTCACACTTGTCTCACACACAAACCAAAATCCTACTACGAAAGAGGAATCCGCAAATTGCCTGTAAAATGGGCAGAAGTCGTCAATAATAATGGAAATTATTTGAAATGAATTCATGGTTTTATGTTGAATAAATTTTAGTTCAAAGTCCCGCAGTTTTCAATTCACCAACCCAATATTTAAGAAGTACAAGATAAGGTTCTCCATTTTTAATGCAACAAAATATCTGTAGCTTTCAAGCAGTTAATTTTGCTTGCCATGCTTAGAAGAACTCTAGCCAAATGGTGAAAAGAATGCTTGAATTTGAATCTAAAATCTGAAATAAAATCTGCTTGTAGATCATCTTATCATTGTTTTCTCAAATTTGATGAGCTTTGAGCTTTATTAAAGTGTTCCGTGATTTCACAACATCTCTTTAAGGAATGCTCACAACTTTGTGATGTTGTTTCAGCTGTTCACTCTTTCCATTTCGAGACACACACTTTGTGCTTAAAAATCAAGTAAAAAAAGACACAAAAAGCATGATCACTTAAAACAGACATCAAATTGTTGATCGCCAGAAAATAGTAGATGTGACTTTGAACTGTCTTGTTTATGCTTACAATTCCTAGAAAGAGTTGTAACCAGAGCCTGAACCATCAACAAACGGGAAACGTTTCCCACGGGTAAATTGCAGAGGGAAACCTTTCCAGCGCACCATCATCTAGGGGGAAATGAGAGGAAAACTTTCTTAAAGAAATGAACCGGAAATGTTCCTGGCGGGGAAAGTTGTCTCGTTTTTCAGATCGCTTTTCAGATTGATTTTTCAGATTTCAGATTCAAATATTAGTTTTTCTGAAGTTCCGTTGTGAAAAACCCCAAGTTTTTCTGAATGGAATGCCACGAGTGGGCAAAGTTGTTGTCCTAGCTGTGACTTTAGCCAAAATAATGGTCGCTTGACAGTCTGGCGTGAACTTTTTGTGCGTGAATCAATAAAAAGCATTTATATAAATTGCTAAAAAGTTGCTTTATTTCGAAGGTCATAAAAGTTACAATGCTTGGGTTTATTGTCGTTGCCGCTCTCATAGTTCAGGCTTCAGCTTTGACCAATTATTGCACAGTGAGTGGAACCTCATGTAAGTGATTAGTTTCTCAAAAGTGATTAGTTTTGAATCTTCATGATCTGGAATTTGATGTAATAGTCAAAATTGAGTCAATCAAATGAAACTGTTTGTTTTTTTTGCACTATGACTAGAATATAAGAGTAAACGTGGAACCGGAGCAAGACTTAACCGTTTTTTGTATCTTTGTCGCATTTTTCTGGATTAAAATCTCTTTTTATAATACTATTTAATGGCTTAAAGGTTGAGGCTTTACATATTGTGCAGAAAAACAACAGAAAAACAACTCTTTTAGGCACTGCCACCAACACTTGCGCCAGCGGGCTCACTTGTGCTTACCGTGACTCGGTAAACAAAGTCTGTTGTTCGGCAGCAAACTGTGAGTTTAGATCTTTAATTGTTTTTGTTTTTGAGAACAAATTGTTTTGTTTAGTGGGCTGTGCCGATTTGAAAAGTTCCAGCACCGGGGTCTCGGATTGCAGCTCGAAAGTGGCCTTGTGCACGAACTCGGTAGAATCTTTAAACAAGGAAAAGGCTAAGCTGGTCTTCTAATAAGGCTCTTAAATCCGTTTTTAGTTTTTGCATCTCAAGTCCGAAATCTAGATATCTCGCGTTCTGCAAAAACTAAAAACGGATTCAAAATCCCATGGCCGAGTCTATAACTTGGTCTCGAGTCAAAAAATCTGCCTTTTCCTTGTAAGAACTCAAATTCGAACTTACAAGAATTCAACCCAGCTACTTAAGCAGCAAATGACCACAGCCACAATCAGTGCAAAACTAAACCAAAGCCTTTCCAGGCTTATCGCACATTGATAACCCAACAATGCCCAGCAACTTGTAAATTGTGCACAACCTGTGTTGATCAAATCAATCCTTCAACTGGAACCTCTGATTGCCCTGCCCGTGCGTTGGCTGGATACTGTACCCAATCGGTAATATAAATCTTACAATAGTTTTTCAACATGTAAATCTTCAGGCCTACGCCACTCTCATGCGACAACAATGCCCCTTCTCTTGCGGCTATTGTTCCGGGAAATAAGTCACTAATAATTACAGTATTAATTTAATAAAGAATTTGCATTTTTGTAAATATTACTATGGTTTTGGTTTTAAGATATTGTTTCGACATTCTTCGAGTTTTGGAGTGGATTCAAACGCGATTCTCTCACTTCTCTCTAACAAAGGCTTTCAAACAGAGTGCTAAAGAATAGTTAACTCCCTCTGGAATAAGGCCGGTCAAGTGTGTTGTGGTGTAATGGTTTGCACAGTTGCCCGGTAAGCGAAAGGTTTGAGTCCCGGTTCGAGTCCCGGTTTCGAGTCCCGGTTTGAGTCCCGGTTCGTGTCCCGGTTTAAGTCCCGGTTCAAGTCCGGGTTCAAGTCCCGGTTTGAGTCCCGGTTCGAGTTTCGAAGCGCACGAGTTTTTGATCTGCTCTAGTTCCAACTGAATATTAATTAAGATTGTTAGGTTTCGCTTTATTTGATTGGTATGAAATCTTTTTCTTTAACTACAATTATCAGTACAAGCTTGACAATGTTTTTGGTGTTTTCAGAAGCTAAAATCTTTGTTTGGAATTGTGGGAGTGAAAAGATTCAATTCTGCTGCTATTTGCAAAAAAAGTTTTCAATCAGAGCTCTAAATAAAAGTAAATTAACAGATTATAACTTTATGTTTGGTTGAAAGATTTATGATAATTCGTTTATTCTTTAAATTTCTTTAGATTAGATTTTTTAGCATTTGACAATACCAGCAAAATGGAACAAATAGCCTACATGAGAGTTTTCTGCCACTATTCCATTTTATATAAAACCAGAATGAGCTCTGGTCGAGATCTATGAAATCAAATTCCATTTTTATTCCTCATTTTGCAAGAAATGACGTGAGAATGGCTTCAAAGTTGACGATTTGAACGAGAAACGGAAAGATTTCCGAGGGGAATTGTTGGAATAGCTGGAAATGAGAACTGATGTAGCCTATGCCCGGATAGCTAACACAAACATTTCAAATCGAAAGCTTGACCACATATAAGAAGTCGTTGAGTACATTGAAACAGCATCACTTAAAATATGAAATTCTTCTTGCTTCTCGCTTTTTGCAACACTGTTGCCGGATTGTACAATTATTGCCTAACAACGGGAGTTTGTAAGTACTTTTGAATCCAATCCAACTCTATAATGAAACTTTGAAACTATAAAAACTTTGAAACAACTTATAACAAAGGAAATGGTATGAAATCTCATCAAATATTCAGCTTGCACGGCCACTGGAGTCTGTTCGACAGGAACATGCGTTTACAGAGATTCGAAGAACAAAGTCTGCTGTCCGACTGCTAGCCGTAAGTTCTCCGAAAGGCTAATGACACTAAAAATAGGCTAATCACACTCAAAAATAGGCTAATCACACTCAAAAATAGGTTAATGACACTCAAAATAGGCTAATGATACTCAAAAATAGACTAATGACACTCAAAAATAGGCTCATGACACTAAAAATAGGCTAATGACACTCAAAAATAAACTAATGACACTCAAAAATAGGCTAATCACACTCAAATGACACTCAAAACCTATTCAATAGCCAATAATTTTAGTTGCTTGTCGAGATCTTACCGACCCATCAACGGGTGTCTCGACGTGTTCCGGACAAACGGCTTACTGCACAAATTCTGCCTATTACACTCTAATGACACAACAATGTCCGGTCAGCTGCGGTTTCTGTGGTTTGAGTAGTAAGTTAATGGTTTAACTTTTTAGTTTTTAGCAAGAATTTCTTTTCACTTTTTAAAATTCATTCATTTTTTAAATAAACCCATAGATTTTCTATATTTTTCGTAAAATTTCAGTAAAAATCAGTTAAATTTTCAAACAAATCCGTTTTTCTGAGTTTTGGTTTGAACAAAATTCCTCAAATGAAGGATTTTGATCATTTGAGGCGCTCTGAATAACTTGAAATTTGTAGAAAACGGCTGGATGGACTTTACTGGAAATTTTACTAAAAATGTAACAGAGATTGATCTTTCTTTGGCATAGAAAAGTTGGCATTGATCTTTGGCATTGATTGATCTTTAGCATGATCTCTCTTGGGCCTCTTTGGCATTGATTTCTTTTTGGCATTGATCTCTCTTTAGCATTGATCTCTTTCTGACATTGATCTCTCTTTGGCCTCTTTGGCAAATAGAAAGTTAGTGTCAGTTCCCATCAGAAAAGTTGCCAACCGTCGATTCTCGTCAATTCTGCCTACTCGCCTTTGCGCTTCCGAAAAACCCGAAAAACGAAAGATTTTCTAAATGGCTGACAACCATTTTGCAGAGAAAATATAGATCTTTCCAATAATGCAAACCATACTTCATTTGGTGCATTCATTGTAACACCAATTTTTAGTGAAAAGGTTCGGTTATTTAGTTAACAACCTAATAGTAGCAAGCCTTTAAGAAATTGGGTAGCCAATTTCTTTGTAGAGGTTTTTCTAGAATTTTACGAAAAACACGTGTTTTCACTCTCGATTTTGCTTGAAAGTGAATCTAAATTGACTTAAAAAGATGGGAAATTGAACAATAAACACTTTTTATTCAGAGAAAACCATAGGTTCTTTGCTGAACTTGTCATTTTTTAGCGAAAAAGATGAAAAGGAACGAAAAGACTTATTCACTAACCTAAAAAATGGGAATTTTCAAAAATGCATTAGAATCCAAATTACTTGATTACAGGCTCCATCTCAACCAGCACCTCTTGTGTCGATCTTGTCAACCCATCAACTGGTGTTTCCGAGTGCTCAACGAAATCCTATTTGTGCTCAAATTCGGTAAACGATCAGAAACGTTAAATCAGTGGCATTATTTTAGCAATACTACCAAGTGATGCTTGTGCAATGCCCAAGGACATGCGGTTTTTGCACAGCCTCTTCCTCAGTGATCAGCTCCTCAACAACTTGCTACAATCTAGGCACCGATTGTCCATCCCGTGCTGCTACTGGGTATTGCACTAATTCGGTGAGTGGTGTCAAATCAACATTTCGATAGAAAGAGATCTAACAAGGGAAAGGTCAGAAGTGATCATGAGATTTCGGCACTAAAATGAGATTCAAACATCTATCGAATACGGCGAGTATTGGGTTGGTGAATTGAAAACTACCGGACTTTGAACTAATATTTATTCAACATAAAACCATGAATTGATTCCAAATAATTCCCATTATTATTGACGACTTCTGCCCATTTTACAGGCGATTTGTGGATTCCTCTTTCGTAGTAGGATTTTGGTTTGTGTGTGAGACAAGTGTGAGGCTCAAAAAGGGAGGAATGGGCATTGAGAATGGAGGACTGGACTCCCAGTTTGAGCACTTTCTTCAAAAGAAACCCATTTTGGTGTCAATAGAAAAGTCGTAGAGAATCAAAAATTAGGCTTATAGCCAAATTTCCAAAAAGATACACTTAGTAGTTTCGCTTAAAATGCAAGTTTTGTGAAAATTCGTAAATTTGGCATTTCTTGAAAACCAGTTTTTGAATCGTTCTGAAAATTTGGATATAAGCTTGATTTTTGATTCTCTACAACTTTTCCATTGACACCAAAATGGGTTTCTTTTGAAGAAAGTGCTCAAACTGTGACATATGACAATAGCCCGCAGTTTTCAATTCACCAACCCAATACAATGGTGTTTTCGGATTTTGTTAAGGATTGCTAGTTTTCGAGAAAAACGGTATTGAAATTTCCGCATCTCGAAAACGAGGCACGCTTCTATAAAAGGACTTTTTTGGGCAAGAGAAAAGTCTGCTCGTGGCCGTTGTCCTTGTCTTTGTCAGAGTCCGCAGAGTCAGAGTCCTTGTCTCCAGTTCTTCTGACCCTGGTGCGGTGGCGGCCAGTGAATTGTTTGAATTTGAATTGTTTTTTCTTTCAAGATTGTACTTTATATATTTCAAGGTTTATAAAACTTTTAAACTTTAGTTTTTTTGGCATTTTGGTGTCGAAATCTCCCTTGTAAGCATGAAATTTTAGAGACAAGACTTTGATCAGAGTTGAGTAGAAGACTGAGTAAAGTCTATAGCTTCAGTAAAAAACTATAGCTCCAATAAAACTTTCAGTACTACGTCACTCTGATGAGGCAACAATGTCCGCTCGCTTGTGGCTATTGCACAGTCGGAAAATGAGGAACGAAAAGAATTCTAATAAAGATATCTATTTTCAGCTATTTTCAAAATCAGCATCATTTTCGATGAGGAATTACCGAGTGACATTTATTCAGCTGCGCGTGTGTCAAAAGAGAACAATGAATAGCAAAAATTTGACATGAAAAAGTCTGATTTCATTGTCTTGTGGTTCCAAAATATTTACTTTAACGGCAAGTTTTGATTTCAGTTTTCCACGCCCTTTAGAATTCTTTTAATTGTTTATTCAGATCAGATAAAGTTGAATTCATTGTCTAGAAATGTTTCCGATTGATATAAAAGGACTAAGAGACTTTGTGAAAGCATCGAATCCAGCTCAGTCATTCAAAACAATATGTGTTTTCTCCTCAAATCAACTCTTCTCCTTGTCTTCATTCAAGTTGTCCGTTCAACATCTTGTGCAACTACCACAGTAGCTACTGGACGTGAGTTGTTTTCTTTCGACAAATAACCCAAACATTCTTTAGCTTGTCCCACGGCAGTTGATGGATCTGCATGCGGTACAACGGCTATTTGTGCCACATTCGCCGATGGATCTCTTCAATGCTGTCCTCTTGCTTCTGTTGTATCGAACACTTCAACTTCTACAACTACAACTCCAGCTTGTGTTGACTTAACGAATGCTGCGACAGGTGTCTCTGATTGTGCGGCTCGAGCTGCTATTGGATATTGTACAAGGTCGGTGAGAAGCTTGATTAAAGATAGCTTTAACTGAGAAAGATCAACTTCCACTAATGAGCTATCGCTTTCAGACGCTATTATGTGACATTCATGAAGAAACAATGCCGAAAAACATGTGGATATTGCACTTCTTCATCGACATCCACCAATTCCAGTAAGTTGATTCGAAACAGTCTGTTACTTGTCTGTTACTGAAACAAAACTGAACTTTCAGCTTGTGTCGATTTGGTGAACCCATCAACTGGAGTCTCTGATTGTACTCGTCTCTCATATTTGTGTTCAAGCTCGGTCTATTACTCTGTGATGGTTGTTCAATGCCCTGTCACTTGTGGATTCTGTTCTGGATAATCTAACAGAAATGAAAGATCATTGTACAGAAATAGGAAGAAATAAATATTTTTAGCTTTATTATGTAAAAGAATACACTCGTATTCGATACTTTTTATTCAATCCTTTATCTTTTATTCTTTTATTCAATCCCATCCTTATCCTTATTAATCCTTATCCTTTAAGCAAATGTCTTCTGCAAATGCCAGCAAAGCAATCCAAAGTAGGTTCGGGACTAAAGTTCTAAAGCAATTGGAATTTACTGTTAGGAGAACACGAGTACGTGTTTGCAGTGGTACAGTGGCAATTCAGGTGTGTTTTGCTTGATTTAGTATTAGTTACAACTTATTTATTACCTTTGCCAATTCACCAAGGTTCCCTGATCGATGAACAGACTTGGGAAAATTATCAATAAGAATAGATCTTTCATATTTAGCTAATAAATTGAATTTTGGTTGGTTAGGTTTTGAGCCTTTCAAGAAAGATTGCTTTCGTCTTTGTTCCCGTTTCGACAGCGTCACCCTTTTCGATTGAAATCATGTGAGCTTTCCGAACCGTACAATGACCAAGAGCCAAAATCTAATAAATAAAACTTTATTTACAAGATTTTAACAAATTTTCTTTGGTAACAATCTTTCGTCTCTTGTTTTGATGTGAGTTGTATAACAGTTATCCTGAAAAGAATTGACGAATTGAAATGAATTGACAACGCTGATAAACCTGCAAAATAAAACGATTTCCGGAGATTCTCTTCAATTTGTGTGGCAGTTGGATTCTGTATCTTTTAATGGCTCTTTGGAGTTTTAATGGTAGTTCTATTTTCAGGAGTCGATAATCATTGTAGTAGGTTCTAAGCACTGTCAGCAGGGTCTCCTTGTTAGAGTAGATCTGAAACTGTTCTTCATTCAAAGCTTTCATTAAGCTTTCATTTCAAGCTTTTATTCAAAGCTCTCATTCAGAAAATGATACAACTTTAAGCTCCACCTCATTTTCCCAAGTTCGTGATAGCATTCGGTCACTCGGTTTGCGCCTTGAGTTGATTCGTGAGTCCGATACCCAGCTGGTTACCTGAAAATAATGGAAGAATAATTTTATTTATTCACACAAACAATGTGGTACAAAGAATACACAAACACAACTCCTAGCACTCAATCCCTAAGCTCTAAATGTAGGGAAGAAAAAAAACCCCATATATCATATTCTCCTTAATAGTATTGCTCCGCAACATTGACAAAAGACTAAATCTTGAATCCGAGTTGAACAGTGGCACAGTGGTACAGTGGCACAGTGGTATAGTGGCACAGTGGTACAGTGGCACAGTGGTACAGTGGCACAGTGGTACAGTGGTACAGTGGTACAGTGGTACAGTGGTACAGTGGTACAGTGGTACAGTGGTACAGTGGTACAGTGGTACAGTGGTACAAGGGACTAAATCTTGTACCTAAATCCTCCGCGAGCCGGGTCGAGTCGAGTCAGAGGCCCTTGACGACTCGAATCGACTTGTGACTCGAGCCAGCCGAGTCGAGAATCATAACTATTTTGCAACTACCGTAAATATTCTAATAGAAGGAGCTTCTAATAGAAATTCTAATACTCTATAGGAGTGTCGTGTAGTCTAAGTTTACACTGAAACAAGCGCTCATATCTCAGCACCAGTACGTTAGCTTCTGCGCGCTTAAGTATCAAATTAAAATAGAGAGGATGAGTGATTTTTTGAGATATAACAAATATTTTTAACATTAACCAGTGCTTAGAAAAAATGATTCAAAATTGGCAAAAAAAGCCGATTTTTCATCATTTTTCAATCATTTTTTTATTTTTTCTGGTTAAGGTTAAAAATCTGTGTTTTATCTTAAAAAATCACCCATCCTCTCTACTTTAATTTGATAGCCAAGCGCGCAAAAACAAACGTACTATTGTCGAGATATGCTAGATCTTTTTTATTTGAAATTTATTTTGGTAAGATGAGGTAAGATGCTAAAACTCTCTAAAAGATTTCACTCTCTAATCGTATTGAGTGCTCAGATGGCGCAATACTATTAGAGAGAATACGGTATGTGTAAAAAAAAGAACCAATAATCTAGCCGATGGGATTGAACTCTTGGTCGCCCGACTGAGATACAGGGCTCAATCGGCCAATCGCCAATCAAGCCAATCGGTCATGCCGGCGCACATCGGCGCGAAAATGCGTTTTCTATAGAATTTTTCTGGGAGTACCTTTTTTAGATGCGGAAAATTGTGCTGATTCCGAATCTGAAGGAATTTTTCAAATCCCTCTGACAGAAATGTTTTAAATTTAGGTTTAGCGGTTTTTTGGGCATTTTGTATGGGAAATTTTGTGGTACCCTGCAGTTTGGAGCTCGTAACTCGATAACGAGGGTCTAGAACCCAAAATGAGGGGATAAGTTTTATTCTAGAGACTCTCACGAACATTTTCATACAAAAAACATCAAATTTGCTCAGCTCTACAAAAAGTTATAACATTTTTTAAAAAAGAAATGAAAAAATTTAAAAAATTTTCTATTGCACAATTGTTTTGTTTAAAAGAAAAATGTAGCTATGTATCGTATTCACTCAAAACAATTAAGGCATATGCAAAATAATAGCCCAAGTGCACGGGAGAGCCGAACCAACAACCCCATACTGTTACAAGTTACGATTTGAGTTAGGTTGACGCTAAGCTATTTAAATCTTATTTAAACTTTCTGATCTGACAAGTTTAAGGTGCTTAAAAATGAGCTGCAAGTTCGCCAAAAAGATGTTATAACTTTTTGTAGAGTTGAGCAAATTTTATGATTTTGGCATCAAAATGTTCGTAAGAATCTCTAGAATAAAACTTATTCCCTCGTTTTTTGTTCTAGACCCTGATTGTCGAGTTACGAGCTCCAAATTGCAGGGTACCACAAAATTTCCCATACAAAATGACCAAAAAACTGCTAAACCTCAATTTAAAAAATTTCTGTCAGAGGGATTTGGAAAATTCCTTCAGATTCGGAATCAGCACAATTTTCCGCATCTAAAAAAGGCACTCCCAGAAAAAAATCCTATAGAAAACGCATTTTTGCCTTATTTCGCGCCGATGTGCGGCGTGAATAACTCAATTTCTCTAATTACCTTCTTTGCGATTCCTCTTGGTACTTTTCTTTTCACCAAAATTTTGAACAATCTAGCTGCGTTTGCTTGTGGATTCGATGATTGATAGAGAACGTCGATATTTCTGGGTAAAGATCTGCCTCGTTCATAAGCAAACCTGTAAATGACTCATATCTTAAAACTTTTCGTTTGACTGAACTGAAAGCTAATCTAAGCTAAGCTAACAAATTGTTCTGATGATTCTTTAACGCGGACCTTGTGCTCAAGATAGAAACACGGTCCTTCTGGTGCATTTTCCCTCCTACTTCTTACCAAAATGATGGCTGCGAATGCCCGATAATCTTATCCGTTCCAATCCTTCCACCAGTTGCTCGAGTCAGCAATTTTCGATACACAAATCTCGCAAATTTGTGAATGTTCATACTCGGTGGGCAGAAAGATTTCTTCTTTTTCCTAAACATTGAGATTTCGTAATAGTAACAGGCTCATACTTGCAAATGTAGCCATAAATCGAGATGAATCTTTCAATTGGGTCTCTCACAACAATGAGTGATGGATTGCCTGAAGTTCTCCAAAGTAGCCGTGATGAACGAGTGTTGCGATACCAATTGTTATCGTAACAAATACTGTAAATCTACTATATATAAAGCAGAAGAGACGTCCGTCTGTCTGTCTGCCCGTCTGTCCGTCTGTCCGTCTATCTGTACGTCTGTCTGCCCGCCTGTACGTCTGTCTATCTGTCTGTCCATCTGTCTGTTCGTCTGTTCGTCTGTCAGTCCATCTGTCTGTCTGCTTGTCTGTCTGTCTGTCTGTCTGTCTGTCTGTCTGTCTGTCTGTCTGTCTATCTGTATGTCTGTTTGTTCGTCTGTCTGTCCATCTGTCTATCTGTCTGTCCGTCTGCCCGATATTTCGCGCTCACGGGTTTTTGGCTATGATGAATCGGCCTTTTTGGCTATGGTGAATCGGACTTTTAGGTCTATTTTTAAAAGGGGGCACGGCTTAACGCGAGTTACGGTAGTTTTAGTCATTTGAAAGAAAGTTTGGTGCTAAAAAGTCGTTTTGTGCGCTCGACGAAAAGAATTCTGTTCTCTGTTTCTTTTTGCATTCCTTCTCGCGGTTGCGAAGCGTTTTGCAAAAACTAAAAACGGATTCGAGATTCCCATGGCCGACTCTATAAGATGGACTTGGTCTCGAGCCAAAAGGCCAGCTTGATCTTGCCTTTCCCTTGTCAGAATACGACTTGTAAGCTATATTTCAAGCTTTTAATTGAACAAAGTCTTGCTCAGCCTTCCAGATAGAGCGCTGGACCTACTGTAAGCTGGTTCCTAATCGATTTAAAAGCAGTTTGTCAAATCAGTGCTATTCAAAAGCTCGTTACAATCGAAATTTTTAAAGTAATAGAACTATTGTCAAGCAAATAAGACCTCAATCTTCTTACTTGCTCTGTTTTCCCGTAATAATCTTGTGTTCAGGTAATCCTCTCTGTCTTCTCATCAAATCACAAAGCATCACTTTCATCGTCGTCGACATCGTTTTTGCAATTAATATTGGATGAAAACCGGCTATATTCGCGGGAATCCTAAACTATAAGAGATTTGCTAAAATCTAAAAAAGTTACCGGATTTCTTCCCGGTGGGCGAATGGGTTTCCCAAGCGGAACTATTCTATCCAATTTGACTGCTCGAATAGAAATAAAGAAAAGCAGAAGAAAGTAAATAAATGCAAATCTAGTAGGAGAAAAGAAGTTCATCGAATCAATACTTTAGCAATATCAATACGCTTGAGAAAACGTGACGAAAAGGCGGCTGGAGTGATGTCGGTGATCCTTTCTTTCTCATTCAGGATTTTCTCATTCAGAGAACAGCTTTTCCAGTTTTCTTTCCAGTTTGCCTGCTTTTATTGTTTAATGATAGTTTGCCAGCTTTTGACTCGGCTATAAAGCATAATAAATAAATGATAAATGACAATTGTACACAAGAAAACTAGGTTCAGAAAAAAATTACGTGGAGCGGGCAAAAAAAATGGGGTACTTGTGGAGTCACTGTATTTCTGGCAGGCACTATATCTTTCCCAAAATCACTTTTTCTGGGTTAGTTTTTTGCGTAGGTCACGAATTTCATAGTGGGAGCTTGCGGAAATTCGTTTTGGACCACTTTTAGAGGCTTGAAGTCGCCGTCTCTACAGGGTGCATGATAATTATTGACCGCTTACTTATCACTGTCTAAAATATATTTAATGGCCCTATTACGCTGTACTTTTCTTTGTTTTATTCTGTTATCCTGAATGTTATTAATATTCTTTTCTATAAAAAGACTATTCAATTTTGTATTTTTTAGAAAGGTTACTCCTCATCCGAAGCGTGGATCAATCGTCGATCTTCATCCTACCGGGATGAGCACAAAAGAGATTTCAACGAAGCTGCCAAGGATGCCAATGAACCAATGAAGTTTCGCCAAGGATGCCAATGAACCAATGAAGTTTCGCCAAAGATGCCAATGGACCAATGAAGTTTCGCCAAGGATTGTTGTTTTTGTTTTGCCAAGGATGCCAATGGAGCTGTTAACTTGCTCAAGACAACTGAAAAAATAATTGATCGAGCTGGACGAGGACCAAAACCAACGGTTGTGGTTCAAAAAAACGTTGAAATCGTCAGGAAGCGGCTCAAGCGCAATGCCAATAGATCAATGAGATAAAAGGCCCGCGATTTGAAGATGAGCGACTTCTCGGTCAGAAAGATTGTTCACAAGTTCATAATTTAGAGTCCTGCGTGCAATTCTAAACAAATTCGAGTAGAAAATTTGAAAATTAAAAATTAAAATAGAAATTTTCACTCATGTGGTCCCCCACATGGGTGAAAAAAACCATGGAAAATTCGAAATTTTCATTTTGCTTTTAAGATCTAATTTTGCTATTTTCATGTTTTGGCCATTCAATTCATCTAAAGAAAGTGTTTTTGCATGCTGACAAAAAAAATTCCCCGAGGCCTTAGATGGACTCTCCATATACAAACCCCTAGTGAAGTACACTGTAGAGGCGGTAACTTCGGGTCCCCAAGAGTCGATCTAAAACGCATTTTCGCAACCTCCCACTATGAAATTCATGATCTACGCAAAAAACTACCTTAGAAAAAGTGGTTTTGGAGAAAATATAGTGCCGAGAAGTACCTTTTGGACAAGGAAATTTTAAAAATGGCAATTCTTGAAGAAAGATGCGCGTTTTTAAAGAAAAATGCAAATTTTCGAAGAAAGAAACGCAATATTTCGAAAGAAAAGGGCTAACCAGTAAGAAAAATACAACTTTTACTTCCAAAAAAGGTTGGATTTCGGGGAGGGGACTTTTTAAAAATGATGCGTTTTGCTCCACTTGGCTACGGGCCTGGGCTGAACTAATATTATAGATTAGGATTAAGCTGTTCCATATAAATGCTAGATCAATCAAGCTATCGAATACTTTATAAATTTTGTTGCTTTAGGCCAGTTTTTGTTGTTTTTGTTGTGCTTTATGCCAGTTTATTCAAGTTTTATCAGCATTATTCACATTTAGTCCATCTGTAAAGTCCCAGTTGCAAAATAAAACCGATGAAGAAATTTCTCGAGCAACCCGACGATGAAGCTAAAGATCAAGCCACCAAAGAGAAGAATGAAGAGACCTAAAAACTTTAACTAAACAAAAATCCCTCTGTTATCTGCAATAATGTAATAATCCCTACCTCTCTAAATTTGGATCCTATCTCTTTAAATTTGGTTCCCTATCCTAAATTGCCCTCTCTCAAATTTGCCCACCTAAATTTGGCCCTTCTCTCTAAATTTGGTTCCCTATCCTAAATTTGGTTCCCTATCTCTAAATTTGGTTCCCTATCTCTAAATTTGGTCCCTATCTCTAAATTTGGTTCCCATCCTAAATTGTCCCACCCATGGTTCCCTATCTCTCTAAATTTGGTTCCCTATCTTTTTAAATTTGGTTCCCTATCTCTCTAAATTTGGTTCCCTATCTTTTTAAATTGCAAATAGATCATTGTTGATGTCAATATCATCACCAAAAGCCTTACCAGCCATTCTGTCCATTCCCAAAGGTTGACCAACTACTTGATTCTCTTCAACACATTTGCTAAACTTGGTTATGATTAAAAATTGATTCTGATCTTCAAAGATGGAAAGTTTTGCCACTTTTCACCTGTCTTGCGCCGAGGTCCACCACTTTTTCTTCAACATCATAATGATCCCCTTCTCATTGAAGTCGAGGATTTGCCTAGTCAATTTCTCTCTCCAACGAGATCCTGGTTCAAATTTTTTTTAAGCTTTCAAAAACATTCAACCTTTTGGTAAAGCAATGCTGTATCCATTTGATCCCAAAACAACATTCCCCACTTTGGTCAAGTTACAATTTTGAGCCACTCGATACTCGAGAGAGGCTGACTCCATTAAGAAAACATATCTAAAATATAAAAGAGCAGTGTTTGTCTGTCTGCCTGTCCATCCCTACAGGCTTCTCAGCCGTCTTTGGACCAAAAAAAACTGAAATTTCTATTGAGCTTGCTTGATTGCTGCTTCGCTTGCTTGCTTGCTTACTTCGTTTCCAGCGATCTGTTCACTCCTTGATCATTCTTGTAAACAAATGACTCGTTTCCCATTGCCGACATTCGTTGCCAAATCTTCTCAAAAGTCTCGATTCGAGAGTACTTGAAGAATTGAGCAGTCGAGCCGCCAAAGATCGAGCCAAACGTATACTCGGTTTGATTACCCAACTCCTCGAAGGACTGAAAAGCAATGTGGCTGTTATTGGGAAGATTACATTGTTGGCAACTTACATTGAATGGCATCGATCTTCCTGCAACGGTTAGTACAGCAGCAAAGTTGGCTGTATACTGGGCGATGAGTACAAGGGTGAAAGCCCACCAAGCCTAAAGGGCTTTTTGTAAGAGTCTGGCCTACAGCCTGGCTTGTTTTTATTAAGTTTAACTCACGGTACTGACAACTCTTGAAGCAAATGTAGGACATCCATAGCCGGAAGAGGCTCTCAACAAGATGCAGGCCAGAAACCAGATTGAGTTCTGAAAATGATCAGTGTAAATGTTCAGTTAACATTCTATTTTTTTTTTTTCCCCCCTTTCCCTCTTCTCCCCTCTCCTTTTTTTTTTATTTTTTTTTTTTTTTTTCTTTTTCCTCACCAATATCGGAAAACTCTTTTTCGTGTCAGTTGCAGTGATGTAGCTGACAAAAGTGAGAATCACTGTGGTGAGCAAAATGGCGACAAGGGTGATAGACCAGACTCTAAAAAAGTTGAGGGAAATGGTATCCAAAAACTGGAACCTTGCGTGCTAAAGATTTAGTAGCACCGCTGCGATTTACATTTAACATTACAAATTTACATCCAAAACTAGTTCCAAAGTAAGCAAATGTGAAAAGACCACGAAAAAGTACTAATTTCGCTCAATTGTTGCCTCGCCTAAACACCTTTTTCTCTCCCAATCTTATTATATATTATTATTGTTATTTATTATTATTATTTAAATTTGTTCATTTCCTCATTGTTAAGTCAGTTAAATTGTTTCTTTCATCATGTTTCGACAAATCTTAACCAATTTTCCTCGAATTCTTCCGCATTTTAACCCCGTTATTGAATTCGTGCAAGTAATCCGTTGGATTGAAGTAAAAGTATTCAATTGGGGAGAATGAAATGGTGCCGAAAATCGAAAAAATTGAGAGAGATAAATGTGTTAATGTTTGGTATGAAAGGAAAAGAATGTGCTTTTGAAAATGAATTATTGCGTAGCTGCATTGCATAGCTGCCCAGTTTGAAGCATTGCGTAGCTGCGTAACATTGTGTAGCTGCGTAACATTGGGTAGCTGCGTAACATTGGGTAGCTGCGTAACATTGGGTAGCTGCGTAACATTGGGTAGCTGCGTAACATTGGGTAGCTGCGTAACATTGAGTAGCTGCGTAACATTGGGTAGCTGCGTAACATTGTGTAGCTGCGTAATATTGCGTAGCTGCGTAACATTGCGTAGCTGTGTAAGATTGGGTAGCTGCCCAGTTTGAATACAAATTTTGAATGCAAATTAAAAAATTCTATTTTAAATCCAAATGAGGTGTCATTCTAATACAACATTTACGGTAAACTTTTGTTAAAACAAGAACTTTTTGATGCACCTTGAAGTTAATGGAAGAAGAAACGATGTGATGCTGACTCGTGACTTCTGATCGGGTTTTCGCATTAGCATCGAGATCCCGAGTTGGAGGAATGGATCGGTGAAGTCGACCACCTGTACTTTAATCTTTTAGCGCTCTGTTAAATTATTAGCATTCACGAATAAGTCAGATTCTTAAGATTGGAAATCTAATCTAATCTAATCTAATCTAATCTAATCTAATCTAATCTAATCTAATCTACTCTGGGAAGCTAAACCCAACCTCAAGCCGAAGAGCTGTTACAGTGATTGGAGCCACCGCCATATCGGCTTCCTAAACCTTTTACCCAACATTTCCTCTTGTATCCTTACTCCTCTCAAAATCTCTCCAATCATTCCATCCCAATCACTCGAGTTCTTCTTTGGCTCTCCATACTTTCCATCAGCCACGATATTCAGCTCATACTCAAAGTTCAAGTTTTTAGCCATTCGATTAAGCAAATCAACGCAAAACCCTGAAAACATTCTAGAGCTTTTGAATTTCTGTTGCTGAAACCTTCATACACAATTTGACCACTTGGCAAAACCTTTTTCATTACATAAGGCTTTTCAGCAATCGACGTCACTTTGAGAATTCTCATCTAAATCGTTGCGTTGGGGATATAAGTTGCCGTTTTACCGATTTAAGTTGTTGAATAGCATGCTCGTGAGTGTACGGAATGTTTTTCGCTTGCATCAGCAATTTACCGTGACCACTTGAGTTCCAGATTCCGGTCTAAATGGATCGTACAAGTACCGTAAAGTTTCTAAAAGAAGAGTCGGCTCTTTTATTTTTCAATGTCCATTTAAAATTCTTTTTCTTGTCTTGGCTACAGTATGCCCGAATTCTCGAGAGCTAAAATGAGTGTTCTGTTGGATTTTCATCTAGTTTTCAACGTCATGAAGCTTTCTTAGTCTATAACTATTGGGTTGTCCGGTTATGAATGCGCGTTTTTTACTATTTTATAAATTTCACAAGATACCGAAATCAAGAAAAAGATTTATATGAGTATTATTCGAAAGCTGAAGATCTCCTCTACATTTTGATATAAAAAGTTTTTGAATTTATTCGGCTTTTGGGCAAATTGACTGCACAGAAGAAGAGGTGGCTAAAAATGGAAAGGTGCCTTTGGATCAGGTTTTGGCTCCGCTCAAATTGAGTTGACCGTTTGATGTTTGGCCAATAGATATATCAATACAACTTTTTTTAAATATAACAATTTCAGAGCATCTTTACTTTTCTTTTCTTTTCTGGGCGGTTATTTTACACCATAAAACTTGAGGAATAGCTAAGCTGAAATGGGGTTTTTTCGAAAGCGACCTCTCCCTTTGTGCAGTAAATTTCCCAAAAAGTTGAATGAATTCAAAACTTTTTTATTCCAAAATGTAGAGGAGATCTTCAGCTTTCGAATGATATATAACACTCATATACATCTGTTCGATATCTTGAGAAATTTACAAAATAGTAAAAACGCGCATTCATCACTGGACAACCCAATAGCTCAAAACTTGCATGAATTGGTTGTCCATTAATTCCCAGCTCCCAAACATCAATCAGTGACGAGTTCACTGGCAAATTTGGTGGAATCATTGCTTTTGTAGTCGACTACAATCGTTTAATGACTATTTGAAGACCTTCACTTACCGTCTTCTTTTCAGCAGCTTCATAAGCAAAGATGACACTCTCGAAGAGCTGAGAAAAGTCTCTTTGTGGAGATTTCAAATACAGCGGGTAGTTCTTTCTCCAATCAGCATAAATTTCCTGAAGAACTCTTTGAGAGTTCTTCGACAAGCCGGATTTTGTTCCACCTGAAAAATCGTCAGTGTAAAATGATGCTAAACCTACTCGAGAGAACATTCCTTGGCACAACCAATGAGATTCTCATCTTGTTGTGTGAGTAGGGTTCCATGTGTTCATATAAACTGTCCTGGAAGAGGTTTTGTTAAATATTTTATGTAAACTCACTAAGTTGAATAGCAAAAACCAATTGATTGAGTTGATGAGACCCAATTTGAGGCTCATATCGAGGAAATCGAGAGAATCCTGCGCATTCATTAGTAAAAGAACTCGATTCACTTGACTCCAGCAGGCTTTTCTAAAGGTTAAACATTCCATAAGATAACTTTACTATACTTTGTGATTGAAAGAGATGGAATACAGCAAAAAGAACACTACCAATCGCTTCTCCGACCCCAAAAACCCTAAGGTACAAATTTATAGCTTCAAATCTCTTCAAATATTTGAGATTTTTCACCGGCCAGTTCCGACTAGAATTGATAGCAAAAGTTGTTCGCAAAAATTTGTTTACACAGCAAACCTTTTTGCTCTGAAAATGGTATCCAGAAGAGCTTTGAAGCTATAAATTTGTACCTTAGGGTTTTTGGGGTCGGAGAAGCGATTGGCGGTGTTCTTTTTTGCTGGATCCCATATCTTTCAATCACAAAGTACAGTAGAGTCATCTTATGGAAATCTCAATATACTAGGCTTTGACGTAAAACAGTACGCAAATAAATACAGTTTTTGAGTCAGTAAATCAAATGCACAAAATTATAATCAATTCGGTTATATTTTTGCTAGATTCCAAGGACAAAGGTAGGCAAAGAACCAACAAAAAAAGCAGTAGAAACTCTACAAACACACTGTAGAAAGAATTGCACAAATTGATTACTAATCTCAATAGTAATTACCATAAAAATTATCAACTAAACCCCAAAGAGCAAACCGATCACATGTATCCCTCAGCTTTGTCGCGGCAATCATAAACCCTTCTTGGCTAATCTCTTCAACTTCCAAGAAATCCGGGAAAACGTTTGGACGATCGGTGATTATCTCGTGAATTTGGCAAGGAGATGAAAAATCAAAATTGAGAAGAAAACTCTCTGCCAACAACTTACGAGTATCCTTTGAATACACAATAGTGAATTGGTTCCATTTCCATTCGTTGAGCAGTGAAGTGACCAGGTTTTTGGTGAACGAATCTAAAAGGATTCTTAGTGAAAAAGAGCTTTACTCACCAGTCAATGGCAAAGTTGTATTTGAAGTTTGCATAGCGAATTCACAGTGAGGAGCCCTTCTAATATAAAGCATCTTTCGTTCAGCGCAAAGTGTTTCCAAAAGAATGCTCGACCAGGGATCGGAAGGGCCGATGATCACATCTAGTCCAGCTGCATGCAAACGGTTGACTAAACAGTAAATCGGTGTATTTTGAATATTGATTGATCGATTCTTGCTTCATATTCAATTCTGGACAGCCAAGTAATCAGGCTGTCCAGAAAGTCTTTTCGTTCCTTTTCGTACTTCCGTTTAAAACCAACAAATGCACCAATTCAACTACGGTTACTTTCATTAGTAAGGCCAATTATTTTTCTGTAAAATAACATTAAAACGGATTTAAAATGTCTTAAGTCTGGATTTTTATGGGAGTATGAATTCGGATCATCAAAAAGAACGACGGCTCGATGATGTGGACACTTTAGCTTTAGAAATTTCCAAATTTCCAGAGAGATTCATTCAGCCAATTTTTTCGTAGAGAGATTTCTATGAAAAACACGTTTTCACTCTTGAATTTCCTTTAAAGTAAACCAAAATTGCCTTAAAAAGATGCAAATTGAATAATAAACACGCTTTTTATTTAGAAAAGACGATAGGTTAATTGGTGAATTTGTTGGTTTTAAAGGGAAGTACGAAAAGGAATGAAAAGACTTTCTGGACAGCCTAATAGACCATTTTAAACTAAATAGGGATGCTTTTCGATTTACACCTCGCTTTTGAGTCCGTTTGTTTCATTAGAAAGGCCCATTAATTTACTGCAAAATAACATTAAAACGGGTTTAAAATGTCTTATGCCTGGATTTTTATGGGAGTATGAATTCGGTTAGTCAAAAAGAGCGATGACTTGATGATGCGGACACTTTAGCTTTAGAAAAAACACACTTTAGCTAAGGAAATCTATCTTGGTGTCAATAGATAAAAGATAGAGCATAAAAAGTTAGATATAAAGTCAAATTTTCAAAGAGATTCATTCAGCCAATTTCTTCGTAGAGGTTTTTATAGAATTTTACGAAAAACACGAACTTTTCACTCTCGAATTTGCTTGAAATTGAACCAAAATTGACTTAAAAAAGATGGAAAATGAACAAAATACAATTTTTATTTAGAGAAAATCATAGTTTAATTGGTGAATTTGTTGTTTTTCAACAGAAAAAATACGAAAAGACTTTCTGGACAGCCTAACAAAGAGTTGGGCAAGATTATCCCGGAAACTTTTTGAAAAAGTAGTTGTCTCTTAATTTATTTCAAAGTATTAAATGTTATGTTGAGAATTGTAGCCCTGAATCTTGGCTACATTTATCTTCTAAAAGCTTCTAAATCGGATTTATGCAACTCATTTAACAATCCTTAAATGAGCACCAGTGGACCTTGATCCGGCGCGCTGCCATTTTTTACGATTTTCTACATTTCTTTCTTTGCGTACTAGTGTAGAAATTTGATCTTCAAATCCTCAGTCCTCTGTTCAAACTCACACTCTTTTCGCAACCTCTCCGCATCACTGATCGGCACCAATAAAATGGAGATCTGACTGACTGTACACCAATCGAATTCAGCAATCTCTCTTCTGTTAAGCGTTCGAATGATTTGTGTGAGAGCTTTCTCGATGTGGAGCTCATATTTGTCGGCAAGAATGGCACCTGATCTGGGTTAACAAGTTCATTGAAAGCGTAGTTACCGATTTTGATTGCATTTCCAGAATTTGTGCAGAGTAAAAATAAAGTAGTTACTTTTACTAAAAGATTCATTGTGCTTGTTGGGTGATTTTTGGGAATGAAGGGTTTTGTCCCTAAGCAGCCATTAGCATCTTGGCCGTAATTGGTTTCGACAACAGGAAGTCGTGCTTTTAGATCTTTTAAACTTTCATGATTCTCATTTTTGAAGGGAAAAAGTTCAAGAAAAATAAAAATGGCATTTTCTAGTTATTTTGTATACAGGGTGACCAAGAATTACCGCAACAACGTCGTATTATGTTATGAGCTCCATTTCACTTCCATTCAGTCCATTCTAGATTCACATGAAGAGCTTCTTGAACCTCAGCTTATTCAGCCATTTTGCTGTGGCATTGTTGGCATAACAAGGAAAGCCACCCAAATTGTCGGTGATGTCAATTGGAGCCATTAACTAAACGAATTCAAAAGATTACAAGATTCACTTTTGTAGTTTCAGTACCTATACTTTATGTACCATATCTGGACTTGAAATCTATAGGTAAGATGTACAAATCTGATACCCGGCACTATACAGGTGACCAAAAATTACCGCAACAACGTCGTATTATATTATGAGCTCCATTTCACTTTTTGCTCACCTGTTTTTATGGTTTTTTGTATTTTTCTTATTTTATGGTATGATTACTAACTTTCAATACATTAGTATCGTTGTTTTCAGGAATGGTGAAAGCGTCTCCACATCGACAATCGATCCTTGAGTTCAAGCAACAGCGTGTTCATGCGAGCGAGATCTCAAAGCGCCTGAATGTCCCCAGAAGCCTCGTCTCTCGAACCATTCAACGTTATGAAACTCTGGGCACATTTTCTGATCGCCCTGGAAGAGGTGCAAAACGAGCAGCGGTTACTCTGGCTAATGTCAAGAAAGTGCGCGATCATCTAAGATTAAACCCTAACCAATCGGCAGGAATGGCACAGAAAATGGATCTGAAGAGAAGCTCCGTCAGCACAATCATCAAGAAAAAACTGAAAATGAAGCAGTACAAGAAGAACAAATCTCAAAATCTCAATATCTGCTGCGACGGGCAAGCGATTCCCGGACTTCCCGGACTTCATCTCGTTTTCTGAGTGGCCACCCAGCTCACCCGATCTTAACCCATTGGATTACTCAGTCTGGAGTGTTCTTGAAGTCAGGGCATGTGCAAAACCACATAAAAATATCGAAAGTTTGAAGAAGGCGCTCATCAAAGCATGGGATACCCTCGATGATGCCTATTTGCTCGCCGCGGTCAACGCGCTTACTGTTACTGTTACTGTTATATGTTGCCAACTGTTATATGTTGGTCAACGCGTTTCCCAAACGTTTGCAGGCCTGTCTGAATGCTGATGGAGGAAAATTTGAATTTAATTGTTAATTTGTTACTGTTATATGTTGAATAAAGATATTTAAGTTAACTTTTCGAGATGGGTTGCATATTTGGTTAAAAGCCAGGCCTTTTGTGTATTTGGTTAAAAGCTAGGCCTTTTGTGTATTGTTGTAATTCTTGGTCACCCTGTATTTTAAGGCATAGCTCGCTAATTTTTCATCTCAAGAAAAATCAGAATCGATCAGAATCAATTTTGGTTTTAGCAGCCATTAGCCGACCAATGATTTGTTGATTTTATGAATTATTTACGTTTGAATATGTCTACTAAATTTTATAAACTGTTTTGCCATTCAATTCAATTACCTTTTGGCTCTGTTAGACATATTAATTGTCTAATAGAGCCAAAAGAGAAAAAAGATCCTGTTTCAGGGAAGTCAAAGAGACGCAAAGAGTCGTTTTTGTGCCGCCCGTTCGCCAAAACGTTCTAAACGTAAACTACGTCCTTTCAAAGAATTTTTCTTTGCCTTCATGTTGCTAATCTTTTGATTTTCTTTATGTGTAGTTATTTAATGATTTCATTTTACTTTAGGGTGTAAAGATGGCGTCTCGTAAGATGAACTTCTTCGAGAAACAGGCCAACCTTTGGGGCGTTCTCTACAGACATCAGGCTAAGCAATTCCCTCGACGCTGGGAACTTCTCAAGGTGGGTTTAATTTTTGGTTAAAAGTTAAAAAGTTAACAAACAGTTAGTTAGCAAACAGTTAGTTAACAAACAGCCAGTTTGTTAAAAAAACATTGTTGGTTAAAGAGGCTTTTTTTAAACCCGTCGATTCTGATTTAGGCCAGATCGCAGAACAAAAGTTTTTGTTTTTATGATTTTTCAAAAACCGAACTGAACTATGGAACTTTTGAAACATTTTCATTATTCAATTGTCTATTAGGCAGCAAATTTTAATCCTTTTTTGAATGAATTAAAGTTGAGCTATGAATAAAAGAGTGAAAAAAGTGGCTTCCAAAATAGGCTCCCTAGAAAATTTTTCAGAAAAGAATCCAATTCAAAAACTTTTCTTACCAGTATACTTTATCAACACCTAGATAAGATATTCGGCGTAAAAATCATAACATAACCACATGAATTGACTTTTTTCACTTTCAAGCGACCTTTTAATAGTTTGAAAGGTGTCAAAGTTTCTCGAAAAACTACTTGATATTCAAAACTATTGTTTCTACTAAAAATTGTTCAAATCATTGTTAAAATTCAAAACTACTACTTGTTTTTATGCAAATTCTCTTCTTCAAAGTATCTACTTTACATTGTCAATTGAAAAGGTTTAGAAATAGCTTCTGGTACACAGAAGATCAAAGAATCTAAATAGACTGATTGCAAACAAAAGCTTCTTGAAGCTCAGCCATTAGCTTCTTGAAGCTCAGCCATTAGCTTCTTGAAGCTCAGCCATTAGCTTCTTGAAGCTCAGCCATTAGCTTCTTGAAGCTCAGCCATTAGCTCGGGATGAAACTTTGCCCAAAGCTAGACAATTTCTGATTATCATAAAGATTTATAAAAAGCTATCGTTTGCTCTTTGATGAAACAAGAAACAAAAAGCAAAAGGTGTTATCAAGAACTAGTAAAAGCTAATAATTACTATAACATTAGAGAAATAATAGCCAAAATCCTATAAACTTTGACTAAATATGTATGATAATAAAGAAGAAAGAAAGAAAAAAAGTAACTGAATAAAGAAACAAGATGATTGATTATTTTTAATGATTTTCTTTTTCAGGAAGTCGCCAAGAAAGAGCTCGCCCCTCCACGATCGGCCGACATCCCAGCCATTAAGGCTGATTGGGCGAAAGTCGTGAAAGCAATCTCGAATCAAGAGTACAAGAACTACACCGTTCGCGTAAGTAATTGAACAAAGCATTTGGTTGGATATGATTATTTGAGATTTTGTTGCAGATGCTAGAACCTAGATGCAGATGCTAGAACCTAGATGCAGATGCTGCCGACTCATTTCAATAATACTCAACTTTAGGAGCTCTTGCTTTACACGGCAGTTGGATTGGAGATTGCTTTCTTCTTCTTTATCGGAGAAATGATCGGCCGTAGGAATGCTGTCGGATATTTGGTTTGTCATTTCTATATTCGAAAAGAGAAAGTTAATATGAAAGAATATTAAATCAAAAATTGATAAATAGTTGAAGACTTTTTGATTATGGGATTTCTTTTGAGTTAAGCATTAAGAGTTGATCGTGAATACAATTATTATTGAGTTATTACACAATGACATACAGTTATTATTGAGTTAGAGAGGATGAAATGGCGCCGACTTTCAAAGAAACTTTTATAACATCGAATAGTCTATATCAATTATTCATCAGAAATTCAAATAATTATTATTAGAATTAGATAGAATCATTAAAAAAAGCACTTATTTCATATTTGATCATTACTTAAATCACTTAAATCTTAAATCATCACTTAAATCATATTTGAAATAGATCTCAAAAATCGCTCAAATTCCAAAGATCATTTTTTAGATCCTTTTTTAAGAAAATCTATAAATCATCATTTAGAGATAATGACTGAAAAGATCACTACAAAACTTTGACTACTTATGTAATTAAATGTGCTCTAACTTTTTTGTTCTGACATCAAGTTAAGCTTATGTGTAAGGAATGAGTCAAACGACGAATTGGACTCCTTGTCATTTTGACTGATTGCGTTTATGAGCTCATAAAATCCACAAAACAAAGCTTTTCGGAATCTCTCAAAAGCCATTTTGTACAGCAATGATAGCACTTTTTGATTATACAAACAATCGATTATATGGAGCTTTTATGTGTTTCAGAAAAACTTTTGAAAGTTGGCGCCATTTGAAATGGCTGTCCAGAAAGTCTTTTCGTTCCTTTTTGTACTTTCGTTTAAAACCAACAAATGAACCAATTGAACCAGGGTTTAAGGCCAATAAAGCCAATTATTTTTCTGCAAAATAACATCAAAACGGGTTTAAAATGTCTTATTTCTGGATTTTTATGGGAGTAGGAAGTCGGTTAGTCAAAAAAGAGCGACGGCTCGATGATGTGAACACTTTAGCTTTAGAAAAGACACACTTTAGCTAAGGAAACCTATCTTGGTGTCAATAGATAAAAGATAGAGCATAAAAAGTTAGATATATAGCCAAATTTTCAGAGAGATTGATTCAGCCAATTTCTTCGTAGAGGTTTTTATAGAATTTTACGAAAAACACGAACTTTTCACTCTCGAATTTGATTGAAATTGAACCAAAATTGACTTAAAAAGATGAAAAATGAACAAAATACACTTTTTATTTAGAGAAAATCATAGTTTAATTGGTGAATTTGTTAGTTCCCAACGGAAGTATGAAAAGGGACAAAAAACAGCCTTTTGGACAGCCTAATATACTCAATTAAAATTGTTTGACTGCAGCTACCCACCAATATTCTTATTCTAGTTTATATGAGCTTGTCATCTCCCTGAATTTAACGTTCGATCAATCACTAAATTCTCCAAAAGTGTTCAGTTCCTTTTACACTCCTTTTCCTTTTTGATCTCTTTTCGGAAATGACTAACAGATGAGTCAGCGATTTGAGAAAAGGAGAAAACTCACTTTTTTTGAAATCGACTTCACTTGTCAACAAAAACTTTTCAAATAATTTGATTTACATTTCCTTTATCAGGAATTTTTGTTTTTGAAGCATAGGTTCTTGTTTTGTTTTGTTCTTGAAGCTTTATTAAAGCTGTGGAAAGCTTTTTTCAAATCAAATTACTTGTAGCTGTTAGATTATGTTAGATTCAAATCAAATTACTCGTAGCTTGTAGCTGTACTAGGAAAAGCTTTTAGTCTTGAGAAATAATATTGAATATGTAAACATTTTAGATTTAAATTAATCTTTATCTTTAAATTTAAATCTTTATCTTTAAATTTAAATCTATATCTTTAAAATAAAGCAAATGATGAATTCTTTTATTCAGGTTCCCGGAAGTTACATCTCGGGCAAGACTCGTTGCGAGGCTTCCCACCAAAAACCCCAAGATCCACACGCGCTCTAAATTCGTTTGATCAAAAAATTTTCTAGTTTATTTAGACAATTTCTATTGTTATTATTTCTTTTTCTATGAGTATTAGATAAATATTTTTTGCAAAATGCTTCTTTTCACAGAGAAATGAATATTGTTTGTGTCAATTGTCGTGAACTTTGCCTCATCGATTTTTCTAACGTTTCTTTTGCTTTTAAATTTTAGAAAACGAATTCTTGTTCAGGATTTTAGAATTTTAAAGAAGAGAATTTCAATTGCATTACAGAGTTTCCTTTTTCGATGCATGCGAGCTTTTGAGAGATGCAACGCAAGCGATATGTGCTCGGTTTGTTTTTGAGTGATAAAAGTCTACTAAAGAGAACAAAATCTTATGCATAAAAGAAAAAAAAACCAGGCAATAATATGTTTAACAAATCCCCTGAACCAACCAATCACTGGAACTATTTTAAATTTGAACGAAAATCATGTCAGTTCTTCAGCCAATTCAAACTACTCGAGTACCGAGGAATGCTCGGGTCCGGCCGGTGTCTTGCCCATTTATATCGGTGATCGACTGTGTGTAACAGCGACAAAAGATGGTAAGCTATTTGGAAAGCTATTTGGAAAACTATTTGGAAAACTATCTAAATACTCTAATCAAATAGAAGAGCCTAATAGTTCTACCAAAATTCTAATAAAAGCCCGCTCTAGGAGCGTTTAAAAGCCCGCTCTAGGAGTAGTTTAAATTTACTTTCAAATCTTGACACCAGTACGTTTATTTCTGCACGCTTTGGAATCAAATTAAAGTAGGGATGATGAGATATAACAATAATAAATAGAAACAGAAACAAATAAATAAAAATAGAAACAAAACAAGAAAATTTTTGGTGTTTTGCTTCAGAGAAGAGTTTTTATAGAGATTTCTACCAAAGAAACACCAATAGTTTTGCTAGAAAGTATTTGTTGACTCTTTCTTCACTTGTTTTCTTTTATTAGACCGTTTTTGATCAACAAAAACTAGTAAAAAAATTTTGTCTATCAAAGTTTGCAAAAAGTTTGTCATGGTGCAGAATTGAACCCATGCAAAATCAATTGAATGTTTCGTATTCCATCACACTACCCACTACACCACCGCAACATTCGCTCGTCAAGAGTGCGTAACCCTTAAGAAGGTATGCCAACAAAACGTTTTTTTACTAAACAACTCGCATTACAGAGCTCCTTTGAAAAAACTAAAAGCAGCATTGCCTAGAAATAAAAGCAATCCCCATAAAACTCTCTAAAAGATGATCTAGGTCTTTAAATCTATTTTAGATCTATTTTAAAAGGCCATCTCTTAAAAGACAACTTTAAAAGACAGACAACTCCATGTCTTTCCCTAGTAAACGCTGGTTAATTTTAAAAATGTTTTATAGCTCAAAATAACACCAATTCTCCCAATTTGATACCCAAGCGCGCAGAAACAAACGTCTGAGCACCAAGATTTGAGTGGTTCTTTGTGTGTAAACTTAAACGACGCGACGTTCCTATAGGGGGCTTCTATTAAACTATTCTATCTACTCTTCTATTTACGGTATACCGTATTTACTCTATTAGTGGGGTCCCCCACTATTTTTTCAATCCCCTTCCAGACGACCCCACTATTAGAGAGGACCCCACTATTAGAGAAATTTAAAAGAACATAAAACCAAAGTTTTAAATTGAAAAGATATCAATTTTTCTCCGAAATTCTTGACAAAACAAGTTTGGCTTCATATTTTATTTAGCTTTAACCGTAACAAAACATTAACAAACAGTAAAAGAACTAATCCAAGAGATCAACAATTGATGTATCACTTTCGTTACCAATATCTTCTTCCAATTCGAGAGGACCCCACTATTTTTTCAACCCCCCTCCAGACGACCCCACTATTAGAGAGGACCCCACTATTAGAGAGGACCCCACTATTAGAGAGGACCCCACTAATAGAGTAAATACGGTATTACTCTTTATTTGGTTGTGTTTAATGTAAATTCTACTAGGTTGGTGCTATGGTTATAAGGTCGACTCTCCATCGGTTAGCGGTCTTTTTCCGGAAGCTGCTGTCAAGAATATTAGTTCACGATTGAGGTGAGTGGAATTATGTGAAAAAGCAAGCACAGATTTCAGTGGATTTCTGAGAATTAAACTGTTGTTCTGAGAAACTGTTTTTTGGAGCTTTACGGTTAACGGGAGGGTCGAGCAATTATCGAGAGCAATTATCAATTTTTTGGCCAACTTGCAGCTCATTTTTAAGCACCTTAAACTTGTCAGATCAGGAAACTTTAATAAGATTTCAATAGCTTAAAACGTCAATTTTCAGAAACTATTTGTTTCATCAAAAGTTAATAACAAAAAACCTATCTAAAATCGGGCTGCAAAATGGTCAAAGATTTGCCCCCCATGAAGATCCTGGTTACCGTAAAGATCCTGGTTATTTTTCAAAGACAATACTGACAATGAGATGTTTTAAGTAAAATACTGGAATTAAACCCGAGTAATGAATGTTCTTGCCTTCAAGAATTGTTCAAATCGTTCTTGTCTTCAAATTCAAATTTCAAATTCGTTCAAATTGTATCTACAACGAAAAAAAAACAGATTACTGAGATTGAGAAACTTATAAATATTAGTTCAGATTATCGGGATTACTAAATGGTGCAATAAATGGAAACGGAAAGCACACTGATGACCTGCCAAGTCCATCTGAGGGAATTCCATTAGCAGAAGAAATCGGAAAAGTTCTTCAAAGTTGGTGGTCGAGAATAAAGGTGAGAAAATTGATCGATTTTTCGCAATAGTCAAAACATTTTTTTGCGCTTTCTTTCAGGATTTGTATGCGAAGAACACGGAATTGCATTGGGTGGAAGAAGTGTTGGGAACAGTGGATGATTTATTGAGGACAAGGAAGAAATTGTTGGCTGGAGGAGTTCCATCTGAAGAGATTGCTCATCTCAACAACGCCACCAGCTCGAGTATCGATAGGGTGAATATGTAAGTTGAAGTACTCTTAAACCAGCAAACCAGCAAAACTTTAAGGCTTCTCTCATTGAATGTTGTCATTCGAAAGACTAATGGTCAGCCAACAAATCTAGACGATTTGAGTCTAATCGAGCTCTACGATGAACATAAAAAGACACAGCTGAAGATGACGATTGATCCGGTAAAGTAAACAATCGACAACTAGTGAAATTCATGTTTTCATGCTGAGAAAATTTATGGCGCTGTTTGTAATGGCGCTGTTTGTAATGGCGCTGTTTGTAATGGCGCTGTTTGTAATGGCGTTCTTTTGATCAGCTCCCTGAATTTTCTCGGCATGAAAAACAGTATGAAGCATGAATTTTACTAGTTCCTTAAACAATCAATAAAACTCATCACTGTTTCAGAATGATTCCTCAAAAGACCCAACCAATGATATATTCTCGATTCTCTTTGAAGTAAATTCGGTGACGATCAAGGAAAGATACGATTGCGAGTTGAGCTATCAGATCTATGATCTCTCGAATTCGACGTTTTTGAGGTAATAAACAACTTTTTAAAGTTTAAGGGTTAGTTTTACTATTGTAAACTTGGTGAAAGATTGTTCATATACAAGATTCAGTGAGCCTTTTCGTTTCATTTGGAATCACGAGACGCAAAAGCTTCGAGACGCGAATGTTCGTGCTCTTTTCTATGATCTCAATCAAAAAGATAAAGAAAGAAGGCTTATTCTGTTGGCAAGGGTTGCAAGGATTGCTCCAATCGAATCCACAAGTGGCACATTGAAGGTAAGAGCTCAACCATAACTGACCATTAGCTCAGCTATAGTTGAGGCAACTCATAGTCTGCTCGGTACCAACAGAGTAAGCTGCTCTGGGTTAAATTTGCATATTTTTTTGGTTAAAAGCATCATTAATCGGCAAACGTCTGATTAAGCAATGGATAAATGCGAATAGAATCTGCAAATTATGTAGTTTTTACTTTGTTTCTTTGCAAAAATAAGGGTGGGACAGAATTTTGGAGGCACCTGAATGCTTCATTCACAGAAATCATCCAAATCTCACTCGTAATGTACCAAATGTTGTTTATTAAGCTACATCTTTTGAAAGCTTGAAGTCTCCTTTAAATAAATACAGGGTGTTTCAAAAAAAGTCAGTTCAGCGCAATTTTTCTCAGAATTTCTAGTGGCTTCTGGTGGTTGTTGTGGTGAATATTTTGGGTGGGCAAATTTTTTATATTATTTGGCTTTTTCCCGACTTTATGACTTCCTAAACATGAAATTTTCTGAGCCACCATGGCTGCCACCACCATATGGATCACCGTCATGAAATTTTTGCCATAAAATTGAAACTTTCTACTGGGATCGTGGTGTCATATCAAAGCTAACATACGAACTAAGATTTTCAACGAAACACTTTATCGGTTTAGAACATCCAGTAGTCTCTTGTACATAGAACTCTTTTAACTCGCAATTTTCAAAGAAGCAGTTATGTTCTGCTCATGAGGTACTAATCAAGAGCAGGTTTATGCTCGCCCACCCCGACACTGCCTAGGTCCGCTGCTGTTTTTGCCTAAGAGCTTAAATAATAATAATAATAAATTTTATGATTTAAGTACCATTCGATGGAGGCTTAAATCATTTATCGAATGGTACTAAAAGCACAAAAATTGATCCATTAGTTCGCGAGAAAATGCCGTAGATTGCCAATGGCAAGGAGAATACTTTTAGGGGGACTCTTGTTGGGCGGTACTCTAAAAGTATATTAGCCAGTGTTTTTGTTGGTTAATGTATGACTCATTAGTTAAATTTTAAATGCAAATTTTAACCAATTAATTTGTTTGAAGAAGGGAGCTTAAATAATACTCATTTGTATGCTATTAGTATCATTCGATGGACTAAGCCTGAGCCTTAATAAGTCTAAGCCTAAGCCTAAGCCTGAGCCTGAACCTGAGCCTAAGCCTAAACCTAAGCCTGAGTTTAAGCCTAAGTCCAAGCCTAAGTCCAAGCCTAAGTCTAAGCCTAAGCCTAAGCCTAAGCCTAAGCCTAAGCCTAAGCCTAAGCCTAAGCCTAAGCCTAAGCCTAAACCTAAACCTAAACCTAAACCTAAGCCTAAGCCTAAGCCTAAACCTAAGCCTAAGCCTAAGCCTAAGTCTAAGCCTAAGCCTAAGCTTAAGCTTAAGCCTAAACCTAAGCCTGAGTTTAAGCCTAAGTCCAAGCCTAAGTCCAAGCCTAAGCCTAAGCCTAAACCTAAACCTAAACCTAAACCTAAGCCTAAGCCTAAGCCTAAACCTAAGCCTAAGCCTAAGCCTGAGCTTAAGCCTAAGCCTAAACCTAAGCCTGAGTTTAAGCCTAAGTCTAAGCCTAAGCCTAAGCTTAAGCCTAAGCCTAAGCCTAAGCCTAAGCCTAAGCCTAAGCCTAAGCCTAAACCTAAACCTAAACCTAAACCTAAACCTAAGCCTAAGCCTAAGCCTAAGTCTAAGCCCCTGATTAGCTCCATAATCATCAATTTCAGAAACAAATCGAATCAGGAGAGGTATCTGATTTTAAAGTTTCGATTTCGTATCTTGATTTTAAAGATTGTAGCTTTAGAAACAAAACTTTGATAACTTTGATAAGTTTGACATTAATGCTTTTAGAAACAACTCGAACCTGGCCCTCAATCGTTGTACTGTCGTCAATTGATCGCTTTCGATATCATCGACTTGAAGCCGCTTTGCGACAATAAAGGGGATATTCTAGAGAAAATCGTGTTTTTCAATCGGTTTGTGAAAAGTTTTAATGAAAACACAGAAATTCTTTGTTTAGTGATGACTCTCTGTTTGAAACGTTGAAAAAGTTGAACGTCTTGGACAGATTGACAAATATCAAGAATGCGACGATAATTCGAGCCGATGAAGACTGCAAAGCAGTAAGAGTTTTAACATGGGAATTCATGCTAAAGATTATGCTAAAGCTTTGGTATTAAATTCTTCCTAGATGATTTCCCTTCAACGCCTAAATGGAGCAGAAAAGTCGCTGAAAACGAAATTTCCGCATGTTTTCGCGAGATCTCCACCAGCTGCTGTGTTGAGAACTAGTCTCTCAATGGTGACAATAAATGGTAATTGAATTACATTAGTTAAATTATCTCATTCCATCTCATTATCACTCCTTTTAGAAACGATGAGAAACGACTTTTATCTAACTCTCGTTTGCGCTGAGATCTATGGAAAGTTCACCGATAAAAACATTGAATGTCGACTTTCATTGTTGGATTGTGATGCTCAGATTCTGGAAAAGGTAAACAATTTTCAGTGATTAAGTTTTAATTGTAAAGTTTCAGAGATTCGAATTCATTGAGCCAACAGGGAATATGAACACTTCATCTTATCATTCTTATGTTGTGTTGCATGAGGAGAAGCCGAAATGGTTGGAGCCAATTAAGGTTGGACTTTTTTTGCAGAGCAATTTACCGTATTTTCCCTAATAGTAGTGAGCTTTGTCTAAATTACTCGAGATCTCGAGAACTGCTTATCAGAACCTATCGATGTGGGGTGGGAAAATGTAGCTGATAACGAGATCTTGTGGGGGATTAGAGTGTTAAGTTTCTGCGAAAACTTGGAAACCGTAAAATAGTCATTTTTCATTTTTTCAATAAGAAAAGGAACGAAAAAACTTTTAAGTTTAAGTTACATTTTAAGAATACTATCTATTTATAAATGGAAATTTAGGTTAGTAAAAGGTTTTGGGGTTAGTTCAGAAGATAAACGCTTGTTTTTGAACCAAACTGTGACAAAGGAATAGACAAAAGGTTTATGATCAACCTAAGTTTCACTTTTGAGTAAGGATAAGTCTTAAAATCAATTTATAAAACTCAATAACGTCTTAAATAAATCTATAATCTATTGTCAATAAAGTCTTAAATTAATCTTGTCAACCAATAAAGCAATCAATCAAGCTTGAATCTAGAAATTCTAGTTCTTCCCTGAAGGACTAGAGTAGTAGATATTTAATATTACCGTATTTTCTCTAATAGTAGTGCACCCAGAGCGTCGTCTAAATTGATCGAAATCTCGAGAACCGCTTATCAGAACCTATTGATGTGCGGTCGGAAAATGTAGCTGACGATGAGATCTAGTGGGGGATTAGAGTGTTGAGCTTCTGCAAAAGCTTAGAAACCTTCAAATAGTCATCAACTCGGCTCAGCGAGATGCACTACTATTAGAGAAAATACAGTAATTAGTCTATGATTAAATTATGATAAACATATTAAGCATTAGTCATTTCAATTTGCTTATATACTAGTTATAAATGAAAATTTAGGTTAGAAAAGGTTTTAGGGTTAGTTCGGAAGACAAACGCTGCTTTTTGAACCAAACTGTGACAAGGGAATAGGCAAAAGGTTTATGATCAACCTAAGTTTCACTTTTGAGTAAGGATAAGTCTTAAAATCAATTTATAAAACTCAATAACGTCTTAAATAAATCTATAATCTATAATCTATAAGGTCTTCAATCAAACTATAAAGCTTGAATCTAGAAACTTCTAGTTCTTCCCTGAAGGGTAGTCGTCGTCTAAATTGCTCGAAATCTCGAGAACCGCTTATCAGAACCTATCGATGTGGGGTCGGAAAATGTAGCTGACGATGAGATCTAGTGAATGATTTGAGTGTTGAGCTTCTGCAAAAGCTTGGAAACCGTAAAATAGTCACTAACTCGGCTCGACGGGGTACACTACTATTAGGGAAAAGACGGCCGCCATGGCCGAACTAGCTAAGATCCCGGTATCCTAGTCGGGAGCTGAAGGGTTCAATCCCGCAGGTTAGATCATTGGTTCTTTTTTTAGCATATATATGGGTTTTTTTCTTTCCTACATTTAGGGCTTAAGGATTGTGCTTGTATATTGTTTATACCACATTATTCATGTCTCTAAATATTTTTTAAGAATTCTGAGTCAACGCCAATACAGGCATCACCAACTTTGACAGTATTTGGAAAATCAATCAATTTCAGATAAAACTACCAGAAAGCATCAACCTGGATGTGCATCTCAGGTTCACATTCCATGCACGAAAAGTTTATGACAAGAACAAGCCCGAGAAAGGACCTGTTGCGATTGCTTTCCTCAAACTACTCGATCAAGCAATTATGGCCGGTGATAACGAATATGAGCTGCTCGTCTATAAGGTAAATTTTAATAATTGATGCCTATAAACAAGTAGTGTTCCCCGCGATCAATTAATTACCGTAAATACTCTAATAGAAGCCGCCTATAGGAGTGTCGCGTAACCAAAGTTTACACTCAAAGAACTCAAAGAACACTACACTCAAACAAACGCTCATATCTCGACACCAGTATGTTTGTTTCTGCGCGTTTTGATATCAAATTAAAGTAGAGAAAATGGGTGATTTTTTGAGACATAACACATATTTTTAGCATTAACCAGCGCTTAGAAAAAAATGATTGAAAAATGATAAAAAATCGACCTTTTTTGCTGCAAAATTTGCATTTATTGAATTTTGCGTTTTTCTCGACGGGATTACGGTACTTTTTCTTGGGCGCATGTTTTAGAAAACGTATCAATCGCGAGGAAAACACGAATATAAACAAATCCCTTGTGTAATAGAGAAGTTTCAGGTTGATTCTCAAAACTACGACGAGATGAACACTTCCTATCTCGACTTTCCGGAAAGCAAAGGCTCTTTGGGGAATAATGGTAAGAAATTTGAGTTTAGATTTAGATAATTTCTAAATTTTAGTCAAAAATCCCCAGAACTCGCACTATTCTTTGATGGAGAAAGGCTCATTCGTGGTGCGAACGCAATCATGCACGAATTTTCTTACTCACGACAAGGATCTACTCAACATCTTTAGATGGAAGTGAGTGTTCCTCATAATATTTTCAAATACAGCTAAAGTCTAACATTTATTTTGTTCAGAGTTGCTCATCAATCGATTTTTGAAGCCTCATTGGTCGCCTTAACAAATCGATCCTATGAGCGAGCGTCAACACTGGAAGTTGAGCTGATGAAGAATATGGTCACTTTATTGGATACATTTTTTGAAGTAAGTCATTTTTTACATTGTTACATACATTGTTTAGTGAAAGATTAAGGGAGTGGGACAAATGCGACCTTTTTTGCACACCCGGACATTTGCGCACCTTTTTTTCCGCACCTTGCCCATTAGCGCACCTTTTTTCGCGTTTTAAAAAAGCTCTAAAAAGCTAATATTAACCAATTTCTATTCCAAAAGTTGTTTTTCTAGGTAATTTTAGGGCGTAGAATCGAAATTTTGACATAACAGCACGTGTGGAACCAATTTGAAAGACAAAACGGCTAGATCAAATTACAGAAAATTGTCGGTCTTTCTCTTTGTATAACTCCGTCCGTTTGTTTCCACCAGCTCTGATATGTCAAAATTTCGATTCTACGCCCTAAAATTACCTAGAAAAACAACTTTTGGAATAGAAATTGGTTAATATTAGCTTTTTAGAGCTTTTTTAAAACGCGAAAAAAGGTGCGCTAATGGGCAAGGTGCGGAAAAAAAGGTGCGCAAATATCCGGGTGCGCAAAAAAGGTCGCATTTGTCCCACTCCCAAAGATTAACACAAAATAATACTTTTAAGAACAAGAAAAGGCAAAAAGAATTTATAATCAAGCTATTGAGCCAGAGTTGACAAAAAAAATGGAAGTGATGATACCATTTTTGTCTGAATGATGCGAAAATGGTTATAGAATTAAAACCTTATTTGTTTAAGTATACTGGTGAAGCCATTTTTAGGCGATGAACGAAAAAGTAGCCCTCAAGTTGTGTCTCTTTGATGCCCTGGTGGCAGTACTGCGATTAGCCGACGACCAGCCAAAGCATTCCTCATCGAATGCTTTAAAGAACTACATTTCGAGATTCCCATTCACTACAGTTGCACCGTAAATTTAGCAACAATTAAAAGAAATGATGAAAATTTTAGCAAACTAATCGAAGGAGTCAATCACTATCTCTCATCGGCGGACACGAGCAAGAATGACAAAACGATGAATACACTGAAGATGTTCGGAATCTTGACACAACTCATCGTGAAGAGCAAATTAAGCGCTGATCAGTGAGTGATTTGAATTCTCGAAAAGCTTAGAAACTCAAGGACTAGTTAAACACTAGAATTTCAATCTAGAAACCGTAAAAAAAAACCACCCATTCCACCCAAGCCGGGTCGGAAACTGAGCCACACTCCAGCATTTCGGTGACATTAATTGTTTACATTTGCTTTTGAAGTTTTACTTGCTTAATCTTGCTTAGTTTTCAATTTTTAAAAAGAAGACCTTTAACTTTAAAACTTTAACTTTTAGGCTTCAAGAACCAGTGGTTAATTTCTCGGAAATGATCGACTCGATGCTGGACAGTTTTGTGAGATTGATGGGTGAAACAAAGGAGAGAATGGCTATGCAAAATAAAGCGTTGAGACATTTCCCCGATGCAATCCCTTACCTTGTTCAAGTTTTCGACACAGCCAAGTTAACGTAAGTTCACTTGATTGATTTAAATTGACTTGATTTAAACATGAAAATCTTAATTTCAGTAGACAACTCGTTCGAATCATTGATGCTTTTGGCCCAAACATTGTTCAACAAGAAAGACTCCATTTTGTCGGACAAATTGTCCAAAGCGAACTCTTCTTGGTGAAGAAATGGTGATTATTCTTTAAAACCTGTTTCAGGATTCATTCTGGAGAAACGATCTGTTTGTAAAATGTATCGAACAGCTATTAGCTCGTCTAGATGTGGATGAGCTTTTCTGCAAAGAGGCAGCCAAGGCAGCCGTGTCTGCTGGAAGGATTTTGGGTAACCATACAAGAAGGGATCGAGTCATTATGGATTTTTTTGAACTTCAATTGCTTCATCATGCCCAGTTTAAGCTGCCGGACCGGATCTGTAATTAGTTTTTGCCCAATTCTTTACGAAAAATAGAGCGGAAATTTTTTGGGGTCTTGATAAGGCGAATTTGAGCTGCTGCTGTAAGTTTTCCGGTGACCGACTGGTAAGTTGCTATGATACAAGGGGAACAAGCTAGTTTCGTCAATGAAGTCAATGAAGTCAATGAAGTCAATGAACAAGTCAATGGAGTCAATGAAGTCAATGGAGTCAATGAATTCAATGAACAACTCAATAAAGTCAATGTCAACGTCAATGAGGTCACTAAAAAAGTCAATAAAGATTGAACTCAAAAAAGCAAAAGAGGATTCGAGTGCCAGGGATCGAATCTATCTCCTAGCGAACCCAGTCGACCTTGTAGCGTAGCGACCTACCAGTCGGCCATCGATTAACTTTTTCCACCGGCTTAACTTCACCTTATGAAGCCCCCCAAAAATTTCCGCTCTATTTTCCTATCGATTTCATATGATCGAGCAAAAACTGATTACAGATTCAGGTCCGGCAGCTCAAATTGAGTCTGTCAAGGTTCAAAAACCCATAATGACTCCATTCTTCTTGTTAGAATTCTAAATCTTGAATCTAAAGTGAATAGCAATTGTAGGAACAATTCTTGATCAACTCTGGCCTCAGCAAAGAGCTCCAATTGGTAGTGATGAAGAATTCGGGACGATCGTTGAAAACTGCTATCGGCCACTCGTCAAATCGATGGTTCAAATCTCAAAGACTCATCGAGAATCAGATGTTTGTGTTGTTGTAAAGTTTAAAACTTTAGCTATTATTTGTAAAATTGAAAACGTTATCTTTAGCAAGAGATTTCTGACGGTCGAGGTCTTCTTTTTGCTGTGATTTTGGCTCTCTTCAATCGAATGTCGGCTCAAACTTTTGTCGCATTTCTCGAGGCTAGACCTCAAGAACAGGACAAGATGGATCTACTCTTGGAAATGTTACAAATGTTGAGAGATTGCCTCGGAAAAAGCCCATATCCCCAGATTTGGGCACAGATGACTTTAGCTCAGAACAAGTGAGTTAATGCGAAAAATTTACATCCAAAGTTTCTAGAGTTGTTCACAAGACACTTCGCTTCATCATGAGCGGCATCCAGAAGTACTTCACATCGGAAAAGATGGTCAATGATATGTATGATGTGAGTTGTGAACTTTGGAATTGATAAAATGAGCTCTTCAGCTAGCTCAAGAATACATTCTGACTGTGGTTTGTTTCATCAGTCAAGTCGGAGTGAATCGGAATGGAGATGGGAATGATGAAGAGGAATTGGCGGCAGGGTTGAGGAGACAAGCTGCGAAAGATTTGCGATCAATGTGGTTCCGTTTGACTCGTAAGTTTCATCAAAATCTACTAATGAATACCAATTTACCAGTTAGATAATATGAAATGGTGAACTACTACCGTAAATACTGTAATTGAACGGCATGATGTTTTATTTTTTCCTCCCCTTCTACCCTAGCATCCAACCATACTGTCTCATCACAAGCAAAGACGTGCTTGGAATTTCCCTTGTCGATCGTTTTGATCGTCAATAGAATCTGGTTGATAATCTCGAATTCGCTTGGCACCTTTTGACATGTTGTAGCCCTCAAGGAGAATTGGTGTCATTTCAAGAATGACTCCATCCATCCATGACTTCTCTTGAAAGCAATCGATTTATTAGTAAATCGATGAGTTCCGCTGCCTCATTCCAAATGATTCGACGAGTCATTCGATTCTTTTCAGTTCGGTGTTCTCGGATTCATTCAGCCAAACCAACATCAATCTTCTTCGAGTTCAAGTAGCGTCCGGCTCCATCAAGTCTCTTGCGTTTCCCGTGAATCTTCTCGAGCTCGGCCGCTTGTTTGACGAAAGATTAGACGCAGGAACCTTGAAATAACTTACCGCCGCAATGATCGAAACGTCCTTGGTTATCTTTGCAGCAGATCTTCAGATCTTCAGGTCTCGTCTTCAGAACTTCAGGCTTTCACTTTTTCTTTGTAGGTGGCTCATCCGGTGGCTCATCCGGTGGCTCATCCGGTGGCTCATCCATTTCTCTGAAAATTTGACTACCTATCTAACTTTTTGTGCTCTATCTTTTATCTATTGACACCAAGATAGGTTTCCTTAGCTAAATTGTCTAAACAGCAGCATCGAGCGCTCTTTTTGACTACCCGACTTCACGCTCTTAAAAAAATCCAGACATAGAGTTTTAATGTTATTTGCAGAAAAATAATTGGAATTTCTAATGAAATAAACCATTGTTCACATGGTGCATTCGTTCGTTTTTCACGGAAGTACGAAAAGGAACGAAAAGGCTTATAAACCTAATATTTCAGCCTCCCACAAGATGCAGTACATTCCTCGCCTTGTCGGCTCTTTCCTCCAAGTCGCCTTGATTCCCGATGAACAAATTCGTGAAGCCACGATTCCTATTTTCTTCGACATGATGCAAAGTGAATATCAACTCGATTTAATGAAAAGCTTCAGCAGGGTTTGAACAAAAACTAATCTATAATCGATCAATTAATTCAGTTCTCCGATGAATTCATTAGTCAACTCGATCAACTTGTGATGAAAGAGCACGGGACTCGATCTTTTCAGAGACACTTTGTCAACTTGATGAATCAACTCTGCCAGTAAGGTTTTGAAAATGATAGGTTAGGCAAAATTGCCTTTTTAATAATCTAAACTCATTCCTTGAACCTTACTGACAATGGGGAAAAGTTTAGATCTGACAAAGAGCTTTGGAACGATGGAGGAAAGGAGTTTGTCGGTCGGATCAAGAGGCTTTTAGGTACGGAATTGTTTCCAAATTAAATACAAGTTCAAGAGTTTTACTTTATTGTCACCTCAGATTAATCCAGTTTCTATGCTTAGGTCATCTATTCGAATATCGCTATGCAAAGGAATCGGCTGACTGCATTGAGATCGATATGAGCCGAACCGTGCAATTGCTGGTAACAAAAAGCATTAAACCTTACAAGGGAAAGGCAGCAGTAGAATGTGGTCAAATAAGTTAAGCCATAGGCCAGTCGACGCAGAATTTCACGCCGATTCCAAATCTGCTTTCCGTTTTTGCAAAATAGCCTTCTATCAAAAGTTATACGTGTTTTAAATGAAAATGCAAAAATTTGGAGCTGAATAGGGAGGCTTTTATAAGAGTTCTCTCACGGATCTCAAATTTGCCTTCATGTTCTAGTGGATAAAGCGCTCGCATAGAAAACGGTGCATTTCCTTGCTCGAGTTCGTTTCCCTTTGGGCAAGACTTTCGTTTTGCCTTTTCCACTGTTCTCTGTCTACACACACAATCGCGCACCATCTACTCTATATAATTGAGGGCTTTCTGTTCGTCCGTCCGTCCGTCTGTGCGCACGAAAATTTTTCAAGACGTCGAGGAGCAGGTGTGGCCGAGAGGATAGCGCGCCGGTCTCCAGATCTGGGGGCCGTGGGTTCGGATCCAGACCGCGGAATATTGTTTTACGTTTTTGTTATTTAGTGGAAGAAGTTGTCTTCGCCATGAATTATGCAATTGTGAAATGTTCGTCCGTCAGAAAAAAACAGGGAATGGGTTTTTCGGGCTGGAAATTGATACCCGAGGGCTTTCGACTATGCTGATGCCGAGCCTGAAGTCAGATTCCAGGCCTGTGTGCAAGTTAGCAAACGAGTTTGGCCAAACGGAGTGTGGCGTAGACGGTACTCAGGGCTCGGCCCCAGTTGACCGATTTCGATGTATGCTATATTTTTGGATAGAAAATTTATATATGGGCAATTTCTTCGTGCTGCCGCGTAGCGGACGCCCAGCGCAGCTGGTTTATAAAATGTTATAGTAGAAACGTTTCAAAGAGTTTAAAGGCCAGATAAATTCAAGGGTTAAAACACTAAAACGCAAAACAAAAGGAATTGAAGCGCCGGGATCGGGATCAACCCAAAGAGGAATTGAACTCGAGCAAACCATGCAGCTCTCGTTTCGTAGGCAAGCGCTTTATCCACTAGATCAACAAGGCACAATTCAAAACCGTGAGAGAACCTTAATAAAGGCATCCCTATTCGACCTTTCCCAATTGAATTTTTAGCGTTTCTATGAACAATACGACTTGTTCAACTTGCAAATTGCTTACGTCTACAAACTTTATGAATTGCATATGCAATATGGAAATGATATCGAAGCGGCTAAAGCTTTGCTGATGCATGCTGATAAGTTATCGGTTAGTGTGCTTAAATTTCCTAAAGTAAATGAAGTAATAAAGTAATTTTTTTGTTGTACATGACAAGATTAAAGCTGAAAATAAAACTTTTTGAAAATTTTTAGTGGGAAGAACGAGAGTTGCCCGAGTTTCTTATCGGGAACTCGCTCAATCGTCATTGTGCAACTGAAAGACAGTTAAAAGAGCAACTCTTGTTGAGTTCTGCTGATCTTTATTCAAAAGGTTTGTTTTAAAAATTGAAAACATTAAAATTTTCATTTAGGCGACATGTGGGAGAACTCAGTTGCCATTTTGCGACAACTGCAAGAAATCTACTACACGGTGGACTACGATTATGAGAAGATGGCCGAACTTTTGGTTAGAGATCACCTTGTCGTTAGAAATCAGCTACCGTAGATACAAATACTATAATAGTACCCCCTCCCCCTCGTACAGTCGCGTAGTCGCAAGTATTTCATTATTTCTTGTTTTCAAAGCGCCCGTACTTTCAGAAAATGTGTCTTTGGTATCAAAAAATAGCTGAAATTCAGGGCTATTTTTTGATAACTAAGCGCGCATTGTAGCATAAACCAGTGTCGAGAAAAACTCGTTTAAAGCTAGACTACGCAACACTCCGCACCGTCATTATGGGGATGGGGTACTATTACAGTATTTACGGTAGTTATTAAAGAAAAGGATGAAAATATTTTTCTAGGTTCGACAAGCTGATCTCTTCAAAAAGATCGACAAAGAACATCGAGCCTTTTTCTATTTTTATTTGGTGGCTTTTTACGGGAAAGGATATCCATCGTTCTTGAACGGAAAAAAGTTTGTTTTTCGATCGGATCAATTGGAAAGACATCCGGATTTTTTGCAGGTAAAGCTCAAGTAAAGCTGATTTTTAAAGTTGGAAAAATTTCACGCAAACATCTTTTCAGCGAATGAAGCAAATGTATGGAAATCCGGATACGCATACGACGATGGATGACTGCTCACATCTAGAGAATTCATCTGGACGGCATTTACAGGTAATAAATGACAACTATTTGAAGTAATTCACACTACTTATATAACTATTGGGTTGGTGAATTGAAAACTGCAGGCTATTGTCATATGTCACAGTTTGAGCACTTTCCTCAAAAGAAACCCATTTTGGTGTCAATGGAAAAGTTGTAGAGAATCAAAAATCAAGCTTATATCCAAATTTTCAGAACGATTCAAAAACTGGTTTTCAAGAAATGCCAAATTTACGAATTTTCACAAAACTTGCAACAAAACTTGCATTTTAAGCGAAACTACTAAGTGTATCTTTTTGGAAATTTGGATATAAGCCTAATTTTTGATTCTCTACAACTTTTCTATTGACACCAAAATGGGTTTCTTTTGAAGAAAGTGCTCAAATGCTCAAACTGGGACATCTCCAGTCCTCGATTTTTGAGTCTCACACTCGTCTCACACACAAACCAAAATCCTACCACGAAAGAGGAATCCGCAAATTGCCTGTAAAATGGGCAGAAATCGTCAATAATAATGAAAACTATTTGGAATGAGCTTATGGCTTGTACGATGACTAGACACAATGTTTACAAGTCTTCAAAGACGGGTGGTTAACCCAGAGCCACACAACTTCTTAAATTTCCATTTCACCTTCGTTTTCCCATTGAAAACCGTCAAAAATTTCGAAAAACCGTTTTCTAGGGTCAATTTCTTGCGCTCTTTTCAAAAAACCCAGTTTAAAATCGATTTGAAGGGTCGCCAATAGATAAACATAGCTTTGAAAAGCACACAAATTTTTACCACTGATTCAAGCCATTAAAAATTGTCTCAAATTTTTGCATTCTTAAGTTTTTCAGCTGGTTTTTCGGCTCATTTGGCAATAATTGAAAGAAATGATAAAATTCTAGTAAACTAATCAAAGGAGTGAAATATCGACTCAGTATCAGCTCAATTCAGATCTTCAAAGTCGATCCAGTTTGCCCATCCTACGACTTAGGCCCTACGGTGAACCCGGCAATCAAGGAGTACTATCGAAATTACAATGTCAGGATCTTGTTTAATTTTTAATTAAAACAAAACAAAATTTTAGATTCAAAAGTTTGAATACTGTCGAACGCATCTGGTAAAAGAAAGCAAATGGACAGAGATCGATAACAATGAATTGTTGAAGACATGGGTGACAAAGAGAATTGTTGCCGTGGCTGAAAGTCTTCCATCAGTGTTGAGATTCTCACAAGTACTGTACACGAATGATCACTATTTATTGTATTTCCAGGCGATCTCTGTCTCTTCACCGATTGAAATTTCACCATTAGCGTTGGCAGTGCAAGGGATGAGGAACAAGAATGAGAAGTTGACTGAATCAGCAATCAAAGTTCTTCACAATCCACTGTACTCAACAAGAAACTTTGCCGGTGATATTCAGGGAGTTGTACAAGCAGCCGTAATGGGTGGAGTCAAGAATTATGAGGTAATAAAGGAAAAGTTCTATTTCGAACTTGAATTAGGTATTCTTTGACGAGAAATGCTCAAATATCTATGATGCTGAAGAGAAAGGAATGTGTTTGGAGTTGAGACGATTGATCATCGATCAGGTAGAATATACTTGTTAGCATTACTATTGACTCTTTCATTCAGCTTGCCATTGTCGAGTATTGTATCTATGCACACGGGAAACGCCAAGAAGCCGATCGAAGCATTCATAATCTTCTCGTTGAAGGCTATCGTGAGCACAAAGATTATGTGGAGAGAAAATTCGGGAAAGCGGTTGGTAAACCAAAACAACTTTTGCAGTCAAAGTTTCAAGAGTTCTTTGCTGCCACAAGGAGCCTCAATATATGATTGTGCCGCTGAGCCATTGCCGAATCCGTCTTTGGGAGAAAAGGATAAGAAACCGAGTTCAATGAGTTTGGGAAATCAATCTGTGGACGAAGCACCGACAACTTCTCAGCCCTCATTGATCACAACTGGGTAAGAGACTCGTATTTGCTTGTATCTTTACTTTTGAATGCAAGATTGTTCAAAGTATCACTAGGAAAATGTGTGAATTAAAAATTGAAGTAAAAATGTGAAAAATAGTGAACAACTTTAGATCAAACACCCTCAAAAAAGGCTTTCAAAAGTTTATCGGATCGACTCCAAGGAAAAGTTTCAGTCAGCTATCGACCACCGTGATCAAGTAAAGATTCAAAAATCATTTGCATTCAAAAAAACAACTTAGACACAGCGAGAAACCCGTTGAGATGTTTGATCGAGTGATGAAAACAGATTCGCTAGAAAATATTAAGAGATATGTGAAGAACAGTCCGATCACGTCTCCATTGAGAAAGCACTACAATAGTCAATCTTCATTGGATGGTTAGTTCAATACCGTATTTTTCCGTAATAGTCTGACACTTCCTAATAGTCTGACACTCTCACAGGGTGGTTCACAATTATGGTAATCAGTTTTGGTAATCAGTTTTGGTAACCAGAAAACTATTCTTTTCCAAAAAACTTTCTACAGAAAATAGTATGTATTATATACTATTTGAAAGCTCTGATTCTCAGCATCATTAGTAGACCAAAGATTTTTTGACCAGAGCTAATTTTTCACCCTTACTGGCCTTCGTAATGGGCCTTGAGACCTTCGCAGGCACCCCACGGCGATCTGCCATTTTTCGTGGTTTTCTAAGTGAAAATTCGTCCGTGAAAAACAGGAAACACGATCAAATTTGGTAATTTGCAGCAAGTTGTGAGCCCGTTTTGACAATGAATTTGCATAAACTCGGTTAACATTTGCCTTTATTTTTGAAATTCAAATTAAGACCCAACTAACCTTTAAAACCTTTTAGCCTTTACCTATAGAAGTTTCCAATTTTGGTAAGGAATGGCTTTCCTTGTAACTCTAGATGGATCTAGATGATGAATCAAATTGAGGAAATTATTTAGGGGTGAAGTTGCGAACGCCAATCACACCAAAGTCTCCAAATTTCCCGCCCGGAACTCCACCACAATTACCACAGAGATTGGATGAAGAGACGCCGAATAGTACATTGGAGAGACCGATGAAGAAGGCGATGATGCCAAAGGTGATCGAATTGAAAAGTTCATCGTATTAGGCTGTCCAGAGAGTCTTTTGGTTCCTTTTTGGACTTTCGTTTAAAACCAATAAATGCAATAATTGAACTACGGTTTGTTTCGTTAGAAAGGCTAATTATTTTTCTGTAAAATAACATTAAAACGGGTTTGAAATGTCTTATGTCTGGTTTTTTTAGAGAGCGTGGTCGGATAGTCAAAAAAGGGCGACGACTTTATGATGCGGACACTTTAGCTTTAGAAAAGCCACACTTTAGATAAGGAAACCTATCTTGGTGTCAATAGATAAAACATAGAGCACAAAAAGTTAGGTATATGGCCAAATTTCCAAAGAAATTCATTCGGCCAATTTTTTCGTAGAGAGATTTCTACGAAAAACCGTTTTCACTCTTGAATTTCCTTTAAAGTAAACCAAAATTTCCTTAAAAAGATGCAAATTGAATAATAAACACGCTTTTTATTTAGAAAAAACGATAGGTTAATTGGTGAATTTGTTGGTTTTAAAGGGAAGTACGAAAAGGAATGGAAAGAGTTTCTGGACAGCCTAATAGCTCATTTTAAACTAACTAGGGATGCTTTTCGATTTACACTTGGCTTTTGGGCCTATATTTTTTCTGGTGCAGTTTTTTGCGCTGAATCCGAATATCTAGGTCGCTTGGGGATGACGTGTTGAAATTCGCAAGATATTCAGCTCCAAAGTTTACACAGAATTTTTGAGCATGGCTCTTTTCGACCATGGATAGTCAAATTGCTTTTGAGCAGCGATGAAAACTTGGGCTCGTGGCCTAGTGGTTAGTGTGATTGCACTGACCTTTCAGATTCAGTCTCTGACCGCACAGGTTCAAACCCGTTTGCAGACATTTTTTCTCAGAAAAATGATGTCAAGGTTCAAAAGCCAGGTGTAAGTCGAAAACCTTACTAGGAAAAGCATTCCTAGTAAGGTATCTAAACAAAACTAGCAAGCTTACTAGCAAGCTAAAGCCATAGGAAAGGTTTATAAAACTACGGAAAATCATGGCTTGGCTAAGACATAACTTCAAATAATACAGCTAAACCAGTATTAGAAGCAAAAATGGATCTTATGGTTCTAATCTCTGATCTATGGGTGGTAAGTTGAATCCCTTTTTTTATGTTATCCCAATCCAATGTTATCCCTATTCAGTTTCTCCAAAAAAAATACTTTAGTTCTTTAGTTCATAAAGGATTTGTGGATTTAGTTACGCTTTATTAATGAAATAAAGTAGATATTATAAAGCTCACTATCAAATTTTACACATGATTTTACTCCTACAAATTTCAGCCGCTTCCGCCCACACCGTCTGATCTTTGAACGAACATTCGACCTTCCATTTTTTGCTTTTTCTCTGCTTTTTCACTTTTTTTCTGACTTGTTATGATCTATTCTGATCTATTATTTATCAACCAATCAGCTTATTTGCTCACGGGTGCCCTCAATTAATCTGTTGATCAGGTATTAACACTTATACTTTTTTTTGCTTCACTTTCCATTTTTGATTTTATCAACTTGAGATCTGTTTTGTATAATCGACCAAATGAAACCTCAAAGCTTTAATAAATCTTTTTATGTATGAGAAAGCGCAGAAGAAAATCATTCTCTAGTCCTGCTCCCTGAAATCGTCGCAACAGAAGAAGAGACTTTCTCGTAAAGAATCTTTTTCTGATCAGCACTGAAAATTCTGTTAAACAATTGACTTGTTAGTGGAAAGTCGATACGTTTTTGCTTATCCAAAATAATTCTAACAATATAAAGCTCACGTTGTTCTCGTTTTTTCTGCCCTTCAGGTGTCGGTTTGAATGGCTGGGCTGTGGTAATAGAAAACTAAACAATATGTATAATTAGTTGGAAACGTAAGAATACCGAACAATTTCGCGAGCACGTGTCTTTGTTTTTGTGTTTGTTTTTCTTCTTTCTTTGTTTTTTTCGAGCGCCAAACTAAATTTTATCCTTTAAAAATGACAAAAAGTACATTAAAACAACAAAACAAAACGCGTTCGTCAACAAATAGATTAACAACCAAAAAACGAAATGCTAACAAACAAACACCTTAAGAAAAAAAAGCTAGTGCATTTTGCGGAGTACCTAGAGGCCAAAATTTGCGAATATCTTCAAGAATTACATCAAAAGCGCTTGAGTTCGTTGGAGGATTTAATCGCCAGATCCCTTCGCCAGAGCCAGAGCCAGAGCCGCCAGAGTCAGAGCCGCCAGAGCCAGAGCCGCCAGAGCCAGAGCCGCCAGAGCCAGAGCCGCCAGAGCCAGAGCCGCCAGACCTAGAGCCGCCAGAGCCGCCAGATAGCTTTCAGCCATATGGTGTGTATTCTACTTCGTCGTCGATTTGCATCTTTAAACGGACCGCCACATATTGTCTGCGTATGAATTGTAGAATCCGAAGTGTCGATGAAATTTGTCGAATGATTTACCCAGCTCCAATTGTAATCCGGGTGGCTAGTGAGAGATTTGTAAGCACTCCAACCATCGCTAATGATTTTGCTTCCTGGTGCGATGTGTGCTTCATTTTCTGTAGTGTGGCAGTTTGTCATTTTTGTAGTTTATAGTGCCCATATTCATCGCAGTTTAGAAAAGATAGTTGGCATTAGTTCAACAAAGCCGGGTCGTGGGTCGGGTCAGCGGATCATCCAGGAAAAAAGCCGGGTCGCGGGTCACTTTTGACCCGACCCGACTCGACCCGACCCGATGCCCATGTTATTGCCCCAATTTACAAGCCTAATAGCTCTTATCTGACAGTAGATGAAGCTGAACATTAGCAAAAAAAGATTTTCAGGTTATTCTGGGATTAAACGTATCTAAATTCACCCACAAATTCGTCCTTCAAGTACAAAGTAAAAATAGCATTTCATTGTCTATTCTGGGTCTCTGTTGTGCTTGTGGATTGCGTGTCTTCTTCTGTCCAGACATCAAATAATGTTACGCACATCATCTAACAAAGGCAAAGGCGTTTTTTTGGTTCGAACTCGAGTTTTGGAAGCATTTTATTGAAAGCTTTGTCAAAGTATTAAAATTCTCAATCATTTCTTTTTGCAAATCGTATACGGTGCAATATCCCAATCATATCCATCGAAGTCCCATGTTCCTCCTCCGCAAGTGAAACGATTGCAGTTAGAATCGTAGTTCATAATCTTAAACTTATTTTGCTCCAGTAATAGCTTTTGTTTAGCCTTTCTTTGTGATCAGATTACAAGTTTGAATCTCCTTTTCATCAGTTAACCCACTATAAGCCAATTCCCATCACCATTAGCCAAGCATGAATTCTGTTGATAGTCTGAAGGACTCCCATCAATCCATTGGACTGTTCCATTTATCTGAAAGCAAATTTCTTGCCTTCAAAAATTTCTTATTCAAATTTTTTATTAAAATTTACAAGTTTTCCTCCAACGATATACCAGCCGAAATTGCTGCCTACATGCGATAAATAGTCACATCCATTTTCACAGCAAAGACCTAGAGAGACTTGGTTTTAGATTTTAACACATTCATAACAAAGTCATTTTTGGTTTGGCGGCGGTTTCAGACGGCACCTATCTACCATAAATATTTTAATAGAAGAGTCGGCTCTTTTATTAGGTTGTCCAGTTATGAATGCGCGCCTGCTCTTGGACAACTCTTGAACAGCATTCCTTACAGCTATACAATTTTATCAAACCCAATTCTCTACATGCTGTTCAGGATATCTTATTTTATTACAACTTTTCGTGTTTTTGACGTCAAACCAATTTTTGATTTAGTTTCTGTGTTTAGGTTTGTTTTCTGTGAACGACACGAAGTTTCGTCTCCGTGCCGGTCTTTGGTATGACTTCAAATTGGGCAAAAATATCACTGAATCTCGTCGAGGCCTTTGGAAAGTATTTTGGAAGATGCTATTTTGGAAAGCCAGTGTCGGCGATGGTTTCAACGAGAAGGAAAGTCGGCGATGGAGAAGGAAATGAATTTTTGGGAGATGTGGCCCACCGACCTTCTACGATGCAGTACTTAAACAGGCGATCGAAATAGATCCTTGACAAATTACACGTGAACTTGCAAAAATATTTGGAATAAGCCCTCAAAAACGCGCATTTATAACTGGACAACCTAATATTTTTACTCTTCTACTCTTAAACACTTTACAAACGGCACACGGCACATAGCCCTGGATGTGGGGTTTCAATTGGGTAATTAAACCGAATAAAATATCAAAAATATAACAGCATTCTTTAAAGAATAATAACGGATTCGAATTCCTTGACTCCGAAAACCCCTGATTGCAAATTTTCAGCCCAATCGGCCTCAAAAAAAAGTGTTAAATCCACGAACGGTCAACTGGTGAGCCGTATGCTTCTTTACCCGCAATGAAATCGTTTTCAGCTTTGCTGTGAATTGATGCAAGATGACCGCCTTGAGATTGACAAATCGCTTCTGCAGCAGAAACCCGTGTGTCATAAAAAACCTATAAAACATTGTGAAACGTCGACCCTAGCAATTTCTACCAAATATTGAAAGCCGGTCTCCGGTGAATACTGCCAACCATCTCTACAGTTGTACAAAGGTTGTTGGTCAACTAAATCACAAGTTTGATTGGTAAAATTCTCAAAAATCACCTGGCAAGCAAACTTGTGGTGGTTGAGTGGTTAAGATTGATGGAGTTGACGTTGTCAACGTTGATGGAGTTGACGTTGTCACCAAGCTCATGCAAAAGAAAGTTTTATTTTGCATCATTGTTCTCTTTTTCCATAAACCATCTCTAGAGTCCAGGGTTGCAAAGTCGCCGTTCGCACCTGGAGATGAGAGAATAGGATGTTTTTTGGGCTGGTTGATTTCTGGATGGATGGACTGGATTTCTGGATTTGACATTTGAATGTAATGTTTCTGGATTATTTTTGATTGGTTCTTGTTTTCTCACTTGATTGAAAACGCTGATAGTCAAATGGTGTATCATCAGTCCAGGCCCAACTTCCATTTGCATTCAGAAAAGCACCCAACCAAAGTTCCGCGTCATAGCCGGTCACATCTTAAAAGTGGTAGATAAGACAAACCTTTCCCAAGTTCGAGAACAAGAAACGATTCACTTGTCCTCTCTTAGCTAGGTTTTAAACTCGCTTTTTTGAAGATCTGCAAGCAAATTGTTTTGAAAAGTGTTGTGAATTGAGAGGAGAGTGCCTTGTTGTTGATCACAATAGAAGTAGGCACTTCTCCAATCGGTTGCAAGGCCAGTGCCTAGAATTGTTCAAACCATAGTGGAATTTCCTATTCAGATGCCAAAATCTTGGCCTGGTTTAAGAAAAATAAGGTTTTTTATGGGTTATACCCCGCGATAATTATTTGTAGCCAAAATTCAGGAAAATGGCTCAAGATCAGCACAAATTAGAGATTTTTCCTGGATATACAAGAAAATAAACACCACCAATCGCTTCCTCGACCCCGAAAACCCCTGGGTACAAACTTTCGGCTTTATATCTCATCTGAGCAATGTTTACAGAACAAAAGAAATTCCTTTCTAAAGAGACGGGTGGCGGAGGGCTTTTACTTAGGATGGGCTCTTTTTCTCCTTCCTCGGCAATCTGTTCCGCTCCGAGTTTAACTGGCACCATTTTGTTGTGTGCCGTGTCATCGCCCATTCGACGCAAAACCACGACGCGTGGGGGCGCCGGCCATTTTGGTCTTTTTCAATAGCAAAAATCACCCACCATTCACCGTTGCGTACATTATACAAACACCGAGATCAGATTGGTAGAAATATCCATCTGGACAACTCGCATCAACCAATAAAGCATGTAGAATAAAAAAACAAATAAATAAGGTCTTCATTTCGTTTGAGTGGAACAACTTTTGAGCTTCGTTGCCCGTGTTATGAGAGAAATTATTTATCAGTAAGTGCTTCATTTGACGGAAATGCTGATAAAAATTGCTTCTCATTAGGGAAAGAAAGGATTCCGAAATTCGCCATATCTTCACCATTTCGTTGGCCTGGTGGGAGAAAAATCATGGTTTTTTGGGAAATTTAGTCAAAAGCTGAGTTCGATTTGTTTCCTTATAGTTAGCATTATACCTTCAGCCTTCAGAAAAATTGTTAAGCTTTCAGGTAAAAAAATTGACTTTGTTGACATTGACAAACAAAAATGACTTTGTCGTGAATGCATGATCAATCGCGAACTCTTCTCCCAATTGACGCGATGACACCCAATGGCCGTTGGTAATAAGTTTGAGTAATTTGGAGTCATCCAGTTGGGTCATCCAGTTGGGTTGCCGCTCCACGGCCCTTTGCTTCTTTCAAAGATTTGTCCCCAGATCAAAACTTGGCAAACCATACTCGGCACGTTTTTTCGGAAGGTGATTTTTATAGGCTCTTTATGACACACGGGTTTTTGATGCAGAAGCGATTTGTCTCCATATATCTTTTTAATATTAGCAGCTGCCAAGCCTGCACTGTGCTCTTGTAGGAACTCATGAAGCATGAGCGAATATGTCCCGGTGGCAGATTGTCGAGTGCAATAGAAGAAGTGAAGAAAATACCAAAAAATAAAAAGCTGGAAGCATAATTTTTTCGCAATAATTTTGAGGAAATGTTGAAGTAACCAAACCCCCTTTCAGCTGGATCAATGCTGTTGTTTTTTTATCTGCGAGTCTCGCGAAATAGCCGGCAGTTTTCAATTCACCAACCCAATATTAAACCTTTGCACTTGAAAAGTTCTATCAAACATTTGCACTGCACTATCAAACAAGCAGCCACTCAAGATCCTCTTCCATTTTACAGATCCATAATGCTAGTCATTTTACAGATCCATAATGCTAGTCATTTTACAGATCCATAATGCTAATCAACTTTGGCCATCTGAGTTATTTTGGATTCGCGGCAGGGCCAGCAGGGCCAATAAAAAGTTCCCGGATGTAAAGAAATATTTTTTGCGTGCCTGGTACTCTTCCCTCAAGACACGTTATTTCTTGTTTCGAGATATCTGATCTCACTTGAACTAAGACACTTTATTCAAGGGCCAGCAGGGACAGCAGGGCCAATAAAAGTTCCAATCGTGCATGCTTTTTTAAGCGATCTTCTAGTTTGCTGACCAGATAACTTTGTTTTTTTGCGTTTTATTTTATTACTTTCTTTCATAACATAATTATTTGGATGGCTCTCGCGAGGAATCTTCGACCAGCCATTGAGCGTCTATCGAAGTCCGGAGTAGGACCGTTAGCAATCACCAAAAAACACGCCATTCCAAAGAGCACCGTTTACGCTTGCCTGAAGAGAATCAAGCTTGAAGAGATCAAGATTAACATTGATTGCTGAAACACTTTGCTGAAAACATTCTTTTGGGAAAATGCCACAAAAAGGCACTGGAACACCGAAAAAAGCTGGTTCTTCAAGTGATGGAAAACTTTGAATGCGAACAACCCGGAAAGTAAAGTAAAAGTTTTTTAAAGTAAAACAGATTTATTACACGTAGCGTAAAATATCTCAAAAAATATCATATAGAGCAAAAATCTAATTGGAAAAGGCGAATGAATGTCATTCAGTTGAAGTTACCAATCCAAATATTGGTGAATTGGTGAATAAGTTTTTACAATTTTTTCATTTTTTTGCCATGAAAAAGAATTGTTTACCAAATTTATTGCGTTTTAAACTATTAGAAAGATCTATCATTTCTTTACAAAATGGCTTTTGAGAGAAAGTTTAAAGCTCGCCTCAACTCGGTAAAAGTGCATTCTTGTGAAAAGTTTTCAATAGCTGTTGTTAAGAAAATGACTGGACGAATCGTTTTCAAATTTTACAGACTTATGTAATCAAAGAAGCTCTATCTTTTTTACTTTGACACCAAAATAGATTTGTTTTGATGAAAGTATCTAAATTGCGACTACGGAATCGGAGCAGTTTGGGGTGCTCGTCTTGCGCCTTTGAAAATCCACAGAAACAACTACTTCTAAGAATTTCCCCAAAGCCAGAAATAATTGCAAAGAAATAATAAACCTTTTTAATAGTTTAAATAGAGATTTTGTTGATAGTGGCATTCCTTTGGAAAAAAGTGGGAAAAATTGTAAAGACTTATGCACCAATCAAATTTTAGGCTGTCCAGAAAATCTTTTCATTCCTTTTTCGTTGAAAAAAGACAAATTCACCAATTAATCTATGGTTTCCCCTAAATAAAAAGTATTTATTGTTCAATTTCTCATCTTTTTAAGCCAATTTGGATTGAATTTCAAGAAAATTCGCGAGTGATAAACGTGTGTTTTCGTAAAAATCCATAAAAACCTCTACAAAGAAATTGGCTAGATCAATCTCTCTGAAAATTTGGCTATATACCTAACTTTTCATGCTCTATCTTTTATCTATTGACACCAAGATAGGTTTCCTTAGCTAAAGTGTGTCTTTTCTAAAGCTAAAGTGTTCGCATCATCGAGCCGTCGCTCTTTTTGACTAACCGACTTCACGCTCCCATAAAAAAACAGACATAAACCATTTTAATCTTATTTTGCAGAAAAATAATAGCTCTTTCTAATGAAACAAACCGTAGTTCAATTGGTGTATTTGTTGGTGTTAAACGGGAGTACGAAAAGGAACAAAAAGCCTTCTTGAACATCCTAATAGAACAATACTTTCAAAAGTCGGAGAACCAAAAAAGGAATATCTTTTTTGATAGAATGGTACAAATATTGCAAAGACCTGAGAGGTTTATGTACAACTTAAAACTTTGAATTTGCAGGAGACAAATCATTTTTTCTTTTCAATATGTTGACTTCGTCGACAATCGTCACAGAGTTGAGGATCTTGAGAGTGCCGTGGGGCCACGCATAAGACAACAGGTCGATTGGCGGTTTGAATCTGGAATTCATTTTTGAAAGCTCTCGTATAAATAGGATTTCAGATTACTAAGGTTTCAGTTTTGTCAATAGGTTCTGAATTTTGAATTCCATTAGCATTAGCAGGGTTCCGTTAGCGTTCCGTTCGCATTCCGTTAGAAGAATGTTTGAGAATAGATTAGTCAATCACAAGAACCCAGTGAATCACAAACCAGTGAAGCTTGTGCTTTCTACCACCAAGCTACACTGCTAAGGAACTTAAACCTAGAGGTTTTTACTGTTTCCTTATTACCTTATTACTATTTCTTTACCTGAGCATCCATTCCATATTGCGTTGAGGAGAGAGCGAGTCGACTTTGATAATCAAAAGGAATCACAATTTCCATCACTTCGTCAGGCGCCGGCGAAACGGCTCGCATCGCTGCCCGAGCAGACATTTGGAGCCTTCTAGATTCTAGAAGATTCCAGATTTAATTTAAATCACATCTAGAAGATTCTAGATTTAACAATAACCAAGTATTTTAAACATAAAGTTCAAAGACAAGACAAAGAACAAATATGATTGTGATAGGCTCTTAAATAAAGTCAAAGACAAAAGGAAAGTGTTCGCTTCTCAAAAACAAACTAAAAGTTTCAAAAAAGTTGAAGAAAAAGGGAGAATGATGAGTGGGGAAAAGTTGTACAGCAAGCGGAAGTTCTTTTAAAGACGAACATCGAAGACTAATGGACTTTTCCCTGAAGTTCGATGTTCCAAAAAAGAATATGACCTAAAATGTGGTAAAGTCATTGACATGGAAAAGAGAAAGGGAAGAAAATGGGGAAAAGTTTCAATGGATGGCTATTTTTTGGCTAAAGGAGGGATATCTATGGGGGAATTCCCAAGGGGAGAAATTTGAAGCTTCTGAAGATTTCTCGACCAGACCAGAAACACCAAATTTTCAAGAGCTCAAAAATAAGAAGAGCTTGTTGTCTTTGGAACAAAAAAGATGTTCAGGCTTGAAAGAAGTATAACTGAAAGCTTTGAGATCTGAAAATGACAGGTTCTTGAAAGATGAAACTTTACATAACCAGCTAGACTGGAAATGAATTGAATAAGAAATGTTCTAGAAATGAATTCTAGAAATGAATTCCAGAAATGAATTCTAGAAATGAATCTAAGCTAAGAATTGAATTCTAGAATCCCCTTAAAATTGGAAGTTTCACATGAATGAGATCACGCAAATCGGCTCGAATTTCCCTGATGGTGTGAATTTCACCGCCATTTTTTGTGATTCCAGCTTTTTTGCTAAATAAAAAGATGATGTGAATAAAAAAAATTAGAAAATGGACTCTAGATCCAGAAGGGGATAGACAGAATATATTCAAAATCATTTCTCAAAAGCTTCTGAAAAGCTGAATAAGCCTCTGAGAAGCTGAATAAGCTTCTGGAAAGCTGAATAAGGTTCTGAGAAGCTGAATAAGGTTCTGAGAAGCTGAATAAACTTCTGAGAAGCTGAATAAACTTCTGAAAAGTTTCAAAATTCCCAGGAAAGGTTGTTGTCAACTTTGAGAAGGAAGAAATTTTCTCAAAATTTTCTATTTTCAGACCTCAACCGAACTCCATCCTCGACTTCAGACCCAAACAATTTGCGGATTTTTTTCAGACTTGGCTAAACAAGACATGATTTGTGTGCAAGAAAAGAATTTTTGAAGAATTTTGGAGTCGAGGATGGAGTTCGGTTGGGGTCAATTTTCTGTGAAGGGAAAGGGAGTGACGAAGGGGAAAAAAGAAGGGATCACGAGAAGTCTCTCCTTCACAGAGAATCCCCCAAAGACCTCGTCAATCCAAAAGATTCGGGGTTTTTTGGCCGCCTCCCCGCGAGAAGACCCCATTTTTTCGGAATCCAATCCACACCACCCTCCCTGGGAGAGAAAAGAAGACAATTCTCGAAATCCGTTTCTAATTTTGTTTCGGGTCAAGACGAAAAAAACTAGGATCCGCAGAGGTTGTACTACTGTTTCGAAAGAAACAGATACGTAAATCAGAGATATTTTTGAAATGCGGCAACAATTGGAGAGTTGGAGAAGTTGCATGAGTCAAAGAATCAAGGAAATGAATCAAGGAAAAATCAAAATGAGTCAAGGAAAAATCAAGATCAATCAAGGAAAAGATCACTTTGAAACATCTCGACACTCCATGGATTGCTGCGTTGAAAGCTCATTTTCCGGGTCAGTGTAAATCGTATAGAAGTCATCTTAATTTATTTTTGCCTTGCAAAATCAGCCAATATGCTTAGACTAGATTACATTGTTAGCACATTCACGACAAAGTCATTTTTGGCTCAACAATTTTTTACCTGAAGGCTCAACAATTTTTCTGAGGTTGAAGATATAATGCTAACTATAAGGAAAAACTCAGCTTTTGACTAAATTTCCCAAAAAACAACGATTTTTCTCCCACCAGGTCAACGAAATGGTGAAGATATGGCGAATTCCGGAATCCTTTCTTTCCCTAATGAGAAGCAATTTTTATCAGCATTTCCGTCAAATGAAGGACTTAGTGATAAATAATTTCTCTCATAAAACGGGCAACGAAGCTCAAAAGTTGTTGCATTCAAACGAAATGAAGACCTTATTTATTTGTTTTTTTATTCTACATGCTTTATTGGTTGATGCGAGTTGTCCAGATGGATATTTCTATCAATCTGATCTCGGTGTTTGTTTAATGTACGCAAAGGTGAATGGTGGGTGATTTTTGCTATTGAAATAGACCAAAATGGCCGGCGCCCCCACGCGTCGTGGTTTTGCGTCGAGCTACGTCTTGACTGAGATATGAAGCCAAAAGTCTGTACCCAGGGGTTTTCGGAGTCGAGGCAGCGATTGGTGGTGTTTATTTTCATGTATATCCAAGAAAAATCCCTAATTTGTGCTGATCTTGAGCCATCTTTCTGTATTTTGGCCATAAATAATTATCGCGGGGTCTAATCCATAAAAACATTATTTTTTCTTAAACCAGGCCAAGATCTTGGCATCTGAATAGGAAATTCAACTATGGTTTGAACAATTCTAGGAACTGCCCTTGCAACCGATTGGAGAACTGCCTACTTCTATTGCAATGAACAACAAGGCACTCTCCTCTCAATTCACAACACTTTTCAAAACAATTTGCTTGCAGATCTTCAAAAAAGTGAGTTTAAAATATAGCTAGGATAGGACGATTGGAAATTTTCTTTTTGTCGAACTTGGGAAATGTTTGTCTTATCTACCACTTTTAAGATGTGACCGGCTATGACGCGGAATTTTGGTTGGGTGCTTTTCTGGACGCAAATGGAAGTTGGGCTTGGACTGATGATACACCATTTGACTATCAGCGTTTTCAATCAAGTGAGAAAACAAGAGCCAATCAAAAATAATCCAGAAACATTCCATTCAAATGTCAAATCCAGAAATCCACCAGAAATCCAGTCTAACCCAGAAACATCCTATTCTCTCATTTCCAGGTGCGAACGGCGACTTTGCAACCCTGGACTCTAGAGATCGTTTATGGAAAAAGAGAACAATGATGCAAAATAAAAATTTCTTTTGCACGAGCTCGGTGTTGCCAATGTCAACTCCATCAAACTTAACCACTCAACCACCGCAAGTTTGCTTGCCAGGTGATTTTTGGGAATTTTACCAATCAAACTTGTGATTTAGTTGAACAACAACCTTTGTAGAACTGCAGAGATGGTTGGCAGTATTCACCGGAGACGGGTTTCCAATATTTGGTAGAAATGGCTCGGGTCGACGTTTCAAAATGTTTTATAGGTTCTTTATGACACACGGGTTTCTGATGCAGAAGCGATTTGTCAATCTCAAGGCGGTCATCTTGCATCTATTCACAGCAAAGCTGAAAACGATTTCATTGCAGGTAAAGAAGCATACGGCTCACCAGTTGACCGTTCGTGGATTTAACACTTTTTTTGAGGCCGATTGGGCTGAAAATTTGCAATCAGGGGTTTTCGGGGTCAAGGAATTCGAATCCGTTATTATTCTTTAAAGAAAACTGTTCTATTTTGGGCTACTTTTTCAGTTTAATTACCCAATTGAAACCCCACATCCAGGGCCGGGAAGGTGCGCGGTTACAAAAAACGTGAAAATTAATTTAAAATTAATTAAAATTTTATGTTTGCGTAATCGGGCAGTTTCTGGCACACAGTTTCTAGCGATTTAAGGCAGAACCAAAAATCGTTTCTAAAGTGTTTAAAAGTAGAAGATTAAAAATAAAAGAGCCGACTCTTCTATTAAAATATTTATGGTAGATAGGTGCCGTCTGAAACCACAGCCAAACCAAAAATGACTTTGTTGTGAATGTGTTAAAATCCAAAACCAAGTCTCTCTAGGTCTTTGCTGTGAAAATGGATGTGACAATTTATCGCATGATGGCGATCTCGGCTGGTATCTCGTTGGAGGAAAACTTGTAAATTTTAATAAGAAGTTTCTGAAGGCGAGAAATTTGCTTTTAGATAAATGGAACAGTTCAATGGATTGATGGGAGTCCGTCAGACTATCAACAGAATTCATGCTACGGTTATGCTAATGGGAACTGGCTTAGGGTGGGTTAACTGATGAAAAGGAGATTCAAACTTGTAATCTGAGCACAAAGAAAGGCTAAACAAAAGCTATTACTGGAACAAAATAAGTTTAAGATTACAAACTACGATTTGAACTGCAATTTTACCTTTTGCGGACGAGGATCATGGAGCTTCGAGGGCTATGATTGGAATATTGCACCGTATACGATTTGCAAAAAGAAATGATTGAGAATTCTAATACTTTGACAAAGCTTTCAATAAAATGCTTTCAAAACTTGAGTTCGGACAAAAAAATAGCCTTTGCCTTTGTTAGATGATGTGCTTCAAGTACGTAACATTATTTGATGTCTGGACAGAAGAAGACACGCAATCCACAAGCACAACAGAGACCCAGAATAGACAATGAAATGCTATTTTTACTTTGTACATGAAGGACGGTACTTTGGACACTTTTTTTATAAATCTTCTTAGAAATCACAAATTCCACCAATTGACCTACGGTTTACTGTAACTAGAAGATGTTTATTGTTCGTTTTTCTATCTTTTTAAACCAATCTGGGTTTGTTTCTAAGCAAATTTGAGTGCAAAAACTCGTTAATCGTAAAATTTGATCATCAATTTGAACGTAAAATTCTACAAAGAAATTGATTGCATCAATTGCTCTGAAAATTTAGTTAGATACCTAACTTTTTGTCCTCTTTCTTTTATCTATTGATGCCAACATAGATTTATTTGAAGGAAAGTGCCGAAATCGCGTCTTCGGGTTGTCGCCTATTCTGACTACCCGACTTTGCGCCGACATAAAAATCCAGAAACAAAACATTTTCATAAAATTTGAACGCTATTTTATAGCAAAATAGTAGGCCTTTCTAGTAGAGCAAACCGTAATTCAATCAGTTCATTAGTTCTAAATAACATTTGTAAATGTAGTGACTTATCGGCCAACCTAATATTTTATTAGGCTGTCCAGAAAGTCTTTTCGTTCCTTTTCGTAATTCCGTTTAAAACCAACAAATGCACCAATAAGTCGTTTGTTTCATTAAAAAAAGCCAACTATTTTTCTGCAAAATAAATGCAAAATATTTCTGGGAAATGAATTGCAAAATTCGAATGTTATGAATCGATTTGACCATCCCTCTGATGCGGCAAACTCCATAACTTCTTACCAAATTAACTTCGTTTAATTTTGGATCATCTTTTGAGTCATACGCATCTTCTTCGTTCGTGTTTCTCGAATCTAATCGGCTAACGCGGGTCGAACCGAGTCGTCAAGGACCGCAGACTCGACTCGACCGGCCCATGTGCAAAAGAAACGCATAAAAATTTATTAAAAAATAACAAAAAATAGTAGAAGAGTGTGTTTTCAACTTAAAATTATTCAAAACTACAAAAAAACAAGAACTTAAATGCTAATTTTAAGTACATAAATTTTGATCCGATTTTTCAATCTTCTCCGAGCCCGCAATACTATTAGAGAGTGCAATACTATTAAGGAGAATACGGTATATAGCCAAATTTTCAGAGAAATTGATTCAGTCAATTTCTTCGTAGAGGTTTTATAGTTTTTTTACGAAAAACACGTGTTTTCACTCTCGAATTTTCTTGAAATTCAATCCAAATTGACTTAAAAAGATGGAAATTGAAAAATAAACACTTTTTATTTAGGGGAAACCATAGATTAATTGGTGAATTTGTTGGTTTTAAAGGGAAGTTCGCAAATGAATGAAAAGACTTTCTGAAGGAGCCGAAGAGCTTTAGCTGCTATGCAGAACTTCGTTCCACACATTCCAAACCCATTTAAGTTAGGTTTACATTGGTGATGGGGTCGGATTTCCATTGCGAGTCAATGGTCTTCGCCCATTCATTATCCAGTCTTCATATTGAACTCGAATCCTCGTTTTAGAAGGAGCATTGCAAACCACATCCGGTGCTTGAATGTACTTAGTGCACCCTCTAGATACCAGAATCGAATCAATTTGCAAATCCTTTAGAATTTTCCTCGTAGCTTCGCTTTTGTGAGCCGAGAAGTGAAAGTATCTAAAAGGATACTTGAATTGATTTTGAATGCGTGGAACAAACTCCCGAAGAACTTCATCATACTTTCGTTCAAGAATTGTGCGATTACCACGGTTACTGATGGCTCGAAAGTTATCCCAAACAATCAATCGTGAACCGAAAGTAAAAGTGAATCCAAGTTTACTTAAAAAAATGAAAATTGAACAATCAACACTTTTTATTTAGAGCAAACCATATTGGTTAATTGGTGAATTTGTTGGTTTTAAAGGGAAGTACGAAAATGAATGAAAAGACATTCTGAACAGTCTAAGAGCTTTAGCTGCTATGCAACAGTGACGCCCGTTTCACCAACTAACAAAGAAAGTACCTGCAAATTTTTGTTTAAACTATAATTTCTATCATTGATTCATAAACTAGATGCACTTGTTTTAAATGGAGAACTTGCAGGTAGTCATAAAAACGAAAGGAAGAAAGATGAGAGTGTGGGTGGGAAGGGAAATCACTCGATTGGGAAGAAGTGGAAAAGATGGAAAAGATGGAAAAGGGAGAAGGAAAGTCCCCACGGTGCACAGTGAATCCAGGGGCGAGTCAATGTTTGTGCAAGAAACATCTTCTTTTCCTTTCCTTATTTTCCCACCACTTTCTGCTGCTTCCCTTTCTTTTTCCATTCATTTTGCTTCATTTGCATTTTGCGGGCCCGCTTGATCAGTATCGATTTAGAGCTGATTTCTTTGAACTTTCCAAATCTTTCAATCATTCAGAGAGATTTGCAGATCAGGAGGCTAGGGATTTTGAGTTTATTTTGTTTAACTTTGATGTTCATTTGCTGAAGTGATAGCAAGTTTTAGAGTTAGAGAAGCTTTAGAGTTAGAGTTGAACAGAGAACAATACTGTAACTGTTTTGAATCAAAAATTGGCTGATCATTTTCGGGATTTTATTTACGATCTTTGAAAGCTGGTAAAGCTACTCCAAAGCATCATAACTTTCATCTTTCTTTTGGATCTTTCTTTAGATTTCTTTTATTTCTGGCTAGTCAAAGGCTAGTCACCTAAAAACTCAAATCTTCTAACTCAAAAACCGATTGCCCCTGTCGCGCGCATTCCATTTCATTGGATCTATTTGTTGTGTCATCGAGTTTGGATAGTCGATGTCACGTGTGCTTTCCCTTTCCCTCTAAATTTCATTAAAAAACTATACAATTCATCATCAATCTATGAAAAGATATGCCATTTATGACATTTTTACACTTTCAGATCTCCTAAACTCATTCATGTATGGACCTTCAGCTTCTCACTCGACCTAAATGCTATCGAAATTCAGCTATCGAAGTCGGCCCGGGTAATGCTTGGCCTGTAAAAGTTTGGCTTTATAAATCTTGACTAATTTTCTAGCAAATTTAGTGTTACTACTTTCGAAAAGTGAATAGTTTTCCTCGATTTCGATTTGGTGGCTCGATGAGTGTCTATCGGTCACAACTCTATCTCAAATCGAAATTTCCGGACACAGATTTTCTGATTGATCTTGTTTCGATTGGGTATATTGGTAAGTGCTAGAATGCTTTCATCTGATAGCTTACAATTAGCAAAAAGGAACAACTATTGTAAAACTAGTTGAATAGTTGAATAGCTCGATGTTTTGGGGCTAGGTGAATATCTAGGTAAAAGCTTTCGTAGAGAAATCTAGATCACTGAGGAATCTAGATCACTGATAAATCTAGATCACTGATAAATCTAGATCACTGAGGAATCTAGATCACTGAGGAATCTAGATCACTGAGGAATCTAGATCACTGAGGAATCTAGATCACTGAGGAATCTAGATCACTGAGGAATCTAGATCACTGAGGAATCTAGATCACTGAGGAATCTAGATCACTGAGGAATCTAGATCACTGAGGAATCTAGATCACTGAGGAATCTAGATCTACTGTTTTTCTTCTACTGAAATAGTTTTCAATCCCGTTCCTAAAAAACCTATCTTAATTGCAACCCTTTAGAATCTGATAGCACTTTACTAGACATTCGTGGCTGTCACTTCCGATTGATGATATCATTGGGCGAGTTTTGCGAGGTATGAAAAGAGAATGAGTAAAGCAATTCATGAAAATTAGAATGTGCGTGATTGGCTTCGAGTTGTTGTACTTCGATCTCGAGTTCCACATACATTGTTGGGCAGAAAACTGGATTGGCAGGTGAGCATTACAGTGCAAGTTTATGTCCAGCAACTCTAACCCTAATCAAATCTCTCTAAGCAATGCTAGTTTTAGATTGAAAAGCCAGAATGCCTCGACGCGAGTACCATTTCTCCACTTTCATGCTTCAAATTTTGCACCAAAAATAGAAATCAACAGCAAATCGATTATTGACCACAAGAATAAATGTGTCTTTGGTTTAAAATCAAAAATACACACAGTTTACTTCAAGTTTTTCTATTAGATCGTCCAGAAAATCTTTTCGTTCCTTGTCGTCCTTTAAACTTTTCCTACTTTTCGTACGGTTTAAAATCAACAAATGCACCAATCGAAATAACTTTTGTAAATGTAGTGTCCAAAGACTTATCGGCCAACCTAATATTTTATTAGGCTGTTCAGTGAGTCTTTTGGTTCCTTTTCGTACTCCCGTTTAACACCAGCAAATGCACCAATCAAACTACGGTTTGATTCATTAGAAAGGCCAATTATTCTTCTGCAAAATAAGATTAAAACGAGTTTAAAATGTCTTATGTTTGGATTTTTATGGGAGCGTGAAGTCGGGTAGTCAAAAAAGGGCAACGACTTTATGATGCGGACACTTTAGCTTTAGAAAAGCCACACTTTAGCTAAGAAAACCTATCTTGGTGTCAATAGATAAAAGATAGAGCATAAAAAGTTTGGTATATAGCTAAATCTTCAGAGAATTTGATTCAACCAATTTCTTTGTAGAGGTTTTTATAGATTTTTACGAAAAAGTCGGGTAGTCAAAAGGAGCGTTCAATGATGCGGTTTAGACACTTTAGCTAAGGAAATCTATCTTGATGTCAATAGATAAAAAATAGAATACAAAAAGTTAGGTACCGTATTCTCTCTAATAGTATTGTGCCATACTATTTTTACAAACCCCTCCAAGCCTGCAATACTTTTAGAGAGTTTTAGCAGCTTACCAAAATTAATTTCAAATAAAAAAGAGATAGCATTTTCTCCAAAAATTCTTTCAAAATGAATCACTTTCTTTAAATTTATTATCAAAACAAGCAAAACAGCAAAACAAAACAACAAGACATGATAAAAATTAACTAGCTAAGAAATCAACAACAGAATCGTTATCCAAATCATTATCTCCATCCAATCCTATATTTCCAAATTGATCCTTTATTTCATTGATAGATTGTTCAAGTCGAGTATCGGCTAGAAGCCTTGCGCCTTCAGGAACCGGTACTTCTTTCTTGAATGAGACCATCTTCCGAGCTATCAGTAACCGTGGTAATCGCACAATTCTTGAACGAAAGCTTGATGAGGTTCTTCGAGATTTCGTTCCACGCATTCTCGATTTCGTTCCACACATTCCAAACCCATTCAAGATAGATTTACATTGGTGATGGGGTCGGATTTCCATTGCGAGTCAACGGTCTCTTCCCCATTCATTATCCAGTCTTCATATTGGACTCGAATCCTCGTTTTAAAAGGAGCATTGTATACCAAATCCGGTGCTTGAATGCACCCTTTAGATACCAGAATCGAATCAATTTGCAAATCCTTTAGAATTTTCCTCGTAGCTTTGCATTTGTGAGCCGAGAAGTTATTCGAGACGTTCAATATTAAATGCAAAATACCGCAAATATTATAATAAAAGCACACCCTATAGGAGCGTTGCGTAGTCTAAGTTAACACTCAAACAAACGCTCATATCTCAGCACCAGTACGTTTGTTTTTGCGCGCTGAAGCATCAAATTAAAGCTTTTGTGAGCCGAGAAGTGAAAGTATCTAAAAGGATACTTGAATGGGTTTGGAATGCGTGGAAAGAATTCCCGAAGAACTTCAACATGCTTTCGTTCAAGAATTGTGCGATTACCACGGTTACTGATGGCTCGAAAGTTATCCCAAAAAATCAATCGTGAACCGAAAGTAAAAGTGAATCCGAATTGACTTAAAAAGATCAAAATTGACCAATAACCACTTTTGATTTAGACCAAACCATAGGTTAATTGTTGAATTCGTTGGTTTTAAAGGGAAGTATGAAAAGAAACGAAAAGACTTTCTGAACGAATTAATATTTTGCCTCACTCCACAGATGAGTCCAAAAACATGTGGCTGTCAAGAGAGAAAGAGAAAGCAAGCTCAGGCAATGACCCGGAGTGACCCAGAGCAGCTGAAGTGACTGGGAGAAGGGTGACAGTCTGCCAACAACCACCACACCCATTCCCTTCCCTTTTCACCACCAAATCCATCTTCACTCATCATCATTGACCTACCTATCACAGTTGTACAAATCTTTTATACAAAGTGCTACTGGGTTGACTTGACCAATGAACTGAATGATAGATAGTGATAATTATTGGATATTTTGCCACTATTATTGGATATTAATGCATTTTGCCACTTCTAATCCATTTTGTCACTTTTAATCCATTTTGATAAACTTTTTGGGTATTTTCTTAACTAAAAAGCTCATTTGAACTCAATTGAAAGATTTCTTTCATATCTTTTCTTTCTTTTCAAGTTTTCGGATGAACCAGGCTCAACCAGATGAGGCTATTACTATTTTAACCAAGCTAACCAAGCTTATTACTATTTTGTATGATTAGTTTAAGATCTTCAAGAACAGATTCATTTTGCTCACTCAATAACCTCTTAATCTTCAATTTCGGATTTATTTGGCATTCATTGGGTGTTGTGGGAAGTGAAGGGGAAAGGGAAGCACTTCCTGTGTGGGGATGGCTCTCAAATTGCCGTTTCATGAACGACGGCTGCCTCTTCCCCATTTCTTTTCCCCTTTCCATCTTTTCATTGCCAAAATTTGAACTCTCCATGTGCCAGATGGTCATAGGAAAGTGTAGTAGTATTGTCGTTGTTTTCTTTTTTTTGTGCTTAAAACGAATTTCCTATCGGTCAACCGTAAAGGAGTACAAATTTTCCTAGAAAACTGCTCGATTTATATAAGATGCGCTATATATAGTGTTTTATATAGGATATATTTATATAGGATATATAGTGTTGCGCTTTAAAAGGATGATTTTCTCAAAAACCAAAAGAGTTAACAGTTTTTTCGTTTAGATATTGAAAAACTACGGACATTTTTCAATAGATTCATGCTTTTGGAATTTAAAACTTTATTTGTTTCATATGACTTTAAAAGCGATCGAAAAAATGAAATTTGTCAAAAATGTGCTTATTTTTGGTTAGCCAAAGTAACCAAGTTGTTAGCTAAGAGCCAAGATTGCAAGCTAAGAGCCAAGTTTGCAATAATGGAGCTCTAAAAAGCACGACTTTTAAAGTAATTAACTCTAAAAACGTATTAGTGTCGAAAAAGATGGAAAAAGACGATTCTTAGACGAAAAAAAACGATTTTTCAGAGCCCAAACTCGAATTTAACTGTTTTTCAGCATAGCATTTTTTGCACAGCTCGGCTAGTATTGTCAAAGTCATTAAAAGATGTTACGGTTCTTCTATTCTATGTAAAATTACGTGTAGATTTTATGATTAATTGCTATTTTTCAGCTTAGGTTATTGTATTGTCTTAGAACGCAAAAAAAGATGCATTAAGCGCAACACTGCGAATGGTCTTTTTAGAATTCTCTCTAAAATCTTCTTGGTTTATTTTATTTCATAAGTGTTTATAGCCAAAAGATAGCCAATCTTTTACAGAATTTAAATCTTATTATAGTTTTTGAATAGCTTTTTTAGATTTTGAATTATCGCTAATTGTTTGAGTTCCGGTTTGAAACCGGGCTTCCGATTTAGAAGCTGATGTCCGATTCGAAATCCGGGCGTCTAATTCGAAATTCGGGCATCCGATTCTATGCTTTTCGAAAAAAGTATCTGTAGTCGCACATATTTTGCGCTTTTTGATTGCAAAATGTCAATAAAATTACAAGATTATTGAAAACTGTTGTTGTATTTCTAGTTTAGTACTGATAAACAAAATTTTGAATACCTTTAATTGTTTGAGTTCCGGTTTGGAACCGGACTTCCGATTTAAAAAATGATGTCCGATTTGAATTCTGCACGTGCGATTCGAAATCCGGTCGTCCGATTCGAAATCCGGGCATCTGATTCAAATTCCGAACGTCCGCTTCGAATTCCGGGGGTCCGATTCGAATTCCAGAGGTCCGGAATTCGAAAGCCGGTCGTCCGATTCAAATTCCGGACGTCCAAATCGAATTCCAGACGTCCGATTCGAAATCCGGGCATGCGATTCGAATTCCGGACGTCCAAATCGAATTCCAGACATCCGATTCGAAATCCGGGCATGCGATTCGAATTCCGGACGTCCAAATCGAATTCCAGACATCCGATTCGAAATCCGGGCATGCGATTCGAATTCCGGACGTCCAAATCGAATTCCAGACATCCGATTCGAAATCCGGGCATCCGATTCGAATTCCAGACATCCGGAATTCGAAAGCTGGTCGACCGATTCGAAATCCAGACGTCCGATTCGAAATCCGGACGTCCAATTTAGAACCGTTCTAAATCGGACGTCAGTTTCAGAATTGCAATTTTTAAATGCCAAATGCCAAAGCGCAAAACCTCTATATCGATCCAAAATTTTCTAACTTTCCTGACGCACAATGTTTTAACTTCTAGATTAAAGGAACTCAAGTGCTCTTTATCAAGTAGCAAAAAAAGCAAGGAAACGTCAAAAAAGCAAAAAAGAGGATGATGGGTGGAGAGCTTTTAATCCCTTCCAACTACTTAGGCCCACCTTCTCGGTTTTCCTTTTTCCTATAGCCATCTTTTGCTTTGCAAAAGATGGTGGGCACTCTCTTTGGTGGCCTAGAAAGGGGATGATATTTGCGCACATGCCCCTTGCTTGCCCATCCCTTTACTCTCCCTCTAACCCGAACCTGACCTCCAAAACCCCCAAAACCATTGAGGCTTTGATCTTCGGCGTTTACTTGACCTTTCAATCAGAAAACTCAGAAATTTGTGAGTTTTAAAGATGGTTTGGCTTGTTTTTGCTAGACTTGGTTCCTGAACTTGAACCCATTAAAATTTGTGAGCTTTTGCAACTTTTACAACTTTGAAAACTTTCCAGTAAACATTATGACTTTTCCCTACCCAAAACTCAACCTTTCTTGCGCTCTGTACTGTCTGTACTTTCTTGTACTTTCTGTACTTTCAGTACTTTCTGTACTGTCAGTACTTTCTTGTACTTTCTGTACTTTCTTGTTTTCTGTACTGCCTGTATTTTAATGAAATACAGTAGTTTTTCTTATGGATATTTTCGATCTAATATTTTGCTAGAACTTTAGAAGAGAAAGAGGACCTACTTCTTTACCTACTTCCTTACCTCTTTCCTTACCTCTTTCCTTACCTATTTCAATTCTTGTTCTATTGCTCTAGTTTAAACTTTAGAGGGAAAAAGACTAAAGACGCACTGGGACGGAAACAGTAGAAGACATTGCAATCATCGTTTCTTGTAACGAAAAAAAATGGAGTGTGAGTGTCGAGAGTGAGGACAGCTGCTTCTCTGAGCCTTTCATTTTTCGCCTCTTTCTCGTACTAGTGTGATGTAATATTGAGGAACGCGCGGCTTTTTGCATTACTACCGCAGCATCATAATTACTTGACAGATTTTTTTCATGGATATTGGTTTTGGCCCTTAGCACAGAAAGATTTTAGCACTTTCTCCACTTAGCACATTCAAAACAAAGTAATTTTTGACTTTGCTGCCGTTTTGGAGCTATCTATGTTAGCTGTAGATCTGAAAATTTGTAACCGGAGGCATTCTGGGATAGAGAATCAGAATCCGTTATTAGTTTTTAAGCAACTTCAGTTTCCAAACCAATAAATCAGCACAAAACTCGCTAAAACTTGGGTAATTAAACAAAATTGGAGAAAAAAGAGTTAAACTTCCTTCAAACTTCTTCCTTTAAACTTCCCATCCTTCACAGTCTTTCGAAGATCAATCTTTTGCTTTCTTTAACTCCTTTTAAAGATTTAATTGACTTGTTTATTGCTCTAAAAGTCTCGATTTAGCTAGTTTTAAACGTATAAAACTGAGATCTGAGACTGAGATAAGATCATTGCAGAGATCTATCGCTAGAATCGCTCTTTTTCGAACACTTGCCAGTTCAAAAGGAACTGGTATGTCAATCTTTGTATAAATTTCTGTAATCTATAATCTTTTTAATAAGCTAAGTGTTATTTGTCACTGAAAATCTTTCTAAACTTAACGAAAATCTCTAAAACAATTTGCCTAGGTAACTCTCTCGATCACTTTTTTTGATGATTTCAAAGGTCAGGGTCATTCGCTTATCGATCATCTCTTTTTGTGGCCATTTTACCGATTCTTTGCACAAAACACAAGCAAAAAAATTCAATCAAGCTAAAATTGAAACTTATTATGGTACTTCTCGAGTTATGCCCACCGAGTACGTAAGGACTTGGCTAAACAAAGGTTATAACTATGCTTTTCTTAGTTTTGCTTAACCTTTATCTACTATAATTTTATTTAGAAGTATAATTTAAATATAGTTTTATAGATTCCCACAAATAAATATACTAAACGATACATTTTTCTGATAAAACCTGTGATGGGCATACCCACCGAGTACGTAAGCACTTGGCTAAGGTTATAACTAAGCTTTTCTTAGTTTAGCTTAACCTTTATCTACTATAATTTAATCTAGATGTATAATTTAAATATAGCTTTATCGATTCTCATAAATAAATATACTAAACTTGATATATTTTTATGAGAAAAACCCCAAGGACCCTGATTATTGTTACTAGAACTTTAACTTCCTCTAACTATAACTTTCTTTAACTACAACTTTCTCTAACTATAACTTTCTCTAACTTTAACTTTTAATTAACTTTCATTTGAACTTTCTCTCGAACATCATTCATAAATCATTAATTGTTAGATTTCGTTAAAAAATAAACGCTCAAATGCCCTTATTGACATCTATTCCAAGCCCATTAACTTTTCCTCTCGATTCTCTTGCTTTCTTTTGATCTTTTTTCAAAACTCCTTGCTTTACTTTTTATTCATTTGAAAAAAGCGCAATATTCGGAAAGTGCCGCCCTACTCTGTGCCTCCTTTCCATTGCCTTTTCTCCTCCTCACCCAGCTCTTTTTTTGCCTTCCTCGGGTCCTTCTTTTCCCATTTTAGCCCTTTTAGCCTTTTTATTCTTTTTACACGGACGTTTTTCGTATTTTTTGCTTACTCTCCTCGCATGTTTCCTGTTTAATTCGATAAATCTCAAAGCAATAGAATTGTTTAACTAAAAATTGATCCTATCTATTGGGTTAGACGAAAAGTTCGTGCGATTTTTTTGGGAGTTTAAACTCAATCAATTTCAACGTGCAATAGCTCGTTCGAAAGCTAATTATCAAGAGGATTTAATGAAAAAACCCGCTTATTGATTCATTGTGTTTTAAAGTTTTTAGAAAGCTTCTAGTAGAGATGGTCAGACCGTAAAACGTGCAAAAATAGCGTTTCGTCAGTTTTTCGCTTAAAAGCCTGGGCTAAAAACATGTTTTTCGTGATCAGGGGCAAAAATTACTCAAGATATTCTTAAAAAGAGCGATTGACTCATTTCTTTATGAAAAATAGATGCAAATAATGGAAAATAAGGTCTTCAGTTTCTCAAAATAGAAAAAATATTCCCAAAACAAATATTTGTTAATTGTTAGGGTATAAAATGAATACCGTATTTTCTCTAATAGTATTGCATCTCGCTGAGCCGAGTTGATGACTATTTGAAGGTTTCTAAGCTTTCGCAGAAGCTCAACACTCTAATCCCCCACTAGATCTCATCATCAGCTACATTTTCCGACCCCACATCGATAGGTTCTGATAAGCGGTTCTCGAGATTTCGAGGAATTTAGGCAACGTTCAGGGGGCACTACTATTAGAGAAAATACGGTATAATCTAAATATTTCAGCAAATTTTTACTACTTTATGCTACTTTTTGTTATTACTAGTTTTGGCGAACTAGAGCACTATCGAATCATCGGCATAATCCAATCTTTTTTTGGTTTTTTGTTGTTTGCGAGAGAAATCACTCAACAAAGAGGGAAAGTGAAAAATGTTTTCCAGAACTTTTCCTCTTGCCAACTATTTTACTACTTTACTATTTTACTACTTTGCTATTTTACTACTTTACTATTTTCCTAACTTTTTTCATTTGTCTTTTTTGAAATTGCTCATGGATTTGTTTTTAAAATTCCTCTCTACTGTACAGTTTGACCTTTGCTTTTTGAGGATACATTCACGCTTGATTACCCTTCATTAGGATCTAGGAGCATTTTACTGAGCATTCATTTGTTGCAAATTGTTTTGGAAATTTTTGAGAAGCAAATCGATTGGTAAAAATTTAGGGTTGAATTGAAAAGGAGAATTGAATGGGTACAAAGACAGAAGAAGAGCCGTTGCAAGGCGAACCGAGGAGAGATTCGACGAAAAATGAGGGAGACGATGATGGAAAGGTGAGTTATTGAAAGTAAATAAAAATTGGTAAACCAGAAGTTTGGAACTGCAAATCACTTATTATTCTTAGCTTTTCAAGCAAACAAAAGCTTTTTCAAGCTTTTTCCTATACCTCTTTCTTATTCCTTTTACGTATTCTTATACAAAACAAACTCATTTCAGGGTTTAGCCAAATCACTTGGCCTCTGGAATGGAGTCTCAATCATTGTCGGTTGTATCATCGGCTCAGGCATTTTCGTCTCACCCACAGGCGTTCACGAGAGTGAGTTCAGACTCTAGTTAGTGTTTCAAACGTATTTGTTTCGTTCTTCCAAAAGAGTTTTTGCTATTTATTGCATGTCAAAATGTAGCCCATAAGACGCTCTATTTAATGCAAAAAGAAATAGATCAATAACTTTCTTCGGTAAAAATTATTGACCAAAATATCGTCGCCCCGTCGTCCGTCGCCCGATTTCCCATGTCTAGTGCCTACGTAATTCTGCCGCACCCTGTATTGGAAACAAGAAGCAATGATCTAACCTGCGCGGGATTGAACCCTTGACCTCCCGACTAGCCAGTCGTTCTTTGGTTCTTAGCCTAACGGCCATGGCAGCCTCGGGCCTCAAATCTTCTCATTTTTAAAACACAATTTTCTAGAAGCCGGCTCTGTTGGTGTCTCGCTTTTGGTGTGGGTTTCGTCGGGACTTTTTGCCGCTATCGGGGCTTATTGTTACGCAGAATTGGGCACATTGATACGGTGAGTTAAAATTAGATAAATTAACTTACAGTATTGGTAAAGTTACAAAGAACTTATTGTCTAGATTAGTGGATTACGTCTAGTCTATATTCAGTCTAGATTAGTGGATTACGGTATCTAGTCTAGTTCTTTGTCTAGTCTAGTGTACGAGACTCAGGCTAGATTATGATATTCAGTCTAGATTAGCTGGATTACGGTATCTAGTCTAGATTAGGATATTTAGTCTAGATTATGATATTCAGCCTAAATTACGGATTACGGTTTCTAGTCTAGCTTATGAGATTCAGGCTAGATTATGATATTCACTAACATTTTCTTACAGAAAATCCGGCGGCGACTATGCTTACATCATGGAGGCTTTTGGACCATTTCTCGCTTTTTTGAGGCTATGGATTGAAGCAATTGTTGTGAGGTGGGATTTTGGTAAAGTGATGAGAATAGAATTGAGCTTCTAGACCATGCACAGCTACAATTGTGGCAATCACATTTGCCATTTACATGCTCCGACCATTCTTCCCCGATTGCCCTCCACCAGATGGAACGATTCAATTGCTGGCAGCAGTTTTGCTTTGTGAGTTGCTTACGATTCAAATATTAAGCTGCATTTAGTCTCAAATCACTCAATTTCTTACTAAAATCTCTTGAAATTGTTGAATTTCAGTGGTATTGACTGCCATTAATGCTCTGAGTGTACGTATCGCCACCTTTGTTATGGATTTCTTCACGCTAGCCAAAATCTTTGCTCTTTGCTGTATTATTGGAACCGGAGCGGTCTTGTTGTGTACAGGTGGGTTACTTAAACACCAGTAAGGCATAGAGTTTTGCTTTGGCAATGGGATACGTGCGGTATAGGAGCGTTGGTTCGGTAAATGAGCATTGGTAGAGCGTTGGTTCGGTAAATGAGCATTGGTAGAGCGTTGGTTCGATAAATGAGCATTGGTAGAGCGTTGGTTCGGTAAATGAGCATTCGCCCGGTAAGCGAGAGGTCAAGGGTTCGAATCCCGGCGCTGACTTGACTCGAATCGACTGAAAGGGTGTTCAAATCAATAGAAACTTAGCTAAAAGAATTGTTGTTTGAATTTGTTAGTGAAAAGAATTGTTTTTAGGAAACCCAAAGTATTATGACTCTTTCGACAATATTTGGGAAGGGACAGCGAAGGATTTACAAGCTGTTTCACTGGCATTTTATTCAGGTAACTTAATAGAGAAGATTGTAACTTCAATGATGAAGATTGTAACTTCAATAATGAAGCTCGTAACTTAATAATGAAGATTGTAACTTAATAATGAAGATTGTAACTTCAATAAGGAAGATTGTAACTTCAATAATGAAGATTATAACTTCAATAATGAAGATTGTAACTTCAATAAGGAAGATTATAACTTCAATAATGAAGCTTTTAAATGAGTTTCATACCTTTTACGAACCAATTAAGCTTTTTAAATCTCTTTATTTTATTCAAATAACTTTCTAACTTCAATAATGTAGATTTTTCCATTAGTTTCCTATATTCTACGAACCAATTAAGGTCTTTTCGCATATCAATTAAGGTATTTTTTAGGTCTTTTCGCATATCAAGGTTGGAATTATTTGAACTTCATCGTTGAGGAGTTGCAGAATCCAAAGAGGTGAGCGTTAGAAGAGAAGAAATGCAGCTTTTGAAAAGCCAAAGATTAATTAAAGCCAAAGATCGAAATAATTTCGGAAATATTTCAATTTATATTTCAAAAACAATTCTTTTTCAGAAACCTTCCCCTTGCCATCATTATTTCCTGCTCATTGTGCACAATCATTTACACTTTGACGAATATCGCTTTGTACACTGTTGTCTCTCCCGATGAGATGCTGGCCTCGCCAGCAGTAGCTATTGTAAGTTTTAGAAGCTTTGTGATAATCTATTCAATGGAAATTCAAATTTATAATTGTAATTTATAATTGTAAATCATTTCAGTTGTTTGCTGAGAAAATGTATGGGAAATTCTCTTTCGTCATGCCGATATTCGTGGCTTTCTCGACGATTGGATCAGCTAATGGAGTGATTTTCACCTCATCCAGGTACAATTGCAGATAAGAACACAGATAAGAACAAATTTGGATAGAGAATTTGCATAAAATTAGCATATAATCTATAGATTGTTCTATGTCGGTGCTCGAGAAGGCCAAATGCCCCGAGTGCTCACAATGATCAACAAGCAGACGCGCACACCTGTCCCAGCCGTTTTGTTCACTGTAAGAAGTTTTAGAATAGACATTTAATTGCTCAAATTTTAGGGATTTTTGTCTTTGTTATATCTCGGTTTATCGAATAATGTTTTCTCTTTGATCAACTACATTCAAATCGTTTACTGGATTGCGATCGGTGCTGCAATGGTGGCATTGTTGTGGTTCAGGCGAACAATGCCGGACGCTCCTCGGCCTATCAAGGTAAGTTTTCATTTCAAAAAAAGGCTTCAATCTAATTATTGTTATATCTGATTATTTGAATCTTAAAAATACACATATTAGGCCATCCAGAAAGTCCACGGTTTTCCTTTTCACTTTCAACCAAATTCGAGAGTGAAAGCGTGCTTTTTGTCAAGATCTATAAAAACCTCTACAAAGAAATTGGCTGGATCAATTTCTCTGAAAATTTGACTATATTCAAATCTTTTCCTGCTCTATCTTTTATCTATTGACACCAAGATAGGTTTCCTTACCTAAAGTGTGTCTTTTTTAAAGCTAAAGTCTCCACATCATCAAGCCGTCGCTCTTTTTGACCACCCGACTTCACGCTCTGCAGAAAAATAGTTGGCCTTTCTAATGAAACAAACCGTAGTTTAATTAGTGCATTTGTTGGTGTTAAACCGAATTACGAAAAGGAGCAAAAAGCCTTACTGAACAGCCTAATAAAATATTAGGTTGACCAATAAGTCTTTGGGCATTACATTTACAAAAGTTATTTAGAAATAATGAATTTACTGATTGATTTACGGTTTGCTCTACTAGAAAGGCCTACTTTTTTTCTACAAAATAGCGTTCAAATTTTATGAAAATGTTTTGTTTCTGGATTTTTATGTCGGCGCAAAGTCGGGTAGTCAAAATAGGCGACAACCCAAAGACGCGATTTAGGCACTTTCCTTCAAATAAATCTATGTTGGCATCAATAGATAAAAGAAAGAGGACAAAAAGTTAGGTATATAGCCAAATTTTCAGAGCAATTGATGCAATCAATTTCTTTGTAGAATTTTACGATCAAATTGACGATCAAATTTTACGATTAACGAGTCTCTGCACTCAAGTTTGCTTAGAAACAAACCCAGATTGGTTTAAAAGAATATAAAAACGAACAATAAACATCTTTTACTTAGAGTAAACCGTAGGTCAATTGATGGAATTTGTTATTTTTAAGAAGATTTATATAAAAGTGTCCAAAGTATCGGTCAACTTAATATTCAATACTTCTAGGTGCCTCTCCTCTTCCCAATCGTCTTTCTTTTTGGATGTTGTGCTCTCGTCGTTTTACCAATCATCGCTGATCCAAAAGAAACAGGTACTAGCCAAGTTTATCATCATCAACCATTATCCATTCAGCTATCGGTATTCTTATCATGCTTTCTGGTGTGCCCGTTTATTTGATATTCCTTGCTTGGAAGAGTAAGCCGAAGTTCTTCCAAACATTGACAGGTAGAACAGACAAAACTAGAGTGTTTTCCGCACGAGTAATGCGTCTTTTAAAACGCATACTTAGGACTTTTCTTTACTTAGGAAAATTACCCTACTTTCTGCAACAATTATTGCAAAAAATTGGCGCCAAAAATTCACGAGCGACGGCTTATATACGACTCTTTTTAAAGATATTCATTTGTTTAACTGATTTGGTGGTAAATTCCCTTCACATGTAAAGATATTCAATTTACTCGACGTGTAAAGAGGATTACTCGTAATTACTCGACGTGTAAAGAGGATTACTCGTAGTTACTCGACGTGTAAAGAGGATTACTCGTAATTACTCGACGTGTAAAGAGGATTACTCGTAGTTACTCGACGTGTAAAGAGGATTACTCGTAGTTACTCGACGTGTAAAGAGGATTACTCGTAATTACTCGACGTGTAAAGAGAATTACTCGTAGTTACTCGACGTATAAAGGGGATTACTCGTAGTTACTCGACGTGTAAAGAGGATTACTCGTAGTTACTCGACGTGTAAAGAGGATTACTCGTAGTTACTCGACCAAAAAAACGTCGATTAATCGAGTAAAAATTACTTATGCAAATTTTACTCGAATAGTTACTTACTCGAGAGTAATTACTTACTAATTACACTCTAGACAAAACAGATGTAAACTTTCAAATGACGTTTACTTGATTGCAATTTCTTTGAATCAAATAAATACAAATAAAGCATTGATTTCAGATGGGATGACCACTTTCTGTCAAAAGCTTTTCTTGGTGGTCGACGACGAGAAACAAGAATAGAAAACGAAATCTATTGCCAGTATTATTCAAATGTACACAGATCTCAATAAAATATTTGAGTTTTGTGTTGAATAACAAGACAAAAACCAGAAACCAGTGATTTGGCTGTGAATTGATGAGGCTTACAACATTTTTTTTTGATTCACATTACCTCAATGCATATGGAATGGCTAATTCATGTATGGCTAATCTATTTATGGCTAGTCCATGTAATCCTTCTTCACCAGAGCAGCTATCTAATTTCTATTTGGTTAGAATTAAAAGTGAAAGTTAGAAAGTGATAAACTTAAGCTAATAACAACCAGGCAACTTTTTATTTGATTCACATTACCTCAATGCATATGGAATGGCTAATTCATGTATGGCTAATCCATGTAATCCTTCTTCACCAGAGCAGCTATCTAATTTCTATTTGGTTAGAATTAAAAGTGATAAACTTAAGCTAATAACAACCAGGCAACTTTTTTATTTGATATGAAATCATGAAGAAGCTTTTCGATCATTCCAGTCAACTCAGTTTTGATATTCTTTTGAGCCAAAGTTCTATTAGCTCCATATTTTTTGTTGATATCAATATTTGTGAAAAATTGGGGATTGAAAAATTCACATTTACAAGCAATTCTGATTAAAATAAGAAGTTGGCAATCTTCAGAAAACAAACAAACAAACAAACAACAAATCCAAACAACAAATCCAAACAAATCTTGCAAAACAGATGCAAACATTTAAAAAAATTGCACTCTGTTTAAACCCAGTCATCTTTTAAACAAGATTGATCTCAAGACCAATAAATGGTCTCTATCAAAAAAAGGAAGCAAGTCAAGAAATCCTGTTTGTTGTTGGTGAAAGTGATCGGAAGATGAAAGGGAAAGAGGAAAAGAAAAGAGTGAGTGATGAAAGGTTCCGCCCCTTTTTTGTTACCCCTTAAGGGAACTGTCTCCTCCCTTCACCCCCAAAAAGGGAATGCACATTGGCGTGACTCGACCCGACTGAAAGGACCCAACGATACTCATTCAAAAGAAACGGTTTACCAGTTTCTACAGTAATCCATCATGTCACCTCTCTTTCTTGGGATTCTAATATTCTTATTTGATAGTGTAAGCAGCACTTGTCCGGACCATGTTTTTCTGGGTTGTGTGCTTCGATTGAAAGCTCAAAGAGTTCCTTTTGAGAGGAATATGGTCAACGTTGTGTTCAATATTGGAACTGAAGCAAGATTGTTGCATACTTGCAAGTGGGTTTTAAAAGAACAAGTTTACAAAACAGCTTCTAATCATTACGTTTTGGTATTTGTTGTTGAGAGGAGTGACATAAAGTATTTACTCTAATAGAAGTGCATGCGCTTCTATTTTTCAATCACCACCACAAAATTGCTTCTATTGGAGGCTGGGTTTCTATTGGAGGCTGCGTTTCTATTGGAAGCTGCGTTTCTATTGGAGGCTGCGTTTCTATTGGAAGCTGCGTTTCTATTGGAAGCTACGCTTCTATTGGGAGCTGCGTTTCTATTGGAGGCTGCACTTCTATTGAAGGCTGCACTTCTATTGGGAGCTGGGCTTTTATTAGAATCAATATAGTACTTGTACTGAAGTTGTTATCCGCATTAGACGTGATTCTTGTTTTATCATAGAATCACTCTATCGGTTTTTAGTTTGTACAAGGTCTTCTAAACACTAAATCTACAAACAAGAGGATCTTTTACATTTTTCAAGATTCCGAGCAAACAACTCCATTTCATTGTTTGCGCTCATTTCCTAATTGAGTGTGTTGCTCTTTAGAAGCGCTTAATGCTCTTCTTAAGAGAATTTTCAATTTACAACACTATGACTCCAACAAAGTGAAAGACTGTAGTGGTTAGCTGTTCATAAGGCTGTAGTCTGTAGTAGACTGTAGTCTGTAGTAGACTGTAGTCTTGTGCTTTGAGAATTTTTGTTCGTTTTGTACAATCTAATCTAACTACAATCTAACTACAATCTAATCTAACAATCTAACTTTCAATTTTGGACAGTTAGTAAAGTGGAACTTTATTCTCAAAGTGAACATGATAATCTTGAAGGTTTCCAAGTTGTTTCCAGAAAGGAACCCTAGAAAAAGCAAAAGAACGGTTGAACAGAACGCTGATATTTACACAGTACAGCGAGCCGCTCAACGCGGTCACCTCAAAAGGGAGAAGGCGATACAATTCTTTAGAGAAAAGGGGTTAAGGGAGGAAAGACTGAGCTCCTGTTTGGGAATGAACAAACTGTCAAGGCTTTCTGTAGATAGATAGACGACAGATATGCGGAAGAGCTGAGAAGGGGTGTCGATAACAGTAAAGTGAAGAATTCGAAGGATGGAGGATCTAGGAGAAAATGAAGGACCTAGGTGCAATTTCTCTATTTCTTTACCAGCCGAAAATGGCCGTTAAGCGGGTTTTTCTGACTAGATGTCCTGGGGGGAACGGATAAGCGTTCAGGAGTCAGGAGAGCGCTTGGAGCGCAGTCAGGAGCAGTCAGGAGCGCAGTCAAGACAGCGCTTGTCTACAGCCTACACGAGCCGAGTTCGACCCCCCGTAGTCCCACTCAATTTAATTTTTTATCCTAAATTTTGCAACTATATGATACCAGCTGGGTATTAGACTTGCTTATCGATATTATCGATACAAACGGCATGTTTAACCGTTCGGATCTCGGTTTCTAGAACAGCTATCAATCTGCAAATTGTTTCATTGGAAAGTCAAGAATATCAGCTTTTGATTGCTATTTTATACATAGCGACTTTTAATGAGTAAGCACCTCATAAATCTTATCGATACTTATCGATCGATATCGAAAGTATCAATTATCGATAAGCTTATCGACATTTGAGTATCAATAAGTATTATAAGCTTTTTAAGGCACTCACCTACGAGAATTTACTATATATAAAATAACAATCAAAAGCTGACATTCTCGGCTTTCCACTGAAACAATTTGCAGATTGATAGCTGTTCTAGAAACCAAGATCTAAACGGTTAAACATGAGCTTGCCGTTATCGATAATATCGATAAACAAGTCTATTGGGCATCTGGTACGCTTTGCTAAAATTTGCATTAAATTCTCCTCTTAAATGCAAATTTGGCGTGAAATGCAAATTGAAAACTGTTCTAAATTTTTGAAGGCGAATAACTCGGCGGGAAATGACGTTTGTTGCAAACGGACTTCAGTTTCGGAATCAGCGAATTTTTTTACCCTGAAATGGGGGTTTAAGCCTTTTAGGGTAAAAAGAATAAAAGCTAGCTAGCTCAATTTCCGAATAAAAGACCTCAATACAAACGGCATGTTCATGTTTGACCGTTCGGTTATCGGTTTCTAGAACAGCTATCTGAGAGACTCTCGGACAGACAGACGGACAGACAGACGGACAGACTAACGGCGCTATATATATTAGATAGATAGAAGATGTTAATAGATAGAAGATGTTGATAGATAGAGAAGAAGAAGATAGAGAAGAAGAAGATCTTAGAATTAGAAGATTAGAAGATTAGGTAGAGGAAGAAGATTTTGCGACTTTTTAAAAAATTTCAGTTTTTTTGACCCAAAAACGGTTGAGAAAAAACCCTTACAGACAGACAGACGAACGGACAGACATACTCTTTTATATATAGTAGATTTCGTCTTATTTTGTTTAGATAAACAAATTTTAAGTCTTTCGATAGGTTTATCTCAATTTTGACAGTATGATAGAAAGATTTTCAATTCAGAGTCTATGGCTCAACTCTACCCTGTTTCCGAGAGAAAATCTTAGAGTGTGGAGATGATCGACAAAGAAGAGTTCTGAACGAAGTCGGTAAAATGTTGATGTTCCTTTGCTCTCCATTCTCCCTTTATCGACAACGGTTTGTTAAAATACTTGCTCAAACAAGGAAGTTCTTAGACAATTGATCCAACACCAAGAATGCGTTCGTTCTGTGCTCTCGTTGCCTGCAACGACTGGTTGCGAGGTTCACGAAACTCCGTATCAGCTTCAATTGGGTTCATGCAGGTGTGAGAAGTACATACAGTATAATACATACAGTACAGTACATACAGTACATACAATACAGTACATACAGTACATACAGTGCATACAGTACATACAGTACACTCCATTACATAAAAGCTATTAGATTATTAGATTATTAGATCAAGCTAGCTACAAGAGTATTTTCAGAAGATTGTGCCAACAACAACCGACCAATTTCATTTGTTTGATGAAAACGTGGATATCTGAGCAAAATGTCTGCACTTTGAACGATGTTGAGCAAAAGTGTGGCGAGGAGGCGGCTGTTTTCTACAGGGTTAAAGAGTTTTAAGTCTTAGACGAATAAGAAGTGTTAAGGATCTGCAAAATACAGTCTTTGACCCAGCGTTCCCAGTGCTTTGCGAGATTGAGCCAGAAGAGGTGATCATGGAGACGACCACTACAACGACAACCACTCAATCACCGACAACAACCACATCTTATCTGATTGTTCAAACAGCGAAAACCGATCCAAAGAAAGCCATGTTGTTGAAAAAGAGAGTTAAGGTGGGACCAGATTTGTCTTTACTTCAATGAATAAGATTTAATGAATGTTCAAGCTTAAAAAGACGATCTGGCGTCCAGATTTGACGTCCAGATCTGGCGGTAGGATCTGACCCAAAAATCAAGACAAAACACCTGTCGACTACGCTGAAAACGATGGTAAAATCTGTTTTGCGAATGAGCAATAGTTTTTTTGGCAAATACAATCTAGATTTTAAGAGCTTTACTCCTGAAATCGGAAAAATCGAAAAATGGCTTAAAATTTAAAGTGTGTTTGCAAAAAACCATTGCTCATTCACAAAAACGGATTTCACCATCGTGTTCAGCGTAGTCGATAGCCGTTTTGTTTTGGTTTTCGCGTCAGACCCTACCGCCAGATCTGGTCATTCCCTTGTTAATATTAGGCTGTCCAGAGAGTCTTTTCATTCCTTTTCGCACTTGCGCTGGAAAATAACAAATTCACCAATTAACCAATTGTTTGCTTTAAATCAAAAGTGTTTATTGGTCAATTTCCCATCTTTTTAAGTAAAGTTCGGTTCACTTTCAAGTAAATTCGAGAGCGAAAACGGCTTATATTAGGCTGTTCAGAAAGTCTTTTCATTCCTTTTCGTACCGCCCTTTAAAACCAACAAATACACCAATCAAACTACGTTTTTTTGATTAGACAGGTCAATTATTTTTCTGCAAAATAACATTAAAATGGATTTAAAATGGCTTATGTCTGGTTTTTTTTGAGAGCATGAAGTCGGATAGTCAAAAAAGGGCGACGGGTCGATGATGCGAACACTTTACCTTTAGAAAAGACACACTTTGGCTAAGGAAACCTATCTTGGTGTCAATAGATAAAAGATAGAGCATAAAAAGTTCGATCTATAGACAAATTTTCAGAGAAATTGATCCAGCCAATTTCTTTGTAGAGGTTTTTATAGATTTTTGACAAAAAACACGCGAAAAACACATTTTCACTCTCGAATTTGCTTGAAAGTGAGGCAAAATTGATTTAAAAAGATGGGAAATTAAACAAAAAACACATTTTATTTAAAGCAAACCGTAGGTTAATTGATGAATTTGTTGTTTTTAAACGGAAGTATGAAAAGGAACGAAAAGTGTTTCTGGACAGTCTAATAGATCATTTTAAACTAAGGTATCTAAACAAGATTTCTTTGATTTGAGGCTCTAGCAAGTTGGAGCCATAGGAAAGGTTTATAAAACTAGAGAGAATAATGGCTTGGTTCAGCTCCAACTTCAAATAATACAGCTAAACCAGCATTAGGAGCAAAAAATGGATCATTTCATTCATTTACTTTATAGATTTACTTAATACCTACAAGAGTTATTCCAGTTTCCAATTGTTTTCCATTTATTATTCAAATAAGTGAGCTTTAATTTGTTGATCGATGCAAAGTTTTTCTTGTTGGCCAACTTGAGTAGATTCCATTTAAACTATTGACTATTGACAATAGAAGCCTACATTTCATTCTCAAGCTCATGCTCATTCAGGTACTCCCGAAATACCTTCATTCTTAACTTATTCTTAGCTCTATTTATTAGCTCTTATTGTTCTTTTATCTATTCATTTCTAATAGCTAAAAGCCTAGGCTAATCGGGTAAACGTCTGTAAACGTCTATGTCTATAAACTTTAGAAACCAGCCTTCACCAATCGAATTGCCAACGCTACAAACATCGTTTTCGGAGTTGCGCCTGCCCCTAGATCTATTGATATCCCATCATTTTCCCCGCCAATCACGACCACAAAAGAACCGACTACATATTTTGAGCCGATCTATTCAAATCCCACTGAATTGCCAATGATTTCACCAGCTAGTGCCGACTCGGCTAATGGTAAGCTACCTTATGTCTTGTAACAAGTCAGTGAATGCAGGTAGTCCAAGTCTGCTCGTTTGGACAAAGCCGAACAACCGGAAACAAGAGTTAAATGCTGAGCCAGCTATAACTGAAGGTTTCGTTTTCTCTGAAAGTTAATAAAATGGTTAACTTTAGAAGCGACCACATCAAGATCGGTGAAAGTGATTACTTTATTGAAATCGTGGTTACCAGCTAAACTCCCTGGCGGTTAGTGTATTGGTCATGGTTTTAACTTGGTTTAATAAGGGTGTAGATTGAATTAATCATTAATTAATTAATTAATCATCCAATCTACACCCTTATTGCTTTTTAAATTTGTAAGAGTTTAGGATTAGAATCATTTTTCCAATTTGGTGGTGATCCGACAAAGACAAGCTCTGAAACAACGACAACAACGACGACGACTTTTTCGCCTCTTCTACTTCCAACCATCTCATACAGGAATAGCAATAAACGTGCGTGTAAATAAAAAATACAGTCTAAAGAAAGTGAATACCGTAAATACTGTAATAGTACCCCACTCCAATAATGACGGTGCGGAGTGTTGCGTAGTTCCAATACGGTTCCAATACGCTTCTTTTTAGATCCAATACGGTTCCAATACGGTTCTTTTTAGATCCAATACGGTTCCAATACGGTTCTTTTTAGATCCAATACGGTTCCAATACGGTTCCAATGCGGTGCGGAGTGCTGCGTAGCGACACTTTAGTCTAGCTTTGAACGAGTTTTTCTCGACACTGGTTTATGCTACAATGCGCGCTTAGATATCAAAAAATAGCTGAAATTCAGAGCTATTTTTTGATGCCAAAGACGCATTTTTTGAAAGTACGAGCGCTTTGAAAACAATGAAATACTAAAAAACTTTTGCGACTACGCGACTGTACGAGGGGGTGGGGTACTATTACAGTATTTACGGTATAAAAACTTCAATATAATAGAAATGCGGCTAGAATTAGCTAGGAGATTGGCTAAGTGAGCTAGGATTCAAATTATGAATTTAAAGTTTTATGAATAGAAATTGAAATCGAGCCTGCATAATCGAAAACCCCCGGTCACTTACGGTAAGTGATAATAAAAGCTAATCAATCTTGTACCTCAGTTAACATTCCAGAATTCGCTCCGATTCGCCGCTGGCGTCCTTGGTATATGGCGGGTGGAGAGAATTGGGATCGAGACTGAATTTTAACATTTTTTCACATTTTCTTTCTTTTTTGTGTTTATTACTTATCCAACTGTGGACAGCTCAACTGTGATCTCCGTCTTTTGCTTTCGAACTTCCTATTTGAGATATCTGATTCGAAAATTCTGCTTTCAATTTTTAAGGGTACCTCATAAACCTTGAAGAATCGTGACTCTTGTGTATCATTTGCTTTTTATCTAAATTGATTTTGTTGAATAAAATCATGAGTCTTATGAACAGCGCCAATCGATTCCCCGACCCCGAAAATCTCTGAGTACAAATTTTCTTTGAAACTTCGAGACGACTTTTGAATGAGTAGTTAAGCTTTGAAGATCCATAACGTCAACTAAATCCGGGTTTTGGTCAACTAATTGGTCAACTAATTGGTCAACTCAATAAAACGAACAGCCCAATTGATTCTCCGATCCCGAAAACCCCCGGGTAAAAATTTACAGCTCAATGTCTTCTTTCGTACAGTTTACAGCTTAATCTCTTCTTTCTTACAATTTGCAGAAAGAAAGCGATGGAAATCGTTCGTATCACAGGATTTCCAAAAATGACGGTCTATGATGCAATAAAACGATTCAATGAGTTGGGAAATGAAAAAGATAGAGCAAGAAGCGGTCGGTCACCAACTGCAACAACACCAGAAAAGGTCAAAAAGGTGCGCTGTCAAATTAGGCGAAACCCGTTACGATCGATGGGAAAAATGGCAGTGGCTCTGAAAATTGGCCCAATAAGTGTCAGAAGAATTGTTCATAAGAAGTTAAAAATGTCTAGCTACTGTCTAGCTACCGGATTTCGCGTGGGCATTTCCTCAATGGGCAAATGAAGAAGAAGAGGAAAACTCGATCACGGAAGATGCTGCTTCTGGTCGCAAATGGTTCTTCTTGATCAAAACTGGCTAAAATCCTCAAAGTTAAGCTGATTTGCAAAGGTTTTTTTTAACCATGTGTCACGTCAAATCCAAAAATAACCATCAATCTATTTTTGTCTCGAAATTCGTATGTAAATCCTTCGTTTACTCTCAAAATTTGACATCATTCTCTCTCGATTTCATACAACGAATTCATCTCTGAAGCCACCCAGAAAGAGATGGAGAAAAATTCTTCGATTCTACTCCTTTAGCAACTCCTTTTTTGGTATCTCTGGGTCAACAACAGCTAATTAGATGGACTGATGTCAAGAGCATTTCTCTCGAGTTTTTGTTGAAAAGAAAAGCTTTCAGAAAGGGGAATATAAAAGTCGTTGGTTGGTAAAAGGGTTGGTCTAAAACATCATATTGACAAGAATGTGTTCAACAATGTGTTTTAGTTTTTGATTGACCGTAAGACTTTCTTTTTGTTTAGGTTTGATTTACTGCTGTTTACTGATTACTGCTAGTCTAAGCTCGGAGTTTTTCTGTTTCAACCATTGTAGCCAACTAATTTGTGTTTTACGCAATTACTCTATTAAAACTAACTTTTTCCATTGTTGTTATTAAAGATTCAGTGGTTGTTTTGAATTGAGCCATTTGTTGTTTGCCATTTGTTGCCATTTGTTGCCATTTGTTGCCATTTGTTGCCATTTGTTGCCATTTGTTGCCATTTGTTGCCATTTGTTGCCCTCCTGACTCAATTCAGTACAGCATTCTGATGTCTCTAAGCTAACTCAATACCAAAAATAACATTTTTGTACCAAATTCAATACCAGCTTAGCTAAGCCTTTAGTGGTGAAGCTAAACACTTTAAATATACATTACATGCATTGTAGGATTGTAGAACATTGTAGAACCGATTCTAGAATTGTAGAGCATCGTAGAGTCGCTTGTAGAAATTCGAATTTGGCTTAAGAGAAGTGGAATTTGTTTTGTGCATTAACTTGTAAGAATATATAGAAAAATTGAGTCAAAGTTGATCTACTTACCTGCAGAAGTCGATCAACTTTGACGGTTTATAACTTGACGTACAGACGTTGGTTCGACTTACAGTTAGTTTTAAAAGAATCCTCATCAAATTTGGCTTAAGAGAAGTGGAATTTGTTTTGTGCATTAACTTGTAAGAATATATAGAAAAATTGAGTCAAAGTTGATCTACTTACCTGCAGAAGTCGATCAACTTTGACGGTTTATAACTTGACGTACAGACGTTGGTTCGACTTACAGTTGGTTTTAAAAGAATCCTCATCAAATTTGGCTTAAGAGAAGTGGAATTTGTTTTGTACACTAACTTGTAAGAATATATAGAAAAATTGAGTCAAAGTTGATCTACTTACTTGCAGAAGTTGCTACCTACCAAATTCCACAATTCCTTTGCTCCTTTGCAAAGCAGCTTTCAGATAAATTCTTACTTGAAAAACTTAGGCTAAAGTAGAAATGCTGGCGTAGTTTCTGCAGAATTCTGTTCTTTTCCAGAGATTCTCTCCACTTAATAGCGCTCCCTAGCTACCGTACGCCGTCGCGCTAACAAGGCAAATATATAAGGCTGCCCAGTTCATTTTTCACTGTAACAATGAAAAATATAGTCATAAATTTGATTATTTTAATAGTTTTATGCTATTTTATTTTGCAATAAGGTAAAAAACAATCACCAAACGTTTTCAATATCACTGTTGGAGACTATAATGGTGAAAAACCCGGATTTTTTTTGAAAAGATCGCATTTCCGAGAAGAACCCAACTTTCTTACAGTAATTTAAGTAATAAATAAGATATACTTTGAAAACATAAAATAATCAAATTTATGACTAATTTTTGCTTTTTACATTGATTTTTACAGTGAAAAATGAACTGGGCAGCCTTATATACTCGTTTTGTCGTTACAACGGCGGGGTACGGTAGCTGGGGAATGCTATTAAGTGAATAGAAGCCACGGATTTCTAAAAAAGACAGAAAGTCTTCTGTAGTTTTATTCTAAACGATAAACGACGTTACATTACCTCCTCAAAATGAACTGGGCAGCCTTATATACTCGCTTTATCGGTTCGACGGCGGGGTACGGTAGCTGGGGCATGCTATTAAGTGGAGAGAAACCACGGATCTATAACAAAGACCGAAAGTCTTCTGGGGTTTTATTCTAAATGATAAACGACGTTACATCCCCTCCTCAAAACGCTCAGTACTAAAAGTGAGGATAAATTTAGTAACATCAAAAAGATTCCACTCATTTTATTAATTTCATTTATTTCATTCATTCATTTCTTTCAACCTCATCTATTTTTTTGCTTCCTCATGAACTAATTTGGCGTCGTCCTCTTCAAATTTTTCTGAATGAAGAGAAGCTTTGAGTGACAAACACTCTTTGCGACGTAGGCGTCCATCGCGAAGAATTAAACGAATGAAAAAAAATGAAGGATGATTTGATGGCTCGTTTTCAAATGAGGTTTTTGAAGGAATTCGTAGTTTTTTCCTAGAAAAATTCTCTTTCGCTTGGTACCTTTCCCGTTCAAAAAAAAAATATAGAAATCACTTTTTCGCGCGGATTTGCATCGATTCTTTTGTTTCATTCATTATGGGTGTGTAACAATCCTCCCACAAAACAGAAACCCTCCAAAAAAGTTTTATATTTGGAATCAGGATGCTTTTTTACGTCGATTGATACCTTTCCCGTTCAAAAAAATATAGAAATCACTTTTTTACTAATATTAGGTGTGTGAAAAAGTAATCCACGTTTTTTATTTTTATCTGATGACCAAATAAGACGCTGTCTTCTCGAAAACCCTCGTTCAACCTCTTCAGAAATAGGCCTTACATTAAATTGTGATGGGTCAACCGTAAGGAAACGCTTGAATGCCATGAATTTTATCAAAAAGTTGGACAAATGGATACCGCATGAACGATAACGCGCGACCACATGTCTCTTTACAGACTCGACAAAAAATCCAGAGTGTTGGATGGGAGGTCTTACCACATCCACCTTATAGTCCAGACCTTTCTCCATCTGATTATTATTTATTTTTGTCTCTGTCTAACTTTTTGGCCAATAAACGGTTCAATTCCGAAGAAGATGTCAAAACCGAGGTTGATCTTTTCTTCGCCTCTAAGGACCAAGATTTTTATTATCGTGGAATGTCTTTACTTGTAGAACGTTGGCAAAAGGTTGTTCTTTCGAATGGTGATTACTTCGTTGAATAAAAATTATTTTAACCCATTCGAAACTTCTGCAGCGAATAATCGCTGCAGCAAAAACTCAGGAACGTCCGTTCCTGAGCGATTATTCGCTGCAGCGCTAATTGAGCTATTTTCATTCAATTAATTGGTTTTTTTTGCTGTTTTTAGCATTATATTCCAATTATAACAGATCTACAAATTACGTGGGCAAAAAAAAGATGTGTCATCTTTACCCGGAATCAATGCAGCCTCTGGTTTTGCATTGAAATGTTCCAAAAAAGCTCTAATCTTATAAAGCCGATCTCCTGCAAGATCCAGTTCATTATCACAAAAGCGCAGGTTTCGAAGAATAGATTCAAATTTTGCTCTTGACATAATGTGGGACATGTGGAAAAATCCTCCTAATCCAGGCCTGCTACTCCAGTAGTCACGAATCCTCGGTAATTTGACGATTCCCATTTGAAGATACAGAGCCAGGAAGAGTTTGAAAGATTTTGCATCGAAATCCTGCCAGTTTGTTTTCCTTTTTTCATGTTTATTAGATTCGCCTACTAACATATTGATTAATTTGTCGTCGATAAAATAAGAATAATAATCGATAGGATCTTGAAAAGTGCTGAAGTCAAATCCAAAGCGTTCTTCATCAAAAATAAATGGTGTAGGAGACTTTCTTAAATCTTTCCAACCATCTGGATAAACTGCTTCGGAGTCAAAATGTCAAAAAAGGGCTTGGTCCGCAGACGAAAAAAAGAAAAAAACGCTTCGGTTTCGAATGGGTTAACGAAACTTATGGTCTTTTATATTTAAACTTTAAAAACGTGGATTACTTTTTCACACGCCTAATATAACCCATCATTATCTACGACTTTCTGCCATTGATCTCCAAGCTTTCGGATCTGATTGAAGTGCCACTCCTTTCAAATCAAATCTCGAGTGCTTGAGAAAGGCGTAGTGTCCAATTCGGCTTGCAAGTCACCTACAACCCATCATTATCTACGACTTTCTCTATCTACGACTACGATATAACGCGCGGATGTGCGATGAGATTAACTCAAATATTTGAATTTACGTTAAAAAGTTGTGAAAATCTTGTATAGTTGCAACTTTGGTAGCACATTTTAGCAGGAAACCCATAAAATTGGTTTTTTTTTTATTTCCGGTATTACCTCTGACCTTTCCGATATTACCTGATTTATTTCACGTGTTAATAGAAAAGAAATTGGAATAGTTGTTGCTTATGACAAACTTCCTTGTTCTTAAAAGGTAGGAAGAAAAGACACACCGAATTCAGTTTTATTCATAATCAACATACTCTAGTTCAGATTTGATTTAAGATTTATTATACCCAAAAAAGCCTATTCTGAAACTTGAACACTTGCTTTGAAACCAACACAAACTGTTTGTCGAGGGTTTAGTTTGTCGATCAAAGAGAGCGCTCAGTTACCAAGTTTAGAAGCTGGTTGCTCTGGCCCTTTGTCTTTCCTTTCTACCTTTAAGAAACTACATCAAATTGGCTACAAAATGAGCCATTAGGCAAATTTTTTGGCTGAGTAGGAAAACTTTTATAGCCATTTTAGGGCATTTTTGAAACTAAACTTTGGGGCTCAAAAAAATTTTCTACTGAACCAAATGAGCTAATTTCAAAAATTTATTATAAAATGTATGTATTATGAACATTTTTTATGTGGGTGACTTTTTGATTGGATGCCCGGAAATACCCTCATTCGTTAGCGGCTGAATTTCGTAAGCGGCTACGACATATACTTTTCTAAAGCTTTACTTTCACTTCAACTCCTCTCAAGTTTACATTGAGTTTTCCTTCGTTATTCCTTTGTTTTGCCCTTGTTTTGCCTGTGTTTTCCTTTGTTTGTTTGTTTGTTTGTTTGTTTGTTGTTTGTTTAACCACCTTTGTTTGTTTAACCATCAGCCATACCTTCACAAATTTGAATTTAAACTTCAAATACCGGAAATTTCAAGAGAATCTGATAGAAATTGAAAGAGACCAAGGGGAAAACTCTGATGAACAGATTCAGCGAATGTGCCCAAATGGGAGATTTTTCTCCCCAAAAAGACTCTCACTTGATTGCCACACTCAAGCCACAGCGCCTTTTTTTAGTTTGGATTCGCACTGAAAAGTGATTTCTTATTTCAGATGCCATGAAAATTGATAGTTTTTTCTTAGGTTTAGTTTTTAATTTGGTAAAAATACTTGTTGCAAACGTTGATCTTGATTTTTATCTCGCCTAATCGGCTGTCCTTTGCTTTTGAGTGCTAAAACCTTTGCTAAAATCGATCAGCCTTGCTCGTTCTTTGCTTTAAGTAGCTTCATTAGAGATCAATGAGCATAAAGTCCCTTTTAGACACAATATAAATGAAATTCACCTAAATCTAAACAAATCTAAAGAGAAACCACTCCTCAAAAAGATCTCAGATCTCAGAAAAAGATCTCAGATCAAACTCGGTTTTTCTAAAGCTTTACTTTCACTTCAACTTCTCTCAAGTTTACTAAACCCTCGACTCCTCAAAAAGATCTCAGATCAACCAAAACTCGGTTCGAAAATTTCTCTTTCATCTTTAAATCCCAAAAGAACATTTTGGGCAAAAAAATGGATCAGATATCAATCATATATCGATCAGTTAATCGATCAGATTGTTTTTTAACGATCAGATTGTTTTGTTATCGTTTTCTTGATGTTTTGTATTAAAGGCGGAGTCTTCTTTATGGACGGATCTTGGTAAAAACTTTTTTAACACAACCCCCTGAAGTTTCCGTTTTCATATTATTATGTATAGTTTAAAAAAGATCAAAATCGATCCGGCTGGTTATCTGCTTTCAAAAATTAGCATAAGGGCAAATGAACTGGGCAAATGGACTGTCCCAGATTGAGAGTTTTCCTTCAGAAAGTAAGTAAAGTAAGCATTTTAGTAAGCGTGAAGTGAAGCATGAAGTGTTTTTACTTACACATTTCCAATAACAACTGACCAAATGCAGCCGGTTTCCGTCGTTTCCTTTGGTTGCGCTCCTCTGACAGTGATTCTATTGTAGAGGTGGTGCTTTCATTTCTCTTTCGGCTCGAACAACTTGCTCTTTTTGAATCGTCTTGACTAGGATCGATGAGCCTGAAACTTCTTCATTTTCTAAGGATAACTTGTTGAAATTTTAGTAAGGGTTTTCCTTCAGAAAGTAAGCGTTTTCCTTTAGAAAGTAAGCATTTTGTTTTGGAAAGTAAGCATTTTGTTTTGGAAAATGAAACCATTTTGAAAAACAATTGGTTATAAATCAGAAAAAGAAAAAAGAAACTAAAAAAGAAACTAAGAATGAAGCTAAAAATGTAATTTGTGTCATTCGTCACTCAGCTAAAAAATGTCAGCCAATTTTTCTGCTAGGAGCTCGATCTCTTATCTCTAGAAGATCTCTAGAAGCTCGATATTTATATAAAAATGTGGATAGCCCGGTCCTTGCCTTGTAAAACGTGTTTTTAACGGTTTTTGATGATTTCTATCGGATTAGCTTTATTTTGATGATTTCTATCGGATGATTAGCTTTATTTTTCAAAACTTTTGAAAGAATGCTTCGAAACAACCAACTGCACACCAATTTTCTTTAGTTCTTCACTGTTTCCTTTGAATAAATATAAAATATCAAAGAAAGATGATAGAAATCCGATAGAAATCATCAAAAACCGTTAAAAACACGTTTTACAAGGCAAAAAAATCGCCTTTTAAATTGATTTACAAGCTTGACAAAAAACTCTCTTGTAAAAGCCAAATTATGCCACCCTATAACATCTTTTATACACACTATAAATGCTATTCACCGAAATTAAAACAAATCATTTGAACTAAGGCAATCCACTCCTTAGAAAGGATCTCTGATTGACCAAAAAATCGGCTTTTGAAATAGCCTCTTTCATCCCGAAAAGAATGGCGGAAATTTTGGGCAAAATCGGGCCCAACCCAAGAGTCAAGAGGAAATAATTCGATCTAATGGCCGGGTCCACTTGAAGCCTTTAAAGCAGACCCAAAAATGCACACCTTCGACTTTAGCGGTCAATCAAACGGCCAAAAAAGTCTATTTTTTTTGACTAAATTCTCAGGTTTGATGATTTGATGGGGGATTTTGCTTGATTAGAGCCAGATCAACCAGATCGATCAGCCAGACCAAACCAGATCAGATCAAGCCAGTCCTAATCGATTAATTCCTGTTTTGGCATAGTTCCCACTTGATTGATTTGAGTTCTTTTTCTACATAATTCATTAGAGTCGCTAGATAGGCGTGTGGGTGTTGAAAAATTCCGCCTCTTCTCCCAATCCATCCATTTATTGGGGTTGAAGGGAAAAGAAGGGTCTGCGAGGGGCCTCTTGGGTCTCTTCAAGACCTCAACCCCCTCACCCCCAAAAATGTGACCCTTTTCCCTTTCAGTCTTCACAAGATCCGATTCTTTGGCAGCTAATTGCAAAAGAATTCTTTTTACTTTTTGGAAACATTGTTCAAAAGTTGTTTAAAGCAATGGTCCAGTTTTTGGAGCATTCTGACATCTCAACTTCTGACAATGAATCGAATTTTTCACTTCTTGGTGAACTGACTTAAGTTGGCTATCAAATTTGATCAAATAGTTGTTGGCTATCGTTGGCTAGAGTTGGCTATCGTTGGCTAGAGTTGGCTAGAGTTGGCTATCGTTGGCTAGAGTTGGCTAGAGTTGGCTAGAGTTAGCTATCGTTGGCTAGCGTTGGCTATCGTTGACTAGAGTTGGCTATCAAATTATTTAGCAATATAAATTCTCCCTTTACTCCATTGGTTTATTAAACTTTTTATGCTTGATAGATTGATCATTTTTATTGGGTTGGTGAATTGAAAACTGCGGGCTATTGTCATATGTGAAAGTTTGAGCATTTTCTTCAAAAGAAACCCATTTTGGTGTCAATGGAAAAGTTGTAGAGAATCAAAAATCAAGCTTATATCCAAATTTTCAGAACGATTCAAAAACTGGTTTTCAAGAAATGCCAAATTTACGAATTTTCACAAAGCTTGCAACAAAACTTGCATTTTAAGCCAAACTACTAAGTGTATCTTTTTGGAAATTTGGCTATAAGCCTAATTTTTGATTCTCTACAACTTTTCTATTGACACCAAAATGGGTTTCTTTTGAAGAAAGTGCTCAAACTGGACAAGCTGGGACATCTCCAGTCCTCGATTTTTGAGTCTCACACTTGTCTCACACACAAACCAAAGTCCTACTACGAAAGTGGAATCTGCAAATTGCCTGTAAAATGGGCAGAAGTCGTCAATAATAATGGAAATTATTTGGAATGAATTGATGATTTTATGTTGAATAAATTTTAGTTCAAAGTCCCACAGTTTTCAATTCATCAACCCAATAGCTAAGAGTTGGCTATCAAATTATTTAGCAATATAAATTCTCCCTTTACTCCATTGTTTTATTAAAACTTTTTATACTTGATAGATTGATCATTTTTACAAATCAAAACTGTAAAGTTCATTTTCTTATCAAACTCAACTACAGTCATGGACATAAGTCTTTTAACGTTGGTTTTTAGAACGTTTGTTTGGCTTTTTTGTATATCTTGGTCCAAATTCGACCAATTTGCAAACATTTGGAAGATTAAAGAGTTTATTATCTCTAGTTTTAGCATTAGCAAAAAGATGGATTCAACAATTTATAACATGCCACGAGCTTTTAAAAAAACACAAAAATTTAGCTAAAAATCGATGGACAAAAGTCTTTAATATCACAGTTTTTTCGAGGAGTTTCTTCTTTTTCTGTTTTCTATTCAAAGTCAACTATAATTCATTTTCTTCACCGCCAATAAACACTCGATTTTTTTCATCTCTCACGTTCTGTTCCAGAAAGACACATTTCTGCATTTCCGAGCACTTTTGCGCATCATTAATTGGAAAAAGAGACTTGTGGGAAATTCCTGAACTCTTTTCTTTGCTGATGTCTGATGTTAAGAATTGATCGCCAAAAGACTAACAAACCTTATTGATTCTTTGACATTATTGAGTTATTCTTTGACGTTACTGACAAACTTTATTGGATTTAGTGATAAATAAGGGTTTAGGATGAGATAATCCATCAAGCATTGCATGAAATTTTAGGTTTTGGTTGCCGGATCGTACAATTTTTCCTAGAAGAGTCATTTAAGCTTAGAACAGTCATTTAAGTCATTAGAACAGTCATTTAAGCTTGGAAATATTTCCAGGAGTTCAAAAACCTAACAAGGGAATGATCTCGGCTCGAAGTTGAGAATCGATTCGAGATCTGGTGCATCTTGTAGAGTCCGACATGCTGATTCCGAATCTGCAAAATTTAGCTGCAAACACCCACGCAATCGCTAGGAATCTGGCATAGAAAATTGATTGATTTTTCTCTTAAGATGCACCCGATCCCGAGTCGATTCTCAACTTCGAGCTCGACGATTCCCTTGTAAACATCAACCAGGAAGCTTTTAGAGAGAATTCTAAAAAGGACAGAACGTTCGCGGCACTCTGTATATTGGGTTGGTTTTCTCTGAAGAAATTTTTATTCAGTTAACAACTTCAAATCATGCGAGATATTTGCCATTATTTTGTATGATTTGTGCCCATTTTACTGGTAAAAGTCGAATGCCTCTCTCGTAGAAAAACTTCGGTTTTCACGCAAACCAATCTGTCAGCCATTTTTTGACCTTTTCTTTGGAATCAAAGTGTTGGTTCGCAAAATCATTGCTCATCACCCGAATACTTATTAATCAGAAGTAATCAGAGTAATCAGAAGGTGCAAGAACAGAGCTGTAGGATAGGCCATCACCTTCCATGCAAATGAGTTTAGTGTAGAACGAGTCATCTTCGAAACATCTTTTCTAGCATTATCATGTTGAAGAATGATTTTTCTCTTAAGATGCACCCGATCCCAAATCGATTCTCAACTTCGAGCTCGACGATTCCCTTGTAAACATCTTTTGTAAACATCATTCATTTTTGTAGAGTTGTTTAACTTCAAATCTTATTCTGTATCCATTTTCTCAAGACTTACGTCTTAAACTTAGTTCAATTGGTCATTTCAAAGTTGCTAGCATCACTACTCGAGAGTGTGTGCAAAAGGGTTCCGGAAGGAAACTCACTTCCAGCGAAAAGGTGGTTGAAAATGGGCCAAAAAGCGAACTGATCCATAGAATCTGGGTGTTCCTTCGACCCAAGCCGAAGAAAAAAAAACTAAGAAAAATGAGGCAAGGGAGAAAAATGCCTTCGAACCCGTAATACCCCCATGGGGATGTGTGTATGGAAGGGCAAAAAGGGGGAGACGCTCTCTGAAATGAAATTCCCCCATTTCTTTTCACTATTGAGAGACATAGCACACATTCACACTCGACATATCGATGGCCCATAAAGCCCACTCGGAGACTCATTTCTTTGAATAACATTAATGAAACGAGTTTGTTTTTTTCTTTTTACCGCTGTTAATTGAAAACTTTTACTGAAACTTTGTACGGAAACGGAGTACGGAAACTTTTAGTACTGAAAGTACTGGCTTAGTATAGTACTTTTAGTACTGGCTTAGTATAGTACTTTTAGTACTGGCTTAGTATAGTACTTTTAGTACTGGCTTAGTATAGTACTTTTAGTACTGGCTTAGTATAGTACTTTTAGTACTGGGTTTCTTTTCTGATTGATAAGTTTTCTTTTCTGATTGATAAGTTTTCGAGTCGCATCTCTAAACACTTTCAAGCAAGTTATTTTATTGGATAGATCTATTTTGGCTCTGAATAAACATCAAAAATAAGCTAACAAGACTAATAAGATTCATTTACATTAAAGAAAATGATTTTTTGTCTTTTGTTAATGAAAAGAATTGCTAATGACGAGGGGGTGGATAAAGGAAAAATTGAGGGAGTGAATGGGAGGAATGGGAGGGATTAATCACTTGAATGGATCATTGACACGTGGCCATTATTTACTTAATCCTTTCACGCTGCAAATTTTGAATCATTTTTGTTGTCGGATTATTGAACGTTTAAAATAGGTTTTTAACCCAAAACATCTAGCCGATTTCTGGCTGGATTCTAGCTGATTTCTGGCTGGATTCTAGCTGATTTCTGGCTGGATTCTAGCTGATTTCTGGCTGGATTCTAGCTGATTTCTGGCTGGATTCTAGCTGATTTCTGGCTGGATTCTAGCTGATTTCTGCCTAGATGTTTTCTAGTAAACAATCAATTAGAGAGATTCTAGCCGATTTCTGCCTAGCGGCAATCCGTCACTAACTGGTAAATAAACCCTAAACTGAGTCTCTTTCAGAACTTTAAGCTTAACTCTTGTATTCAAATACCAGCTTTCCCAGTGCGTTTCTCATCTGCTAATTGCTAATTGCTAGATCTTTTCACCGTGGCGCAGTCGGGAACGTGCTTGTCTACGGCCCACACGATCCAGGTTCGACTAGAGTGTGTTCCTCTCTGTTAATGCGTTTCCTAAAACACGTGCTCAAAAACAGCCACCATAAACGCGACGTAAATTTTACACTCAAAGTTTCAATGCAAATTTTCAGTGCAAATTTTTCCTCGAAAAGCTTTATTCAAATTATTATTAATGTTCCATCTATTTTTGATTATTAACTATATTCTATAACATTTATATTATTAATGTCCCATCTATAAAAAAACGTTCCATCTATTTTACATGACGATAGCCAGATAAATGCAACGGAAATCTCTTTCATTGATTTTTTTATTAGATAAAGAAAGCGAAGAACTGAGCGATGAGGAGAATTGTATATTTAAATATTAAAATCTTGCCCGAGTTCGATTTCTTCTGGCTTTGGCTTTTCCTTTTTAGCAATTACGTTTCTTTCTTCTTCTCTCAAAAAGCAATTAACTCCTATAATTTTTTTAAAATTTGAAACTTTACAGAAAAAAAACTGTTCTCGTTATGCATTTGACGTTGTTTCACATGTTGTCACTGATTTCTGTTGCTCGTAGTGTAGAGTTAATCTAAAAATAATTGTTATTTAATAAAGAATCAAGTTAAAAGAAATAGGAGCAAAAAAAACCAAAGAAGCATCAATCATAAAAAATTCTTAAGTCAATCTGATCATTGGAAGTCGAATTATAGAATAAAATAGAAAGTGCGCTAAAGTGCCATTTTGACTACAGAAAAACGGCACTTTAGCGCACTACTTTTCAAGACGGTTTTTCTCTATGTTTTTATCGAAGAGTATACAAAAGAGATTCAAAACATTCAAAACAAAACAAAGCAAAACAAAACAAAGCAAAACAAAACAACAACAAAAGTTTGTACCTGAATTGTGCGAAAATCATTCTTATATTTTGTAATCCATCTAGAATACACTGATCGAACACGCTTTTTGATGTCTAATCCACCAAGACCATTATTTATTTACTTTTACTCAATTCCGAAGATAAACTCAAACCTTTGAGCTCAAATTTCACTCAAATTTCAAATAATAATCGTGCTCAATCTGTTCTGTTGCTAGTGAATATTCTGAAATGATGGATATTCTGATTCGATAACCCGAAAATTGCATAACCTCTTGAATATTTATGACTTTGATGACACAGTTTATTTTGCCACTCTCTTTTCCCTCTTTCTTCAATGAAATCTCTCTTTCTTTCTTCAATAAAATCGCTCAACCTCTAAAAATCACTTACGTAAATAACTAATCTCAAAGAATTTCTCAATGCGGATTTTCTCCACCCAATCTCTTCTTATCCATTTTGTCGATTTCAGATCATCAACGGGTGAAGAAACCGGGGAATTACAGCGCTTTTGAACGGAATTTCCATTGAGCGATGGCAAGAATGGCTCCACCGCATACAATTCAACATGTCAACTCTGATAACAACTTGTTGAGGCCTGATTCACCAGTAAGTTTTTTAATAAAACTAGAGTTATTTTTGAATTGGTTATTGTTTTTTTTTCTAAGCAAATTGACGATGACTGACTAATTTAAAAAAAAAATACATTTATTTATACGAATAACACGATTAAACAAAAATTTTGGTGGTCATGAACGTTTCAGCGTTAAATTTTTAGTTTTTTAGTTTTATTAGGCTACATTTACTTAAAGGTTAAAGATTCACATTTAACAGAAAATGCAAAATGAAAAATTTCGGTTCACACGGTCACCTTTTGACAAGCTAACGCTTCATGTGAAACCAAGATTCCCAAAATAACAAAATTTTGCCTAATTGAGTGTCACGTTACCTTTCGATTTGTTTGGTAATGTTTAAAAAGTATTGCAAAAACAGAAGCGCTTAAAGAAATGCTCAATTATTGACGTTTACTGGTAATGAAAAGCCTCCAAAAAACAAGTCATGCCCACCAAAATTTTTGTTAAATTCTCCAAAGGCAAGTGCCGCGCCAAGCAACTCCTAACTGCCAACTTTGAGGTTCTATAAAAAGAGGCAGAAAAGGTTTTTTCGTCAAGCCTAAGAATCCATCGTAGAAAAATATTTAAACTTTCCATTAAAACAAAGCGTGAGATGATTGCACATTTAAGTGCTGAGTTACATTTAAAATACCGACTCCAGGTAATTATTGAACATCCACAAAGTTTCGACAACACAGTTTTGAAAATCTATTGGGTTGGTGAATTGAAAACTGCGGGCTATTGTCATATGCCACAGTTTGAGCACTTTCTTCAAAAGAAACCCATTTTGGTGTCAATAGAAAAGTTGTAGAGAATCAAAAATTAAGCTTATATCCAAATTTTCAGAACGATTCAAAAACTGGTTTTCAAGAAATGCCAAATTTACGGATTTTCACAAAGCTTGCAACAAAACTTGCATTTTAAGCGAAACTACTAAGTGTATCTTTTTGGAAATTTGGCTATAAGCCTAATTTTTGATTCTCTACAACTTTTCTATTGATACCAAAATGGGTTTCTTCTGAAAAAAGTGCTCAAACTGGGACATCTCCAGTCCTCCATTCTCAAAGTCCAGTCCTCCATTTTTGAGTCTCACACTTGTCTCACACACAAACCAAAATCCTACTACGAAAGAGGAATCCGCAAATTGCCTGTAAAATGGGCAGAAGTCGTCAATAATAATGGAAATTATTTGGAATGAATTGATGGTTTTATGTTGAATAAATTTTAGTTCAAAGTCCCGCAGTTTTCAATTCACCAACCCAATAGAGAGTCTGGATCTGAAAGTTAGACAAAACTGATCAAAACCATCACCTAGTTTTAATTACCTTACTCAAAAGAATCAATGCTGCAAACTAAAGCAATATAACCAGCAATAAAATCTATTCAGTACAATGCGGCTCACCGTCTTCGCGGCAATGAAGGAAGAGCTGGTTCAGTGGGTGATTGCTCGAGAATGGCTTTATTCAGAGCAAGTCCGAAGAGTCAATTCCGAAGACGGTTTGTTTTATCTCGAAAATTCAGGTCTAATTTCTGATTTCTAGCTTTTTTTTTTATTCTTTGGTGACTATCAAATTTCCCTTTCGTGAAGATAGATCAATTTTCCGCCTTCTTGACTCCATGGAAATGAACACTGGGTAACGGGCGGGGAGGATTTTCGAAGCCAAAATTCTGAGAATCGCATCATCTATAAATTTTTCTTGTAAAAACTCAGTTTCTTGGCATTAAGCTGGTATTGCTTTCGATGGATTTCATTAAAATTGTATTGAAGAATCAGTTTAGATCGACGCGGCGTCGTTTGTCGAACGCTCAACGATTGGCCGATCTCGAGGATTTCATCAATAAACGGTGGGTTGATTGATGGTTGATTGATCAACAAGCAGTTGATGGTTGATTTTTGAGCTCACTATCAAGCATTCTTATTCAACTAATCAACCGAATACGACTGATTTACAATTACTATTTAGTTTTCTATTACTATTTAAGTGTCTTTTCGGTTAAATCGAGTGATTTGTTGCTAATTTAAATGTTTTGTGGTTAATTCAAGTGATTTGTTCACATTTTCCATTGAAATGTCAAGATAATGAGCTGTTTAAGCGGTTTGTTGCTAATTTAAGTGTCTTTTCGGTTAAATCGAGTGATTTGTTGCTAATTTAAGGATCTTTTTGGTTAAATCGAGTGATTTGTTGCTAATTTAAGGGTCTTTTTGGTTAAATCGAGTGATTCGTTGCTAATTTAAATGTTTTGTGGTTAATTCAAGTGATTTGTTGACATTCTAGTTTAAAACTTAAAGAAGTTGGAGTTTGTTGGAGTTTTAGTTCCATTGATATTGATAACTATTGATAACTACCAAACTACGAACAAATCCAGCAAAAATGACAAGAAATCTAGGCTACTGCAGCCGTTTTCTTGCTCTTGCAGCTGTTTTCCTTGGATCCTTTGCAATTTCCCTTTCAACTCTACAAAAAGAACAAAAAACATAATATTGTTACGACTTTCGGGCCTCATTTCTGGCTGACTTGATTAGGTTTTTGTCTGCCTCATTTTAGAGAGGAAGGAGAAAAAAAGATCGAAGCAAAAGGCTAATTTTCTGATTCTCAACGTTTCATCAAAGTTGTGGATAAAGTCTAGTTTGTCTTTGTCTTTGTTTTGTTCAATGTTTTGATGAAACAAAGTGTCATTAAAAGAAACCTGAATTGGTCTTAGACTGTCCAGAAAGTTTTTCCTTTCTTAGACTGTCCAGAAAGTCTTTTCGTTCCTTTCGAAAGTCTATATTAGGTTGAAAAGAAAGTCTGCACGAATTTTTTTTATCTGTCTTCGCACTTAGGTGCTCCTATTTTGCGCAGATCACAAGCTGCTTCCACATTTCTCTATCCATTGCTATTGTTATCCAGTGTTTCCTATCTTGGTTGTTCCAGTTCGAAGTCTTCGACTTGCTTGTGCTGGTGGTGGTTGCACTCTAGCCATCTTTTCTCTGACCGTTTCTGCCACTCTTGTGCTCCATCTCGTTGCTGGTCTTCTGATGGGCCTCTTCTGGTCTCGTGGTACCCACTCTGTGATCCGTATCATCCATCTGTTCCTTTGGTTACGTGACCGGCCCATCTGAGTCCTTTTCTCTCGATCACTTCCACTGGATCTCTGAGTTCCGAGAGCTGGCGCATATCCGTACTTCTTAGGTCTTGGTCGAGCTGCTATTATGCCCGAGGAGGTTCCTTTCAAGGGCTCGATGCGTCGTTCTCAGGGCTTGTCCGGTGGTCTGTGTCGTGGCCCAGGTCTCTGTTCCGTAGCAGAGTGCCGGGAGGCCGGTGCTGTCGAAGAGAAGAGGCCGAAGAGGTGTGCCCGAGTTCTCTGGTGATTCTTGAGTATCTTTGTGACTTCTTCTTCTTTGCACAAATTTGAACTAGAATTTCTTACAAACGAATTCACCAATTCAAGAAATACTTTACTTTATTATTTACAAGTCGACTCCAAGAAATGACTCGTAAAAAATGAGTGAAGCTTTCCCTTAAAATTTTAGAGATTTTTGAAAAAGTATTATTCTCCAGCATAAATTCAACTCCATTTTGCATCACAAAAACGATTATTCTATAATCTAACAAACGATTAATTCAAATAAATGATCAATATGCTCTATAATCTCTATTTTTGGCCAAAAATCTTTACAAAGAAGCTGTATTTCGATGATTTTTTCGTATCATCTTCTTGGCATCTTCTTGCTTTTTGCTAAAATCGATCATTCTGAAAAGAGAAAGCTCAGGCTCAGGCCCAGGCTCAGGCTCAGGCCCAGGCGCAGGCTCAGGCGCAGGCTCAGGCTCAGGCGCAGACTCAGGCTTAGATCAAATTCGCCTTAATCGCAAATTTTCCTTGTTTTGAGTACTTCATTTTAGATTTTGAATGGGTCAATTACCTATCCATTAACTGATTAAAAACTTGTCTAAAGGCTTGTCACTGAAAAAGTGACCAAATTACTTCCGCTAAAAAAATCTCTTATTTTTTACCTAAATCCATTCTGATTTTTTATCAAAAACTTTTTAAGATATAGCTAAGTTTCTCAAAAAAATTTGGGAAGGATTCATGGTTTGGTTTTTGAGAAATCACAATGCAAACTTTTTCCGAGAACTTTCTTTCCAATCTAATAGAACTACAGGGTTTCTCAAATTACCCTGACAACTTTTTGGAGAAGTAGTTGTGGCACGCTTAATTTACTTCAAAATGTCAAGTGTTATGTAGAAAGTTGTAGCCCTTAATCTTGGCTACTGGGAAGAATTGATGGCTTGATTTTTGAGAAATCATCGTGCTGGTCATGCAAAAAGTGACCAAGTCACTTCAGCTGAAGAAATTTCATATTCTTTTACTTGAAGCCCACTCTGATCTTTTTGTCAAAAACTTTTAAAAATATAGTTAACTTTCTCAAAAACATTTGGAAAGAATTCATGGTTTAGTTTTTGAGAAATCACCATGCAAACTTTTTCTACGAACTTTCTTGTCAACCTAATATAAGAATTACCTTCCAGCCATTAAGCTTCAAGAGCTTCTGTTTTTCGAAAATGCTTCATTTTAGGCCATTTCAGGCCACAAACAGCGATTTTAGGCTAAGATCATCTCTAGTATTTTCCAATGCTTGAGCCCGTTTACTCGTTTTGTTTCATGAGTTTCTTGCTGCCCCTACGGACCGAAATCCTTGGGATGAATCCAAAAATTCACAGCAGCTCCCTTCAGCACCCTTTTACAGGCACTTGGGATCCCATTTCGACCGACAGAGAACCCGCCATAGTGGTCAAAATGAGCCGGAACTGGGTTAACCAGTTCTACAGCCGGGGTTAATTTTGGGAAGCGGTGACCACATGGGGCAGACAACGGATTGGTTACCGGATGACCCAAAATGGACGCTTCCGATTTGAGAGTTGGAAAGGGAGCTATATCTGGAAGCATAGGATACTAGAACGAGAGCGATTATGCTCGCGCACAGAGAACAACCCGGTGATCTTTTTTGTTGCATTTTAAAGTGCAAAAACTTCAAATTCAAATTCCGTTAGAAAATGCCGCCAACTAAAGTTATATGAAACTAACATAAAAGAACTCTTTTTGTTTGTTCGCCTTCTAGAGCTTCTGTTTTTCGAAAAAGCTTCATTTTAGGCCATTTTAAGCCAACATCATCTCCGTTATTTTCCAATGCTTGACCCCGTTTACTCGTTTTGTTTCATGAGTTTCTTGCTGCCCCTACGGACCGAAATCCTTGGGATGAATCCAAAAATTCACAGCGGCTCCCTTCAGCACCCTTTTACAGGCACTTGGGATCCCATTTCGACCGACAGAGAACCCGCCATAGTGGTCAAAATGAGCCGGAACTGGGTTGACCAATCCTACAGCCGGGGTCAGTTTTGGGAAGCGGTGACCACATGGGGCAGACAACGGATTGGTTACCGGATGGCCCAAAATGGACGCTTCCAATTTGACGGGTGAAAAAGGAAGTATATCAGCGGGCGTCTTATGCCAGATCGAGCGCGATTGTGCTCCCTCACAGCGAACACACAGCTATCTTCTTTTTGCATTTTAAAGTTCAAAAACTTTTGCCAACTTTCTTGTCAACTTTCTTACCAACTTTCTTGCCAATCTAATACTTGCATATTCCTATTATTTTTACATAATCTAATCTGGTCTTACTCATCTTCTTTTCTAATTTCTTTTTCCTCTTTTCTCATTTCCTCAGCAAGATCCAGTAATCTGCTAGCTTTCGCGGCTTCTCTTCCCTTTTTGAAAAAAGAGGATGAATGCGTGTGACTTGTTCTCGATTTTCTTTTTCTCTTCATTCATCCTTCTCTTCAATCTTTTGTGGAGGGTTTCCAGAAAAAGGGCCTTATTTTTTGCCTAGTCCGATACATCGACGAGGCCTAACGGCGCCCCCTTTAGCCTCGGTCTTCCGTCTCTTCTGTCCCCTCAACTCCCCAACCCCGACGCACAACAATATCCGTTTCCTCTTCTTCAAGCTTTTGAGCTCCTTCCCTTTCCTTTTCCTTGTCTTTCCGTTTTCACGCTTTGAGAATCTCTATTGAATAAGTAGTAAGCAATAAGTAAATAAGTATTTATCTGATCTCTTTTTAGCTCTGGGTTCTTCTTGTGGCTAAACTCTCAATTTTGTTCATTCAAATCAATTCATTCTATCATGTTTGACTTTAGATATTTCAATTTGCAAGTATATTATCTGAATTATGTTTACGATTTGGCTAAATTAAAGATTTCAGCCTTTCCCTGCATTACAACCTTTCCTGTTGTTCCAAGAAAACATTTTTACTTTAAAACTTCCAAACTTCTAATTGATTTAACTTTTATTGTAAATTCAACAATCACAATTTCAGCATTTCAGCATTTTAACATTTAAACATTTCAACAATTTCTAGTTTACCTATCTGCCGTTCTAGTTCTAGTTTCACTCGTCCTTCTCCAAGCAAATTGAATTTGTGCAAGAGAAGTTAGCGTTCTCTTTCCGTTTACCCACATCTCGATTTCAAATTTCTACTGGATAAACTCTTCTAGTTTATTAAAGGTCTTGATCTTTTTATTCTTTTTTTTTTAGTATTCTTCTTTCTAGTATTCTTCTTTCTATTCAACTCTTTAACTTCTGCAAACTATGAGATTTAATATTATCCAGTGCAAGCAACTACAAGGCCTAGGATCTTCGCAAGAGCCATGCTCATCTAATTACTTCTTTTCCAAAAATAGTCAAACGAAATATTAGCCCGTGTAAGCTACTTTGGAGAAAAGAAAAAAGAAAAAGGCAAAAAAGGCAGTGCAGAGAGACGGGGTATTGATCTCCGGACCTCGGGTGAGTGAAAAGAAAAAGACATTTTTTTTTCTTTGAACATTAAATTAGTTTTTTTCCTGGAGTAATGAAAGCAATGTTCTTTTCTTAAGTGTTAGATTTTATTAGGCTATCCAGAAATTCTTTTTATACCTTTTCATACTTCCGTTTAAAAGAACAAATTCACCAATTAACCTATCTAAATAATCTAATAATCTAGTCACGGGTCGTCGGGCCGTCACGGATCAGAACGGGTCATCACGCTTTGAAGACCTATAACTTTGTCTAGAAATAATATTTTTGTTAACTTTTTATATCATTGTATAGATGACATTTCAGGCTTTCAAATGATACCAAATAGAGTTTGTTTGGATAATCCAGCCCAAGAAAATCAGAGCCAACTCTGAGCAAATGAGGCCTATCTAACTCGGATGTTGTGTCGCCTGGCTTGCATGGGAATGAGAAATCCAGTCAAGCTCTATTTGGTATCATTTGAAAGCCTAAAATGTCCTCCGCACACTAATATAAAGATTTAAAAAAAATATGATCTCTAAGCAAAGTTATAAGCCTTCAAAATCTCGACCCTTTCAAAATACCCGGATTTTTCCAAAATACCTGGAAACTGGTTGGCTCTGATTTTTTTGGACTCTATTATCCAATCAAAATGTTTTTAGTATCATTTGAAAGCCTGAAATGTCCTCTGTACACTGACATAAAAAGTTGACAAAGGTATTGGCTTTAGACAAAGTTATAAGCCTTCAAAGCGCGACGATCCGTTCAAAATACCCGGATTCTTTCAAAATTGCCTTATCCACATAAAATCTTCCTTCAAGCACATTCGAATTTAAATAATTTGTGGCCTTGATGGGTTTTTGTGCAGACCACAGCAGAAAAGCCGCCTATTGATCTTTGGACCTTAGAAGAGTGTGGGCAAAAAGGAGGGGGAAAACTCTCGTTGTGTCTCGGAGAAGAATCCTCTATGTCCTCCTTTGCCCAGATCTCCCTAAACAGAGATTTTTGGCTATAAATCTTTTAGTAACTAGCCTAGAAAGGACCCCACAATCTGCCATTTTTTCTTCAGAATTCGATTTAGTTCGACTTTAAAGATGAAATTTGTTCTTGATGAGGAACGTTAAACATCCAAAATCCAAAATCCAAAAAAACTTTCACTTTTGTTACAAGAATTTTCGAGTTCCCATATTTCATTGTTTCATATTTTCATTCAAAAACAAAAAAAGACCGCTTTGAAAGCATCGGAAATGATTGTTTTTTATGCACAACGTTTCCAGGCACCCGTTTCAGGAAACCAAACAAAAATAGCCACACCAAACGTTTCAGAAACCTTTTTGAAGCTGATCTAAGATCTATTTCAAATCTTTTCTAATAAATTGCCTCTAAATTCTCTCTAAATTGTCTCTAAATTGCATCTAAATTGTCTCTAAATTGTCTCTAAATTGCCACTAAATTTTGAGATTTTTTTTTGAAAATGGTTCTAATTGGAGTCAGGTTCAGATTTATCGCAAAAACTTGAGCATAATTAGCTCTATTCTGAGCTTGAGCTGTTATTTCAAAGTCTTGCAAAGTTTTTGAGCATTTTGCTGAATCAAATTGCACGTACACTACTGGACAATGAAATATCATATTTGAAAAAACACTTTCGCACTTTCGCGCGTCTGTAACTCCCTTGTCTTTACCGTATTTCTAAATATTAATATTACCATTGTGTAGCCCTTGAAAAGAGCTTTCAGAAAATGTATAACACTAACAGTTTAAACTCAAAGACAAGGGAGTTACAGACGCGCGAAAGTGACGATCGTTTTTCAAATATCATATTTCATTGTCCAGTACTGTAAGAACTCCTCTTTCTTTACTTTTTTAATATTATTGTTTTATTTTTATTATTCGGTTTAATTACGCAAGTATCATTGTTTTTATCGGATTTTTTGCTTGTTCTTGCTGATAACTGATCTTTCTTGAATTATTAAGAGTTAAGGATCATTTTTTCAATATCTATGATCATCTCAATTCCTTACCTTGCCAACATTTCATTATGTTCTCAAAGCTAAACTTTAAAACTATATTAGTAATCATCGCTGATTCATCGAGAATGGAGGCTATCAATGAAAGAGTTCGATCAGCACATGGAGCGGCGATTGGATGGGCGGGAAGACAAATTGATCGAGGAAGGAAATTATTGAGAGAACTGTCCGTTTCACAGTCAGGACCCACTCCCGAAAGTATCGCTCAACAGTGAGTTCATTTAGGCAAACCTAAGCTTGTGAATTGTTGCAATCCTAACCTTAATACAGCAAGCAAATCTTTCGCCTGAGAATCAAAGATATCGTATTTTTCCTAATAATGTGATACTAGCTAATAGAATGAAACCTCTGTGTTAAATTGATGGGCGGGGGAAGATACCGCATTTCCAATATACCTGTTAAAGTACTGGACAATGAAATATGATATTTGAAAAACGATCGTCACTTTCGCGCGTCTGTAACTCCCTTGTCTTTCAGTTTAAACTATTAGTGTTATACATTTTCTGAAAGCTCTTTTCGAGGGCTACACAATGGTAATATTAATATTTAGAAATACGGCATTTTTTGACGCATTTCAGCGCGCACAAGATGGGATCCTCAAAATTTTTGATTTTCAAAGCTATTTTTCTTTATGATAGAGTGCTGAAATCGCTCTGAAACTACGATTTTCGGAATCTACGCAAAAATTTACCTTAGAATAATCAATATTTGCAAAATTTTATCAAAGTTTCATAGCGAAAAAACCACATTTGCGAAATTCTCACAAATGGATTTCAGCCCAAGAAGTGAGAATTATTATTACCAGTGGAAAACACTCGCGTGAAAACTCTCGGAAAACACCAGTGGAAAACGCGTTTTCCACTGGTGTTACAAGTCCACGTTTTCCGTGCAAACTAAGCGCCGCCCCTTTTTGCCAATGACTGCGCACAGACGGACAGACGTCTCTTCGGCTTTATATATAGGAGATTATTGCTTAATCAGTAGCTTTTCTTGGATTTTCTTGCATTAACTACGATAGTGACATTTTGATTGAAGTTGGCGACTCTAACGGTAAGAATAATGCTTTTTGGTTGAATAAATTCTTGTTGAACTGCTAGTGAATAAATTATTTGGTATTGAAGATATTAAAAAGATAATCTGAAACCTGAGAATCTTTGCTAAAGCATTTCTGAGGTCTCCTATAGCATTTGTGAAAATTCGTCAACTGTTAAAGAGATTATTGTCTGTTTATCATTATCATTAAAGGTATTTTCATTATTGGCTTTTTGAAGTTTAGTTGTTTCAATGATTTCCAGCAATATTTCTCTCTAAAAGACAGGAAATTAGAAGACCCTTGCTCATTGACTGAATCAGAAACAAAATACTAATTCATTTGCTTGATAATGCAACTACCGTGCAATACACTGCAACTACCGTATTTTCTCTAATAGTAGTGCACCCCGGCGAGCCGAGTTGGTGCCTATTTTACGATTTCCAAGCTTTTGCAGAAGCTCAACACTCTAATCCCCCACTAGATCTCATCGTCAGCTACATTTTCCGACCGCACATCGATAGGTTCTGATAAGCGGTTCTCGAGATCTCGAGCAATTTAGATGACGCTCATGGTGCACTACTATTAGAGGGAATACGGTATTCTGTACTTTCTCTAATTGTAATGTCTCTCCCCCTCCCTCCGGCCAAGCCGAGTTGGTGACTATTTTACAGTTCCCAAGCTTTCCCCGAAGCTTTCCCCACATCGATAGGTTCTGATAAGCGGTTCTCGAGATTTCGAGCAGTTTAGGCGACGCCTAAACGCTACCAATCTTAATCTTTGTATTCCAGATGAGTTTGCAAGAAAAAGAGCTTCGAGTTTTCCCCAGGTTAGTCAAACGAAAGCGAGCTCGGTTTCAACAGGACAACGCTAAGCGTCAAACCGCCAAAAAGATCAAAGACAAGTTTAAAGAGCTGGACAGAGTTGAGATTTTGCCCTCCGCATCCTGCCTACAGTCGTCCGGACCTACGTACCTAGTTGCCGTATCTGATAAGCGGTTCTCGAGATTTCGAGCAATTCAGACGACGCTCAGGGTGCACTACTATTAGAGAAAATAACTTCGATAATAGATAACTTCAAATACAATCTTTTTGCTTTACTTCTCCTTCTTAAGCGAAAAAACCTCTTCTTGTTGACTCACCATCCATTGTGTTTTCTGCAAATGAATTTGGGAAAAAAGAGAAGAAAAATTGGTGAAACAATGAGAAAGCTCTCCTCCCTTTTTGACGTCAATGGAGGTACTCCTTGAGGAATTGATTTTTCACTGCTATAAAGCAAAATAACAAACCAACAAGGTACACTTTTGAGTGCAAACAGGCCAATGCTTGTAATCGTTTTTATAAAAGCCTTCTTTCTGTCCTTCTTTCTGGCTTACTTTTTTGTTGAAGCAGGCTTTTGCTAAAAGTTTTGATGAAAAATTGAACTTGCTATTGGAAAACTTTATTTAATTGGCTGAATACTAAGCTACAGTAAGTCAGGATAGAAAAAATTCTAGCGGTAACATTGTCAATCGAACTATTGTCAATCGAAGTTACTGTCAATCGAAGCGCTTTAAGAATTCAGTCTACCTGGCTTGTTAAGCGAAGGCTTCGATCTAAAAAGAACCGTATTGGAACCGTATTGGAACCGTATTGGATCTAAAAAGAACCGTATTGGAACCGTATTGGAACCGTATTAGATCTAAAAAGAACCGTATTAGCACCATATTACTGTTAAGGTAACTTGAAAGTTGTTCGTATTCAATCAAGGGCTTTCAAAAATCAAACTGCGACATTAGAACCCTGTCTTCCCGGAGCTTGGCAGTTGCAGCGGTGGCGCGGTGGTAGTGAGCTAGAACGTAAGACGACGGCTATCTAGTTCGACTCCAGTGATTGATTGTCCTACGTTCTTTTTTTGTATTTTCTTGTGTTCCTATTTGCCTTTTGTGTTCTCTATGTCTGTCGCAAAGAGTCGTATAGCAAATGGTAGACTACTAATAACTGCTCAAGGCATTAAAGGGGAAAGGCAATCAGCTGCCGGACTCGAACCAGACAGCTCGGCCTCTCGGCCACCGTGAGGCCGAAGACAGGGTTGTAATGTCGCGGTTTGATTCTTGAAACTCCTTACAAAACTTTGAACGCATATAACTTTTGACATAGTGCTCCGTAGCAAAAAAGAAAAGCAGCATCATGATCAGCGTGAAATTCTGCGTCGAATAGTTTATAGTTCATGTGAGTCTTGACCTAAGCCTAAGCCTTGACCAGCATTTCCAGTTGACTTTCTCTTGTAAGCCATTTCCAAGCCTCATTCCTACTTGTAAGCCTCTTGTAAGCCTCATTCCTACTTGTAAGCCTCTTGTAAGCCTCATTCCTAATTGTAAGCCTCTTGTAAGCCATTTCCAAGCCTCATTCCTACTTGGAGGCCTCTTGTAAGCCTCATTCCTAATTGTAAGCCTCATTCCTACTTGGAGGCCTCTTGTAAGCCTCTTGTAAGCCTCTTGTAAGCCTCATTCCTACTTGGAGGCCTCTTGTAAGCCTCATTCCTAATTGTAAGCCTCTTGTAAGCCATTTCCAAGCCTCATTCCTACTTGTAAGCCTCTTGTAAGCCTCATTCCTACTTGTAGGCCTCTTGTAAGCCTCATTCCTACTTGTAAGCCTCTTGTAAGCCATTTCCAAGTTTTTTTTCCCCAATCACTCTACTATTTTGTTGTCTTTACCTCTCAAATAAACTGGAACTAAAAACCCGCAGAAATTCTTGAACTTCTTTTTCCACTAAACTAATTATTGTGAAAGTCATCTGCTTTCTTTTCATTTTTTTTCCTCTCCAATTTTTCGTCTTTCACCAATTATTTCCTCACTTTAGACCCAGAATTTTAAATAGCTCACAACTTTAAATTAACTTTCAAAAAGGGAGAAAAAGAAAAAGATAAAAAGGTTGAATTCCAAAAAATTAACTAATTATTTAAAGATAAAAAATTTTCATTTAAAATTTGGCATTTGTAAGTCAAAATTTAGCTCAGGACGATTTCGTCACAGCTTCCATTTAGCTACAAATATAATTAAGCGATCAGAATTTCTCACAGCTATAAATAGAGGATTTAAACTGGTCTAGGAAAGGGTGTAAGTTCATCGATTTACTAAAACTTTGTTTTTATTCGAAATTCTTTATTCTTTATTCTTGATTCTAAATTCTTTATTCTTTATTCAAATTCTTACTCATGAAACACTATCGCTTAAGGGCAATGTCGTCCAGATTGTGCTGGATGTAAGTTTTAAAACTAGAAGCTGATTGTCTTTCTAGAATCTGATTGTCTTATTCAATCACAAAAACACTAGAGCCTAAATAGGATTCCAATTCCAATAGAATTCTGCTTGAGTTGAAAAATTTGAACCAGCTTGAACCAGCTTGAATAGGACTTAATGCCCTAAAGCATTCAATCCGATTTTGTGCTTTTTGTGCTCTATCTTTCACCTAGTGACACAAAAATAGGTTTCCTTAGCTAAAGTGTGTCTAAAGTCTCTTTTCTAAAGGTAAATTGTCCGCATCATCAAGTCGTCGCTCTTTTTTGACTACCCGACTTTGCATTTCCAAAAAAATTCAAACCTAAGGCATTTCAAACCCATTTTAATGTTATTTTGCAGACAAATAGTTCTGTTCTATTTGCTGATTTGATTCTACTGAAGAAAATCAGCAGTAAAATCTTCAGTAGAATCAAATCAGAGCCAACGCTGAGTAAATGAGGCCTATCCAACTCGGGTATCGTGTCGCCTGGTTTGCACGGAAATGAAAAATCCAATTAAGCTCTATTTGGTATTATTTGAAAGCCTGAAATGTCCCCTGTACAATGATATAAAAGGTTAACAAAAGTATGATCTCTAGACAAAGTTATAAGCCTTCAAAGCGCGACGATCGGTTCAAAATACCCGGATTCTTTCAAAATTCGAGTATTTTGTTCAAGAAACTACTCAAGAACCGACATTTTAAATCCGTTTTAATGCTTTAACGCTTTAACGCTTTAACCCTTTAATGCTATTTTGCAGAAAAAGAATGAAACAAACCGTAGAAATAAATTTCGAATGAAACAAACTATCAGAGAATCAATTAGTGTTGTTGGTTTTAAACGAAAAGACAAAAAGGAACGAAAGGACTTTTTCAGCAACAATGATGATTCCCCAAATGATCCAAATGATTCCCCAAATCCAAAAAATAAGAACACAAGTCAAATTTCCCATTTTCATAATCATTTCTATTTATATCCCTTCTCATTGACTGTTTTGAAGAGAAGAGGTGTGAAGTGGAGGGAAAAGTGAGGAGACTCCAAAATGGAGAACTCTAAAAAATGGAGAACTCTCAAAAAAAAGGCAGAGACGGGAAAATGAGTCCTTTTTGCATCCTCCTCTTCTTTTTCGCCTCCTCCTCTTCTTTTTCGCCTCCATTTTTGGACTCATTCGTGGATATTTGCGTCATCGGGTAGAAATTGAGATTTTCTCCGTTGTTTTGCAAAGAGAAATTTTTTCGATCGGCTAATTTAGCCCGGTAACCCGGCAATAATTTCCTGAATATTCACAAATGGAAACTTTTCACTTCGAAAGCAAAGTTAATCCTTTATTTATGAGTGTTTTTAGCCAATTTTCCTTTTCATTTCGTTTATCTTTCATTTGATTTATTGTAAATACAAAATATTATTTAAGAAATTGCTAGGGGAAGTTTATAATGTTGCAAAATGGACAATGTTGTCAGATGCACATTTTTGTAAGATGTACAATGTTGTAAGATGTACAATGTTGTAAACAAATCCGATTTCAAAGCTTATTGCAAAGCAAAGCAAAGCTACGATTGCAAACTATTGTTTCTCCTGAAACTGGCTGTCAGCTATACACTTTCAAAGTTTAATGTACAATGTTGTAAGATGTACAGTACTGGACCTAGAAATATCATATTTGAAAAACGATCGTCACTTTCGCGCGTCTGCAACTCCCTTGTCTTTGAGTTTAAACTATTAGTGTTATACATTTTCTAAAAGCTCTTTTCAAGGGCTACACAATGGTAATATGAATATTTAGAAATACGGTAAAGAAAAGGGAAGTTACAGACGCGCGAAAGTGCGAAAGTGTTTTTTCAAATATGATATTTCATTGTCTAGTAGTGTAGAATGTTGTAAGATGTACAATGTTATAAGATGGACAATGTTATAAGATGGACAATGTTGTAAGATGTACAATGTTGTAAGATGTACAATGTCGTAAGATGTACAATGTTGTAAAATGTACAATGTTGTAAGATGTACAATGTTGTACAGCTAAACTTTGCTGAAAGGAACGTTTCATAGGGACAAGGAGGGGTGGAGCTCAATTTGAGGCCATAAATTGAATTAAAGAAACTTTGAAAGTGTATAGCTGACAGCCAGTTTCCGGAGAAACAATTGTTTGCAATCCTAGCTTTGCTTTGCTTTGAAATAAGCTTTGAAATCGGATTTGTTTCTCAATTTACTTGAAAATGACGTTTAATTCTTAGAATTCTAGATAAAAACCCCATTTTACCTCTTTCAACATCCCACTTTTCTACTTAAATTCAAAAATGTTTTTCCAAAAACATTCACAAGCACCACTTTGGAATATTTTTGTAATTTGCTGGCTCTTTCTGTATTTCTTTTCTTTCTATTTCTTTTCTTTTTTCATTCGTTTCCCACGGGCTCGAGTTTTTAAAATCCTCTAAAGTGCACCTGGAGATTCGAAGAGAAATATCGAATTCATCTTGGGAAACACAACAATTTCCGTTTGAGGAAAGCTGAACAGCAAAATGAGAAGGAAAGCTTTCTTGTTATTGCTAAATAAAGGAAAATTGTTTAAGATTTACTTATATTAGGTTATTCGGATATAAACGAGTGTTTGCACTGCTTAAGGAAGCCATTTCCCGCATCTAATCGTCTTTCCAATGGCGTGGAGATGCTCATCAATAGTAGAATTTGAACATAGAAACTGTTGAGCAAGTTCACGCGTCGTTTGACATGGATCCGATTCCATTGCAGCCCTCAAAGTATCGTTGTCTATCGCTTGAGGTAGACACGATATTCTTGACGAGAGTGTTCATGATCCTCGAGACTTTCATCACCATTCCAAAAGCGTTAGAACCAGGCTCGGCATCGGCATTCGGACTATGCATCTGCCACTGGTTATTTGATGCAGAACTCAGCGCCGATTCCAAATCTGCTTTCCGTTTCTGCTATGGAGCACTCTGTTATAAGCGTTGTCACTTTGACAGTGTCACTTTCACCATTTCATCAACGATTTTGTAATCAATGTCAAAGTGTGCTTGCTGTCAAGGTGACAATGCTTATAACTTTTGACAAAGTGCTCCATAGCAGAAACAGAAAGGAGATTCGGAATCGGCGTTGAATTCTGCGTCGAATAACCCGTGGCACATGTCATTTGGCCCACGCCAAATGGCAAATGGCAGTTGACATCCCCTTGTCAGCCGTTTTTGAAACCCGTGCATGAAGCTTTTATGCCAACGTTGGTACTTTGACTGACTTGACTTTCCGCGTAAAATTAGACCAAATTGAAAAGCTGAAAAGGCCTCACATAGTGAAATAATCAAGTTATCGCTTAGATAATAATCAAGTTTCGCTTAGATTCCGCTACTTTGAGGCGAACTGATTTTTGGTTGCGTAGCAGACTGAAATTAGCTTCTCTTGTTCTAACCTCACAATAAAACTTAATTTTAGGCCTTAGCTATGCAATCCACAGCCTTATATAATCCAGGTAGAGCAGTTATTTTGAACCGAATTACCCAGCTTTACTAACTTGTGAGAAACTAACAGGATAGAATCAGAAAAACTTAGTAGACGAGCTAAAGTATAAGATAATTTACAATATTACAATATTACAATATAATATTTATATATAATACATTTATTTATATATATTTATATATGTCGTAGCCGATTATGAATGAGTGGGTCTAGGAGCGTCCAACCATTAATTATTTAGTATCATTCAACGCAGAATCATTAATAATTATGTTAAATTTTTTAAATTAGAAAGATTGGATAAAAAGAAAAAAAATTATGGGGCCTCAAAGTTTCCTCTTGAACAAACAGTTTTTTTTGCTCTAATTTTTTTTCTTTTTATCAAATCTTGCTAATTTTAAAAATTTAAAATAATTATTAATGATTCTGCGTTGAATGATACTAAATACTTAATGGTTGGACGCTCCTAGACGCACTCATTCATAATCGGCTACGGGGGTCCCGCCGATTTTGAATGAAACGTTGTAGCGCCGGCAATTTTTAACCTAACCTCACAAATTTGGTACCAATCGACGCAGAATTCAATTAGCTACAAGATGATATAATATTGTCCTCATACATTAAAGGGTTGCTCTACTAGAAAGATTTGCCAAAAAATTTCATTCATAATCGGCTACGACAGATATATATTTATATATAATATAATATAATCTTACAATTTAATACAAAAGCAGGCAAAAATCAGTTTTTGAATAAAACTCTTGTTTCATCGCTCTTTGATTCCTATTTTCTTTAGTCACTTTGCATCACCACTCAACAACTTTGTATCAAGATAAGAGTGGTTCGATTTCCTGTTCTCTATCCCAAAAACCCTTCATCTAGAACCTCTCCCGCCCTCATCTCCCAACTCTAAATGAGGCACTTATTTTCCGAGGAGGTGGAGGACGCGGCAGAATATAGAGAAAGAGAGAGAAGAAATTGCGTGGTTCCCTCTTCCTCTGGTTTTCATTTCCCATCGGGACTCCCTCTTTCTTCCATTTCTCAGAGACTTGGATCAGTCCATCCCTATCTTCATCATCATTCATTCATTCAGTCATCTATCGCCCCAACTTTGTTCCCCTCTCTTCAGTCACTTACTCGGTCACTGAGGATCCAATTACATTTTTCTTTTCTCTCGTCTTCATTTTTGTTATCTTTGAGGTCAAAACCTATTGTTGAATAATCATAAAACGGCTTTAGAAACGAAGTTTTATTTAAAAAGGATTCTTCTTAATTCAGAAGGATTCTTTTAATTCAGCAGGATTCTTTTAATTTAGAAGGATTCTTTAAATTTAGAAGGATTCTTTTAATTCAAAAGGATTCTATAAATTTAGAAGGATTCTTTTAATTCAAAAGGATTCTTTTAATTCAGAAGGATTCTTTAAATTTAGAAGGATTCTTTTAATTCAAAAGGATTCTTTTAATTTAGAAGGATTCTTTTAATTCAAAAGGATTCTTTTAATTCAAAAGGATTCTTTAAATTCAGAAGGATTCTGTAAATTTAGAAGGATTCTTTAAATTCAAAAGGATTCTTTTAATTTAGAAGGATTCTTTAAATTCAGAAGGATTCTTTAAATTTAGAAGGATTCTTTAAATTTAGAAGGATTCTTTTAATTCAAAAGGAGTCTTTTAATTCAGAAGGATTCTTTCAGTTCTAACGTTGTAAAGTCAAGTCCTATAGCCTAACTTGAGTCTTATGGCCTAACCAAACCAAGTTTATCTTTACTTCTAACTGTTCGACTTGAAAATCTAAAAAACAAAAGGTTTAACTATCAGAGAATCTAGTCTAAACCATTTTTTATGTAAGCAATCCCATAAATCCACACAAAATGAGCTCCTTTCATCTCCTTCATCCTTTTTTTCCCTCATTTCCCATCTCCATTTATTGCAATTTTCGAGATTTCTAGCCATTTTCAAGAAAAGCCTTTTCAAAAAGCTCACAGAAATATCGATAAGCTAAAGCTTGAAATAGATTTTATATGTAAAACAATAAGTTCTCTCATCAAAGAAATTACTTCAGATTTAAAACATTGCAGTAATTTGCTCAGATTTTCTCTGAGTAATCAAAAAGTCGCTTCGAATTTTGCTTTTCCATACTTCGAAACTTCAATCTTCGTTATAATATTACAAATTTTTAAAAACAATTGCTTCTAATTGCTTTTTCTGTTTCCTTTTCTGTTTCCTTTTTCTGTTTCCTTTTTCTGTTTCCGTTTTCCTCTAAATCACATTTTTGTACGATTAATGAGAGGTTTTTTTTTGAGAAATTCGGCTCAAAAGCACCCGCCCCTTTTTTGCCTCAAAAAGGGCAATCGGCGGCAGTCGGCCGAAAGCGAAAATACCCCATTTCACTCATGACATTTTGACAAAGTTTTCAATTCAAACGACTTTTCCCAACATTTCGCTAGATTCAGAAATGTTTCTCTTGTATTTGTAAATATTTTTTGCCTTCAAAAAGGCAACTAAATGACGGTGGAGATGGCGGCAAAGAAAAGCGTCTCCGCAACGACGGGCGGGATGAAAAAACGAAAGAAATCCCACATCTACAGGTGGTTGGTGATATCGATGGATTATTGTTGATCTTCAATTGGTTCCTTTTACTTGAGTAAATGACTGAATTTGTTCCTTTTACTTGCCATCGATTGACCATCGTCTTTAGCCAAACTATTGGGTTGATGGAAAGGTCCTTCCCGATTTTTTGAGAGAGTACCTTAAATTTGTCGGTTTTTACCAATCGATCCGTCTTGAATTCAGCTTTAGGATGAGCTATAAAACGTCAAAATTGGACAAATTTAAGGCACTCTCCCAAAAAATCGGAAAGGACTTTTCCATCAACCCAATATTTCCCTTCCAGCTCGTCTAAAAACGTTCAAAGGCAACAGATTTACTTAAGTTAAAGGTCAAAATGAAGAGAAATGTTTGAGGATCATTTATCTGTAAACAAATTAACGAAATATTGCGTCTGAAGAAAGTTTATAATGTTTTAACATAAGAAACTTCCCCGGAAATTTCCCCGGATGAAAAAACGAAAGAAATCCCACATCTACAGGTGGTTGGTGATATCGATGGATTATTGTTTCGAAAAGATCTTCAATTGGTTCCTTTTACTTGAGTAAATGACTGAATTTGTTCATTTTACTAGCCATCGATTAGCCAAACTATTGGATTGATGGAAAAGTCCTTTCCGATTTTTTGGAAGAGTGCCTTAAATTTGTCCAATTTTGACGTTTTATAGCTCATCCTAAAGCTGAATGCAAGACGGATCGATTGGTAAAAACCGTTTTAAGATATCTCTTTTCTAAAAGTTTTTACAGCTATTTTAGTAAAGGGCGGCAGAGCCAAAAAATGGCTGTTTTCACCTTTCGTTAGTTTTCCGTGCAGAAACCTAGGCTAAAAACATGTGTTTCGTGATCAGCGTCAAAAATAACCCCTAGACACGCATTTTCAGAATCTTAGCAAAAAAATTTTTGAATTTGACTTTTCCATCAACCCAATGAATACTCATTTTATCAGAAAAGATGTTCTGAATCTGAAAAAGTAGGTCTTCCGTGTACCAGATGTACAAGCTTTTTAAAAATAGCCTTAAAGCTCATGATTTTTGAGTTTTTAACAGTTTTTAACAACAATAACAGAATGACTGAATACTTTTATAAGAATTAAACTAAATCTAACATCTATGGCTATCAAAATCAAACAAAACGGCTAATAAAATAGAATTGAGTGATAATTTGGCAAAACAACAAACAAAACAACAAAATGTTTAGTCTGTACTTTGCACTTTGTTGGCTATAAGTTGAGGTTTTTAGTTAGTTTATGTGTTCTTTGCATAAGATTTTATCATCAGATGATTGGAATCTAAAATCTTATTGCTAAAATGCATTACACCAAAGAAAAACAAATCAAACATCGTTCAAAGAACCAGTGATCAGTGATCTCATTGACTCAACACCAGTGATCTCGTTGACTCAGCACCAGTGATCTCATTGACTTAACACCAGTGATCTCATTGACTTAACACCAGTGATCTCATTGAACAGTCAAAATCACTATTAAAAGAATCAGAAAACAGCTTACAGGCAAATCCTATGGATAATAAGTAATATAAGTAACGAAATTAGGTTTTAAATAGTAAATTTAAACGGTAAATTTGCAGGGTTCAAGCCTCGGATGGTCATTTCTTCGAGAAAATCACGGCGGCGATGGATGTGGACGAGCCAGTCGATGACGAGCTTTACACAATCAAAAACCTCACCATCTCCGCTGAGCAAAGAAAGCTGATGGAGGTAGATTGCGAGTCTTTTTTGTTTATTAACCTATCATTCACTTTTTCCAGATAGTCCCACTTGAGGTAAGTGCTAGAGTGAAAAGATCAGCTCTCTCTCCTACTAAAGCCTTCCAAATGATTCTCTCCGACTTCTACCGCTTTTTTTTGTTTTGTTTTGAAGATTTATTTGATTTTCTTCTTTTTTTGGATAAGTTTTGTCTAACAATGAGATTGCTGTGTGCAAAAGATTTTTTAGATACAAAAGATTTAGCAATAAGGTCTTTCTAAATGGGTGAAATGTTAGCGATTCAGTGGTAAAGCAGCTAGTCTTGAAGTTGAGTACCATAAGTCTAATAGAAGTCTAATAGAATTCTAATTCTAATAGAAGTCTAATAGGAATTCTAATTCTAATAGAAGTCTAATAGAATTCTAATTCTAATAGAACTCTAATAGAAGTCTAATTAGAATTCTAATTCTAATAGAAGTCTAATAGGATTCTAAGTCTAATAGAAGTCTACTAGAATTCTAATTCTAATAGAAGTCTAATAGGATTCTAAGTCTAATAGAAGTCTACTAGAATTCTAATTCTAAGAAGTCTAATAGGATTCTAAGTCTAATAGAAGTCTACTAGAATTCTAATTCTAATAGAAGTCTAATAGAAAAGTCAGCTCTTCTGCTTTCCAATGTCTCTCTAAAATCCTTTCTCGTTACAGTATAACCAAATTTTTAAGAGCTCAAAAACGGGTGTTTTTGTTGGATTTTCATCGGGTTTTCAACGTCATTAAGCTTTTTTTTAGTTTATAAGCCTTTGAAGCCTTTTAAGCCTTTGAAAGTGTTTAAAAAGTTAAGCATTTTGCTATTTCAGACTTGACAAATCAGAAAAAATGAAAATTGTTATGATATTTTTGAGCTTTGGCCAACTTTAAGGAAGTGACAGAACTCTTAGCAGCTTTGGCCAACTTTAGGGAATTGACAGAACTCTTAGCAGCTTTGGCCAACTTTAGGGAAGTGACAGAACTCTTAGGAGCTTTGGCCAACTTTAAGGAAGTGACAGAACTCTTAGCAGCTTTGGCCAACTTTAGGGAATTGACAGAACTCTTAGCAGCTTTGGCCAACTCTAGGGAAGTGACAGAACTCTTAGCGCACCGTGTATTAGGTTGGTGAGTAAATCTTTTTGTTCCTTTTCATGCTTCCGTGAAGATTCACCAATTCAACTGCGGTTTATTTCAATATTATTTTACAGAAAAATAATTGTTCTTTCTAATGAAACAAATCGTAGTTCAATTTGTTGGTTTTAAACGGAACAAAAAGACTTTTTGGACAGCCTAATATGCGAATTTCAGTCAAACCGAAAACGTATACCGTTTAGGACATTCATCTAAAGCAGAAAACTCTAAAAAATCTTTGTTTTAACCCTGAGAGTTTAAGTTTTCAGCCTCAATCGCATGTTAGACCAGTTGCAGGACATTTGTTAGACCACTTTTTACAGAAATAAAGTTTTCTTATAACAAGTTTTCTTATTTTTTGATTAACAAGTGAGTAACAATTAGCCTAACTTCACCCAGTGTTTCACCCTTTTTTTTGAAAGACTTTACCATGCTAATTCTTCTCCAAAAGATTGCTAAACTCATTCGTTTCGAGATTCATGAAAGTTCAGTTTCAAATCCCCTCAAAAAACTTCCGTTCTGTGCTTTTCCCTGATTAATTTTTGCGAGAGAATGAAATTTCAGTTAGAGCGTTGATTTTTCAGCCAAACAGCTTTCCGGAAAGTGCTAAAAATATTTCATTCAGCAATATGTGATTGCGAAAAGAAAGAATTTGAGATGAAATGAGGAAATGAGCCAATTATAGGCACTCTACATCGAAGCGTTGTACACGATTCATCACAAGATTGGAAAGGAGAACAGTGATAGCAAGGTGAGTGATGAGTTGAAGCTCAATTGTTGAGTTGAAGCTCGATTGTTGGGCTGAAGTTCAATTGTTGAGTTGAAGTTCAATTGTTGAGTTGAAGTTCAATTGTTGAGTTGAAGCTCAATTGTTGAGTTGAAGTCCAATTGTTGAGTTGAAGTCCAATTGTTGAAGATCAATTAAAGTTCAATGTTGAGTTGAAGTTCAATTGTTGAGTTCTAAATTGTTATAAACACATTTTAAACCTTCTCTTTCAGGAAAGCCTCTGTAAATACGTGAAAGCGGCTTTCCAAGGCGATAACCAACTTCACAATCAGCTAATCGAACGCGCAAAACAAGTGAAGGTAATTCTTGATGTCTTAAGAAAAAGAGACGGCTGAAAATAGCTAAATTTTCTATTTTAAGACATAAATGACTCAAAAAAAAGCAAGAAAATATCTCCAATTGAGCCTATTTTGGTTTTTTCGTCATACACTATCCAATTTATTCTTTCCCATGGGCTTTTTTTGTGTGTTTATGTAATTTTAGAGTTTTTGTATTGCATAGAGCTAATTTCTGAATAGAAAAGATGACAAAAGCCGTTTGGGAGCTTGTGAATCAAATATATTATGAATTATCTCTTGGAATTTAGCCGCCCGTGGTTTTGTTGAACGTTCTACTCTTGGAGGCTCGAGATCTTGTAGCGAAAGATGTTAACGGTAACGAAAGATGTTCTATCTGATCCATCTTATCCATTCATGGATGGATAAGATAGGGTGAATGAAGTTTTAGAAATCAAAAGCTATATTAAAAAGGAAATTGACTTTAAAAAAAATATAGAGCTGCTTTACAACAAATTGGGTGCCTTTATCAAAAAAATCTTCTTTTTCTAGTTTTCTAAACAGTGCTTAAGAAAGGCTTGGACTTAGTGCGTAGGCTAGCGGCTAGCGCCTAGCACTAAGTCTATTTGGGTTTGGCACCCCAATTCTTACTTAGGCTTGGGTCAGGCTTAGGCTGGCTTGCGTAGGCTGGCGGCCTGCACTAAGTCTATTTGGGTTTGGGCTGAACCCCCATTTTTTGGATCTCAGCGAGTTCTGGGAGCTAAGGCACACTTAGGCTTAGGCTCAGGCTTAGGCTCAGGCTTAAATAATAGTAATTTTTATAGTTTTAGTATCATTCGATGGACGAAGCCTAAGTCTAAGCCTAAGCCTAAGCCTAAGCCTAAGCTACCGTAAGTCTGTTTAGGCTGACTTAGGTTGCCGAAATATACCGTATCCTAAGCCTAAGCCTGAGCTTGAGAAGCTGTTTAAACCAAAGGTATTTTGTTAGAACTTGGATTGTTAATGGGATCGAGCAAAGGCAAAGATCATATGACCACTGGATTCGCTATATATTGGGTTGGGGAATGAAAATCAAAGAAATTTCTAAAACTTCTCATTGTCAAATGATACGCGTTTGATATCAGTAAAAAGATTAACTAATTTTCTACAAAATGGCATTCAAAAAGAGATCTCAAACAGCGCTTTAGCTCAACAAAAGGCCATTTTTAAACATTATAAACATAAGCAAATTTATAAGCAGTCATTTAGAGAAAACTGTTGAAGGGATCTTTCTGAGACCTTGGCATTTTATAGAGAAATAGTGGAGCCTTTTAATGAAACTAAACGAATAAATCCACCAATTAACCTATCTAAATAATCTAATAATCTAGTCACGGGTCGTCGGACCGTCACGGATCAGAACGGGTCATCACACTTCGAAGACCTATAACTTTGTTTAGAGATAATACTTTTGTTAACTCTTTATATCATTGTACAGAGAACATTTCAGGCTTTCAATATACTAAATAGAGGTTGATTGGATAATCCAGTCCAGGAAAAGGCCTATCTAACTCGGATGTTGTGTCGCCTGGCTTGCATGAGAATGAAAAATCCAGTCAAGCTCTATTTGGCATCATTTGAAAGCCTGAAATGTCCTCTGTACAAAGATATAAAATGTTAACAAAAGTATGATCTCTAGACAAAGTTATAAGCCTTCAAAGCGTGACGATCCGTTCAAAATACTCGGATTCTTTCAAAACCCGGAAACTACGTAAGAGCCTCCATTTTAAACCAGTTTTAATGTTATTTTGCGGAGAAATAATTGGCCTTTTTAATGAAACAAACCATAATTCAATTGGTGCTTTGATTATCAATTTATCTAGGCTTCTCCGATCCCTTCGCAATGATGGGCGTTGTTCCCGGGAAGCGTACCAGCCCGCAGACTCTTGGCCCAGGAGCGGACACCGAGAATGCCTCCCCAGGGCCACAGGTGATTTTTTTTTTCTGCTTTTCCATTCACAACTGCAAGCCAATATAATTAACTCGTAAATTAAAGTTTTGTAATCTAATTACTTGAAAAAAACCCGTTCAACTAGACGCCGGAAGACTCTCATCTCCATCACCTGTCCTCGTTTGACGTAAGCACAATTTTGCGAGTAGCTCCATCGTATTAGATAACCACAAGTGACTTGGGAATGAAAATTTAATAAAATTATCGAAATTTCAAGTCATTTGCTCATTACAATAACCCTTGCTTGAGGTCAACGGGCCGAAAAAAAAATCCGCTGAAAATTTCCCATCTATCAAAATCTATCAAAAAAAAATCTGCGTGTTATGGAGTGGAATGCTTGTCCTAAAACAAAACAAAACTATCGTTTAGACAAAACCAAAGCTTTAAATGTTAGAAATAAAGGACAAACTGATAATGAAAATTAACGAATTTTAGGGAAAACAAAAGGATGGAGTTTTGCAACGATTTGGAGGATCATTTCGACGAAAACCGAAGAAGGACAAAATTCGCGGGCCATTGGATGAAGGGCAAGGAATTCCCGCAAAGCTAATCAAAGCCTCTTCAGTACAGGTAACTTTTAAAACTTTTAAATTCAAAAAGCAAAATTCAAAGCTTACTATTAGTTTTCAATTTAACTCTCTATCAAAACCCATCTTTAGAACAAAACTCTAAACCCGAAATGGAATGAGAAATTTCAATTCATTGTTGATGACTCCACGACTGATCGATTTCATATCGATATTTGGTTAGTTAAACTTCCATTAAGAATAGGGTTAGAGAGCCGCCTGTTCAAGGCTACGTTTTGCCCTCCACCCTGGCTACAGGCCTGGAATCCAGCAATCCATATACCCAAGCTATTGGGTTGGTGAATTGAAAACTGCGGGCTATTGTCATAAGTCCCAGTTTGAGTACTTTCTTCAAAAGAAACCCATTTTGGTGTCAATGGAAAAGTTGTAGAGAATCAAAAATCAAGCTTATATCCAAATTTTCAGAACGATTCAAAAACTAGTTTTCAAGCAATGCCAAATTTACGAATTTTCACAAAGCTTGCAACAAAACTTGCATTTTAAGCAAAGCTACTAAGTGTATCTTTTTGGAAATTTGGCTATAAACCTAATTTTTGATTCTCTACAACTTTTCTATTGACACCAAAATGAGTTTCTTTTGAAGAAAGTGCTCAAACTGGGCTGACAGCTGACATCTCCAGTCCTCCATTTTTGAGTCTCACACTTATCTCACACACAAACCAAAATCCTACTACGAAAGAGGAATCCGCAAATTGCCTGTAAAATGGGCAGAAGTCGTCAATAATAATGGAAATTATTTGGAATGAATTCATGGTTTTATGTTGAATAAATTTTAGTTCAAAGTCCCGCAGTTTTCAATTCACCAACCCAATAGATTAAGATTAACAAGATATTATTGATCCGGTCGTAAGTAGATTAACTAGCTGAAAGTGTTAGAAAATCTTATTGTAACATAAAACTTTGCGTATGTGAGACAAGACTTTATGTGTTCATAGCTACAGTTATGATACTTCTCGTAAATAATCTTTAGGAGGGCAATATAACTGTAAACACTAGATTGATTCATATTCATATTTATTAAAAGTATTCCAATATTTTTCACGTTTAGGGATCACGATGATGAAGAGCAATCTGTCTTAGACGCGGTCTCGACTCTCAATCAGATCAGTGGCGGTTTAAAAGTACGAAATAAACTTTGTTAGCTTTGTACTGCATCATAAGAATGGCTTGGGCTCTGATTCAGCTATCTTTTTTGATTTCTAAGTTTGATTTCTGAATTCTACAATAATCTACAATTCTAGGGTCTTGGCCGATATTTCAAAGAAGTCACTCAATCTGCCAGAGCTGACTCCGATGACAGCACCGATGATTTCCTCGGCTGTATAAATCTTGATCTTGATGTAAGTTTTAATTAAAGCTATAAAAATTAAATCTATAAAAATTAAAGCTATGAAAATGCCAAATTCTTGAGCTTAAAATGATTTTAGAAAATCCCTCCTGAAGGAATCGAGCAATGGGTGAAGCTTGAGCCAAGAAGTGACAGATCGAAAGTCTCCGGGACTGTTCGATTGAAGGTTTTTTTTGCAAGAGATTTGAAAAGCTTAACTTAAAGCTCAAAGCTATTCTAGCTCAAATAGAGTTTAATCAAAGTTTAATCAAAGTTTAGATGTGGCTGAGTACAAGAGAAGATCGAATCGGTGATGAGGAGGATATGTTGGATGTGAAAGAGCACATTGAGTTGAGCAGGCAGTTTGCTCTTTACGAGATCCGGCAAAGCGGGGTGAGTTGTTGCAGGAGTTATAAGTTATTAAAGTTATTAAACCAAATAGGAGCTATAAAGGAGCTATAAAGGGACTTTAAAGGAACCAAATAGGAGCTATAAAGGAGCTATAAAGTTATTAATATATAAGTTATTAAAGAATTCAGAACTTAAACTATAAAAGGTTATGATGGAAGGGTACCTTTAATCGTACCTTTAATCGCTGCAAATTACTTATTCAGTCTCCCGTTCGTATGTGGGATGGATATTTCCCTGATAAGCCGACTTGTATCCTTCGACAGCACGCTATTCAGGGCGATCTAGATGATGTACAAGTTTGGATGTGGTTGGTGAAATTTTGATGAAAATGAAATATGAAAATGAAACAAAGATATTGAAGAGTTAAACTAGAGTTTTAAACTAGATATTGAAGAGTTTCTAAAAACTAAATTCATTCACACGAATAATGTGAAACAAATAACACACAAGCAAAAGCCCTAACAAGGGATCAGAAGTGACAGCTGTATCATCAGCCAAGACCTAAATCTCAACCCTATTCCTTTCACCTTATCAGCTAGAGTCAAGTGAGAACCTAGAAAATTCTTTGCATAGATTGGGCAACAGGCTTAGAGGCTAATAGTAAGTTCTCATTCAAAAATTGATCATCTATGAAATTTTCTATAATCTATAACTATAATTTTCTATAATAGAGCGTTCGGGAATCAAATTTACCGTAAATACTTTAATAGAACGCTACTCCCATAATGGGCATCGATGAGCGTACAGTCGGGTAGTCTAACTTTGAACATCCCTTTCTTCGCACTCCTTTATGCTACAGTATGCTACAGTATTATAGAGATCTATATTTCCCTGAGCTACGACTCCGCACCTTAGAACCACGTGGCTCCTAGGCTATTACCTGATTCTCCCAGCTCCGGCTGATTCTCCTGGGAATTTTAGTGACAAAAAGTCATAGGAATCTATAATATAATCGTGACTTTATTGTCACTGAGATCTCTGTGCCTTTCCGGTCACTGAGATCTCTGTGCCTTTCCGGTCACTTAGATCTCTGTGCCTTTCCTGTCATTGAGATTTTGTGCCGAATGCGGACCTTGCGTTCCAAAGTGTTTTGAATAATTTTATGGTATGCAATAGTTCAGACAAAATCACAATTTAGGCGTTAAATGAAAAATCACGATTAAATGGCAATTTACTTTTGAAAGAAATGGCTTTATTGCTTTAGTTCTAAATCGGAAGTAACATATATATGGGAAAAAGAACCAATAATCTAGGGATTGAACTCTTGACCACCCAACTAAGATACGGAGCTTTTAGCCAGTCCACCATAGCAACCAACTTTACAATAACATTTTCAGCAAATGGCTGGCCTTTCATTCAATGATTCCAATCGATATCTCTTTCACATTACTCCATCAAACTCTTCATACCCTACTCGAGAAGTGGAAACCGATGGCTTTAGAAAAGGTGAGCTTAAGCTTATTGCTGAGGTTTGCAACTTGGGGAACGGAATCATTTCAGGAAGAAGAAAATCTCTTACTCGAATCATTTCATCATTTTGATGCTCATTGCAAGAAAGTGCTGTTGGAGCACCGTGAACGATTCGCTCCAGCCAAAAGGAATAGCGGAGAAGAGTTCAGCTCGTTGATCAAGTGTGTATTAAGCCAAGAATTTCATTGATTGATTAGATTTAATTCATTTAATTCATTCATTCATTCATTCATTCATTCTTTGAATGGTCGGACGGACGATCGAACGATCGAACGGATCGTGTAGGCCGTAGAAAAGCGCGCTCCCGACTGCGCCATGGCGACAGAAACCAGCCTGAAAAATATCCGACTGGTTTTTGGCTAGCCGAAAGTTGTCACGGCAGTCAAAAGTGCGCTTGTCTACAACCCACACGATCCGGGTTCGACCTCCCGTAGTGCAACTCCATTTTAATTTTTATCCTACCAGGTGGTGGTGGGTACGGTAGTAGGGATCCCGAATAAGGGGGTACTATAAATCATTCATTAATTCACTACAGAAACAAGAGAATAAAAGAACTTTAGATGCATGAAAAGCCTTCGAGAGAGCACTTTTTTCTCCAAGTTCTTGACAGCAAAGAGGCCATTCGTTGCGCACATTGAGTCACTTTTAGCGGTAAGAAAGCTAAATTTGTGACGTAAAAATTGCTCAAGATTGTCAATAACTAACCCAGCCAATAACTAACAATTGTTTAGAAATCGGCTGACGTTTGGTTTGCGCACTCAGTCGAACAAGCGCAAGATGATGATCCTTGCAAGGAGTTGTTGAGGTGATCAGAAATTAGAGACTAATAGAACTTTCAACAAATAGCTTGAACAATAGTTAATGAACAACAGTTAATGAACAATAGTTAATGAACAACAGTTAATGAACAATAGTTAATCAACAATAGTTAATCAACAATAGTTAATCAACAACAGTAAGGAACAATAGTTAAGGAACAATAGTTAATGAACAACAGTTAATGAACAATAGTTAATCAACAATAGTTAATGAACAACAGTTAATGAACAATAGTTTTCGTTTAGCATTCTCACTCGAATGAACTCGGCTTGTTCAAAATTCCTTCACTTCTCAGCGGCAATTCGAGAAATCGCTCGCGCCGACTATGCTCACATCACTCTTTCCACTTTTGATACATTAGTGAGTTGAATCTATGTCTATCTATCTATTAACACAATCTATACAATAATTTCATTACTTTAGTTATGTGAATACTTGACTTCTGAGTTGATGTCCGAGAAGAAAACGGATCTAAAGAGTCAACTGAGGCTAGCTGCAGCTGATCCTCCGTCAGATGATGATCTCATCGATCTTCTACGGATTCACATTTCTTTTGTAGAGCTGAGGAATCATCGTTTGGCTAATAGAGTGTTAGTTTTGTTAGTTTGCATGTTTTTGCTTAGGAAATCGTTTTAGTCGAGTAAGAGATGAACCCGAGTGGAGTGATATCTTCAATAGAGGGATCAAGAAGTTCTTGGATGTGGCCAGGGATAAAGCTTTGGCAAGAGTAGCATTAGCCTGTCAACTTGATATGCCGGTAAGTGATCTGCTTTCTAAAATCTGCTTTCTAAATCAAAGTTTAAGTTGATAACGTCACAAAATATAAATTCTTTATACCATTTTTGATTTCACAATTCAGATTACTGCCGGTGCCAACGATATGAAACAATCGAGTAGTCATGTCGACATTTGTCACATTATTGAACAGGTACTTTGAAGCTTGTTGATGCTAAAAAGATCTTCTATTGTTACTGAAAAGATCTTCTATTGTTACTGAAAAGATCTTCGTTTAAACTTTTGCTAAACACAAACTATTCCAGATGACAGTCGGTTGGGAACGATGTGAGATCACTGACGCGCAACTGCGTGCCGAGCTCACCGAGAGATTTGTTGATCTGTTGTGTGAAGTCGTTAAAACCTATGCTTTCAAGGTGAGCCAGAAAACTTGTAGAGGAAGAAGCTGATTAGATTATGAAGAACAACTTTTTGCTAACTTATTAGACATGTTATCCGAACAAATTTTTGCCGGATCGGATCGGATTGGATCGGATCCAATCGGGTCGGATTGGATTGGATCTGATCGCTAGATCTGATCGCTCCGATCTGACCGCTAGATCTGATCGCTAGATCTGATCGCTCCGATCTGACCGCTAGATCTGATCGCTAGATCTGATCGCTCCGATCTGACCGCTAGATCTGATCGCTCCGATTGGATTCAAAGTCTCAACTTTTCTGATCGGATCAAAGAGCTAATTAGAATCAAAGGAACATTTAGCCGATTTTTGACTCTAATGAAATACGCCTTTGCAAGTTAGTTCACAGCATTTCTACGGGCTAAAAACTACTTTCAGCACGCAGGTTGTACTCAGAACGTTAAAAATATAGAAAAAACCTAAACTCTAGTCATTACTCAGCGCAAAATCAATAACATAACAAACATCACTCAGAAAAAAAGTAAATGAAGTACAATTACGCTATTCAAATCGATAACTGAATAGCTTTAAATGGTTAAAAAGAATAACAAGCTACAATACGCATAAAGGCGATTAATTGTTACAATATTTCGGATGAAATCGCATCTTTTTGGATCGGATCGGATCCAAAATCCCAAATCTTCGGATCGGATCGGATTGAATCTCGAACCAAAGGCCGATCCGATCCAAAAGCCGATCCGATCCGAAGGTCGATCTGATGCGAAAGCCGATCCGATCCGATCCGAATGCCGAGCCGATCTGATCCGATCCGAAAGCCGATCCGATCCAAAAGCCGATCCGATCTGCTCTGATCTGATCCGAAAGCCGATCCAATCCGCTCTGATCCGATTTAATCCATCGAATAGCATGCCTTTTCAGGATCATTTCAGTCCCATTTCAGACCATTCAACAACTGGAAGCTGAGGGTTTCCAAGGAGAGCTTCAAGTCTTCTTACCATCGGCTCTTTTGAGCATTGTGAGTAAAAAGAGAAACGTCTACTTTATCAAAAGGTTTAGTTCTGTTCGGCGATCAACAATTGTGAGCATGTGAGACGAGCTTTGATGGTACATGAAAAGTTGAGGCTCGAAGATTTAGGACCAAAAGATGAACGAGATCAAAAGGTATTTTCTTGTGTAAACTTTTGAAATTTCGAGTCTTGTCTATAGTTTTTCTGTAGATACAATACCGATAGCTATATTTTCATATTAGCTATATTGTTATATTAAACTATATTGTCACATTAAACTTTATTGTCATATCAGTTGTCTATTAATTGTCATATAGCTATTAAATTGTTAAACTTGGATCTTCTAGGGAGGCTCAAAGTGGAGGCAGCTAATCGAGCGCCGTTTGGAGGAGTGCGATGAGGCGATCTGCTCAGAAATCGATCGTATGATCGAGATGTTAATCAAGTAAATCTATTGATTGATCAGTAGCTTTTCTAATTCTGAGACCTAAAACTTATATTACAAGCTTTCAGAAGACTTCTGCCCCAAATGAAGAAACACGTCTTTCACTTGGCTTGGTCTCCAGCCGCTTGTGCCGTTGAAGATTCGTTGAAGCCGTTGACTGATATGGTAATGAAAGCCTTTTTGAAAGCCTTTTTGAAAGCTACATTTTTGATAAGCATAGTTTTTCAGTTGGACATTGAACTGTCAGCTGTGCATCGCCAATTGCTGCACAAGAACTTCTTGCGAGTTCTCTCGATTCAAGCGGTCTCGGTTGTGAAGTTGTTGAAGGATTGTGTTGATGAGAATTCTGGGGTAAGGGCTTTAATGAGTGATTTTTGTAAGCTGAATCCATTTAGACATTTATTAGACTGTCTTAGACTGTCCAGAAAGCCATTTATTAGGCTGTCGTTCTCGATTTTAATCTTTGTTTTAGATGGAGCCTCAATTCTATCAAAGACTTTTCGATGCTTGGGGAGTTCTCGTGGATTTCTTCCATGCTGGCGGAAAGGGGATTTCGATGGAACAGCTTGACACAACCCCGCGGCATGTGGTTGGTTAATAAACTGAAATCTAGAAAGATTTTCGAATTTCAATTCATGTTCCAGAGAATCTAGGATTCTCTGGGAGTCTAGGATTCTCTGGGAGTCTAGGATTCTCTGGGAGTCTAGGATTCTCTCTGGGAGTCTAGGATTCTCTCTGGGAGTCTAGGATTCTCTGGGAGTCTAGGATTCTCTCTGGGAGTCTAGGATTCTCTCTGGGAGTCTAGGATTCTCTCTGGGAGTCTAGGATTCTCTCTGGGAGTCTAGGATTCTCTGGGAGTCTAGGATTCTCTCTGGGAGTCTAGGATTCTCTCTGGGAGTCTAGGATTCTCTCTGGGAATCTAGGATTCTCTCTGGGAGTCTAGGATTCTCTCTGGGAGTCTAGGATTCTCTCTGGGAGTCTAGGATTCTCTGGGAGTCTGAGCACTTAAAAATCTCAAAACTTTTAGGATCTTGTCAAATGCCTTTCCCTCAATCAAACTCCCACCGATCAACTGATTGAAAAATACTACAAAGAACTTCTGAAACAACAGGTAAACACCAAACGAATTCAAGCTTATCAAACACTGATCAGCATGACATTTATGACCAGATCAAGACGGTACTTTGATTCATTTTTGAGTGGCATTGCTTTGATAAAACCTTGAACAAAGATAAAATGGGAATTTAGAACGAAGTGACCGATTGCAAATACGGGATTCTCAACTTACGTGCCTACTACAATGCAAAATCGCAAACACTTGTGCTTGATGGTGAGACAAAGCTTACAAACTTGTACTATTAAGCTGTGAGAAAGTTTTTTCGTTCCTTTTCTTATTGAACAATAACAAATTCATCAATTAACCTATAATTTACTCTAAATAAGAAGCGTTTATTGTTCAATTCCCATCTTTTTAAATCAATTTAGGCTCATTTTCAAGCAAATTCGAGAGTGAAAACCTGTTTTTCATAAAAATCCGGGTATTTTGATCGGGTCGTCATACTTTGAAGGCCAAAAATAGCAAAACGGGTTTGAAATGTCGACTCTTGCGTAGTTTCCGGATCTTTTGAACGGATCGTCACGCTTTGAAGGTCTATAACTTTTTCTAAAGCTCATACTTTTGTTAACTCTTTATATCATTGTATAGATGACATTTCAGGCTTTCAAATGATGCTAAATAGAGTTTGTTTGGATAATCCAGCCCAAGAAAATCAGAGCCAACTCCGAGCAAATGAGGCCTATCCACTCGGGTGTCGTGTCGCCTTGTTTGCATGGGATTGAAAAATCCAATCAAACTCTATTTGGTATCATTTGAAAGCCTGAAATGTCGTCTGTACAATGATATAAAGATTTGATTGCTGATTTGATTCTACTGAAGAAAATCAGAGCCCACTCCGAGCAAATGAGGCCTATCCACTCGGGTGTCGTGGAGCCTTGTTTGCATGGGATTGAAAAACCCAGTCAAACTCTATTTGGTATCATTTGAAAGCCTGAAATGTCCTCTGTACAAATATAAAAAGAGTTAACAAAAGTATGAGTTTTAGATAAAGTTATAAGCCTTCAAAGCGTGACGATCCGTTCAAAATACCCGGATTTTTCCAAATCCCAGGATTCTTTCAAAAGACCCGGAAACTACGCAAGAGCCGACATTTCAAACCCGTTTTTGCTATTTTGCAGAAATATATTGGCTTTTCTAATGAAACAACCCGTATTTCAATCGGCATATTTGTTGATTTTAAGCGGAAACACGAAAAGGAGCGAAAAGACTTTCTGGACAACCTAATAGATAGTTTTTTTCAATTTGCTGATTTGTTTCTCTAAATGGAAAGGAATCTAAAGCTTGTTCTTCCCGCTGGATAGCCTAATAATTTATTAATTTCCAGTGATCGGTGCCAAACAAGTGATTCCTCTTGACACAAACGGTCTCTCCGATCCATTTGTCGTCATTGAGCTTGTGCCAAAAGCCCGTTTCTCCTCTCAGCCCGTTTTGAAAACGAAAGTCGTTCCGAAGACGCTCAACCCGATCTTCGATGAGACTTTTGAATTGTAAGCTTTAACAAATCCTTACATTAATAATGAGTTTTCAGCCACATCCCTCAAAAAGCCTCTGCCTGTGCCTTGATTCACTTCACTGTCATGGACCACGATTATTTGCGATCAAATGACTTTGCTGGAGAGGCGTATTTGGAATTGGCTGATGTGAGTATTGAGCTTAAAAGCTTTTTTAAGAGCTAAGATTGAGAAATCTGATTTATTGAGGCTATTTAGGTTCCTGGCTTCTTACCGGGTGGTGCCTCGACGTTGCGACAGTTCAATCTCGTCTTGATTCATCCTGTCAACAACTGTAAGTCTTCAAGAGCAAGATAGCAAGCTTTATCTTCAAGAAATAGTTTTATAACAAAAGAAATCCCTTTATACAACTCATTTCCAGGCACTGACGTTTTCGAGGTTCTCGGTAATCGAAAAGAGGACAAAGAGGCACAGGATTTCCTTAGGAACGTCCAAATTACTTATTGAATTTTTGCCAAAGCTCATTCTCGACAATTTCCGCTATGTTCTTTTTTTGCCTTTTCATTGCTGCTTGGCATTTTGTGTTCTCTTTTTTCTTCTTCTTCTCGATCTAATCGCTTATCCGCTTTCTGTTCAGGTATTTACCCAATACATGTATATTTCACTAGTAAATTTTATGTTTACGAATTTCTCTACATGATCTCGGTTTTGTTCTGATCTTTTGCCCAGTGGTGTCTCAAGTAAAGCCATTTGACCAAATCTTTTGATGGCAAAGTTTAATGAAACATCAATGACACATAAATTGTAAAGGAGAACACACATGTTTATTGTAAAGGATTAGAGGTGTTGAATAAATTATATTTATTAGTATTTAAGCCAACATTTTACAACCGAGTCTTGTGCATTTTCAAAGATCTAATTCCTAGAAAACATTTATTTCTTTCCTATTTCTGTACAATGATCTTTAATTTCTGCCAGATTATCCAGAACAGAATCCACAAGTGACAGGGCATTGAACAACCATCACAGAGTAATAGGCAGAGCTTGAACACAAATATGAGAGGCGAGTACAATCAGAGACTCCAGTTGATGGGTTCACCAAATCGACACAAGCTGAAAGTTCAGTTTTGTCTTAGTAACGGACAAGTAACTGATTGTTTCGAGTAAACTCACTGGAATTTGTGGATGTCGATGATGTGCAATATCCACATGTTTTGCGGCATTGTTTCTTCATGAATGTCACATAGTAGCGTCTGAAAGCGACAGCTCATTAGTCGAAGTTGAACTTTCTCACTCCAGCTATCTTTAATCAAGCTTCTCACCAACCTTGTACAATATCCAATAGCAGCTCGAGCCGCACAATCAGAGACACCCGTCGCAGCATTCGTTAAGTCAACACAAGCTGGAGTTGTAGTTGTTGAAGTTGAAGAAGATGTGTTCGATACAACAGAAGCAAGAGGACAGCATTGAAGAGATCCATCGGCGAATGTGGCACAAATAGACGTTGTATCGCATGCGGATCCATCAACTGCCGTGGGACAAGCTAAAGAATGTTTGGGTAATTTGTCGAAAGAAAACAACTCACGTCCAGTAGCTACTGTGGTAGATGCACAAGATGTTGAACGGGCAACTTGAATGAAGACAAGGAGCAGAGTTGATTTGAGGAGAGAACACATTTTGATTGATTTGAATTCTTGAGCCGAGTTGATAACTATCCAGAATTTTTGGCCCTTTTATAGCATCCAAAATCTAATTGCAACAAAGGATTCAACTTTCACGAGATCTGAATAAATAAAACGACAATGAAAAGCAAAACGTGAGCCAGATCACAGCAAGAAGAAACAACGTCTTTGTCTTGTTTTAGTGTTTTTCTAGAAGCTGTCTAAACAGTGTCAAACGTGAAAGTGTGCTCGTTGTTTAGAAGGAGAAAATAGATGTAAATGGGTTACTCAAATATGAATTTCAAATGGGAAAACAGAACATTTGAGTCTAATTTGCAGAAGATGAGTAGAAAAGGTTCAATATTGGTTTCACTTTTAGAAATGTTTGCATAGGTTTTGGCACGGTTAATCACGTACAAGATTGTTGGAGAAGAATGTTGCTATATAAGGACCACGAAAATCCCGAGAATCCATCAAATCCAGTTCAGTCATTCATAACAAGATGTGTTCTCTCCTTAAATCAATTCTTCTTTTTGTCTTTGTCCATGTGGCCCGTTCAACATCTTGTGCATCTACCACAGTAGCTACTGGACGTGAGCAAGCTCTAACAGTTTCTCTATAAAAAACATTTTAGCTTGTCCCACGGCAGTTGATGGATCCGCATGCGGTACAACGGCTATTTGTGCCACATTCGCCGATGGGTCTCTTCAATGCTGTCCTCTTGCTTCTGTTGTATCGAACACTTCAACTTCTACAACTACAACTCCAGCCTGTGTTGACAGAACAAATGCTGCGACGGGTGTCTCTGATTGTGCGGCTCGAGCTGCTATTGGATATTGTACAAGGTTGGTGAGAAGCTTGATTAAAGATAGCTGGACTGAGAAAGTTCAACTTCCACTAATGAGCTGTCGCTTTCAGACGCTATTATGTGACATTCATGAAGAAACAATGCCGCAAAACATGTGGATATTGCACTTCTTCATCGACATCCACAAATTCCAGTGAGTTATTTTCAGAGCTGGCCGTCAACTGTACTACAGTTTACAAGACAAAAACCAATTCAGGCTGTGTGAATCTTGTGAACCCATCAACTGGAGTCTCTGATTGTACTCGCCTCTCATATCTGTGTTCAAGCTCTGTCTACTACTCGGTGATGCGAGTCCAATGCCCAGTCACTTGTGGATTCTGTTCTGGATAATCGCAGAAAAAAGAATGCGAAACATGTACAAAATAGGTCGAATAAAACTCTTGAATATCCGATTTTGAAATAGGCACACAACAGTCCCGTTCAATTACATGCTCAATTGCTTGATTGCTCAAATTAAATTTGGTTCTCTTATACACTCGGAATTCATAATTTCATGATCTTTTCCACATTATTTGACGAAAAACAAAGAATTAACGTACGAAAAAATGTGTTTAGACGAAACATTACTTGCTAAATTTGAAACAAATTCCAGAAAAATGCAAATGAGAAATGCAAATGTGAAATGCAAATGAAAAATGCAACCTAAACCTGTCTTTGAAAGATTAAATGATAAGCTTACTTTGGCAATGCTTCTTTTTGTTTTGTTCCATCATTCGTCTAAATCAGCATCTAATCCTGATCGATCATTTGAGTTACAAAAATCGACGCATTTTCCATTGTGTTGGTGCCTTGGTTTAATTACGCAAGCTCCACTCCCTAAGCTCCACTAAAAAAATCGGATTGACGATCTTTGATACATTTATGTAATTCACTCGATTTCAACATAAAAGATACATGTTTTGAGAGTTCTCTGTCAAAAAATAAAAAACGTTACTACTATTTTACCATTTAGCACCAAAATACAAGATTTCTTGAGCCTTGGTTGTGTTGGTGCCTTGGTTTAATTACGCAAGTTTGAGAGGTTTCATACACTGAGTGGATGAATTGTGAAGCCTCCACTCGGTTCTTGCAGCTTAGGCACACGAGAAATTGCAATAGGTTACTCATTGTCAGCTACAGTACTGGACAATGAAATATGATATTTGAAAAACGATCGTCACTTTCGCGCGTCTGCAACTCCCTTGTCTTTGAGTTTAAACTATTAGTGTTATACATTTTCTGAAAGCTCTTTTCAAGGGCTACACAATGGTCATATTAATATTTAGAAATACGGTAAAGACAAGGAAGTTACAGACGTGCGAAAGTGACGATCGTTTTTCAAATATGATATTTGATTGTCCAGTAGTGTAGCTAACATAGATAACTGTCGTCCGAAACGGCAACCAAGCCAAAAGTGGCTTTGCAAGTGTGTTAACTTTGGAAAAGTTTCCGTAACCTATTGATAGACAACTCATGTGCATTTAAACCTTTTTGACTTCTCAACAAACACTTGCTGAAACACTTTTTAAACGATTTCTCGACTTTTTAAACGACTTTTAAAACGATTTCGATTATGGCTGTAAGTAAACAGAATCATGAGAAATCTTATCGCATAGTTGAAAACAGTTTGAGGATACTTGCGCTTTTTTTCACGTAAGCAAAAGCCTAAGCAAAAGCAAAAGCAAACGAAATTTGCCTATCTTTTACTAAATTTACATATGTAAACTTGCAAAATACAGTTTACATGCAGATATGCAAATTTGCATTATAATTATGCATTATAAATCGCAAGTACTGATTTGAGTGCATTGAGATTTTGGAAATCTTGTACCGCGCTGTTAAATGGTAAAAAAGTAGTAAAGTTTTTCATTTTTTGACAGAGAGCTCACGAAATATGTATCTTCTATGTTGAAATCGAGTGAATTACATACCGTAAATACTGTAATAGTACCCCACCTCCCTCGTACAGTCGCGTAGTCGCAAAAGTTTTTTAGTATTTCATTTTTTTTCAAAGCGCCCGTACTTTCAAAAAGTGCGTCTTTGGTATCAAAAAATAGCTGAAATTCAGGGCTATTTTTTGATACCTAAGCGCGCATTGTAGCATAAACCAGTGTCGAGAAAAACTCGTTCAAAGCTAGACTACGCAACACTCCGCATCGTCATTATGGGGGCAGGGTACTATTACAGTATTTACGGTAGACTCTTACGGATCAAAGATCTTCAATCCTATTTTAGGCGCATCAGTTTTGATTTCCTTCTTATTTTAACGAAAGTTCATTCTCAAACTTTCTCTCTCGAAAGTTTCGATCCAAAAATGCTACATTTTTTGGTGCTTGTTCATGTTAACCAAACAAAAATTTATTTTGGAAATTATCATGAAATTATGAATTTCGAGTGTGTAAGAGAACCAAATTTAATTTGAGCAATCAAGCAATTGAGCATGTAATTGAACGGGACTGTTGTGTGCCTATTTCAAAATCGGATATTCAAGAGTTTTATTCGACCTATTTTGTACATGTTTCGCATTATTTTTTCTGCGATTATCCAGAACAGAATCCACAAGTGACTGGGCATTGGACTCGCATCACCGAGTAGTAGACAGAGCTTGAACACAGATATGAGAGGCGAGTACAATCAGAGACTCCAGTTGATGGGTTCACAAGATTCACACAGCCTGAATTGGTTTTTGTCTTGTAAACTGTAGTACAGTTGACGGCCAGCTCTGAAAATAACTCACTGGAATTTGTGGATGTCGATGATGTGCAATATCCACATGTTTTGCGGCATTGTTTCTTCATGAATGTCACATAGTAGCGTCTGAAAGCGGTAGCTCATTAGTGGAAGTTGAACTTTCTCAGTCCAGCTATCCTTAATCAAGCTTCTCACCAACCTTGTACAATATCCAATAGCAGCTCGAGCCGCACAATCAGAGACACCCGTTGCAGCATTTGTTCTGTCAACACAGGCTGGAGTTGTAGTTGTAGAAGTTGAAGTGTTCGATACAACAGAAGCAAGAGGACAGCATTGAAGAGACCCATCGGCGAATGTGGCACAAATAGCCGTTGTACCGCATGCGGATCCATCAACTGCCGTGGGACAAGCTAAAATGTTTTTTATAGAGAAACTGTTAGAGCTTGCTCACGTCCAGTAGCTACTGTGGTAGATGCACAAGATGTTGAACGGGCCACATGGACAAAGACAAAAAGAATAATTGATTTAAGGAGAGAACACATCTTGTTATGAATGACTGAACTGGATTTGATGGATTCTCGGGATTTTCGTGGTCCTTATATAGCAACATTCTTCTACAACAATCTTGTACGTGATTAACCGTGCCAAAACCTATGCAAACATTTCTAAAAGTGAAACCAATATTGAACCTTTTCTACTCATCTTCTGCAAATTAGACTCAAATGTTCTGTTTTCCCATTTGAAATTCATATTTGAGTAACCCATTTACATCTATTTTCTCCTTCTAAACAACGAGCACACTTTCACGTTTGACACTGTTTAGACAGCTTCTAGAAAAACACTAAAATAATACAAAGCAATTGTTTCTTCTTGCTGTGAGCTGACACACGTTTTGCTTTCCATTGTCGATTTGTTTATTCAGATCTCGTGAAAGTTTAATCCTTTGTTGCAATTAGATTTTGGATGCTATAAAAGGGCCAAAAATTATGGATAGTTATCAACTCGGCTCAAGAATTCAAATCAATCAAAATGTGTTCTCTCCTCAAATCAACTCTGCTCCTTGTCTTCATTCAAGTTGCCCGTTCAACATCTTGTGCCTCTACCACAGTAGCTACTGGACGTGAGTTGTTTTCTTTCGACAAATTACCCAAACATTCTTTAGCTTGTCCCACGGCAGTTGATGGATCAGCATGCGGTACAACGGCTATTTGTGCCACATTCGCCGATGGGTCTCTTCAATGCTGTCCTCTTGCTTCTGTTGTATCGAACACATCTTCTTCAACTTCAACAACTACAACTCCAGCTTGTGTTGACTTAACGAATGCTGCGACGGGTGTCTCTGATTGTGCGGCTCGAGCTGCTATTGGATATTGTACAAGGTTGGTGAGAAGCTTGATTAAAGATAACTGGAGTGAGAAAGTTCAACTTCGACTAATGAGCTGTCGCTTTCAGACGCTACTATGTGACATTCATGAAGAAACAATGCCGCAAAACATGTGGATATTGCACATCATCGACATCCACAAATTCCAGTGAGTTTACTCGAAACAATCAGTTACTTGTCTGTTACTAAGACAAAACTGAACTTTCAGCTTGTGTCGATTTGGTGAACCCATCAACTGGAGTCTCTGATTGTACTCGCCTCTCATATTTGTGTTCAAGCTCTGCCTATTACTCTGTGATGGTTGTTCAATGCCCTGTCACTTGTGGATTCTGTTCTGGATAATCTGGCAGAAATTAAAGATCATTGTACAGAAATAGGAAAGAAATAAATGTTTGCTAGGAATTAGATCTTTGAAAATGCACAAGACTCGGTTGTAAAATGTTGGCTTAAATACTAATAAATACTAATAAATAAAATTTATTCAACACCTCTAATCCTTTACATTAAACAACATCTAATTTGGGTCATACAGATAAATAAGCTTTTTACGGGAATGTGAATAGAACAGAACTGGCTACATTTTACAACTCGAAAATAAATCGATCACTGTTTCAGCTCTATTGCAAATCCGGGGACAACGCACAACCGCCCATAGCCATAAAAAAATGGCAATGCTTTTAAAAATTAGATAATAAATATAATCACATGTATTGAAATATAAGAGATTGGCAAGTTATACAAAAAGAACACTACAAATTGTGAAATTGAGCTTGAGAAATAAGTTAGAGATAATAAATTATGCTTTGGGAAGAGCCCGAAAAGGTGGGCAATGAGAGAAATGCTTTTAGAGATTCTAGGGATCAAGGAATGAACTAGCACCGTGTTTCGTAAAGGCCAGAGCGTCCAATGTATCGAACCCACTTGATGACGTCATGATCAGAATAGTTCAACTTTGGCTCAAACACTTTCAGGTAGCGCACCTTGAGGCCGGATGGAGCGAATGGAACCTGGAATTAGAATTGTTCAATGGCTGTTGCAGGATCCAGATTTTACGTTTTACTGATCACAAGCTTTTTGCTTAAAAGATGTGAGTGCTGGTGTTGCAATCAATACTTGTACAGTAGTAGGCACAAGTTGATGGGAAAACCCTTATTCCGGTGCTTTACGAATACGGATAAACGGGGGAGGGGGCAAGTTTTGGATCAACTTGCAGACCGATTTTTGATAGGTTTTTGTTAATAACTTTTGATAAAACAAATAGTTATTGAAAGCTGGCGTTCAAAGCTATCTAAATCTTATTAAGGCTTTCTGATCAGACAAGTCTAAGGTGCTTAAAAACGAGCTGCAAGTTGACCAAAGAACTTACCCTACTCCCCCTTCCCCGAAAATCGCTGGCCCCCCTCCCCAGTTATCCTAAAGAATCCTTAATCCCCGATTAGGCATCTATTTTTCCCCGTAAATCTACTTAAGCCTTCCAATTTAATTTATCGACTTCGAAAATCTTAATCACAATTTCAATATACCGTATTTTCTCTAATAGTACTGCACCCCGGCGAGCCGAGTTGGTGACTATTTTACGATTTCCAAGCTTTTGCAGAAGCTCAACACTCTAATCCCCCACTAGATCTCATCGTCAGCTACATTTTCCGACCCCACATCGATAGGTTCTGATAAGCGGTTCTCGAGATTTCGAGCAATTTAGACGACGACTACTCTAGCCCTTCAGGGAAGAACTAGAAGTTTCTAGATTCAAGCTTTATAGTTTGATTGAAGACCTTATAGATTATAGATTATAGATTTATTTAAGACGTTATTGAGTTTTATAAATTGATTTTAAGTCTTATCCTTACTCAAAAGTGAAACGTAGGTTGATCATAAACGAAAAGGAACGAAAAAACTTTCAGGACGACGATTCTTTCGAAAAGAGCTGCTATTTTTTCGTAAATCTACTTGTTAAGCTTACAATTAGCTTCTAAACTTCATCAAATTCAGAGCCTAATTTGCCATTGAATTGTCTTTGTGGTTTATTGTTTGTCATTGAATCGATTCCCTTCCAAAATACCTCGAAATTCATGCTAACTGGTGGCCGATTCCATTTCTTTTTCTCCACATTTCCCGTGCTAAGAAGATCGATTTCGGCCGAAATTTGAGACTCCTTCATGCCGCCCATTCGCTTGATTCTAGAAAAACTTTAGATAAAGAGCGATTTCTTTACTTTACTTACTTCCAAACAATCGCATTTTCCCCAGCCTTGTACTTGGCTTTACCCTTCATGCAAATCAATTGCACTCCACTTGTGTGTGGTGGGGTCGGGATTCGAACCTCGATCTTCTGCGCGAGAAGTGACGGTTTGAAGTTCGATTTGACAACAACCTAAAGATTTTTCCTTTATTTATTCATTGATTCTTGACGTGACTGTCTCAATTTTGACCTCAATTTTTGATTTCAGCTCTCACCTTGACCTCCATTTTATTTCTGGACGTTTCTCTGACTAATGGAATCACTCGGAATGGCAATTGAATGTCTTTAGTGGTTCGATATCTGAAAAGAAAATCGATTAGCTTGATCAAATTTGATCTTGATCCTTCCAAACCTCATTAGCTCATATTCTCCATCGGGAGGAATAAAAGAAATCGCGTGTTCAGTGTCGAATTTGTTTAACTTGACACACTGATGAAATTGACAATCATCAATGGCAACAGAAGCTCGAGATCTGAAAAGGTTCGAAATTCGGCTTGACTGGTATTCGGCTTGACTGCTTTTCTAGACTGGTATCGCTTTTTTACTCACGCTTTATTCGGATCATCGGTGCCGGAGCGATTCTTTCCCTCAATTGTGATCTTGTCGTTGATTCCAAATTTGCATTCCGGCATTCCAGAGAGATAGCTCTTCATCGCAACTTTGCCAGCAACGTGCGCAGAAAGAACTTGACCTGAAAAAGATGAAAATGAACGATGAAAATTACAGTTTTTGACAGCTTTTGATTATTAACACATTCGCGACGATCCACGAATGGCCCACCGTGGGCCATACATGAATTTAGTACTTTTTGGCCCACCGTGGGCCATACGTGGATTTAGCACTTTTTTTGAAGCCGATTTGGCTGAAAATTCACAATTAAGGGTTTTCGAGGATGAGGAATTCGAATCCGTTATCAGTTTTTAAAGAAAACTGCTCTATTTTTGAATATCTCGTTCGGTTTAATTGAAATTGAAACACGGTACCCCGTCGGATCTGTCAAGTTCAGCAACGTCGGGCTCGTTTGGTCTCTGGTTCGAATCCAGAGATGAGCCAGGAAGCTCTTCGCTGATCCGAATTCTGTAGGCTCTGCCCCGTCCGGCTTTGGTTAGATGGGTAAACTAGTATTAGTTCTAGGTAAACTAGTATTAGTTCTAGATAAACTAGTATGTAAAGCGGATAGCCTTCGCCGTCGCCTTCTCTTTACCGCCAGAACAAGCTATGTCGGTACTTTCCTGTTATAGCCACTACCTATACTATTTACAGCAAAATTTGCATACAACATGCATACAATAAAGTCTGCAATGTATCAAGCGTTACCTATATTGTCTATAATAAGACTATATTGTTGAATTTGAGCTTTTTCAAAGGCTTGGAACATTTTGAGGAATTTTAGACGGTAAACGGGAAGCTAACTCTATTTTGACCACACTAAACTTGTCCCTAAAGTGACTCGATTCCTTTCTTGGTTACTCGCATTTCGCCCTCGAAATTTCTTCAATGGTTCGATCAATTGAAACACGTTTTAGCCTATTTTGTAGAGGAGATTTACAACTTTCAAATAGTTTATAACATTCATTGATAACATTCATCGATATCAGGTTTCTATCGCTGGAAATTTATGAAAATGTTGAAATCCGCATTTCTTATGCATGTACCTAATACTTTTATCAAAACTAAAACATACCTTGTTGACTCATCAACAAATTCACATATTCGATCACATCCAAGAACAGTTCATTCCTTCTGTACTTGATTCCCTCTCTTCTCCATCCGATTTGTCCGGTGACTTGTGACGTGATTTGTGACTGTTCTTCTTTTGTCTAAATTTTTTTTTCTTTTAGAAAATTGCTACTAAAGTCACGCACAAAAACGAGAATGACTCAAAGGATGTTAAATTAAGAAAAGCATTAGATTTTTGTCAGTTTTAAAGCTCTCAGAATCTCTTATATTGATACTTTTCAATGTATCTTCCCCAAGAATTTGTCGATTTTCTAAAGCTGATCTTCTGTTTGTTTGTCTGAACAAAAATCTGATGCTTTCCTCATTCTTGCAAGCACACTCAGCTACAAATTGCACGATTAAACAAAATTTTTCTAACGATTTTCTCATTTCAACAAGAGCACAAGGGGAAACGACATTTTCGCTTACCACTGGCACCGGTGCCTCATAAAAATGATTGATTTAGTATGGTTTAAGAAAGATTTTATGAAAACTTACTGCTGTGCGGACTCCTTGTTGGGTGATGAAAGTCTTCAGGACACCCGGATCCGTGTTTTGCGGGTAGCCGAAATCGAGGATCTCTAGAATTTTGCGTTTAGTTTTAAGAGCTCAACGAATTCGAATGCTAGTGACTAACAATTTTACTTATTTCTACTTATTCTACAGTATCTAGGTAGAAGTAGTACTTATTCTACTTATTCTACTTATTCTTCTTTCTCTCCTTCTTCTACTTCTTCTTCTTCTTCTCCTTATTCTTCTTCTTCTCCTTGTTCTACCTCTTCTCCTTCTTCTTCTTCATCTTCTTCCTCTCCTTCTTCTGCTTATTCTGCTTATTCTTCTTCTCCTTATTCTTCTTCATCTTCTTTCTCTCCTTCTTCTGCTTATACTGCTTATTCTTCTTATTCTCCTTATTATTCTTCTTCTTCTTCTTCTCCTTATTCTACTTCTTCTCCTTCTTCCTCTCCTGTTCCTTATTCTACTTATTTTTCTTCTCCTTATTCTACTTATTCTTCTTATTCTTCTTCTTCTTCTTCTCCTTATTCTACTTATTCCTTATGATACAGTTGATACGCAAAGTGAGAAATTGTCAACGATTCAATAATTCCTAAAGATTGTCAACGATTCAACCATTCAATCAATGTCAAAGGCAATTCAATCAATGTCAAAATTTCAAAGGGTCCGAAGCGAGGGATTTCGGGTAAATTTGTCTCTCAAACTCAGTTTAGTTATTCAAATGCAAGTTCAGTAGTAAAATAATGAACTGTAGTACATTTTATAACAATTAATACCCAACTTTGACTCATGTAAACTATGCGTAGACCTAAATTGGCCAGCAGTTAACCACAGACGTTTGGTGAAGCGCTGATAAGCAAAACAAACCATCTAAGAGTTCATAAATGAGGACAAAGTTGTTCTTGACGTTTTCCTCGTTGAGTTTCCCGAAATACGATTGCATGGTGTCGGCGAAACGATTGAGAAACTCGAAGACCTGAAGATTGAAGTTTTACTTGATCTCTTTCGGTCAATTTTTGATTTCTTTAGAGATTTTTAGAGATTTTTTGGTTAGAAATTTATATTCTATAAAACTAACCATAGCCGCATTGACATTTTGCTTGCTAACCGCACACACCCAAACATTTCCCCGTTTCACATGGAAGAATGATGTCCGCGCCATGTTCGTCACTGGGGATCGAACCTGAGCAAAAATATTTTGAATTCATTTGACAACAACGAAATTTTAGCTTCTATATGCTAAAATTTAGATTGTTGGAGTTGAATTCTTGCAAATACGAGTTTCATAGTTAGGTTGCTTAGTTAGTTTAGTTAATTTAGTTAATTCGTAGTTAGTTTGGCTACAAACCTGTTGTCTTGCATGGATCACATTCACTCGAAACGCATCAACAGCATTGCGGCTGAAAAAAATTGAATTCCATTATTGTATAATGTAAAAAAGGTTTTTATATATCTTATTAACCAAGAAGATAGATTTATTGATGTAAATTCGGTACTTGTGAATCTATTGTGTACTTGTAATCGGTTGTGAATCTGTTGTGCAATTCGGTACTTGTGAATTCGTTGTGTACTTGTGATCTGTTGTGTACTTGCGAATTCGTTGTGTACTTGTGAATCTGTTGTGTACTTGTGATCTGTTGTGTACTTGTGAATCTGTTGTGTACTTGTGATCTGTTGTGAATCTGTTGTGTAATTCGGTACTTGTGAATTTGCATTGCTTTGAACACTGCTTTGAAAATTTGCATATAAACTGTTTGAAATTAATTTTCTAAAAGCGTACGGAAACACCTCTAACCCTTAGTAGCTTACGTTCCCCCAGATGTAAGATTGTGGTCCAGGAATAGCTCATCGCGTGGTTTTCTAGAGCATCTGCGTGGTCCAATAAAAAAAAACATGGTGTGACGCAGGTCACTTCCCAGCCGCGCATCACGGGCTAGCACGGCCCTATTCAAAAGCCATTTTAAACCTTTAAGCAGCTTTTGCTTTTAGCAGCAAATGCATATTTGCACCTATTATATGTAATGCAAATTTTCAAAACAAATGCTAATTAGGTAATATGTGTGCAACAGATTCAAAAGTACTGTAAATTCTCTTACTTGACATCATCTCGATAAATCCTTGAGATGAGCACCTCTCCTTTGTGATTGTAAACGAATAACCCGCCAATCATCGTGGCCGATACCCAAGAGAGGCTAAAAAAAGTAAATGATAAGAATTTACGAGAATTGAATCAATAAAAACAAATGAAAGCGATAAAAGAACTTTTTGAACAATTGATTCCATCAATAGCTAAGTCTTAAGCCAACTCTGCAGGCAATTATCAAAAGCACAGATGTTTTTTTTGATTACAAGTTCATTTTGCTTGAAAAAATTGGTAATTTCCTGGAAAATTACGGAAAATTATTGATTGTTGCTAAAATCTGAATTAATAGTTTAAAAGTTGGGTAAATAGTGATCACAAAAGAAAGCTATGACTAACAACAAAGCCGGGAAACTATTTAGTGGATAAATTTGACAGAAAACGAACTTTGAAGCTTTAAAAGAATGATTCTCTTAAACAATAGCTTTAAGCAAACAATGAGTGGGCTAAATTTTGGGCAATTATTGGAGAAAGTTGGAGAAAAGTGGGAGAGTTGCCGGGTTTTCCAATAGCCGATATTTGGCCCTGCGGGTGGGAATGGAAAAGGAAGAGAAGAAAAGGGTAAAAGCCGCAACGCGTCCAAAGGAGCGTCACGGCCTTCCATATGATTTCTTCTCTCTTTTTGATTGCTCTCAATGATCTTCTCTTTTTCCTTAAAAAGATGAAAGCCGATGGATTGATTGCTTGGGAATTGAAAGGCTTGTGCACTTGATAAGGCTTTTAAGGTTGAAGTTCTTGGTTTTTAAGGCTGAAGTTCTTAGTTTTCCTAATTTCTGATTTCTGGTTTCTTTCCTTGTTTCATAATAATGCACATTGTCAACAAAAAGTCATGCTGATCGAATCGAAAACAAATTCGATTGAAAGCGATTTGAAACCTGTTTAATTCTTATTTTAAAAGTTTATCTTGTGAATATCAATTATCGATTATCGTTTGTCAATCCCGTTGTGACCCTTTTGCGACTTTTCTTTTTATTTTGAGATTTTCCTTTGTAGCTTTTCCTTTGTACTTTTCACTCATACCTCTTTCACTTTCAGAAAAAGACATCAACATCAACAAGACATTGAAACAATCAATCAGAGAAGACTTTTTATTCGCCTGTGTCCAACAAATCGTTCACAACGGCGCAACGGTTGAATCACCTCCAAATCTTGCATTTAGCAACCCTTCAGCGAAACAGAAGACGCAGAACTATGAGCTCGGGACTGCCCACTGCTTCATTGGTATGTTCATTTGAATTGAGTAAGCAAGAAGATGATCAAAGCTTGATATCTAATTGAGATTTTACACTAATTGACAAACCGTTGGCTTGTCAATAATGTGAATTTAATGTAAAGCTAAGAATATAGCCGTTAAGCGGCCGCACTCTCCTTAGAGGTACTGAGAGCACGTAGCATAAATCTAATTGCAGATTTGAGTTCCTCACCCCCGAAAACCCCCGAGTACAAATTTTCAGCTTTCTAGCTCACTTCGTTGTAATTTTACGTTGACGTAATTTGTATTGTCGTGTAGGCGTGACAGACGGACGGATGTTTTATTTTTTTGTATATCTACTATATATAAAGAGACTAAGAGGTCTTCTGTCTGTCTGTCCGTCTGTCTGTCCGTCTGTATGTCCATCTGTCTGTCCGTCTCTCTGTGCGCGCTACTCCTCAGCTCCCAGATGACCGTTTGCAATGAATTTTGCGCCGTTGAGTAGGGAATTCAATGTAGTTGTGCAATGTGCCTTTGGATTTTTTTAAAAACAAAAGTGGTGTCGTATGCGGGGGTCAAACCCGGATCGTATGGGCGATAGACCGGCGCGCTATCCGCTGCGCCATGGCGACAAAAGCCGTTCTTCCCCAAAAAATCCGGAAAAACAGTTTCCCGGCTGGTCTTAGATAGTCGGGCCTCCTCAAGGGCTCCTTAAGGGCTCAAGGATCCTCAAGGGCAGCACAGACAGCCCTTGAGAGGAAAGGGCGCAGAAAAGTATCGGATTCAATGTGCCCTCATGGTGGATTGCCAGAGCGTCTGTCCCCAAATCCGGAGCTACAGGTTCGACCCTGCCTGCAGTCATTGTTTTTAGCGAACACCGCAGCCAACTTAATGCATTGCTCTTACCACGTCCTATATGAACTTTCAATAAATCTGAGCCTTCTTTATGTCAAATAGATCCAAGCAAAGACTCAAAATTCAATCAAACGCATTAGAAAAGTGGACGTATAGCTTAGAAAACGTAGATCAAACAATCTTACTGTCTAAAAATACTTACTATCTAAAAATACTTACTATCTAACAATCTAAAGGCTCAATGTTTAAAATAACTTAATGATAATTAACCATAAACTTTCCAATTCCTGAGAACTATTCCTGAGAACCAATTTTTGTGATTCTTTTAACTACCTAACCCTATCTAATCTAGACTCAGTCTTGTTTTTCATTTCAAATTCCCGTAGACCTTTTTCTCGATAATCCGCCCTAATTTCGATGTAAATTGAATTCGTACAGCTGAAGAAATGAGAAGTGATCAAAAAAAAGAGTCAAGGAAAATTTCTTTTCTTTAATGGAAGCTGGGAAAGGCCTGTAATTTTGACTTTAATTCCCGTAATGCTATTGTTTGTGGTCTATTGGTGAGGGAGTCTCTTTGAGACTTTAAAAAGGAATAGAAAAGGAAGAGGCTCCAAATCGGTCGACGGACTAAAAATGGAAACAAACAAGAAAAGGATGTCTCAAAGTAAACACATTTGCTTCCAGCTATGAGATTTTTCAAGCTATTTGTTAGCTCTTTTGGTGCAATCTTTTAAATTGTAGAAGTTAGTTTGTGATTTTTGAGTTTTAAGGCTAAGAATACCCTGGTATACCCTGGTATACCCTGGCATACCTGCCAAAGTTCTAAGAGTAAGCAAAGTTAAGCAAAGCAAAGTACAAGTCTAAGAATACCATAACCCAGCGGATCAACAAGTTCGATTCAAATAACAATTTTCGGGGCAAACCCAATTTCAAATCTCATAATAATCTCATAACAATCTCATAACAGATCTCTTTTTCTACCAATCAAATCTACTCTCAATAACCAATTCATTTAGACGCAGTGAATTGTGTGATCTTAGCTAAATCACGTTTCTCTTTTGGTTCCTGGTCTTTTTTCTAGAATCAAAGTGGGATGGTGAGATCGAGAACTCGAAAAGAGGACTTTCAAAGGGGTGTCACTTTCTTGGAGGAGAAGGGGTGCTTTCCTTTCCTTTCCCACCCCCAGCCCCCCTTCCGGGCTCCGGAAATAGCCGTTCGGGCGCAAACATGGACTTTTTCTCTTTTTCTCTTCTGTGCATCATCATTTTGCTTTTCCGCTTGATTTTCTCACCGATATGTATGACTTTATTATTGTCACCAGCTGAAAAATCTGAAAAACCAGAATAACCCGTCTAACAGCGGGTTTTTCTGGCTTGCTAGACGTCTCGCCGTGGCGCAGTCAGGCGCGCGCTCGTCTACGGCCCACACGAGCCGGGTTCGACCCCACGTAATGCCAATCAACTTTGATTTTTGATTTTTTTATTTAGATGGCACGACTACAATATATTTTAAGACTTGTTTTAAAAATTTCAGCTTTTTTGGCCCAAAGACGGCTGGGAAAAAGCCCGTACAGATAGACGGACGGACGGACAGACACTGCTCTTTTATATATTAGATTTTACTTCAAGCATAAAAAGTTCTTCATTTTAATTAACTAATTGTAAGCTTTTTTTGAATTTAGGGCCTCTAATTGTAATGAAAAGGAAAACAAATAGGCTTTGAAACGCCTATTCGTTCCTTATTCAGCATCGTAAGTTAAAAATCCTGCAGTGTTCTATTTTTTAAACTTTTGCTAAACCAATATTGTTACATAGATAAAGGTAAACGCTTTCAGATCTCCCAAATTTCCTTTAAAACTCGAGCAAGACATGGCTTTAGCTCTTTGTTTAACTACTTTAAAGCTCTGTTATTTTTCAACAAAGCTTTTTGTTCTCAAGAATTCACAATCACTTCCCTCATAACGAGGTATTCCCCATGATCAAAGATTCACAGAATACATTGAGCGCATCGGGATCGTTGAATCCCTCATCATTCTCTCCATTAATATTTTCTGTTTCTTTCTTTCTATCAATTCTCTTCTCTAGCTTTTCCTCATTGAACCGGAATATATAGCGGGTGAAAGGAACTGTTTGATGGATGAAAGAGGGAAGCCTCATCTATTGATTTCGTCACGCATTTTTTTTTCTTCGCTTCATTCTTTCATCGACTGATGATTGCAGTTTCGGTTTAGCTTAACCATTGCATTTTATTGTCAGACTTTGATTGCAATACAAAATTTATCTATTAAGAACGATTAAGTCTTGTTTAAAGCTAGCGAATTGACCCAAAACTGACTCAATTCTCATAGAATTCTCATAGAAATTACATTATAAAAGACTCTCGATTTAACGATTTGCTCGGCGCCAAGAATTTCGATTTAATTATTCTAAAACCTGCCCCAAATCTCTTGCGTAACTGCTCTGAACGGCCAACGATTGCGTTTGGCTGGGCAGCTACACAGAAACCGTTTAGCTGGGCAACTACGCAGATTCAAAATCGTTGTATCGAGTCGTTAAATCGAGAGTCGATTGTACAGATTTTCACTAAAACAAATGCCTATCCAGCTTCATGTGTTAATAAAATAGTTTTCAATAAGACTTAAAGGCCTAAATCTTCTTATTGTGCTACTATTAGCAAACTTCTATGTCGTCATGCATTCTCACACTCTCCCTTCAAGTACAATGACTTCAATACAATGAAGGAGAACACTATCCCTCTCAATTCCTATTGTTGCCCCTCCGCTATACTCGACTTCCGGTTTTTACGCACTATGCAAATTGTTGACCTCATTTCATCGCTCATAACCTGCCTAGTTTTTGTCATTTTTCGTTTGTTCTTTGTTAGAGAAAAGAGATTTGATGTAATGAATTGCAAAAATGCAGAAATATTTGTTTTTCATATAGAATCTAAGTTGTTATGACGATTTTCAGCCATCAACAGCCTAATCTTCTAGATTCCAGCAAAGACGTAACCCGATCCACAATACGTAGGCTCGAGTCAATCAAGATATCAAAACAAAAGCTTATGAGTCAATAAAATAGTTTGAGACAATGTTTTTGTTCAATAATTTTTGTTAAATAGTTTTTATTCAATAGTTTCTGTTCAATAGTTTTTGCTGCCTTTCTTTGCGTTTCAAAATTTTCAATTATGTGTTGCTGGGTGAAGGAAAAGAGGAAAAAAAACGGCGGAGATTAGCCTCATTGAATGAAAACGAATCGCTTTGGACCCGGCTGATATTTTGCTACTCTTGTGAGCGGTGAGAGGAGATTAGTTTCGTCTTTTTCTATGGAAATCTCCGATCGCTTAATTGCAGCATTCATTTCCAACTTTTTTGCTAATCTCTTGCCGTTGACAAGTGGCTTACATCATCATTTTTGTAGTTTTCTTTGGAGTGAGACTTTTTCGGGACTCTTTTTTAGATTCATGGGTTTTTTTGGCTTGCGCAGATTGTTGTTAGTGATTAAAATGTGTCATTCTTCTTAGCCAAATGTCAAATTTGTTATTCTTCTTGGAAATTTTGTTTAAAACCCAAGTTCTTGATCATTATATGGACTCTAACAATCAAAGCTTTACCCAACTATTTTCAATTTTACTCACCAAGATCCCTAGTAATCTAAAAAGCTCAAAAGCTATCTATTTTTGCTAGATTTTTGCAAGATTTTTCAAGATCAATAGTCAAATTTGTCTCAAATATTCAGAATCATTGAAATCTTTATGATTTGCGCACACAAATTTCTCCATTGAGCCGTTTTTTCTGAGTTTTCTTATTTGCACAGTTGCTTGGATCCAAAAAAATTCAATCCTTTGTAGATTTTCAATTCAATCCTTATCTAAAAAAGAATCTGCAAAGATCAATTGATATTATTGTCAAGAAATGTTTTTAAACTGTTTTTGAACGGCTTTTGAAGAAAATTTATGAGACTAGAACACAAAAAAAAGTGTTACACCTGTCCCTATTGAGTCAGCAGGGTAATCTCTCTAAGATAAAGGTAAAGATTGATCTCTGTTCAGCTGAGGAACATGAGTTTTAAACTCTATTACTCTAACATAATCTAAATTCTAACAAATTCCAATCAAACTCTAACAAATTTCATAATACTTGTAATTTAATGAGATCCAACTGATAGACTTTCAATTTCCCCATTTCTCCATTCTTTTTCAAACGAATTCCACTAAACTTTCGTTTCCCAGAATCTCACGTTTCTAATGAGCGAAAATTCTCATCAAAAACTTCCTCTTTTTGAAAAAAATGGAGAATTTTTCTAAGAGATAGCAAAAATGATAGAATTGGAAAGGGCAAGCTTTTCAATGGAAGCAAATAGTTGGTATTTAGTCGATATTCTGACGCTTTTTAGCTGAATATTTTAGTGACAGTGCGTAAAATTGTTTCTGTAGACTTTGGTTGTTGATTTTGTATACCTTTGATACTCATTTGTGTGCCAGAAGACGTGCGTTTACGGGCTGGATTCCAGTAAAAGCTAATCGCGTTTAGCACACGGGTTTACAAGGTTTACAAGGTTTGCAAGGTTTACAATGGGTGTGTAAGGTTTACAAGGGCACACGGTTTCTAATGAGCAAAAATAGCCTAGCCTAAGCCTTTGCACAGTCTATATAATCAGCTTGTCAACTTTATAAGATTGTAAATTCTTATAAAGTTGACTGTAAAGTTTTATAAAGTTGACTATAAAGTCTTAGAAAGTTTATAAGACTGTAAACTCTTGCAAAGTCTTTATCCTAAGCCCAATGACCTCACAATTTTCAAGCAAATGGGTGAAAGATTCCTTTTTCATGAAGTGGCAAAAATGAAGGGGTTGAGAGGGGAAAGATCCCGCTCTCTCTCTGAAAAAGAGAGAGAATCGATCGAGAGCCCCTCCCCCTATTCACTTCCCCCTCAATTTTCCCCACCTCTTTTCCCCTCCCCCCATTTTTCCCGGCCAATGTTCTCGACGACTGCCATTTTTTTCTCCCAAACACAGAGAGTATCTCTTCTCATGTGTTTTTGCACTCGAAAAGAGATGTCACATGATTTTTGCTGTTCGAGGAAATCCCCCAATCGACCTCTCGACTTTCTTGGGTTGCGAGATTCAACGATTTGATATCACAAACATTTTGGATCTATTCTAAAATTCAAAAACTTATTCCAACTTTGGCAATTTGGTTACTTGTCGATTATACCCTCCACAAGGCTTTTTGACGGACTAAAAGCATCAAACTAGCATCAAACTAGCATCAAACTAGCATCAAACTACTGTTTTACGTCGTTCAAGTTTAGCTATGTCGTGGTAGTCAAAAATCGGCCTTTAGCTCATTCATTGCCATTTCTGAAAAACTATTCATCAGATTGGAATCAAATTTTGGTGTTTAATCAACAAAACTTCAATTGTTATTAGAAAAAAATTTGAGAAAAACTTATCGTTTAGTTTTTTTTAAAAGTTCGTCTGAAGATGCCGCCGTTTTATACTCTCTAACCCAATAAACCATTTTCTTTCATTGCCAATAGTTCTAGTTCTAGTGCCGACATAGTTTACAACAAGATTCTAAAGATTTCAGGATAGTTTCATATATCTTTTTATTCAATCCTAGCTTTTTTGACAAGTTTTACGATTTGATTTACCCATTTCAGCCAAAAAGCAATGGTTTTCGATCGAGCAAGCGTCAGCTAAACTCTAAACATTGTACCTAGTGGGAAATTGTGCCAACTCCTCAATTTTCATACTGATTTCATACATCTTAAACATCTTAAACTATTTCATACATCTTAGACTCTTCTAGAGTGGTCATTTCCACAATTTCATTTCTTATCTTAATCCTAAACTCGTTGAAATCTTTCGAAAACACCAAAATCTCTACACTCCCCTTTAAGAGCCTTCACAGAACGCTTCGTCTTTTCCTTATCACTCGCTAGGCAAAAATTTTGTTGCCTCGACAAAAGAATTGATCGTTTTATTCTCGAAAACAGATAACTCAATCATTCTTGTGAAATTCATTCAATAATTCATTCAATAATTCATTCAATTCATTCAATAATTCAATAATTCAATCAACCTTTCAATCAACCTTTCAATCAACCTTTCAATCAACAATTTCTTAAGTCTATTGACATTTTCAATAGATTTCTATTAACAATTTCAATAGATTTCCCCAATTCGTGTTTCGTTGTTGACTAATTCGTAACAAAAACGATCCATAATTAAAATGAAAATGTTTGTTATAATATTTGTTAGAAATTTTTGATAAAACTTTTTGAAAAACTTTTCTATTGAACTTTCTGTTTACAAGTTTTGGTAGTGATACTCTTTTGCTCAAGAAAGGAAAAAGGAAAACAGAGTTTTCTCTCGTCAAAACTTTTTCTTTTCAATCCCAATGATGTCAATATTATTGGGTTTAGATTTTTGATTTTGATTTTGATTTTGATTCAGAAAACTTTTAAATATAATATTTTAATATATTATATATCAAATATTTCAATAATTTGAATACTTTGAATACTTTAAATACTTTAAAATACTTGGTTATAAAGTTCTCAGTTATCTGCTAAAATTGATGAACGGGGTTGGCGCCAAAAAATTTTATTTGGAATGAAGAAAAAGAAACCGCAAAGAAACCAGATGGCCTCATGGGAAAAGATTCAGGGAAAAGACATGGGAAAAGACAAATGCTACCTTTTTTTGCGCACCCGGACATTTGCGCACTTTTTTTTCCGCACTTAGCCCATTAGCACTTAGCCCGCACTTAGCATTAGATCGAGCGCCAATTTGGCCTTTGTCGTACGCAGAAAGAGGTTTCCAACGACCCATTATCTAAAAAATAAAAGTTAAATAACATTTAATAAAGAAACAATGCAAAAATATTAACAATAACATTAACATTAATAAGAAAATAAGAAGAAAATTGATTTCCTAGTCTGTCCAATGAGATTTGAAACGGCCCTTTTGGGAGTGGGACAAATGCTACCTTTTTTTGCGCACCCGGACATTTGCGCACTTTTTTTTCCGCATTTAGCCCATTAGCGCAACTTTTTTCGCGTTTTAAAAAGTTCTAAAAAGCTAATATTAACCAATTTCTATTCCAAAAGTTGTTTTTCTAGGTAATTTTAGGGCGTAGAATCGAAATTTTGGCATATCAGAGCTTGTGGAAGCGAACGGACGGAGTTATACAAAGAGAAAAATCAACAATTTTCTGTAATTTGATCTTTTTTGTCTGTTTTGTCTTTCAAATTGGTTCCACACTCTCTGTTATGTCAAAATTTGAATTCGACACCCTTAAATTACCTAGAAAAACAACATTTGGAATAGAAATTGGTTAATGTTAGCTTTTAGAGCTTTTTGAAACACAAAAAAAGGTGCGCTAATGGGCTAAGTGCGGAAAAAAAGGTGCGCAAATGTCGCAAATTTGTCCCACTCCCAAGATTCAGTTGTAATTGTCATATTCAATTGTAAAATGTTTAGTTCAATTGTAAAATGTTTAGTTTAAGTGCTTAATTCTTGAAAACATGATATTACTCCTATAAAATTGACAAATTATCTAGTAAGCTGTGCGCAAAATGGTGAAAATGCTCATCTTTGAGGTGTTCAGCCATCAACGCTCACAAGTGAACATATCAAAATCGAAAATTTGTATCTTGAGCTTCATGAACTTAATAATTCTGCTTAAAAGCTTGCTTTTGTCAGCTAAACCAAAAAAAATGATAGATTTTCTACAACTTTTCCTCTCAATAACTTCCTCAAACTGATAACCAATCTATTCAACTCCATTCTTCATTCAACCACCTGCTTAAAAATGCTGACCTCTATTTTCCAAGCATTCCCCAAGATGCTGATGGAGAGTTCATTGAGTCAAAGTTCTTTACTTCTTTACTTCTTTACTTCTTCACTTCTTTTCTTTTCTCAATGCATTGTGTTTGAATCTCACTTCCTTTTGAGGGGCTGACAATGACGGGTTAGAGGAGAGGGAAGGGAAAAGAACTCTGAAAATTCACACCCATTCTTGGAAAATTTCCCCATTTCGCACATTTAAGATTCTGGCTCAAAATTAAAATTTTCTGCACCCATCCACGTGCCATTAAAAAGTGTGTCAACAGAGATTTGGAATTATTAAAACTATGCTATTTTAGCACAAGAAAGTTGCGTTTTACTGGATTGAAACTGGATGTTTTTACCTTATAAAATCCGTAAAACCATAACTGGGGAACTTTTGCAAAAAGCCAGCAATCCAGCAATCCAGCAAGCCAGCAATCCAGCAATCCAGCAAGCCAGCAAGCCTTTTTCAAGATGCCCTGAGCGTCGCCTAAATTCCTCGAAATCTCCGGAGCCGCTTAGCAGAACCTATCGATGTGGGGTCGGAAAATGTAGCTGACGATGAGATCTAGTGGGAGATTAGAGTGTTGAGCTTCTGCAAAAAGCTTGGAAACCGTAAAATAGTCACCAACTCGGCTCGCCGGTGCGCACTACTATTAAAGAAAATACGGTAACCAGTTCAGCTAATTATTGGACATTTCTTCGAATTAATGTTTGTAAACAAGACCCTTCAAAGTGAATCAGGGTTTTATCACAACAAAAACCTCTAACACATACAATTTTCGCATCTAACGATCGTTTAAAGTCATTGATTGACTAGAGAACCTCTAGTCAATCAATGACTAGACTTTTTACTTGTTCATCTATTTCCAAAGATTGACTAGATTTTCTCAAGTCTAGTCAATCTTTAGCAATAGATCAACAAATAAAAATAAGATGAGTAGCTGATACGGCACTTTCTCACTCCTTTGTTTTTTTCATTTTTCTCTTTTTCATAATATTGATCAGTCGAGAAAAACGAGATAAACAGAAAAACAGCGCATTATTTTGATTAGCTAAATAAATAGCCAAATACTTACTTGAAATTTTGCCTTTTCCCACTAAATATTTGGAATTTACCATACCAAATTTACCAAAGACTTGAAATCCAATCCATTGAAATAATTCTAATCCCAGCCTATTTTTCTTGAACCTTCAATGATCAAAAAAATGTACTTCCTGGGCCCTCAAAGTCTTGTTTCCCCAAAAAATTAGTTAGCTACGAAAGTTCTGTCTTTTCTTTTCACGAGAAAGAGAGGGCTAATTGAATTGGCAAATATTGACGGGCAATCCCATTCTGACGTATCTCTTTTGGTTTTTCGATGAGGATTGGTCAGCCATTGCACTTCTATCAATCTGCAATTGATATTACCAATCTCATAGACTGCAATTGATCTATTAAAAGCAGTTTTTATCTGGGTCGCATTAATTTCTCTTGAGACGATTACAGGAAAACTCTTGCCAATATCATGATTATCTTTTGGCGATTACAGAAATTTCTAAAATTGCTTTGAGATTTTATAAACTCAAGATTATCCTCTCTTCATCCTTTCTCATCATTTTTCCCTTCTTTGCCATAATTCATTTCGCAATTGATTTTGATTGATCAGCTGTCAGAGTTGAGGTGTTTAACCGGGAAGTGATTCAATAATATTTTGAAAATATTTATATCTAGTTCCATCGACTTCCTTGTTCTAAATTTCAATGGACCAAAGATTTTTTGTTAAATCAGCTTTTCAAAGCTACTGCTAGTTTTACTTTGATCTGAAGATTTATTTTGATTTTCTAAACGATTTATCAATTGATTTTTGTAGCTAACAAGTGAAATTTCAGATGCATGCCTTGCGGAAGATCTTGAATAAACCGAGGCCAGACGATTGGGCGCCGTTGGCGAAATTCTACTATGCAGACGAGGCTTTAAACGACATCGCCTCGGAATTAGATTCATTTGATGGAAGGAGGTGAATATTTGATCACTGTAGACTGTTAGAAATATTTAAAAGCAGGGATTTGAAAAACAAGCTAGGCCTAAGAAGCTATTTTACAAGGGATTAAAGTCCAGAAGTTGTCATGATCTTTTCGACACCAAAAATGAGATGTAAACGCCTATCGAACAGCGAGTATGATGGTTCTTTCAGTTTTTGCTAAGAATCGCTAGTTTTTGAGAGAAACCGCTTTGAAATTCTTTAGTCTACCCGAAAACGAGGCACGTTTTTATAAAGGCTTCCTTCGGGCAGCCAAAACGTTCCCTCATGGTTAGCGGGTAGAGTTCTCGCCTCCAATTCTTGCGACCCTGGTTCGGTCCATGCTAACGCCATTTTCTTTGCCTTTTTCCAGTTTAGAAGTCTAACCATTTTCCGCTGCTCTTTGATCATAATTTCCGGGAATCGGGTGTTCAATTTTCGAGAGTTGCGGAAGTTCATTCCTTTGCGGGGAAAGGGGTGAAGGGAGGGGAAAAGGGTGACTGAAAGAGGACCTGGATGGACCCTGACGAGACGACAAAAAACACACTTCGGGGGAAAAAGGGGAAAGGAAAGAGTCAAAGGCCGAAGTGCACACAATTGATTTTCAGTGGGACGAACAAAATTTAGATTTCTTTTGATTTGGAGAATCAAATCAGCAAATTGAACAGAACTATTTATTAGGCTGTCCAGAAAGTCTTTTCGGACTTTCGTTTAAAACCAATAAATGCACCAATTAAGCTATTGTTTCATTAGAAAGGCCAATCATTTTTTGCAAAATAACATTAAAACGGGTTTAACAATGTCTTATTTCTGGATTTTTATGGGAGCATGAAGTCGGATAGTCAAAAAGGCGACGGCTCGATTATGCGGACACTTTAGCTTTAGAAAAGACCCATTTTAGCTAAGGAAACCTATCTTGGTGTCAATAGATAAAAGATAGAGCATAAAAAGTTTGGTAAATAGCCAAATTTTCTGAGAAATTGATTCAGCCAATTTCTTCCTAGAGGTTTTTATAGATTTTTACACAAAAACACTCTCGGATTTGCTTGAAAGTGAACCGAAATTGACGATTCAGCTAGTTCCTTTGTAGAGGAACTAGCTGGTAGAGGAGCTTTTTATAGTTTTTTTTGCAACGTTTTCACTCTAACACTTTTTCCACTCACGAATTTGCAAAGTGAATCCAAATTGACTTAAAAAGATGGGAAATTGAACAATAAACACTTTTTATTTAGAGCAAACCATAGGTTAACTGGTGAATTTGTTCATTTTCAACGGAGAAAGGAGTTAGAATCCTATTTTAAAAGAAATAGCGCAAAAGCGGTGCGGCGCGCTTTCTAAAGCGTGAATACGCTACCGTACCCCGCACAGAAGTTTCCCTTTTGCCATTCTTTTCATTTTACGACATTCCAAGATGGAATCGTGAATGTTGGCCGGCGTTGATGCTGAGTCCCGATAAGTTTTCTTCCCCTTCCTAATCTATTATGTTCTTGTAGCGCGTTTTTAAAGTACTCCTTCTCTCCTCGTCCCCTCCTTTTTATATTGTTCCGCCTATGTTTCCATTTTAAATTTCTAAAATGGTTTTTTTCGTTTCTCTCGGCTCCCTTTTACTCCATTGTCTTCAAATCTTTTTGTACGTGCCGTATAGACTTAGCTTAACCAATTCTCTTTCAACTAAATCGCAGAAAATCTACCAAATAAAATCGGTGCGATCTTCTTGGGGTTTTTCTTCTAGTGTTTGGTGTCTAATTATTTTAGAAAAAGGATTGGTGGGTAAAAAGGTAAGGCTAAATGGCTACTAACTAAGGAACTAAAAGACACTAAAAGACTTTCTGGACAGCCAAATAGCTTTGACTTGAGTAGTTAGTAATTGTTTGAAAATTGAGTGGTTAGTAATTGTTACTTAGCCAACTTTTGGAGTTAAAGAATCAACGTATTTTTGTAAATCAGTCATTTTCAACACAATACTTCTTTTCTTTCAGAGACCCAGAGAGATGCAACAATCTCGTCAACAAGTTGCGTGTCGCCCAAGATCGCGTGCTTCACATTATCGGTGGGTGTCTGAGAATCAGTTTTGGAGTCGAAAAAAACTCTGTAGAGTTGAAGGGTTCCGGGAATACTAAAATTCTGATGTACCACACATCAAAATTTTTGCGAGGTAGTATTTGGAAAAGATTTTGCTGCTAAAGCTTAAAGTAGGAATGGAAAGCTGAGAAAGGGAAAAAAGCTAAAAGAATTTAATAAAAATTTGCATAAACTATAATTTTAGGCGAGATGTTGGTCACTTTGTTTCCACGAGAAGCCGATAGAGCGTGCCGGGATTTTCGTGTGAAGTTTCCTGATGAAATTGTTCACGAGAATTTGCCTGGTCAACTCTGGTTTGGAGCTGAGGTTTGTTCTAGACAAGAATATTATAAGATCTTAACTCTTCTAAAGCTTCCAAGTAGATGCTATGTTATGATTTATAGTTTAGTAAACTGTTTGCGGCTGTTGTCGCAAAAGAGTAAGGTGTAAGTAAGTTGAGTAAGGTGTAAGTAAGTTGAGTAAGCCGTAAGTGAGTTGAGTAGCAAACGTTTACTGGATCTGACTCAAGCAATTTTATACGTTACGCCCGATTTTGAAACCTTTTATCTTCCAAACCTCTTTTCACCTAGAAAAGTCATTTCGCAAAGAATTTTATTAAATTTTTCGACCAAATCTAGTCAAATTAAACACGATTCTAGTTTTGTTCAGCACTTTAATATCTTAACGGAAGATTTATCTTAAAACTATCGAAATTACGCTGTTTTTATTTATTAATCAACATTCAAACAATAGTTTATCAAAAACATTACAAAAGAAATGCATCTTTTTTTCATTTTGTGCTTTTTCATTTACATTTCATTTCATTTGCACAAAGGAACTTATGCAAAAACTATAATTTGCTTAGTAATTTAGTGATTCTAATGCAAAAACATTATTCTGTTAAAAAGGTTTCAAAATCGAACTTAACATATACAAGTTAAGTCAAATCAAGGACTCTGTTTTTTGATCTCTACTAGTTCTATGAATTCTTCTGCCTTTCTAGCATCTTATTTCCGCTGAAGTGTGAAATGTAGCGAGTTTGTGGTCCGTGTTCATTGGGTCATAAAATTATTGACCTATAAGCTTAACAAATAGAGCAAATTTTCTTAAGGGATTAGTATTGAGAAATGTGTCGAAAATAGAAAGGGTTTTCAGAGGGAACATCTAATTTTTTTTAGTGTTTGGCTGCTGGCTCAAATATCATTGATCATGAAGCAGAAAGTGAGAGGATACGACCGTTGGCTAAAGAGTTGACAAGGCATCTCGATTCACTCAGGGATATGCTCAAGGTTTTTATTTTCTGCTTGTTGTAAGCGTAAAGCGTAAGCGTAAATACTTGTTGTAAGCGCAAAAAGCTAGAACTATTGTATAGCCACAAGTGAAAATCATTTAAACATTGCATTAGTTGAAAGAACGGCTCTGAAACCATTCATTCAATTTAGGATCAATCACTTCGCGACACAGCCCATTACACGGAACAAATCAAGGAAAATTTGCTCAAGTTTGACCGTCTCTTTGCCGATTTTGAATTTAAGTAAGTGATTTCTTATGGTTTCAAAGTAATTCTGAAATTTAGATACGTATCTGCAATGGTTCCCGTGAAAAGTGTGAAAGAACACGATTGTCAGCTTGACGTCGCTGTCCTGTTTTCGGATTGTTTGGAAAGAGCTTTGCGGTGAGTGTTGAAATTCTGCATTTTAACTGAAATAAATATAAATTCAGACGTTAAATTCAAATTTTTGCAAATTTTAGGGTTTGTTATGTGACACAAGACCAAATCGACTACTGTGATCCCTCGGTGATGATCGTTGTGCCGAGATTAGCGATCGTTTGGTTAGTTTTGCAGAGTTATTCAAGATAGGATAACTTGCTTTCAATAAAAATGTAGAATTAATGTATTAATTAATTAATTATCTATATAAAATCTTTTAGGGGCCTAATTCTTTACCCTGACGGTGCATTGAATGTGGAGGGACCAGCAGAGAACCTCTCGGAAATGTTCCGCCCATTTCACTCGTTGCTCACAAAGATTCGAAATCTCCTTCGAGTACTTGAGTCACACGAATTGAGAAAGGTGAGGAATTTATTGTAAAAAAGATTTGTAAATTGAATTTTAGTTGGAGCAAATCCTCTGCACTGGTGAATCAAATGAGACAAGAGACGAATCCCCAGATGCGCTCATGATGTCCGATTTTCGGGCAGGATCAGGTTGGAATAAACATTATGTTTGTTGCAATAAACAAAGTCATCACAGGCAAATCAAAATTTAAATAAATTGTTGCAACTTTAACACTTTTTCACAAAAAAAGAAGCTTTTTGCTATCTAAAACCTTTTGAGAGCATAGAATTTGGAAGACGTTTAGTAAGTCAAATTTAGGCGTAGAGTTTTGTAAAAACGATGTAGCATTTTTTTTTGTGCATGACTGTAACGATAAATCTTATAGGTGAAGAGATTGGCGATTTTCGATTTGGATTGAGAGAAGTTGAGAAGCTGAGTGCCTTACAGAGAACAACCAGAGAAAAGGCCAAGGTGAGTGATGCGGTTGCTGTTTTCTCAGCTCTTACAATTATTTAATGCAAAAAGAAATAGATCAATAACTTTCTTCGGTAAAAATTATTGGCCAAAATATCGTCGCCCCGTCGCCCGATTTCCCATGTCTAGTGTCTACGTAATGCCTACGTAATAGTGCCGCACCCTGTATGGAAAAAAGAACCAATGATCTAACCAGCGGGATTGAACCCTTGACCTCCCGACTAAGTTATAGGGCTCTTAGCCACTCGTCCATGGCTGCTGCTTCATGAATTGAATTTGTGTGATGCACTTTTGTATAAAGTGTTCAATATTTATGGAGACTTTTAAACTCGAAGTGTTTTCTTTTTATTATTAAACTTGTACAAAATAAGCTCTAAACCTAGTAATCTACTGGTTCCCATAAATATTGAATATCCTGTAGATGTGACTAGATTAAATATACAAAGCTCGAATTATCTTTTTGAAGCATAAACAAGTTTTATCAACATGTTTTAGTGGTGATTCACACGATCTCCGAGCCAGATTCCGATCAGCGGAAGATCTCTTGCATCGCTTGTTCGTATGTATCTCTGGGGTCGCCGATCAACTCCAATCCAACTATAGCTCAGAAGTCAGAAAGGTAACTTGTAGTTTTATGGGCTAAAATAAACTAATTTTTGCATTTAGGTCTTGAAAATGATTCTCCAACCCTCGGAAATCATTCCTGTCTATGAGGTTAACGGACAAGATGCTCCCAATCCTACGAGTAGCGAAGAAGAAACGGGTGTCGAAGTACACGAGACATTGCCTTTGCCTGCATTTATTGGTGAGTTCAAGAAAGATTGTAAGAAAACTGTTTGAATTTTTCTATTTCTAGAAGCAGTTCAACAACTGAACATTTCAGGAGTTCGATGGGTTCCCGACGAAGACTGTGAACAATGTACAGCTTGCTCATCTCCGTTCACGGTTGTCCGAAGAAGACATCATTGTCGGAATTGTGGTCGAATCTTTTGCCACAAATGTTCTTCGAATAGCATTTCAATTCCTGAACTAGGATATGATCGAAAAGTGAGTGTTGAAGCAATGAAACAAATTTTGAGGCTAAAGATCTCATTGGAAAGCTCCGTACTTTTTCTAGACATAATCCAGCTTACAAGAAAACTTTCGGTTCAGATTGTACAAAAATATATCTAACATCTTTGGATTCTTTGGTCTGATAAAAAAGATCTATGAGCACAAAAACTAGGTATTAGGTTAGTGAATAAGTCTTTTCGTTCCTTTTTATACTTTCGTTGAAAAATAACAAATTCACCAATTAACCTATGCTTTACTCTAAATAAAAAGTGTTTATTGTTTAATTTTCATCTTTTTAAGTCAATTTGGGTTCACTTTTAAGCAAATCCGCGAGTGTTTTTCGTAAAGATCTATAAGGACCTCTACGAAGAAATTGGCTGAATCAATTTCTCTGAAGATTTGGCTATTTACCTAACTTTTTGTGCTCTATCTTTTATCTATTGACACCAAGATAGGTTTCCTTAGCTAAAGTGTCTAAACCGCATCATCGAGTCGTCGCCTTTTTGACTATCCGACTTTGCACACTCTCAAAAAAATAAGACATTTTAAACCAGTTTTAATGTTATTTTGCAGAGAAATAATTGGCCTTTCTAATGAAATAAACCGTAGTTCAATTGGTGCATTTATTGGTTTTAAAGAAAAAAAAGGAAGAAAGGATTTCCGGACGCCTAATAAAGAACAAGGGCCACAACCGGATAGTATCCATAAGATAACCTTGTAAAATATCAGTTAAATCATGTCAACTATCAATTAAAATATCGATTTTAGCAACAATCCAATTCCAGGTTCGAGTCTGCAATCTGTGCTACCTCCACAAGATCAACCCATTTGCTCCATGTCTTCAGAGAGGAAATGCTCAAGCTCCCGTCAATCCAATGCAACCCAGTAGTTAAAAAATGCAAAAGCTATATCAAACGTGTAAATTTCGATTTCTTTTTAACATGATTTCCCGAAAATCAAACCCTTTCATCACTACCGCATATCGCCACTTATTCGAAGAAGTTCTATGTGCCCAATTTCTCTAATTCTTTCCCCCTCCTTTGTCTAGTTTCATTTTTTTTGGGCTTTTTTCTCTTGCTCGAATCAAAAATGCAACTTATGGGTCACTTTTTTTGTTCTAGTTTTCTTCACGAAGTGGGTTCTTTGTGTCGGAGAAGCGTCGAAACGGGAAAAGCTTTGAAAATTTGGCTTTGGCCAACGTGTGAACTTTATTTTTAGCCTTGAAAAGCTTGATATTACTTTAAATTAATTATCTAAGAGACATTAGAGTTGACGCATTTCTTTTCCACACAAAGAATCCCCAAAATTTCCTCTCAAATCCACCCCCAACTGATGTGCCTGAGCCCATTCTCAGCAAATGTGATTTTTCTTTTTCCCTCTTCGAAAATTTCGACGTTTTTGTTTCCAATTCACCACTAAGCCTAATGGATGAGTCTAATTTTGAGAAAATCTCCAAATTGAGACCCTCATTTTCGTCAGTTCTTCTCTTTAGCAATATGGAAATCCACCGAATTTCTTTTCCCCCAACACTTCGTTTATTGTGATAAAGAAACTTGTAGTTGTATTTCTTTCTATAAGAAAAAAAAATCTTTCTGGTGTATAGGATGTTTTTTTCTTATCGTTCTTTAGTTGATTTGTGAATTTTCGGTGTTGGTGAGAGCTCATCAACGCTGTTCCCAAGGTGGCCCGGTACATGCACAAAAATTTTTGGTTTCTAAAATGACGCTGAATAAAGATCTTATCATAGACGTGTAAAACTACACAAAAATAGTAATGTTATTGGTTTTCTGGTGAATTTTGAACTTTCTTCGTATCACATTGTATAAAGCAGCTACGTTTAGAGACCGTAATTTCTAGAAATAGAAATAGAATTATCAATGGTTTATAGAAATAGATTATAAGAATAGCCAATAGAAATTCAGAAATAGCTTCTAGAAATTTATAAATAGATTATAAAGATTCAAAAGCACAGGCTTGAACATCAGGAACGAGTTGAGAAGCGGCTCTGTGATTCTTTTTTAAAAGATTACTATATTGGAGTCTTGTAAAGTATTCAGGCATACCGGTATACTGTAGCCTACCACAGATAATCAGCCAGCTATCTAACAAGTGCTTTGAACACCTTAAAACCTTTAGGTACAACTACTGAAACCTGTTGTTTCTGTTGATGGATTCCTTCACTTTGAGTATTTATATAAGTAATTATATATTTATATATTGGTAATTGTCTCCAGAAGTTGGTTAAGTTGGTTATTTTCTCCAGCTAGCGATAGAAAGACTTCCCGTTCCGTAAAAGTAAACTTCTCGATGATTTCCCGATGATTTCCCGCCAATTTCCCGGGATGATTTCTCGGAAATTTTTCCCGCGCAAAGTCAGAGGGAAAGGGGCTTTAGCTAAGGTAAATATTAAACTACAGTAAGCTACAGTAGACAGAATTCCTTGTAGGATTAGATGAAAAAGCCAATATGATCGAGAGAGATCCTTGAGTTGTATTTGAGGCACATTGTTAACCCAACAAGTCCCACATATTTTGGCTAGTCCTTCACGCTACTTGAGCTTGATCGCTATTTGATCTTGATCGCTATTTGATCTTGATCGCTATTTGATCTTGATCGCTATTTGATCTTGCTCGCTACTTGCTTGAGTAGTGAAGTATTTCCCCAAGTTCAACCACTTTCTCAAGAGCATGATCCCAAAAACTCCCGAAAAATGAGAGAAAGAGAGGCAGGGCCACGGGTGAGTCTAGGCTTCCGGCCCTTTCTCCACTAGTGAAGAGAGGGGGTCCCCGATTTCCTCCTTTCCCTCACTCGTTCAACCCTTCACCCCCTCCTATCCCCCCTTCTTCATCCCCGTCCTCTTCTTCTTCTCGGCCCAACGCCTTCCTTCATTCCTTCATTCCTTCATTCCTTCATTCCTTGGCCTCTCCCCCTCATTTCCCGGCAATTTTCCGCCCAGAAAATCGAGCTTCTGATGAACTCTTTATCGCCCAGACCGCGTCTTGCCGAAATGGCAACGAATTTTGGGCTAAATTGAAGATTCTCGAAGTCTCGAAGCTAAATTTGAAGATTCTCGAAGTCTTGAACATTAACTCGATCTTGTTTCGTTTCTTTACGCTTCCTCAGTTAACCATTCACCATAAAACTTTTTTGATAGAATTTACTGCTTATTTTCAACCCGTTACTTCGATACTTTACTCAGAAACTCAAAATTAGCAACTCTATAGAAATTCAAATCTCAAAAGCTCGAGAAGATTCTATCAATATGTTGAAAATTTGGTCACAAGAAGCCGCGTCCCAGAGGCTCTCGAGTTTTTGAGACATTAACTCAATCTTGTTTCGTTTCTTTACGCTTCCTCAGATTTTGAGTTTCAGAGTAAAGTATTGAAGTGACGTGTTGAAAATAAGCAGTAAATTCTATCAAAAACGTTTTGTGGGGAATGGCTAACCCTAGGCGGAGCTATGCACTAGGAAAAAAGTGCCCATAATTCTTGAACACCCTTGAACACCCACACCTTAACAGGTTAAACCCAATCATATTGTTTTATCTAATTTATGTCTATGCTCACTTTAGTCCTTTGTTTTGAAATTATAACCTAAGCATATCTGCTATTTAAACTATCCAAACTTTTTCTCAAAAGGTCTGGATCGGATACAAAAAAACGAGTGGATCGTATAACCTGATAGAAATGGTTATCAGATCGGATCGGATGAGGAACGATCCGATCCCGATCTGGCTAGCCTGACCTGACCCGATCCGTCCGACCGATCAGGCTAGCCCAATCCGACCCGATCCGTCCGACCGATCTGGCTAGGCTGACCTGACCCGATCCGTCCGACCGATCAGGCTAGCCCAATCCGACCCGATCCGTTCGACCGATCCGGTTAGCCTTAGCCGATCTGATCCGTCCGACCGATCGGGCTAGCTCGGTCCGATCCGTCCGACTGATCGGGCTAGCCCAATCAGATCCGTCCGACCGATCCGGCTAGCCCGGTCCGATTTGCTTTTGCCAAAAAACCATGTCTAGTACCTCAACTTAAATAAATATAGCTCCAGCGCTCAGCTCGCTCTTAAGACAGCCCAGGTCTTAAGACCAAAGATGTTGACTCGTTAACTGAAACTATTCAAACCTGAGCCTGAGCTCTGTGCTTGCTTCAATACAAGTTTCATCAAATCAAAGCCATTTACTCGATTGCTTTTGTTGATAAACTAGCAAAGCTTTTGAAAGATTTGCCTCTTTACTCATTTTGACGCCCAAGTTCACCCTAGGCAAGTTACTATGGTTATTTCTAGAGAGTTAGCCCATCACCGTTTTCCATCTCGCAGCTAATTTCTGTTGGGAATTTTGATGTCAGTCCCATCAGCTTCTCTCTTTTTCTCAAAAAAGGTGAGATCTCCCCTTCACTCCATTTTTCTGCCTTAGTAACGGAAAAGGATATCCTGGCCATTAGCTCTCCTTTCAACACGTGAACCCGCCCTAAAAAAAAAAGAAAAAAAAAGAGATCTTTTTGTGTGTGGGCGCAGAAATTTTTCACTCCTTATGTTGCCATTTTCGAGCCAGCTAACTTATAGTTTATTGATCGTTTTTTTGAGAAAACTTGACTTGTGTTATGAGGCGAAATTTGGTACAAGAGATTAACCAAAGAGGCTTTATTACTTCTCAGCTCACCGGGAAGACATCGATTTGTTGCTTTTGAGTCATTTCTACTAATATTAGATGTGTTTAAATGTAAATTTTCCATAAATTTTCCATAATATTTGTCATATTCAAGTATTTGGGCATTGGAAAAGTTTTTGTAATTCTTTGAAATGACTGATTTTCGTCGTAGTTTCTACCAAAGTTAACCATTTTTGATTTCCCAATGGACTTCGCCTTTTGTAAAAACCTTTTCATCTACTGTAACTTTGTAAATTTCAATTTTACTTTGATATTTTCTTTCTTTCATTACATTTTCCGATTCATTTCATTTCATTTCACTTTACAGCTAATAGCTTTTATGGGTGTTTTCTTTGATTGAACCTAGTTGAGTAGACGGATTTTCGATTAACTTTAGTTTCAGATTTAGTTTTAGATTTACTAGGTGTGTGAAAAAGTAATCCACGTTTTTTATTTTTATCTGATGACCAAATAAGACGCTGTCTTCTCGAAAACCCTCGTTCAACCTCTTCAGAAATAGGCCTTACATTAAATTGTGATGGGTCAACCGTAAGGAAACGCTTGAATGCCATGAATTTTATCAAAAAGTTGGACAAATGGATACCGCATGAATGATAACGCGCGACCACATGTCTCCTTACAGACTCGACAAAAAATCCAGAGTGTTGGATGGGAGGTTTTACCACATCCACCTTATAGTCCAGACCTTTCTCCATCTGATTATTATTTATTTTTGTCTCTGTCTAACTTTTTGGCCAATAAACGGTTCAATTCTGAAGAAGATGTCAAAACCGAGGTTGATCTTTTGTAAGGACCAAGATTTTTATTATCGTGGAATGTCTTTACTTGTAGAACGTTGGCAAAAGGTTGTTCTTTCGAATGGTGATTATTTCGTTGAATAAAAATTATTTTAACGAAACTTATGGTCTTTTATATTTAAACGTTAAAAACGTGGATTACTTTTTCACACACCTAATAGTTTCAGATTTAGTTTCAGTGTATCCGCGAAAATGCCCACTTATCGTCTTACTTATTTTGATGCAATGGGCAGAGCTGAACCCTCACGATTGCTCTTTATGTTAGCCGATGTGGAATTCGACGATCGGCGGATACAAGCAAGGGAATGGGTCCAAATGAAGCCAAGTGAGTAAAGAAACCATAAAAATATGATATGAATGATTGAAATAGATTTGAAAAAGCGCTGACTTTAAGTTTTCAAGATCTGACAATTGCAAGATCGTTTCTTTCTGAGTTTTGGTTTGAATAGAAGTTTTCAGGATTTGAAGGATTTGAAAGAACAATTGACAAAAGGAAAAGCACCGAATTTACAGCATATTAGGTTGTCTATTAGGTTGTCTATCAGGTTTTTGGCTTACCAAATAGTCAAACTGTTTGGAAAAAGTGGATTTTAAAAATGATGGCTGCACCAAATGAGATCTAGTTTGTATCATTCGAAAGATAAATCTTTTCTCAACAAAATGGCTTTTAAGAGATATTGAAAAGCTTTTGTTTTTTAACATTTTGCAAGGTGCAAAGAAAAGTTGTCAAAATTGACAAAAAAACGAACGATTAACAAACAGAAAGGCGCCGACTTCACAGCATTTTTGGCAAGTGCTGCTCCTAATTTTTAACGCGAAATAAAGCTCTTAGTTTTTCACATTTTCGGTAACATTTTCAACCAAATCCTTCCAGCGATTTTTTTCTTAATTTTTGTTTGAATAAAAGCTTTCAAATAAAAAATTTTGATCAGATGAGGCGCTCTGAATAGTTTGAAATTTGTAGAAGACGGTTGCATGGATTTTACTAGGAATTTGACTAGAAATCTAACAAAGATGGACCTTTCTTTGGCATAGAAAGTTTGTGTCAGTTCCCATCAAAAAAAGTTGCCAATCGTCGATTCTCGTCGATGTCAACCGTCGATTTTGCCTACTCACCTTTGCGCTCCCGAAAAACTCGAAAAACAAAAGCTTTTCTAAATTTGCAACAACCATTTTGCAGACAAAACCTAGATCTTTCTAATGGTGCAAAAAGTACTTCGTTTGATGCATTCAACATTTGCAAAAACCAATTTTTTATTGGAAAAGTTGACAATTTAATCTGCTCAGAAAGTCTTTTCGTTCCTTTTCATACTTCCGTTGAAATCAACAAATTCATTAATTAAACTATGGTTTTCTCTAAATAAAAAGTGCTTATTATTCAAATTCTCACTTTTAAAAGTCAATTTAGGTTTACTTTCGAGCGAATCCGAGAGTGAAAACGTGTTAGAGTGAAAACGAGAGTGATAATGTCCTAAAAAAGCTATAAAAGCCTCTAGGAAGAAATTGGTTGAATGAATTTCTCTGAAAATTCGGCTATTTACCAAACTTTTTATGCTCTATCTTTTATCTATTGACACCAAGATAGGTTTCCTTAGCTAAAGTGTGTCTTTTCTAAAGCTAAAGTGTCCGCATCATCGAGTCGTCGCCTTTTTGACTATCCGACTTCATGCTTCCATAAAAATCCAGAAATAAGACATTGTTAAACCCGTTTCAATGTTATTTTGCAGAAAAATAATTGGCTTTTCTAATGAAACAAATCGTAGTTCAATTGGTGCATTTGTTGGTTTTAAATAGAAGTACGAAAAGGAACGGAAAGATTTTCTGGACAGCCCAATAGATAGTTTTGTTCAATTTGCTGATTTGTTTCTCTAAATCGAAAGGAATCAAAATCTTGATATAAGTCTAATATAAATCTATATTAGATGTTTCTATAAATGTTTGATAAAAATCTTGCTGATCTCAAATCACAAAATTGCTTTCAGCCATTCCCTGGGGCCAGTTACCATTATTAGAAGTCGATGATCGAAGTCTCTCCCATTGTCGGGCCATTGAGAGATATTTAGCAAAACAGTTTGGTAAGTTGAATCTTTAAATCCTTAAATTAGATATCCTCACGAGTAAATTAGATAGATTAAATTAGATAGATTAAATTAGATACCCTTAAATATAAGTCTGACTATCTTATAGCTAATCATAGGTTTTGCCGGAAAAGATGCATGGGAGGAGGCTAAAGTAGACGAGTTGGTGATGGGAGTTGAAGAATTGCTGGGAAAGATGCAGCCATGGTTGGACGAGAGTAGTGAGACGGCGAAGGTAAGTAAAGGCTGACTTACAACCTAGAAAGCTTGCTCGTTTTAGCTTTAGCTATGCTCGCTTTAGATCAATCTTCTCAAAAAGCTGATAGAAGACGTGATTCATCCATTTCTCACTCTCTACGAGGAGTTCTTGGAGAAAAATGGATCTGGGTATCTTGTGGGGAATCAGGTGAGACTAAAAAAGCTTCTCTTTTCTCTAAAGCTTCATTTCTCGATTCTTCATTAAATTCTTCATTAAATTCTTCATTAAATTCTTCATTTAAATCTTCATTCAGTTCTTTATTCAATTCTTCATTCAATTCTTAATTTAATTCTTCATCCAATTCTTCATCCAATTCTTCATTTAATTCTCAATTCAATTCTCAATCCAACTCTCCATTCAATTCTCAATTTCAGGTATCTCTAGCGGATCTCGTTGTTTTTCATGTGGTCTCCTTTTTGGATCAGAAAATTATCCCCCGACAACTCGCAAAATATAAAGGACTCAGCGCGTTTCTTGTAAGAATACAGGTAACATTTTGGTTTTGATAAAAATCAAGGTAATCCAAGCATAAAATCAAGGTCATCTAAGCATAAAATCAACGTAAAACATTTAAAAAAGGACTAATTAAAAAAGGGCGTTTGGAATTCAGTCAAATTTGATTGATTCTTGATCATTAATCTTTTAGGAAATTCCCCGCATCAAAGCATGGCTCGAGAAAAGGCCAAAGACGGAAGTTTGATTGTAAGAAAGTTCTAGGATTGATTTATTTATTAAATTTTATGCTTTTTTTATAATATTTTGTGATGTATCGGTTTATTTGATTAATGAATTCTTTGATTTTGAATCTTGAGTTGACTTTTTCGTACTTTTTCATACTTTTTTCATACTTTTTCATACTTTTTCATACTTTTTCAAAAACTGACTTCTTCACAAATGTTATTGTTAGAATGATGCCTGTGATTCAATCAAAAAACGAAAAGGATTCTTCTTTTCCTTTTCTTTATTGCGTATTTGGGTTTCTTCCTCACCTTCACCCCAATGTCAGCAAAATTTCTTTGTAATACTTTGACTAGTGTGATGTTCACTAAATGATGTTCATTAATTAAAATGTTAAAAAGTTATTTGTTTAGAGCAAAGAATGATTTGAATGACAGCTAATTGATGAATTTAGATGTAGAAACAGAAAATGCTAAGCTAAACAATTGGATTGGATGGAAATTGGATGGAAAAACAATTGGATGGAAACAATTGGAACAGGACTTCTCAGTGCATCTTTTTTTCAGTTCCAAATCTAGCATTTAGGCTTCATAGCAAAGACTAATCTATTAGGTGTGTGAAAAAGTAATCCACGTTTTTAATTTTTATGCGGTATCCATTTGGTCCTTAGAGGCGAAGAAAAGATCAACCTCGGTTTTGACGTCTTCTTCGGAATTGAACCGTTTATTGGCCAAAAAGTTAGACAGAGACAAAAATAAATAATAATCAGATGGAGAAAGGTCTGGACTATAAGGTGGATGTGGTAAAACCTCCCTCCCATCCAACACTCTGGATTTTTTGTCGAGTCTGTAAGGAGACATGTGGTCGCGCGTTATCATTCATGCGGTATCCATTTGTCCAACTTTTTGATAAAATTCATGGCATTCAAGCGTTTCCTTACGGTTGACCCATCACAATTTAATGTAAGGCCTATTTCTGAAGAGGTTGAACGAGGGTTTTCGAGAAGACAGCGTCTTATTTGGTCATCCGAACAGGTCTCAGGGCGGCCGCCACGTGGTTCATCTTCTAGGCTTTCATTACCACCTTTGAATCGTCGGAACCAAAACCTAGCGGTATCATCAGTAACGGCGTCTTCGCCAAACGCATTCCGAATTCGACGTGCAGCCTCCGCAGCTTTCAACCCATTTTTGAACTCATAAAGCAAATTTGACCGAATAACGATACTTGTGTATACCATTTTCAAACTAAAATGAAGGTAGTTTATTGTCTTCCTTTTAACAAAATGAATATATCATTCGAAAGAGGAAAAAATAAGCTTTTAAACGATATATATATCGTTAACAAAAAATTAAAAATTGTTTAGATATATTTATTTAAACAAAATAAAAATAAAAAACGTGGACTACTTTTTCACACACCTAATAGCAATGAAGCACAAGCTTTAAAGCTTTAGTAGACTAGCATCCTGAAATCTTAATAGTAAAGAGCTAGAGATATCGAATTTTAAATCCTCAATTCAAAAATTGAGCAAACGTTGAAAAATTGCGCTAAAAGGTTGCGACTTTCTTCCGTTTTTTGCACTTTTCCCATCGTGAAAACACCGGAAACAATTTCCCGACGTTCCAACAATGTTCCAATGAATGTTTTAATGATTCTTAAACTGTTTTCTTCAAGAAATAAAAGCTTAGTGAAGTCATTTCAAATATTTTTTTTTGCTGTTGAGAGATGATGATGGAAAGAAGAGCAATTTGCGCACCAATCCGACTTTTTTTGGTCTCTTCATCGTTCAACTTGGGATAATAACTCTCATAAACGTTCAATTCCTTTGAGAACTGACTTAAAACTGACTGACTGACTGACTGATTGACTTTTAAAGCAATGTATTCACAAAGTTGGTACTTAAGGCTATGAAATCTAAAGTCTAGTAGGCTGGTCTAGTAGGCTAGTAGGCTATTAGCAGTAGGCTAAAGTCTAGTAGGCTGGTCTAGGAGGCTAGTAGGCTATTAGCAGTAGGCTAAAGTCTAGGCTAGTAGGCTAAAGCCTAGTAGGCTGGTCTAGTAGGCTATTAGCTAATTACTTAGCTATGAGTAAATCCTAGGCATTGATCCAGGAACAAATCCAGGGCCGACAACAAATCCAGGGCCGACAACAAATCCAGGGCTGACAACAAATCCAGGGCCGAAAACAAAGCCAGGGCTGACAACAAATCCAGGGCTGACAACAAATCCAGGGCTGACAAATCACAAGATTCACAAGCAAAAACTAAAAACCAAACCCTAGCAAGCCAACTTTTTTCATCCATCATCAAAAACTCTTCTTTAAAAACATCCAGTTTTTGCAAAGTCGTAAATCCGTTTTTGTGATCAGCTTAGCCTAGAAAAAGCCCAGAAAAAAACCATTGAGTTTTGGCGTGAAGCCAGATATACAGTCGAGTACAATGGAAAGGCAATTGCATTCACCCCTTGGGTAAAAGATCTTTAAAAGGGTTCTGACCGGTCCGCTCTATTCTCTTCTTTGTTGGCGACTCGACGATGATCCGATACTCGCGGATTTGCATACAAATCAGCGATCTTTTCTAGGATAGAATGGAACAAGAGAGAGCACCCACTCTCTGTCGCATCCTATTTTGGAGAAACTTTCAAGGTTGCCAATCGTTTGAATTGGGAAATGAATTGCATAGCTTGGCCTAGTCAGTAATGAGATCTTGTGGATCAGGTGGAACATTCATAGACTAGACCAAATCTACTTCTTGACTTACTTTTTGGCTTTCTAGTAGCGAATGACAGGTTCTAATGATCTAATGATCATTTAATAATGATCTAATGAACTAATAATCATTCCTAATAATGATTTAATCATCTAAGAATAGTCAAGAATCTTGCAGCTAGCTTGGCCTAGTCAGTAATAGTTTTGGAACAATTTTGGTGGCAAATCTTTATTAATTAGTACCAAGATAACAGTTTTACCTCTTTTTTATCTTTTACCACTTTTTTTGAATCAATCAATTTGAACATCTAAAATTTAAAGATTTGATTTTGTGGAAAAATTAGGGGGGCAAGGCTTGACCCTTAGTTTTCGTAACCTACTATCACCAAACGATTCTCCGTGTTGCTTTACATGGAATAGAATGATATTTTTCCCAAAAATGATGAGCTATTTTCAGTTGACTTGAGAGAAATTACTCATCACTTTTCCCCTTTCGAAAATTGACTCATCGGTGATAACACAATGATTTCGATTTGCTTTTTAGTGATTTTGGGGGTAGACAGGGCAAGGAATTCTAAGAAGGGAAGAACATTCATCGATGAATCATCAAAAATAATCGGAGATGTTGATTGTTTTTCTTTGAGACGATTTTGGGATTCATTTTGTTTTTGGGAGAATGGAGAATCAAAAATAAGTGAAATTCTTGAACTATCAGATCTTAAAGATTCATGAGAAACGTTCGTTGACTAAAGTTTGGAAATTTTACTAGAATAGTAGCCTTCAAAGCCCTGTAAACAAGCAAACAGTAAGAGTTGAGAGTCTGCAACACCTCGTACGTGCAATATTTTGCGGTTTTTCTTGAAATCTTCGATTCTATTTACATAACCCAGCACATTGTTTCTGTTTTGATCCTCATCTTGCCATAATTTACCCAGTTAAAGCCCTAATAAAGACGATTGAAGCCTAAGCCTAAACCTAATAATTAGAGTCAGACCAGGATTTCGATGTTCTTGGGAGAATCGCTAGAACTTTGTCCAGAAGCACTCAATCAACTTACACCCAAAGAAGAAAATTTAGCAAAATCTTCAGCCTACATAATGGCTACAATGAAATTTTTCCAAACGAAATTTTTCTAAAATAAAATTCACTCAAAAGATTTGCATTTTTGTGAGAAAAATTAGGAGGGCAAAGGCTTTAGACCCTTAGTTTTAGATCCAGAAAACTTCTAACTATCACCAAACGATTCTCCGTGTTGCTTTACATAGAATAGATAAGCTAAAAGTTTCATTTAAAACTTTTGAAGCGAGCTAGAGGAGCTCAAAGTTGGGTTGTCAGAACTTTTTTTGCGTCTCTGCTCAACTTTGAGCCCCTCTAGCTCGCTTCACAAGCTTGAAATTAAAAGTGAATTATATTTTAGAAAAATTTCATTATAGCCATGATGTAGGCTGAAGATTTTGCTAAATTTTCTTCTTTGGATGTAAATTGATTGAGCGCTTCTGGACAAAGTTCTAGCGATTCTCCCAAGAACATCGAAATCCTGGCCTGACTCTAATGATTGGAGTTCAATCGTCTTTCTGAGGGCTTTAACTGGGTATTTTTGGCAAGATGGGGTTGAAAATAGAAACATTGTGCTGGGTTAAGCAAATAAAATCGAAGATTCCAAGAAAACCCGCAAAATATTGGTAGACAAACACCTGGACATTCATCTGAACATTCTGATTCATTCATCCCCCACTCCCACCTTTCCATTGTGTCGAACCAGCGCTTGTAAAGAGCCGTTTTCTCTTATAGATCGTTTTCTCAGAAAATCATAGATCTTTTTTGGGCATTAGAGACATAGATGATCAGACAGTTTTCCCTATTCAATCGCTTTTCTGAGAAAAGGGGCAAGCAAGGGACGAATCGCCGATCGACCCCTCGGCGATGAGTCAGTCTCTTTCTCTGTATTCTCATTCTCTCCTTTTTTCCTTTTTTGTGTGTATGCCTTTTCGAATCGTGCACAATTTGCCCGCCAAATTTGAAAGAAAAACACAACGATGATGATTGGAGTCGATGAGGAAAATCAAATCGTTTTCAAATCAAATCGGGAATCAATTTTTTGTGTTTTCTGGGAGTTTTTTTTTGAATGATGAAAAGATGAGACATGAAATGATGCAAATAAACAAATATTCTTAAAATAAAACACGAAAAGATCACGTTGATCAAGATCAAGTTGAGATTTCTTGATTAAACTTTAGCTAAACAAAGCTAAACAAAGCTAAAGTTGTTTTTCAGCTATTTTTCAGTTCTCGATTCAGTTCTCGATTTCAAAATGAATCTGAAAAGTTATTTTATTTTAAACAAAAGATGATCAAGCTTTGCAGCTAAAATCTCAGCTAAGCTACCTAAATTTGAAGTTTTTGACTTGAATTTCATAGAAAAATTGAGAATTTTAGCTCATTTACTCAATAAATTAATGAAATTTGCCGACTGATTGACTGACTGACTTTCCAATTCCAAATCTCTTTGATCCAGGTGTTCTCAACCGCCATTTCAACTCAACAGGTGTTAATCTCTTCCTCAATTCTTCTTCTCTTCATCAATTCTTCTAAAATACCTACAGGTGTACGCAATTCACTTCAAAGGTTCAAGTGGTTGATTGATGAGTGTTTGTTTTTAAAGCTTGAAACATGTAGACAAAGATTGGCTTTGTTTGTTGGAAGGAAGATCTGTGTAAACAGCGGTGTGAGGTTTATTGAGTCGCTTAGATAAATGGGCTTATAAAAATGAATTACAATGTCAAAATAGCAATAATATGTTGCAAAGGTAATAAATCTAGAGAAAAGGGAGATATTTCGAGCTTTGTCTTGCACTTTGTCTTGTACTTTTTCTCATTTTTAACTGTTTGAGGTTCGATTGAGTGTTGATCAGGTTTAAAAGACTAAACTCTCTTTCTTCCTTTCTTCTTCCTTGTTCTTCCTATTTCTGCTTTGGCTGATGGCTGATGCTCTACCACTAAGCAGGCGCTGATAGCTCAGTGGTAGAGCATTAGCCCAACCAGCAGAAGGTTTACTGTATCATTTACTCTTAAGAGATTAGAACATTTTTTATTATTATTGTACTTCATTTATTATTCTTGTTGAATCAGTTACCCAATTAAGTCGTTCAACTTAATAGAACTTATAGAAGCTTTATAGAACGAATGCTTTATAGAATTGTAACGCTTGGAATCCAAGAATCCAACAGGAAAGTATCCAAAAACTAAACGGGGCTAAAAATCTATCAAATTGAATTTTGGCTTCCTATTTGGCTTCACTATTTCCCCTCACTATTTGGTTTTTCTTTTCTTTGAGTGAATCCTTTCAAGGGCAAACGTTCCAGCTTTCAAGGCAAGGAGGCATACCTGAAAGAGCTCAAGAGGCTGGATCCGGCTCTCTCAACCCCTTGGCAACGAGGCGAGTCAAAAGCCTGGAACTCTGAGACTGTACCTCTTATCCCTTCTTTATATTCTTTTCCCCTCCCTCTATTCCTTTCCCTCTTTTCCTTTTCCTCTTTTCCTTTCCCTCTATTCCTTTTCATCCAATCCTAGGCCGGTCTCCGTCTTTTTTTCCGTCCATCTTTTGCATGCAGATGTCTTTTGTCCGTTGTCTTCTCTTCTCTCCCTTCGCCTAAAGGATCGGCATTGACCCGCAACCAACACCCCTTTATCCATCAACCCCACAAACCTCTTTCTTCTCGAGTTTTACTAAACATAAAAAACTCTCGAGAGCAGTAATTATGAGCCTAGTTCTTTCGTCCTTTCTGGTACAGAAGACTTAGACTTGGATGAGGACAGAGAATGGCAAGAAGTTGAAATGAATGGCCTTGATTTCGCTTTCTTTAGTAGTATATAGTAAACAAGTGGTATGGGAGAATTGAATGGGTTTATTTGAAAAGGAAAGGCATGAGGACAAGACTTTATTGCTCATATATTGATCACTTTAGGATAAGAAAAAGAGTTGAACGATTTTAAACGATTTTGAATGATTTTAAACGATTTTGAACGATTTTAAACTCAAAAATTTGTTTTTCTAGATGTTTTAGTACTTCTTTAGTATCGATAACGATTTTTTTTCAACCTTATCTCATTGATTTATCTTAAAACTTGTCATTAAAACTTGTCAACTAAGTCTTAAGACTTTAAAGCATTACTAGATAGCTTAGGTTATGTTAATTTTTGACTTTAAAGCATTATTAGAAAGCTTAGACTTTATAGATTCTACTAGTTTTTGAGTTTTTCAAAATCTATCACAAAAAAAGTGTTTAAATTTTGAGTTAAAGTCTGGCAAAATCTTAAGACTAAAGAAGTAAATTAGTTTAAAAAAAAACGATTTCATTTCAACATCTATTTACCGAGAAGTCGATTTTGAAAGACTCACCATATTTGGGTGAGTCATTCGGGTGGTATTTCCGTTGATTTCTCCTCAATTGCTCATCCAATAGCGAAAGGACAGAGCCAATCCGGGGGATCTAAACAATTCAAACGGGCATAGGCCAAGGGAATACTCAATCCCTCTTCTCAATCTCATTTCTCTCAATTCTCAGCCTCTCTATCTCCATCGACTACTCACCAAAACCCCTTTGGGGCGGCCATTACGAAACGAACCCCGAAAAAGGCTTTTTGAAAAGGGGAAAGAGATGGTTTGAAAAGGGGAAAGAGATGGGTGGTTGAATGGGATGTAAAAGTGGGCTGAGAGCTGACCACTACTAGCACTTTGCTTGAAAAAGGAAATTATTCGTAGTTTTCTTTCACCAAAAATGCTTTTATACTTTTTTAGTAGTTTTAACAACTGTTTTACATTGTAAAATGATAGAAACATCTCTAAATTTCGATTTTTTTCGCTATAAAACTTCATAACTCTATAATTAACTAAAAAATCGGTTTAAAATCCTAGAAATCTATATAAAAATAAGCAGAAATAACGCTTCTAACGTTATTTGAATAAATTGCAATAAGATTAGAACGATTTCTTTATTTGAACCTGTTTGAAAATGATAGGAATTTGAAATGATAGGGAACAAATGATGAGAAAAATGATAGGAAAAAATGATAGGATTTCAATCTCGTATCGTAAACGTAAATGATGATTTTGTAAACAATATTTGTGCATATTTTTTGCATAGAAAATGCCAAGTCTAGTTGCCAAGCCTAGTCTCCTAGTCTAGTTGGCAAGTCTAGTTGGCAAGCCTAGTTGTCTAGCTTCCTAGTCTACTTGCCTAGTCTACTTGCCTAGTTTCACTGCCTAGTTTCACTGCCTAGTTTCACTTAAACTTGAAACTAGACTAGGCAAGTAGACTTACTTGCCTAGTCTAGTTTCAAATTTAAGCCATGTTTTGTATTTTTAGTGATTTAAAGTGAAAAATCGCAAAAATCGAGGCTTCAACGCACTGCAACTCTTCTAATTAGCCTTCTAAATACTTCTGAACTCCATTTCTTTACAATAAAAGCTTTCCTTATAAGCGAAACTTATAAAAACAACGATTAAATAACTTCTATAACTTCTATAACTTGAATAACTTGGGGGTGGGACAAATGCGACCTTTTTTTTGCGCACCTGGACATTCGCGCACCTTTTTTTTGCTGGAAAAGGCCCTAGGCAAGGCCGTAGAGCTTCGAAAATATTTCGAAAATATTTCCATATAAGGGAATCGTATGCGTAGATTCCGAATTTTGACAAATCAGACCTCGCTGACACGTCAAATTTGGGTTAAAAGGCAAAAACTACGCAACTTAACGCTTTTCCGCAGTTTTTGCCTTTTAGCCCAAATTTGACGTGTCAGCGAGGTCCGATTTGTCGAAATTCGAAATCTACGCATACGATTCACTTACGTGGAAAAATTTTCGAAGCTCTACGGCCTGGCCTAAGGCCTTTTCCAGCAAAAAAAAGGTGCGCAAATGTCCAGGTGCGCAAAAAAAAGGTCTCATTTGTCCCACCCCCAATAACTTAAATAAAAGACTCAATAAAATAAAATAACTTCTAAAATTGATATGTTAACATCTAAGGCCTTGTTGTTAACATCTAAAACATAACATGTTAACATCTAAAGCTTCTCAGAACAATTACAGCTATTGCACTGCAACTCTCGTAAAAATTACAGCTATTTTAGAGATACAGTTGGCTCAAAATGATTCATAAACCCATAATTTCATCATTTTACTATTATATTATCATTATTTACTTCTAAATAGATTGTTAATTCAAAAATTGAACTTTTTTAAGACTTTGAACTATTTTTGACTTAGCCCACGGTTCTGAAGAGCCGGGTATTTCCCTCTCTTTCTTCCTTTCTTCTTCCTTGTTCTTCCTTGTTCTTCCTATTTCTTCTTTGGCTGATGGTTGATGCTCTACCACTAAGCAGGCGCTGATAGCTCAGTGGTAGAGCATCAGCCCAATAAGCAGAAGGTAAGGAGAAACTCGAGAAAGGAGAAGATCGAGGGTTCAATTCCCCTGGGTTCTAGGTTTTTTTTCCTTTACTTTTCCTGATTTCATGAGGTTCATTTAAAGAACTGCTGCTTTCAATCTCTTCTGCATCTCAGCGAAATTCTTTGCCATTCATTTCTTTACTTTCTCTGCAAAGTTACTTGATCTAGATCTTTACTTTATCTTTACTTTTCTATCGGCAAAGTTTTAAGATGATTTGTTGAGTTCTTTATCGAAAATCCAATCAAAATCCAATTCAAAACCATCCAAAATCATTCAAAATCATTCAAAACCATCCAAAATCATCCAAAATCATCCAAAATCATCCAAAATCATCCAAAATCATCCAAAACCATCCAAAACCATTCAAAATCCAATCGAAATCCAATCCAAAACCATCCAAAACCATCCAAAACCATCCAAAACCATCCAAAACCATCCAAAACCATCCAAAATCATCCAAAATCATCCAAAATCATCCAAAATCATCCAAGATCATTCAAAATCTCAAATCCAAAACCTTAAATCCAAAACGCTAAGTGTACGAACCATTTTGAACGCTACTTTAGTTCAACTCTGACATATTCGTCTAAATTTTGCAATAATCTTTGCAATTCTAACTTTCAGCAGGTGTCTTTCACCCAAAGGCCTTTCAATTTCTTTCCTATCAATATCTTAGTGGTTTGGGGTGACCCTTTGGTGTCCTCAGCCCAATTACGCAAGGTGGTCCATGAGATTTTCGCTTGACCGGGGATGATAGATCGAGTCTAGATGAGAGACGGGTAGAGATGGAGGGAGAGCAGAATTCAAATGGTGCTCGGTGGCGGGCGCCCACGCAGCCGCAGCCGCGCTTGAATCGTGGGGGCGGTGCCTCGCCGCCCAACTCTCAACCAATCATCGACAACTCCCCCCATCCAGCCCTATTTAAGGGATACAAGGGGAAAGAGACGGGCACAGCCGCTTTTTCATTTCCCTTCGTTCTCCACCTTTCTCATATCCATCTCCTCAGTGCTCAGTTTTGCTCAGTTTTGCCCATTTTTGAACTGCTCGTGTGCTCTTCAATTTCCTTGATTTCTAGAGAAAATGTGCGACGACGAGGTTGCAGCTCTTGTTGTGGACAATGGATCCGGAATGTGCAAGGTGGGTAGAAGATTTTTGGAAAGTACTGTGCTTTTCTTGGAGCTGGCTTATCAAATTTGAATAACTAGGGGTTTATCAGGGTTTGGAAAAGAAAATAGTGGCTTTTGAAAGAAAGCAAAGTCTTAGAAGGATGCTTTCAGAGCAAACTAAAAGAATTGAAGACTCAGCAAGATAATAAACAAGATAATAAATAAGATAATAAAGCAGGTTTTTAGCATGATTAGCTGATTAGCTGATTAGCTGCTTAGCTTTTTAGCTGATTAGTTTTTTAGCTGCTTAGCTTTTTATTTGATTAGCTGATTATTTTTTTAGCTGATTAGCTTTTTATTTGATTAGCTGAGTATCTTTTTAGCATAGAAAATTAGTATTTTGAAAGCTTTCAGCTGAAAACTTTGAAATTTTTATTGATAAATAGTTTCGTTTGACATTTCAAGTCAATATTTTGACAAGTTTGACTTCTTTAATCATTTCCAAAGTGCATAGAGCTTGATTTGTAGTATTTGAATAGTATTTGGACAGAACAGAAGCAAAGTTTTTGAACTTTTCATTACCAATTCATTCAACTAACCAATCCATTCACATCATTCAATTCATTCAAATCATCATTTACATTTGAACTAATCAATTCATTCACATCTAGCTACTGTTTTCAAAAACACTTTCTCATTCTACTGATATAGAGTCTGACGATTCCATTCACCGAAAAGAATGGCCTGCATTTGATCACTCTCCCCAACAGACAATGTCACTGACCCACTTTCCCAGTCAAATCCAATCCTTTCACTCTCTCTTTCAGTCTCTTTCAGTCTCTTTCAGTCTCTCACAATCCTTTCATTGTTTTTCCATCATTGATCACAAAAGAACATTATGATTTTTCAAACAAAATCCCACAAAACACCCTAGGAAATTGATTCGAAACGCATCGAAAATGCAAAAGCGGTAGAAGGGGTCACTCTGGTGGATTGGAGAGATGCAAAAAAGACGGAGTGGGGTTTCCCGGGCAATCTATGGGCCTTCCCATGCACTGACCGGCACTTCACTCTTTTTTTTCTGAGCAGCGCGTCTAGTAAGACGTCCCTTTGACCCCAATCTTCTCTCTCTCCTCTGGCTTGGACATTGCCCATTTTTAGTCTCTTTGCCTATAAGAAAGAATATGCGTCCCCGTCAACAAATACCGGCCAACAAATATTTGAATTGTGCGTGCCATGACTAAGTACTTCGTGCTGCTTGGGCTGAGGAGGAAAAGGTTGCTCCATTCAACAAATCGCACCAACACCAACACACAATACCCACACTTTTTTTTCGTGTTATTGTCAATGAAATAGAGAAAGGCTGTCGAAAAATCAATTTTGATCAATTTAGAATAGGATTTGTGAAATGATAAAAGAAGGAATAAAGAAATGAAAGAGAAGAGAAGAAAATGAAAAGCCAGCTCCAAGAAAGTAGGGGGAAACTTGTACTAGAATCCAATAGAATACTTGTACTAGAATCTAATAGAATACCTGTACTAGAATCTAATAGAATACCTGTACTAGAATCCAATAGAATACTTGTACTAGAATCCAATAGAATACTTGTACTAGAATCCAATAGAATACCTGTACTAGAATCTACTGTAATCCAATAGTTCAATAGTCCTGTAAACAGCTACTACTTGTTCAAGTCCAAAAAATTATCCAATTCTTCTCTAGGCCGGTTTCGCCGGTGATGACGCTCCTCGAGCTGTCTTCCCCTCGATCGTTGGACGTCCCCGTCATCAGGGAGTCATGGTCGGAATGGGACAAAAGGACTCCTACGTCGGAGATGAGGCTCAATCCAAGAGAGGAATCCTCACCCTCAAGTACCCCATTGAGCACGGTAAGGGATTTCTTACAATCCCTTCATTCTGTGCTTTTCAGGAATCGTCACCAACTGGGATGACATGGAGAAGATCTGGCATCACACTTTCTACAATGAGCTCCGTGTTGCTCCAGAGGAACACCCCGTTCTCCTCACCGAGGCTCCACTCAACCCAAAGGCCAACAGAGAAAAGATGACCCAGGTGAGGGATTAAACTTCAAGACTTAAATAGTAGCTCGAGAATTTTTTAATTAAACGATCTGTCACGTTCAAAATCGGTGCTGTGTCCGAATCTGTCCTCTGGATTGAATCCGATGCAAGCTGTATTCAAATCCGTGCAAATAAGCTATTTCTATAGTAGTGTACATAGTACTAACCCGTACTGTGCATAGTATTGATCCGTAGTGCTTAGTACTGATCCATACTGTACATAGTATTGACCCGTAGCACTCAGTACTAGCCCGTGCTTGCATAGTATTGGTCCATAGTACATGGTACTGATCCAGACTGTACATAGTCTTGGCTCGTAGCATTTAGTACTAACCCGTACTATGCATAGTATTGGTCCGTAGTACATGGTACTGGTCCGTACTGTACACAGTATTGGTTCGTAGTACATGGCACTGGTCCGTCGTATTTTGTACTGATCCGTACCGTACATAGTACTTGTCCGTACTGGACATGGTATTGGAGTAAATCGATAAATGCTTTTTGTTATCAAGTCATAAAATTATGTAGATAGAAATAGATTCTTATAGAACAGCACTACGGACCAGTACTATGTACAGTACTACCCATATTTACATCAATTTAAATACAATTTGTATCGGATTCGATTCAAAGAACATATTCGGACGTCCTGGTTTAGAAGCTGCACCGGATTCGCATTTAACAAATCTAACGTTCTCATTTCCAGATCATGTTCGAGACCTTCAACTCTCCAGCCATGTACGTCGCCATCCAAGCCGTTCTCTCCCTCTACGCCTCTGGACGTACCACCGGTATCGTGTTGGATTCCGGAGATGGAGTCTCGCACACCGTTCCCATCTACGAGGGATACGCTCTCCCACACGCCATTCTTCGTCTCGACTTGGCCGGACGTGATCTCACCGATTATCTCATGAAGGTGAGCTTATAGAAGAGTTAAATGAACACAAAATGAGCTTCACATCGCTTAAGATCCGAAGTTCAAAACGATCGTATCGTAAACGACGATAAAAACGATCCAATTCTCTTTTCGATCTTAAAACAATCTCTTTTCCAGATCCTCACCGAGCGTGGCTACTCTTTCACGACCACTGCCGAGCGTGAGATCGTTCGCGACATCAAAGAGAAGCTTTGCTACGTGGCGTTGGACTTCGAGCAAGAGATGGCCACCGCTGCCGCCTCATCTTCTCTCGAGAAATCCTATGAGCTTCCCGACGGACAAGTGATCACCGTCGGAAACGAGCGATTCCGTTGTCCAGAGGCTCTCTTCCAGGTAGAGTTGCTTGGCACTTAACTAGAACTAGAACTAAAACTAGAACTAGAACTAAAACTAAGGGCTAGAACTAAAACTAAGGGCTTTATCAGACTCCACTATTTCAAAATCCGACTCATTCCAAGTCCAAGTATGCAAAGAATTTCGAAAATCTCTCAAAATCTCTCAAAATTTCCATTCCATATCTATATCTATCGAAAGAGGGATATTTGGGGGATCTATAGAATATCTATAGAATGTGAGTGGAATGCACATCTGTCACATTCGTCCTATTCTTCCTTTCTTTTCTCCAATCCTTAGAGTTGTTGAAAAGAGTGGTCTCCTTTAAAGAGAGCTCTCTTTTTGAAGAGAGAAACGTTCTTTCATTTGGTGTTCCATTCGTGTTTCTGGATTTCTCTCATCCGTCTCCTCCATTTCTCTCTCGGGAGTTCGCGTGTTTATCGCGGCTAATATCTGACCTCCAGATCCCATCAGTGCCAATTGAATCGCCCAAAATGGGAAAGAGATCTTCTGGATGAAGAAGAGAAAAGGGATAGACCGGGAACAACCAATAATGATATTGACACATCGTATATGGGGATATAGTGGGTGTAAAGTTGTGCAAAGAGCTAAAAAGAGAAACTATAAGGGCTACGTCAGAAATCAAAGCTCAATCAATCAATTTCAGTAAACAATTTCAACTTTTAGCCCTCGTTCTTGGGAATGGAGTCGGCCGGTATCCACGAGACATCGTACAACTCGATTATGAAGTGCGATATTGACATCAGAAAGGACTTGTACGCCAACACCGTACTCTCTGGAGGAACCACCATGTACCCAGGAATTGCTGATCGTATGCAGAAAGAGATCACCGCTTTGGCTCCAAGGTGAGAGTTTGAAATAAAAGAAATAGTTAACCAAACTAGTGTTGTAAACAAAAATCTAAGATTCTAAAAGCTTTCTTGTGAATTTAAGTGATTATAATGATTTGTCTAGACTTTAACAACTGCAATAAGATTAGAAATAGTGAACAATATCCTGATACTCTAATAGAAGAGCCTATAGGAACGTCGTGTAGTCTAAGTTTACACTCAAAGAATTCAATAAACACTACACTCAAACAAACGCTCATATCTCGACACCAGTAGCTTTATTTCTGCTCATTTTGGTATTAAATTAAAGTAAAGAAAATGGGTAATCTTTTGAGATATAACACATCTTTTTAGCATTAACCAGCGCTTAGAAAAAATGATTGAAAATTGGCAAAAAAACCCCGATTCTTCATCATTTTTCAATCATTTTTTCTAAGCGCTGGTTAATGCTAGAAATATTTGTTATATCTCAAAAGATTACCCATTTTCTTTACTTTAATTTGATACCAAAGCGAACAAAAACAAAGGTACTGGTGTTGAGATATAAGCGTTTGTTTGAGTGTAGTGTTTATTGAATTCTTTGAGTGTAAACTTAGACTACACGACGTTCCTACAAGAGTATTTACTTTAATAGGACTTCTATTAGGCTCAGGACTTCTATTAGAGGCTTCTATTATAGTATTCACAATGGCTACCAAGAAAGAATCAAAATCAAAAATCTAGAATCAAAATCATACTCCATTTCTTATCGCAATCACTTTTCAGCACGATGAAGATCAAGATCATCGCTCCACCAGAGAGGAAATACTCAGTGTGGATCGGTGGCTCAATCCTGGCCTCACTCTCCACCTTCCAACAGATGTGGATCTCGAAGCAAGAGTACGACGAGTCGGGTCCATCGATCGTTCACCGCAAGTGCTTCTAAACGTTCGCTCTCGTTCTCCAATCAAAAAACCCCACACAAAAAAAGTTGCTTTCTTCCCCTATCACAAGTGCATTCCATAAAAAAAAGACAAAAACGCTTTGCCAGAAATCTCATCATCTTTCTATTTCTAGCAACATTCCCGTTTTTTTCATCGTCATAATACTTTTCTTTTTTCACAAAATTTGCCTTTTTTCGACCCTATTAGCGAATGGGAAACAAGATTTTGTAAACATTAGATACTTGGTGCACTGATCATTGATTAGTTATTGATTATTGATCAGTTATTGAGCATTGATCAGCTATTGAGCATTGATTGATCATTGATTGAGCATTGATTGATCATTGATCAATTATTGAGCATTGATCAGTTATTGATCATTGATTGATCATTGATTGATCAGTTATTGATCAATTATTCACCATTGATTGATTATTGACCAATTATTCACCATTGATCAGTTATTGACCAGTTACTTGTTCACTTTTTATTAGTTTCCCATTCTTTCTTTCCCCTTCCAAATTTTTCCTCACATAGTAGAGACATTTCTTTTGTCTGTACATTTTTACGTGTGCTATATTTGTTTGAGCGGTTAAGCGATAAAAAAAGTTAAATTATTTTCCTGCTAAACTTGAAAGAAAAACAAATTCGATAGCAAAAAAAGCGTTGTGAGTAAACAAATTGTGTTTTATTTGTTTTATTCAACAAAAATCATTGTTTTCTATGATTTTTCTTATCTATTTGTTTAAATAAGCAAGATTTTATAATAAATTATTTCAAAAAAGAAATCTTGAAGCCTTCGGGAATTCTGAAATTGCATAAAAGAGACATAGGAACGTAAGAAAACTTCAAGTTGATTCAAATGTATTGGGTTGGCGAATTGAAAACTGCGGGCTGTAAAGGCTGTAAAAGCTAAGTTCCGTATCTCTTTTACCAGATTACATCAATTGCTAAGCTTAAAGTTGCTTTGGAGTCGACTTGAAGTGACATTTCGGTGACCAAGTGCATGACTATGGTTTGAAAGCGACCATAGCTTTGAAAGCTCAGCAAATTTCTTGAAAAAAACAGAGCTTTTTGGGCATCTTTTAATCTTTAAGCATCTTTAATGTCTTTTTTCTTGACCTATGTTGTTGTTAAATGTGCTAAATTCGTTTTCTTGTTTGATTTTATTGGGTTGGTGATTTGAAAACTGCCGGCTATTGTCATCTGTGACAGTTTGAGCACTTTCTTCAAAAGAAACCCATTTTGGTGTCAGTAGAAAAGTTGTAGAGAATCAAAAATTAGGCTTATAGCCAAATTTCCAAAAAGATACACTTAGTAGTTTCGCTTAAAATGCAAGTCTTGTGAAAATTCGTAAATTTGGCACTTCTTGAAAACCAGCTTTTGAATCGTTCTGAAAATTTGGATATAAGCTTAATTTTTGATTCTCTACAACTTTTCCATTGACACCAAAATGGGTTTCTTTTGAAGAAAGTGCTCAAACTGGGAGTCCAGTCTCCATCTCCAGTCCTCCATTTTTGAGTCTCACACTTGTCTCACACACAAACCAAAATCCTACTACGAAAGAGGAATCCGCAAATTGCCTGTAAAATGGGCAGAAGTCGTCAATAATAATGGAAATTATTTGGAATGAATTTATGGTTTTATGCTGAATAAATTTTAGTTCAAAGTCTCGCAGTTTTCAATTCACCAACCCAATATTCCAAAAATACCCAAAAACATCCAAAATTTTGCCTTAATAGCCAACTTTTCATAATTTTATAAGTTATTGCATTCATTTACATCTGTTTTTAGCGAAAAAAACCCAAATTCGATCAGATAACACTTTCTAAAATGATCAAATAGATCAAATGCCAATGAAAGCAAATGATTCAAGACTTAGACTAAACAAAGTTGAAAAGAAAAAAATGATTCGAGAAGATTCGTCAGTTTTTTGATTGAAATGTGAATAGATAGAGAAGAATTTTGAGAAAGTTTTGAAGAAATTGCTTTCTAAAAGGAATTGGTAAGAATTGGTAAGAATTGGTAAGAATTGCTAAGAGTTTATCAAAAAGTACGCAACTACAGGGTGATCAGAAAGAACCCGGAAAAACCTTTTTAACTCAATCTTCACATATGGAATAAATACCTTTAAAAATTGTTAATTATATACTCTTCGTACTAGGTTAAGGAAAAAGTCCTGTCTCAACTGCGAAAAATTCGATCTTTAATAACAAAAATAACAACAATGATTCCTCAAAGTATAACCCATCATTATCTACGACTTTCTGCTATTGATCTGCAAGCTTTCGGATCTGATCGACGTACCACTCCTTTCAAATCAAATCTCGAGTGCTTGAGAAAGGCTCAGTGTCCAATTCGGCTTACAAATCACCATATAAACCATCACTATCTACGACTTTCTGTCATCGATCTGCAAGCTTTCGGATCTGGTCAAAGTACCAATCCATCGGTTTCAAATCAAAGAACTCTTAGAAAGCTTCTTCAACTTCTTCAAACGTTTCCGTTTCCAGCAATAGCGGATCAAAACTCGAAGCTCTTTTTCTTTTTCTGGAATACAAAGATCAACATTGGTGCAACACTATAAGTGCAAAAAAAAATGCAAAAAAAATGCAAAAAAATGCATAAAAATGAATTTTTCGCAGCTGAGTCGGGACTTTTTCCTCAACCTAATAACTTAAGTTTAAAAGATTTAGATCCTAGTTCTAGTTCTAGAAATAACCATTCTAGAAATACACAAATAACCAAAGTTCTAGGAGTTGAAAGAAGCAGCTTGGACAAATCCTCTAGAACCGCTGCTCTTTTTGCACAGACGCGTTACGTAGAAATTCCTGATTGCAAAAATGCTTTTGCAGAAAAGGTAAGTTCAAATTTGGCTCTACAAAATGACACCAAAACCATCAAAATCGGCGCACTAGTTTTGCAGATACAGGCACGCAAAGTGATGCGGTCAAAGGCTTAGTTTGGATTATATATAATAAGATATATAATAGATAATAGATATAGATGTAACATATATAATAGATACCATCGCTTGGCAACTTTTATCTTTATGAAACTCACGGTGAACTCCAACTCGATATCGTGTGCACAATCAAAAGTGATCTCGAGTTCGGTTTGATTTAGAGATGCTTGTGGGATGCCGATCAATTGGTACTGAAATTTCGCATTGTTTACAAATAAGAGAATGATGAAAACCTATAAATAGTTTCATTTTATTGCAATTTAATAAGGTTTATCGTTTACAGTTACAATTTTGCGTTTACAGCTTACATCAATCTTCACTCAATGTTACCTGGTTAATGTTCAGCTCCAATGTCTCAGTTGTGATCCCCTTGATCAGCAGATTTCCTTGAGCATGGTGAAACAATAAGCAAAATATAGAAAAGATATGTAGATCTTTAAAGTAAAGCTACATATGGAGAAAGTTAATTGATTAAAAAAATATGAAATTAGTTCGGATTCGGACGTCCGAATCCGAACTAACCTTTTTAGGCGTCCGCATCCAAACTGATTCCATATATTTTTTTACTAGATTAACTTCACATGAATCTATAAGACTTGCTCTACAAAATGACACCAAAATCATCAAAATCGGCGCACTAGTTTTGCAGATACAGGCACGCAAAGTGGTGCAGTCAAAGGCTTAGTTTGGATTATATATAATAAGATATATAATAGATATAGATGTAACATATATAATAGACACTATTGTTTGACAACTTTTATCTTTATGAAACTCACGGTGAACTCCAACTCGATATCGTGCGCACAATCAAAAGCCGTATAACAACAATTATGCTAAAAGTATAACCCATTATTATCCAGGAATTTCTGCCATCGATCTCCAAGCTTTCGGATCTGGTCAAAGTACCACTCCTTTCGAAACTTTTGCTCCCAAAACTTTCCCGACTTTATCTCTTTTTCTTTATTGAGTTTCACTTTCTCATCTGAATAAAGCATCATTATTTATTCTTGATACAATCCATAATCATGTCGAATATGAAAATCTAGCTTGATTAATTGAGATACTCAATCAAGAAACTATAAAGTTGCCTTGTAAGCAAATTTTCTCAAATTGTTGTGGATAAACAGTTTGGATCTTTGTCCAACTTTTACTATTGTTAGCTTTTGAGAGGATAGATGATCAACGTCAACCCCCACTTTCACAATTCGTCAAAAAACTTGTATTTTCAAAGCTCGATTTTTGGGGATTATTGGAAAAGTTTTGCAATAACTAGCGGAAAACTAAAAAAGGGGAGCCAAGTCCGTCCACTCCAAATGACACCTTCAAATTGTGGCCTTCTTTTCCTCGCCACGTAAGGAATTTTATAGTCTTTTTTTTTGCGCTTAGTTCGTCACATGGTTTTAAATTGTTTAAAGGTTAAAGTTAAGTCAATTTGATAGCTTTGAATAGCTTTGGATAACTTTTAAAGCCTTTTCTAGCCACTGGATTCCTTCTGGATTTGAGAATTTTTAATTGCGCATTGGGAAGTTGTTTTTTTTCTGAAACAACTTTTGAGATTAATTCTATTTTTAGTTCTAATCTATTTATCTATCTAAAACGTGTCCTCTAGCACTTAAAAATCGACTTTTCAAAACGACTTAGCTGTTTACTTCTGGGAAGACAATTTTTGAGTACGAATTGATTACCTTGATAGTACTTTGATTCAAATACATCTTTCAGTCAATAAACTATTTTTAGAAATGATTTGGCGACTATTTTCTATATTTTGCTTATTGTTTCACCATGCTCAAGGAAATCTGCTGATCAAGGGGATCACAACTGAGACATTGGAGCTGAACATTAACCAGGTAACATTGAGTGAAGATTGATGTAAATTGTAAAGGCAAAATTGTAACTGTAAACGCAAAATTGTAACTGTAAACGCAAAATTGTAACTGTAAACCCAAAACTGTAACTATAAACGCAAAACTGTAACTGTAAACGCAAAAATGGTAACTGTAAACCCAAAACTGTAACTATAAACGCAAAACTGTAACTGTAAACGCAAAGCTGTAACTGTAAACGCAAAACTGTAACTGTAAACGATAAACCTTATTAAATTGCAATAAAATGAAACTATTTATTTGTTTTCATCATTCTCTTATTTGTAAACAATGCGAAATTTCAGTATCAATTGATCGGCATCCCACAAGCATCTCTAAATCAAACCGAACTCGAGATCACTTTTGATTGCGCGCACGATATCGACTTGGAGTTCACCGTGAGTTTCATAAAGATAAAAGTTGTCAAGCAATGGTATCAATTATATATTTTACATCTATATCTATTTTCTATTATATATCTTATTATATATAATCCAAACTAAGCCTTTGGCCGCATCACTTTGCGTGCATGTATCTCCAAAACTAGTGCGCCGATTTTGATGGTTTTGGTGTCATTTTGTAGAGCAAGTCTTATAGATTCATGTGAAGTTAATCTAGTAAAAAAAATATGGAATAAGTTTGGATGCGGACGCCTAAAAAGGTTAGTTCGGATTTGGACGTCCGAATCCGAACTAATTTCATAGTTTTTTAATCAATTAACTTTCTCCATATGTAGCTTTACTTTAAGGATCTACATATCTTGCTCAAAATAAGCTATCATTTTTGATTAACATTTGAGTCACTAAAAAATAGTTTAGAAAAGTGCCAAAGAATGTCGGTCTTTTGTCTAATAAGGACGTTATGCTAAAGAAAATGCCATGTGGTATAGTTTAACTTATTTTTCTGCATCGAATGGTATCAAATTTGTAAAAAAAATCTTGATTCTGCATGATTTTATGCACGTAGCTCGGATTCGGACGCTAGTTTGGATTTGGAAGCTAGTTCGGATTTGGGGGCTAGTTCGGATTTGGAAGCTAGTTCGGATTCGGAAGCTAGTTTGGATTCGGACGCTAGTTCGGATTCGGAGGCTAGTTTCGATTCGGAAGCTAGTTTCGATTCGGACGTAACAGATATAATAAATAGTCTGCAAACCAGAGTAACTGGTTTTGGCAATTTTTGCAAATATAGCCAGAGTTTGAAGACTTATGGTTACAAGTATACAATCGGTTTGGATTCGGACGCAACATATAAAAGAGCATCGTCTGGCCGTCCGTCCGTCTGTACAAGCTTTTCTCAGCCGTCTTTGGGCCACAAAAACTGAAATTCTTTCAAAAGTCTTAAACTATAATATAGTCATGCCAATTAAAATTAAAAATTAAAAAGTTAAAAGTGAGCGGCACTACGGGGGGTCGAACCTGGATTGCATGGGCCGTAGACAAGCGCGCTCCTGATTGACTCCTGATTGACCAAGCTCTCCTTCAGCCACAAACAACTATAGAACTTGCAACAGCTTCCAAAAGCATATTTTAGCAGCCTGTTACATTCATAAAGAAATTCCATCAAACCAGATAACGCACACAGTTATTCACTCCGAATTTAGGCTCAATTCGCGATTCGAAGCTCTCCCTGCAACAAAGAGTTCTTCAACACAAAGAATTCTGAGCGCTTGAAGGAATTGCTGGTACAAATTGCTTGGAATTGCTGTTTACAATTTAATTTAATTTTTAATTCAATTAAATTGCTGAATTTAATAATCTAAAGCATTAATTTAGCAATTCTACTTTGATCAAGAGGACAAGATTCCCGCTGAATATGACTACAAGCAAATTGTGAGTGATTCAAAGTCTAGACAATTATTTGATCTGTTTCTCAGACTTGCTTAAGACTTGTTTAGACTTGTTTAAGTTTCAACTTAAGATCTAGCTTCTTGATCCTTGATTAATCTTTGATTCCTTGATTAATTCTTGATTAATCCTTGATTAATCCTTGATTAATTCTTGATCCAGTTCCAGTTCCTTGCGTAGATCACTAGATATCATTTTTTAGGTTTACTACAAGTCCATGGAGAAAATATTCACTTGTAAGGATGCTCATGGACGGATGGTTTTTACTGATGAAGGTCTTCCCGCTCAACCACAACCCCATCAAGTGGTTGGCGTTACTCCTTATGTAAGGGTTTTCCGGAAAAAGGCTTACAGCTTTATGTTTCCGTTAACCCAAAAAGCTTTTGTCCGTCCTTGTGCTTACGATTCAGCTTGTTTGTCGATTTGATTCGATTCGATTATTTCGATTCGATGAATTCGATGAATGACTTAATGAATCTCTGAATTTAGGTGAACGGCAAACGAACGAAGAGAGACATCTATTCGGGGTTGAATGGAGACACGGTTGATGGTGGAACATCGAGGTCTTTGAGGTACAATTGTAGATTAGGTACAATTGTATTTTGAGGTACAATTGTGGATCGAAAACATTTACCAAACTTTTCACAAACTTTTACCGAACTACGCACTGCACCTATAATTCTACCGCATCCTGTATTTAAAAGAGCAGTATCTGCCTGTCTGTCTATTTTTACGGGCTTTTTCTCGGTCATCTTTGGGCTAAAAAAAACTGAAAGCTAGTTCGGACGCTAGTTCGGATTTGGACGCTGGTTCGGATTTGGAAGCTAGTTCGGATTTGGACGCTAGTTCGGATTTGGAAGCTAGTTCGGATCCGGATTTATTAGGGTGGTGCAAAAGAAACTGCCGATTTAACGGTAAATTCAAAAAAAAGATGGCGTTCGATGGTGACATGATCACAATGGAATATTTTCGCAAGACCTCGAGCAGATGGGCATGGATCGAATAACGTCCCTCAGCTTGGCTTCGTTCACGACTTCTGGCCTTGAACCGTGCTCGTAATCTTCCAAAGTCTCGTCTCCCTCTCGGAATCGTTGAAACCAAGTCTGACACTGCCTGAGAGACAAACTCCCATCTCCGAAAGCAGCACAGAGAGAACGATGCGTTTCGGCAGCTAAACTTTCCAATTTTGAAGTTAAACAGTGATGCTGCTCGTAGCACAAACTTTTGCTCGACCATGATCTAAATAAAAAATATAAGTATTTTAAAATAAAATAAACAACAACCAAAAAATTCAAATGTCGAAATAAATAGCAAACAAATCATTAAAAAAATAATGCCGTTAGCATCGCTCGTTTCTGATAAATGAGAGCTGATACCCATCTTTTCTTTTGCACCACCCTAACAGTTCGGGTTCGGAAGCTAGTTCGGATTCGGAAGCTAGTTCGGATTTGGAAGCTTGTTCGGATTCGGACGTAACAGACATAATAAATAGTCTGTAAACTAGAGTAACTAGAGCTGGTTTCCGCAATTTTTGCAAATATAGCCAGAGTTACAAGTATACATTTGTTCGGACGTAACATATATAAAAGAGCATCGTCTGCACACGTTTTTTTTCCGTTCGGACGCTAGTTCGGATTCGGAAGCTAGTTCCCGTTCGGACGCTAGTTTGGATTTGGACGCTAGTTCGGATTCGGACGCTAGTTCGGATTCGGAGGCTAGTTTCGATTCGGAAGCTAGTTTCGATTCGGACGTAACAGATATAATAAATAGTCTGTAAACCAGAGTAACTGGTTTTCGCAATCTTTGCAAATATAGCCAGAGTTTGAAGGCTTATGATTGCAAGTAAACATTTGGTTTGGATTCGGACGCAACATATAAAATAGCATCGTCTGTCCGTCCGTCCGTCTGTACACGTTTTTCTCAGCCGTCTTTGGGCCACAAAAACTGAAATTCTTTCAAAAGTCTTAAACTATAATATAGTCATGCCAATTAAAATTAAAAATTAAAAAGTTAAAAGTGAGCGGCACTACGGGGGGTCGAACCTGGATTGCATGGGCCGTAGACAAGCGCGCTCTCGACTGCGCCACATTGCGCCACGGTGTTGTGCATCTGCCCCAAAATAGCTAGAAAAATCCGCTGTTAGGCAGGTTTTTTGGCTGGTCCAAATAGGAACATATCTGTAAATTTACGATTCTTTTAGCACCTGGCATCCGGCAGTGAGACTTCCAATCGACGCTATTTACTTTGCTATTGTCAAGTTCCAGTTGACCCAGAACTCAAAAGTGAAGACAGGAAATGTTACGGTAAGTTCATCATTTGATTTCTCTGAGTTGAGTTCATCATTTCTCATCATTTGATTAATCTGTTCCATTTGCATTTTATCGATTGCAGGTTATTACAAAGTGGAGAGGTCCCTATGGATTCTTGTCCGCCATCGACTACCCATTACTCGGATTCTACGCTTTTATGTGCCTCTTCTACGGAATTCTGTCAATGGTTTGGCTAATTCTCTGCATTCGGCACTTCAAGGACATCCTGAAGATTCAATATTGGATTGGTAAAGTGAGCAAAAGTTAGACAAAACCAAAGTTTCCTTTCAGGAGGTGTGATCATTTTGGGAATGGTCGAGAAGGCGATGTTCTACTCGGAGTACTCAACGATGAATAATTATGGAGAGAATGTGGATGGAGTGATTGAAGTTTGTTAGAGTTAGAAAAACACAAATCACAAAATTCAGGCAGCCGAGTTGATTTCTTGCTTGAAGAGGACAATGTCTCGCGTTCTCATCATTATCGTTTCTGTTGGATATGGGATCGTAAAGCCGAGACTGGGGCAAACATTGAGTCAGGTAAGTGGTCAAAAATCAGTAATGAGTCTATAAATTGGTTCAACTTGAAATCCTAACGTTTTCCAGGTTGCCGGGGTTGGCTTTGTCTACTTTATCTTCTGTGCCATTGAGGGACTTGCCCGTGTTTCGAAGGTGAGTCAAACGCATTCAATCACAAAAACTAACAATAGAAAGGCAACAGTAGGATTCAGCTAAATGAGCTAAATCCTACTGTTGCCTTTCTATGACTGGCCAAATGACATAAGCCATAGACCAATCGACGCAGAATTTCACGCTGATTCCGAATCTGCTTTTCGTTTTTGCAAAATAGCCCTCTATAAAAAGTTATACGTGTTTTAAGGTCTAGGGTGAAAATGCGAGAATTTGAAGCCGAATTGGCGCCTGTATTTCTTTGAATATTCTTTTTCTGAAGTTGTAAGCGTGTCTAACAATAGAGAGGCACCAGATCAAAATATCCTTTCAAAATGAAATCCAGTGTAACTGACCGAGCTTTTTACGCTGATTCCGAATCCTGTTTTAGTTTTTCCGCTCTTTAACGTGAGGGATTTACATACAGAAATTGATCCCGGTTCGCTTATTCTTAAAAGCCTAACATTTTCCTATGACTTTGACAACTCTAGTAAAAAAATGCATGCGGCACAACGCTGAAAGACAGTAAAATTCGAGTTTGGACTCTGAAAAATCGTCTTTTTCTATCAAAATCATGTTTAAAGTCTTATATTAAACGAGTAAAGTTTTAAATTTTTACAAAAACTCATAAATCGAGTGAAAAAATGTCCGTAGATTTAAAAGATCTAAACAAAAAAACCGTTAACTCTTTGGTTTTTTTGAGAAAATCGTCATTTATGTCGCCTCCTGTACTTGATGAGCTTCGAAAAAATGAAATCTTTAAATTGTTTTTGTATTATTGTACTTAAATCGTTAGAAAGGAGTCTCGGCCTTCTCAACAATGTAATCTCTAATTTTAAAACTTCAGAACCACGCCGAAGCAGTCAAACAAAAACAATTCGCCGCTCTCCCTTTGGTGATCGTTGAGATGACGATTTTCTATTGGATCTTCACTTCACTAACTGGAACAATGAGGACATTGAAAATGAGAAGAAATGAAGTAATTGTTCATGCAAATCTTTTTATCAGACTTTTCAGATCAAACTCTCGGTTTATCGCCACTTCACGAACACTCTCTGCTTTGCCGTGTTGGCTTCAGTGATCTACATGTGCTGGTCGCTTGCTTTCCACATCTTCCCGAATTGCTTGACCGATTGGAAAGAGCTGTGAGGATTTTAAACTACATTTTACATTAGTATTTTATGTTTATCTCATTTTAGATGGGTTGACACGGCATTTTGGCATGTGCTTTTCTGCTCAATTCTAGTGGTGATTGTGATTCTATGGAGACCGTCACAAAATAATCAACAATATGCATTCACGCCACTTCTCGATGATTCAGAGGATGAGAATGAAGGTTTGTGAAAGGGATGAACGAAAAAGATCAATGATTTCCAGATGATGTTCTGATTGGAAACAATTTATTGTTGGACGGGGTGAAGATTCGGTCGACGGATGAAGTGAAAGAGAGGAAAGAGCAACGAGAACAAAGGGAAAGGGATAGCAAGTTGGAGGTGAGAATTGAGAGAGTTCAAAGGGATTTTAGATCCGTAAGCTTTAAACTATTGTCTGCAAGCCGGACAAGATAAAATCGGGCAAGCCAGGACGGACCAGTCAGAGCTGGACTGGACTGGACTGGACCGGACCAGACCAGAGCTGGACTGGACTGGACTGGATCGGGCCAGACCAGATCTGGACTGGACTGGACCAGAGCTGGACTGGACTGGACTGGATCGGACCAGACCAGATCTGGACTGGACTGGACCAGAGCTGGACTGGACTGGACCAGAGCTGGACCAGAGCCAGAGCCAGAATTCAGCTTTAGGTCCAAGTCTGGGTTCTACTTGTCTAATATTAGGTTCTCCACTCAATAACCGGAATTTTTCACTAAAAATTGGCTTTTACAACCTAATAGACAAACTAATAGACAACCTAACAGACAAACTAATAGACAACTTAATAGACAACCTAATCAAAAGCAATTAAAGCTCTCTTTCAGGAAGAATTGAAATGGATCGAGAACAACATTCCGACCACACTCGCCGAGTCACTCTTGATAGATGACGAGGATGACAAAGAGGCGAGAGATCTCGAGAGGAGTAAAATGCTTTAAGGAAACTATCCAAGCAATTTCATTTGACTTTTCTAAAGCCATATAAATCTAATCATCTAAAAAGAAAGAATCCTTGCAATGAATTGTAGAAAATGAAAAGTTACATTAAGTCTTGAAGAAGACGCGAAACTTATCTTTATCCTTAATCCCGCCAGCCTGGTGTTGCATTTGTTGTTGTTTTTATGCAATTTGTAAATCGATTGTCAATTTCTTATAATATTCAGTCATTATTCAGGATTTTCAAGAAAATTTCTGTTATTTTTTCCCCCAAATTTTCCGTGCACTATCCGTGAAAGACGAGGTATCATTTTTTTTTGATAAAAACTCCCCTAAAACGCAAAAAATTATCATTCTTTGGCTGCTTTACAATTTTATAATCCTTAAATTTGTTTCTATTTATGGTATCGTTTTAATTTGATTTGATTTGATTTGATTTGATTTGGTCAAATATTTGCCTGAATATTGTGATTACATAGTTTTTCCTTTTTTAGAAGTTCTTGAGGGCATTTGATTGAATAAATGGAGAAAATTGAAATCATCTTTTGAATTTCTATTCAACTTTTAACCACAACTAAAAGATTTCAGCAAACGTAAGGAGTAAAAAGTGCAAGAGAACAAAAGAACGACCGTTTTGTGAAGATCATAATTTCATAATTGAGATTGAGAACATCACCTTCGGAGTTTTGATTTATTGTTTTTGCATGATTCATATTCGGTTGAACACTAAGTCTTGGTAAGGATTTCAAACAAAAATTCTAAAAAACAAAATACCCCAGTAAAATGCTTCTGTTCAAAAATTTGAAGTTTTTGCACTTTAAAATGCAATAAAGAAGATCGCCGGGTTGTTCTCTGTGCGCGAGCACAATCGCGCTCTTTCTAGCATCCTTTATTTCCAGATATAGCTCCCTTTCATGTCTCCATTCGGAAGCGTCCATTTTGGGTCATCCGGTAACCAATCCGTTGTCTGCCCCATGTGGTCACCGCTTCCCAAAATTAACCTCGGTTGTAGAATTGGTCAACCCAATTCCGGCTCATTTTGACCACTATGGCGGGTTCTCCGTCGGTCGAGATGGGATCCCAAGTGCCTGTAAAAGGGTGCTGAAGGGAGCCGCTGTGAATTTTGGATTCATCCCAAGGATTTCGGTCCGTAGGGGCAGCAAGAAACTCATGAAACAAAACGAGTAAATGGGCTCAAGGATTGGAAAATACCAGAGATGTTGGCCTAAAATCGAAAGTCTAAAATGGCCTAAATGGTCTTTTTCGAAAAACAGAAGCTCTAGAAGACGAATAAACAAAAAGAGTTCTTTTATGTTAGTTTCATATAACTTTAATTGGCTGCATTTTCTAACGGAAAACTTGGGCATGGCTATTACCAGAAACACAGAAAATGGTCATTTGTGACCCCTCAGTTGTGATCTAAAAGTTGTGATCTGCGCAAAGAGGAACAGCTAAGTGCGAAGACAGATAAAAAAAATATATAGACAAGCAACTATTATCTAGATTATCCAAAACATACCGCAATAAGGATATTAAACAAAAATTTATTAACAACAAAACAAGCAGCTCAAACAGCAAAACAAGGATAACAGAAGATCCTGGGGATCTGGAAGATCCTGGGGATCTGGAAGATCCTGGGGATCTGGAAGATCCTGGGGATCTGGAAGATCCTGGGGATCTGGAAGATCCTGGGGATCTGGAAGATCCTGGGGATCTGGAAGATCCTGGGGATCTGGAAGATCCTGGGGATCTGGAAGATCCTGGGGATCTGGAAGATCCTGGTGGAAGATCTTTGAATAAAAAAAAATCAATAAAAAAGTGGAACGAATGTTTCAGCGCAAACGAAAAATTTTCTGAAACGGGACTGATAAGCCTACCTTTTAAACATCAACAGTCCGCGGTGTTCTGTTTACTTAAATAAATATTTCGCAAGTCCAAACCCTTTCCCAAGACTTTGTGTTCAACCTAATAATTTATATCATCATTAGTTGATTTTCCATGGTTTTCCAATTCCATGACTTTTGCTACAGACCGAAATCCTTGGGATGAATCCAAAAATTCACCTTGCACACCCTATAGTTGTTGCGGTAATTCTTACACCCTGTAGAGTGATAGGAATGAAATCTTTTCACAATGAAATCACAGATCTTTCCAAAAATAAAAAGATTGCAAGCCTCAGCCGATAAGTGTTGTATACTGTTCGAAAGCCCTGAATCCCATCTACAAAATAGTGCAAAAAGATTTTGAATTGAATTGATTATTGAAGGCTTGGCTGACTTTTAAGTTGAGGGGTCACAAATGACCATTTTCTGTGTTTCTGGTAATAGCCATGCCCAAGTTTTCCGTTAGAAAATGCAGCCAATTAAAGTTATATGAAAATAACATAAAAGAACTCTTTTTTTTTGTTCGTCTTCTAGAGCTTCTGTTTTTCGGAAAAGTTTCATTTTAGACCATTTTAAGCCACAAGTGGCTATTTTAGGTTTTGATTTTAGGCCAACATCTCTGGTATTTTCCAATCGTTGAGCCGCTTTACTCCTTCGGTTTCATGAGTTGCTTGCTGCCCCCGCGGACCGAAATCCTTGGGATGAATCCAAAAATCCACAGCGGCTCCCTTCAGCACCCTTTTACAGACACTTGGGACCCCATCTCGACCGACGGAGAACCCGCCATAGTGGTCAAAATGAGCCGGAATTGGGTTGACCAATTCTACAACGGAGGTTAGTTTTGGGAAGCGGTGACCACATGGGGCAGAGAACGGATTGATTACCGGATGACCCAAAATGGACGCTTCCGTTTGGAGACATGAAAGGGAGCTATATCTGGAAACAAGGGATGCTAGAAACAGCGCGATTGTGCTCGCGCACAGAGAACAACCCGGCGATCTTCTTTGTTGCATTTGAAAGTGCAAAAACTTCGAATTTTTGAACAGAAGAATTTTACTGAGGGGTTTCGGAGTTGGGGAATCGATTGACAGTGTTAGTTTTAATGTTTTTTTTTGTCCCAAATCAATGATTTCAATGCATTTCCTATTCAAGGATGGTTCTAATTTCACAAGCAATATCTCTTCTTTCTAGCTTATGTCTTCCAATTTAAACTTTTTCAAACACCTTCGAAAAGCTTTTCAGCAGCCTTCTTTAAGAGCTCTTTTTGTGAATTGAGTTTCTCAAATCTTACACATTTTACAGATCTTTAAGTACATAACTACGTTTCGCAAGTTATGGAAAAGGTAGGCCTTCTGATTCTGATGCCGGTCCTCTGATTCTGATTCCTGCATCGAATGATTGATGACATTTGATCAGCCGAACATGAAAACAGATCTTCTATCAGGTGGTGTAGAAAAACTATCTATAAAGTTGGCTTCAAAGAGTTTAAGAGCTCTTTCTCGGCATTCACATCAAGTTTTCCGTGAGCTGATTCGAATCTTTTTCCTCATTTCAATCGATTTCATCAATTCTCCTTTTCAGAGTATGGGCATCTCACGATCAGGAATACTCCAAAAAGCCAGAAAAGCCAATAAGCCAGGCCAGGGCCTGGCCAGTCAGCCAGGCCAAAATTCATTGCGAACTTATGTTCAATGATTGAGCAAACATGCACAAACTTTGGTCGAATGGTTCATGTCATTTGTCCAGTCGATCCATTTGTCCATTTGTCCAGTTGACCTTCCCTTGTCAGAAAGGATTGACTGTGTTGTCCGCAAAAATCTCATCAATCTTTCAGTTAATGTTTTGGATGATTTTAAAGCTTTGAAGTTCATCTTTTCAAAGTATTTTTGAATTGAAATCATAAAATAAATGTTTTTGAAGTTATACAAAACCCAATTCATTGCGAACTTGTGTTCAATGATTGAGTAAACATTCACAAACTTTGGGGCACCACTCGAGTTTCAGTCTTTCACAGAAATTTGATGTTTGTGACGATTTCAATATTCAATTTGTCTTTCTTTTTGATTATCAATGGAGATAATAGCTCAGCAATCAATTTTGAGGCTTTTGGTGTCAGTGGTAAGTCTTGAACAAGACTTTTGAATTGAAAACATTTACAGCAAACTACTCTACTGTTCTGAACAACGCAAATCGGGTTTTTAACGAGATTTTCACTGTTCGAAACTATCATAAAGAGTTGGCTCCGATGGACACATCACTAGAAAGCAATTCGTCAAGTTTTCCAAAGAAATAGCTCGAAAATGATTGAGATGAGTCTTTAGATGAGTCTCGACTGCAAATTGGAGTTACCGTTCAAATGATTTACATTGTGAATTTAGTTTGTAACATTAACAATTCGTTTGAGTGAAGGGAAATTAGGATATGGCTCAACAAAACCTGTTGACCTATGTTGAATTGGAATTGATATGGCAAGATGTGAGACTAGCTTGGGAACCCGAAAATTTCGAGAAAGTGCCGACTATTTGGATTCATTGCGATCAAGTGTGGGCGCCAGAAAATATCGCTGAGAATGTGTGAGTTCAGAAAAGCTGGACAAGGTTTCAAAATGGATAAATAATGATCAAGAACTATTAAGAACAACTAGAGGAGCTATAGGTCAAGAGAAAAGTTCAGCTTCTCGAATGTGAAGACTGAGAATGTGTAAGTTTTTGACTGTGAAACAATCAAACAATTTGAATTGAAAGAAACAATTTGAATTGAGAGAAACAATTTGAATTGAGAGAAACAATTTGAAATCTTGTAGAATCTCGATCGAAGAGGTTTTCCCGGATCGCTTCAAACAATGCAAACTTTATGCGAATGGAACCGTTCACTACGATACTATTCTTCTCATTCAATCAGTTTGCTCAATGAATGTAAGTTGACTTTGTTTGGCAAAAGGCAATCGAGATTAAGATCGAAAGATTTCCATTTGATCAGCAGAAATGCTCTCTGCAGTTCACGTCACAAATCTACGATATGAATCTAATCAATGCAAGGGGAGAACTTTTCACAAAGCAACCTGGCGTGACTCCACAGGTGAATCATTTCATACAGAAATTTCAAGCTTAGCATCGAATTTAACCTAATCCAGGCTTAAGCCGTGGCTTTGGCTTGACTTGGTGTGAAAGTTTGTTGCCAACCTTGGCTCTAGGAACTTATAAACCAAGCCAGAGGCAGATCAGAAATAGACAAAGGCGTCAGAAACAAGGTCAGACTACAAGCGCTTATAGAAACGCGTAGAATGGCTATTTTTACAAACTGTTTTTACCAAAAAATCGAGCTAACTTTGGGCTTTCAAAATGGCACCAAGATTAGGCCAATACACACTCTCTGCGCTGAAATATAACATTTTCCAGGTTTGTAGTCCTATCCGAGACTACAAACTGCTATAAATAGAATCTCAAAGCAGAAATGGTGAATTGGTCTGAGCTTGATGTCATTAAAAAGCCCAAAATTGACTTGATTCTTTGGTAAAAACAGTTTGTAAAAATATCCATTCTACGCATTTCTACAATCGTCTGTAGTTTGTAGTGCCCATGTCAGAAGCCATGTACGTTTGGCTTTGGCGCATCATGTCAGAAGCCAAACCTACCTGGCTTCTGAATTGAGTTAGGTTTTTGGAATAATCCTGGCAATATTTTGTTGCAAGACTAGCTTATTCTTACAGTAAAAAGCCTTCCTTTGATCATCCATGGTTTTAGGGAAACGCTGAATGGTCTGTCGTCAATTGTACTGTCGAGAAAATTCACTACACTGGGTACTCGTCTGCAGGAATGGATTTAGTAAGAGTAAATCAAGTGAATTTATCTATTCATCGTCTAGATCGCTTTTTGGCTTACTCTGAAAAGAGAGCCAAGTTTCTACATTTATGTGATCACTTTTCCTTGCTTTCTTCTCACTTTTCTCTCAATCATCGGCTGTTTTTGGACACCTAATCTACGAGAGGAACAGTTGTCAAAAGTGATTAAACGAATTTTACAAAAAGTAGCAAGCCTTTAGCTTAGCATTGCTTTAACAAGCATGATGTCAATGACAACTTTCATCCAAATGGTTTCCGAGCAGATGCCGAAAACGAAAAAGTTTCCATTGTTAGGTAGAGCTGTATGGAATTCTTGATGAATATAAATTTAGGCATATTCGTTCTGATTTGTGTTTTTTTGATCTCACTCTCTTGTGTAATTCTTGTCACTTTCCCCGAGAAATCAAAGGCTTTAAGTCCTAAGGAAAAGGCAACAAGGTAAGATTTAGCTAATCGAGAACTGTTTAGGTTTGAGTTTTTGATAAAATTCATTCAGAACCTGGAAGACAAAACTTTGGCAATTTGTTTTCTCTCGTCATTTTGCTTTGATGGCTTCTTTTCAAGCACTGAACATTATAAATTTTATTGTTTTTCTTTCATTTTGGGATTGATGCATAGATATTGTATGTGCTGTCTTTGTGCTATGAATTTTGACTTGAAAATTTTTCTTATTTCTTTCCACCTGAGCAAGTGGTGTTGCTCACAGTTGTCCAAACTAAAAATTGATGTTTACATCTCGTAAAATATCATCTACCTTGACAATCGAAATTCTTTCCAATTGCCATTCCGGGAAGCATCCAAACACCAAGCAGCCTGAGCCTAAGCCTAAGCCTAAGCATCCAAACACCAAGCAGCCTGAGCCTAAGCCTAAGCCTAAGCACCCAAACACCAAGCAGCCTGAGCCTAAGCCTAAGCCTAAGCATCCAAACACCAAGCAGCCTGAGCCTAAGCCTAAGCCTAAGCATCCAAACACCAAGCAGCCTGAGCCTAAGCCTAAGCCTAAGCATCCAAACACCAAGCATCCAAACACCAAGCATCCAAACACCAAGCATCCAAACACCAAGCATCCAAACACCAAGCATCCAAACGTCTATGATATCACACCTTCCTCTGAAGTGAAGGGGCGGGGTTTGTCGAGGGCGAGGGCGTGCCTGCGGCAGGTTCCGCCCCTTCACCCGACCGAGCTTATATTAGGTTGGCGGGAAAATAATGCGAATTTTTAACTTGTGCTCTTGGGAAAGTAATGGTCGACAAACAGAGAAAACCGCGATAGTAACAGAGAAGCCGAGTGTGTTTGCTTACACAATATTATTCGAATGCTTACACAATATTATTCGAAAACATTTGTTTACTTGTTATCAAAAAATGACGTAACAAAAATTCCTTATTCGAGCTGCTTTCGAACAAAACCCTAAAAAACACCTTTCGGAAAATTACTGTAGCTAGAGGAAAATTTTTCTAAAAAGGGCCGTTTCAAATTTCATTGGACAGACTAGGAAATCAATTTTCTTCTTATTTTCTCATTAATTGTTAATATTTTTACATTGTTTCTTTATTAAATCTTATTTAACTTTTATTTTTTAGATAATGGGTCGTTGGAAACCGCTTTCTGCGTACGACAAAGGCCAAATTGACGCCCGATCCATTCCATCAGGGAAATCGGATCCAATCCATCAGGGAAATCGGCATGTTTCAAAGCGTGAATCGGCATCACCAAACTCTGTTCACAACTACTCGAAAAACAATGGCAACTCAACTCCTGAAAGTCGCCAAGGACCAAAGCCAAAGCTTACGCACTCGACAATCGGCAACAATGCTGTATTGAATTGTTGAATCTTGATCGAAATACGGATTCCCTCCACAGCCAACTTGATTAACCACACAGTTGCCAGCATCAGTCGCCAGCAACAGTCGCCACACATGAGGTGCAGTCAGCAGCACTCTAAATCATTAATAAATACAGATCTGAAAATTTACTGTGTTACCACATAGGTGTCAGTTGTGAGTAAAGAAGAGAGAATGTAGAAAGCCAGACTCTGTTGCAAGGACAGCAGTTTCTGATGGTTGACTGCTTGACATTTACTCGAAACGTTCTTTGGTTTATGTAGAAAAGCGTTCAGTTCAATTTCACTGCAAAACGCCATTTACCTACTACTGCAATGGTGAGTATACAAAACAAACAAAACAAACAAATTCAACTTTTCTCTAGTCAAATTTCTTGAGGATTCTTTTATAAGCAATCACAAGTCGATTCAATTTCCATACATCGAGTTATAGACCGTCAAAGTTGATTGACTTCTGCAGGCAAGTAAGTCGACTTTGACACAAATTTTCTCTATGTTCTTACACATTAGTATACAAGATAGATTGTACTTTTCTATTGCCAAATTTCATGACGATTCTTTTAAAACTAACCTTAAGTCGATCCGATTACTGGGAGCCGAGATATAGAGTAAAATAGAAGAGTCCCCAAACTCCGAGACTCACCACGGAATTTGAAAGTCCTTTTAGTCTCTCTAGTCCTTTTACGTCAATTCAAGAAAAGTATCAAATTCGAGAAGAATCAAGTTCGTAGAGAAAGAGAAAAGTAATAATTTTTTAGAGAGAAGGGCCAAATTTTGTAGTAGAAGGGGGATAAAATGTTAGTCATTTGAATCTGGAAATTTGAAAAGAGATGTAAAAAGCTTTATTTGGTCCCAAACCCGCCACCCTTACATTAACAAAAAAATGGAAAACCATACAATTAGAAATCGAACAAATAGAAATAGAAGAATCGAAAAGTGAAAATGATCGCTCTAATGGCCCGGACAAGGGCGTGGAGGAGGCTCTGGCGCCGTCGTGCCCATGATTGACTTCTGCAGGCAAGTAAGTCAACTTTGACACAAATTTTCTCTATGTTCTTACACATGAGTCTACAAGATAGATTGCACTTTTCTATTGCCAAATTTCATGACGATTCTTTTAAAAGTAACCTCAAGTCGATCTGAACACTGTGAGCCGAGATCTAGAGATCACAGAACTTCTCTTTTCAATTTTGCCTCATCCATACCGATGAAACTAAATTCGATTTGGATTTCGGACAAAATCACCATCGGAACATCGGTCACTATTGAGAATTGATCCATGATGTTAAAAATTAAATTATATTGATAATGTTGATTGTGATTGATTGATTGACAATGCTAAAGTACCGAAGTAAACAGTTCAGCCAAGAGACATTTTACTTTTTCTCTTCCAAAATGTTCGATGCCAACAATTCATTTTGGAATTGGAATTGAAGTGAATCTTTGCTGTGAATCAAATCACGAAATTCTAGTTGTAAGAGTGCGAAACTCAATGAGTGAACAAATAGGCATTTCTGGCCTCTTTGGGCACCACTCGAGTTTCATTCTTTGCTCTTTGTATTTGATGTTCCTTGCGTTTTCTATATTTATTTTATTTTTCATTGAGATTCATAATGGTGATAACAATATGCAAATCGATTTTCAAGAGTTCGGAGTTACCGGTAAGTGGGTACATAAAGAAAGATTGAGTTCAAAGCCTATGGGAAAAGTTCTTACGGCATCTCTGATCTTTACGGCGGCACCTTTGATCTTTCCGAGTCTTTTCGGTTTCGAGTAAACGACTGCATCGACTATTTGTCTAGATTTTAGCACTTCATAATGCACCAATCCTTTCGAATTCCACCATAAAGAAAGCATGATCTTCAATCCATGGATATCAGGCTTGGAAGTGGTTTACGGGGCTTCACCAGCAAAGAGCCATTGATTTTTTCGAGTAACATTGTCATAACTGATCCAATTCTCATCAGAAGTCAAGAGTCTGTCGAAAAATTGTGTGATTTGCACTTTTGAAGCAAAATGGAGCACACGATGACACAAAATGGAGCACACGATGCAAAATGGAGCACACGATATTTTGTTACCTTGGGTCAGCTCATGTGAAACCCATTTTCCATGTCGAACCTTTTTCCCAAGTTGATGCAAATGGTTTTCAATTGTCACATCGCTTTCCCAAGGAGCGTACTTTTTCTCAAACTTTCTCGGAAAGTTCCGGTGGAAAGTTTTACCGGAAACTTTCTGGAAGAAAAGTACGTTAAAAGTACGTTAAGAACGTGGACTATGGACGTTTTACTGGAAAGATCAAAGGTGCCGCCGTAAAGATCAGAGACACCGCCAAAGCTTTTCCTGGAGCGTAGCGTAGGGCTCAGCTTGGTGAGATTTACAACAAAGCAAGCATTTTGAAAGGGTCCAAGTGCTAGAAACAGCGCAAAGTTCATTTCTTTGAAGTCTAACTTATACTTTTTTATCAATCTTTTCTTAGCAAACTACTCGCTTTCTTTAAATGGAGCAAATCGAGTTTTCAACGAGATTTTCACAAATCGAAACTATCACAAAGAGTTAGCTCCAATGGATACATCGCTGAAAAAAGACTCGCCAAGTTTGTTAGAAACTGGATTTAGTACATAAACATAGACATAAACATAAACATAAACATAAACGTAAAATTCAGAAAAATCCCGACTCCAAATTGAGATCACAATCCAGCTTCTCTACATCTTCAATTTGGTGAGTAAAACTAGTCGCAAAGGTTGAAAAAAATATAGGATATGGCTCAACAATACTTGTCAACATACATCGAACTAGCATTAACATGGCAGGATGTGAGATTGGCATGGAAACCTGAGAATTTTGATGAAGTGTCAACTATTTGGGTTCATTGCGATCAAGTGTGGACTCCTGAAAATATTGTTGATAATGTGTGAGTTCAGAAAAGCTGAACAAGGTTTCAAAATGGATAAATAATGTTCAAGAACTATTAAGAACAACTAGAGGAGCTATAGGTCAAGAGCTATAGGTCAAGAGCTATAGGTCAAGAGCTATAGGTCAAGAGCTATAGGTCAAGAGCTATAGGTCAAGAGCTATAGGTCAAGAGCTAGAGGTCAAGAGCTAGAGGTCAAGAGCTAGAGGTCAAGAGCTAGAGGTCAAGAGCTATAGGTCAAGAGCTATAGGTCAAGAGCTATAGGTCAAGAGCTATCACAACCAGCTTATAGGTCAAGAGCTATCACAACCAGCTATAGGTCAAGAGCTATCACAACCAGCTATAGGTCAAGAGAAAAGTTCAGCTTCTCAATCACAGAGATTTTCCCGGAACGTTTTCGACAATGTATTCTTTATTCAAATGGAACAGTACAATATGATATGGTTCTTCTCGTTCAATCTGTTTGCTCGATGAATGTATTTTTGACTTTATGTAAAAATGAAAGATTATCTATTTCAGGTGGAAAGATTCCCATTCGATCGACAAAATTGTTCACTTCAATTCAACTCGCACACCTATGATCCATATAGAATCAATGCAGAAGGACAACTCTCTACAAAGTATCCCCTTGAGGCTTCAGCAACGGTTAGCCAAGGCAAAAACTAGAAACTAGATGAAACTAATGACTAGAAACTAGAAATAATGACTAGAAACTAGAAATAATGAAACTAGATTGGTAAAACTAGATGTACAACAAAAGCAAACCTGTACAAGATGTCCCAAAATTATGTAGCGGAAATTCGATCATTGAACTTTTGTTAATTTTCAAGAAATTTTTATAAATACCTTAAAAATCATTTAACAATCATTGAACATAACAAAAATATAACATTATTCTTCAAAGTCGCCTCCTTTAGCTTGAATACATTTTCGTAATCGTTTCGGAAAGTCATCCATGGTCTTTTTGATGTCATCTATGGCCTTCTACATATCAATGTCGTTCCAAGCTTTCTACAAATCCTTCTTCAAAGACTGAATTGATGTATGAAGCTTGCAACAAGCCTTGAACTGCAAGATCGACCAAATGCTGTAATCCAAAACATTCAAATCCGACGAGTTGGATGGTCATTGTCTAGGATTTTGCGTACTTATGTCAACTGTGATCCAATCAGAAAAATACTTTGCGATTCAATCTTGCGTTTCTCGAGTTTTATGCGAAGCTCCATCCTACTGGAATACCCAAATCTTATTTCCGAAGTGCTGACTCCAAGGCAAAATTTTTTTCAAAAGCCAGTACAAAAGAATTTTAGTCATAAGTAAGAAAAAGGACAAGATAAAACAATAAATCTGTCAAAACAGGATCCGCACCATAATTTTGGGACATCTTGTAGAACTTTGAGCTTTGTGCTCAAAATTTGATCCCAAATTAACATAAACATGGGAATTCAACGTAAATTCCAACCAGAACCTAATTTCACCTTCGTTTTCTCGGCCGTTTCTTGACCGATTGCTCTGAAATTTTGTCTGCAGACAGAAATCGAAATTTTTCGATTGTAAACAAATCAAAACAATCGAAACAATCAAAACAAAGAACAATCGAACAAGAAACAGCCGAGAAAACGAAGGTGGAATTAGGTTCGTGTTGGAATTTTCCCATGTCTAGGGCAACGCCGAGTGGAGTGTTGTCAATTGGACCGTTCAACAACTGCACCTAACTGACTTCTCAGCTGATGGAATGGATATAGTAAATTTCAACTGTAGTAAAGCTAAAAGTAAACAACAGGTGACGTTTCAAGTGACGCTCAGAAGAGAACCTAGTTTCTACATTTATGTGATCACTCTACCGTGTTTTCTACTCACTTTTCTCTCAATCATTGGCTGTTTTTGGACGCTTAATCTACGAGAGGAACAGTTGTCAAAAGTGATTACAAGAATTTTACAAAAACTAGCAAGCCTTTAGCTTAGCATTGCTTTAACAAGCATGATGTCAATGACAACTTTCATCCAAATGGTTTCCGAGCAGATGCCGAAAACGAAAAAGTTTCCATTGTTAGGTAAAAAAGTACAATAGGTACAATATTACAATTGGAACAATGTTACAATCTGCATTAATTCAATTATATTTAAAACTAATCTGGTAAAAATCAAAAACTCTACCAAATTTCAGGAATATTCGTTCTGATTTGCGTATTTTTGATATCGGTATCATGTGTGATTCTTGTCACTTTCCCCGAAAAGACAAAACCTTCAAATCAAAAGGAGAATGTGATCAGGTTAGTGAAATATTTCATTTATATGTCGTAATCGTTTACGAAATTCAGCCGTTAACGAATGATTCGTTAGCGGCTAGCTGTTTACAAATCCTTCGTTAGCGGCTAGCTGTTAACGAATCATTCGTTAGCGGCTAGCGGTTTACGAATCATTCGTTAGCGTGATTCGTTAGCGGCCAGCTGTTTACGAATCATTCGTTAGCGGCTAGCGGTTTACGAATCATTCGTTAGCGGCTAGCTGTTTACGAATCATTCGTCAACGGTTAGCCGATAACGAATGAAATTTTTTCGCTAGCCGTGTACAATTTGTAATCGGCTTCTGCGAACATGGCTCGATTCAAATGAGTTTCTGATTTCAAACGATTTATGCAAGACACAAATCAGCTTATCTAGCTGAATTTCGTAAACGGCTACGACACATACATTTTTGTCGATTTAAACAATAGATTCATTTTAGAACCTGGAAGGAAAGACTCCGCAACTTTAGCTTCTCTCGGCATTTTGCTCTCTTTGCAATGTTTCAATCTGTAAACATTGTCAATTTCATTGTTTTTCTGTCATTTTGGGATTAGAACCATTTTTCAGTGATAAATGATTGACAATCATTGTTTGCAAACCCTTTCAAAACCTAATGAATCCACAAGGGACTATTGTGGACCAATTGGCGCGGCAAAACCATAGAATGAACTTTGCAATCAGCTGTTTTGTGTTGTTTTTTATTTTGTTTTGTTTTTAGCTATTATTCAACACTCTGTTATTAGATATGAAAGCAAAAAAAAGGACTTGCGCCCAACCATAATTCGATTGTTTGAGGAAAGAAAACGAGTGATGGAAATTGCCGATCTTTTGAAAGAGTCTCACTCGGTGGGTTTAAAAGCCATCAAACGTTGACAAAGACGGGAAACAACCGTTGCCAGAGGTTGGGAGAGGACGTCCTAAGACAGCTACCACGCCCCAGCCATGCAAACAAGTTATTGAACGTCTTAAACGTAACCCAATAACTGCAAAGAGCTCAACTCGAAAAATGGCGGCTTTCATTGGAATTTCCGATCGCTCTGTTCGACGAAAAAGAAAGAATCAAAGCCAATAAAGATGTAAAAGGCCATTTGCTTACGGATCCGATGAAATTATAGCGTCCTGGACTTGTTAAAGTTCTTTAACGATGTTTTGCTGCACACAGGGAGATTCTCTTCACTGATGAGAAGTGGTTTAACATTGAACAAGCTTATCATGATCAGAATCGTACATTAGAATGGTCGTACATTAGAATGGTCGTACATTAGAATGATCGTATATTAAAATGATCGTACATTAGAATGATCGCACGGAGCAATCTGAGATTCCAATGAAGGCCGTCATTTTTCGAGTTGAGTTCTTTGCGGTTACGTTTAAGACATTGGTCTAAGAACGCTTTACTACTCGAAGAAAGAATAATATCTAGACAACCAAAACCTCAGCAAATCATGGTTTGGGCTGGCGTAACTTATACCGGAAAGACTCCATTAATATTTATTTCAAAGTGTCAAAGTCAAAGGTGTCAAAGTGGACAAAAAGAGTACATCAGAATGTTTCAAAGCACCGTCAGCCATGAGTAAAGTCTCATTTTGACCGAAATTTCTGGACATATCAGCAGCAGGGAGCCCCATCTCAGAAGGCATGAAATACTAAGGAACGGATTGCTAAGAACTTTCCAAATTGGATTACTGGCTTTCAGCTAGATGTCCAGCTTTCAGCTAGGTATCCAGCTGTCAGCTAGGTGTCCAGCTTTCAGCAAGGTGTGCAGCTTTCAGCTAGGTGTCCAGCTTTCAGCTAGATGTCCAGCTTTCAGCTAGATGTCCAGCTTTCAGCTAGATGTCCAGCTTTCAGCTAGATGTCCAGCTTTCAGCTAGAGCTCACAGACTCCTGTCACAGCTCACAGACTGGCCATCGAACTCGCCTGATCTCAACTTCTCGATTATTCGATTTGGATCATTCTGGAGACAAAGGCCTGTGCTAAATCCCACACATCAATCGACTCTTCGAATCGTCGTTAAAGCCTGGGATTCGATTTCTTTAACTATCCAAAAGTCAATTGACGACTTTCCCGCAATTGACGACTGGCGCTTAAAGAAATGTGTTGCTGCAAATGGTGGTCATTTTGAGATTTATCAATTGTTTATGTTGTAATTAATTTCTTTTTTTTCTTAATTTTATGAATAAATTGTTGTCGGTTGGGAAAATTTACGATTGAAGAGTTTCGATTGATTGTTTTTCCATAATTTTCCCCTATAGAGAAGCAATATTTTTGAATTATCAATTGAGTTGAGCAATTGAGCAATTGAGCAAACAAATTGAGCAATTGAGCAAACAAAATGAGTAAATACTTCAAAAAATTTTCCAAATACCCACTCGAATTTCAGTCTTCAGTCGGAAATTTTTGATGTTCGCTGTGTTTTTAATTTTTAGTCTAATTTTTGTTTCAATTAGTCTTTGTGATAACTCTTCTATCAACTTTGAAGATTTTGGAGGCAGTGGTGAGTGTTTTGCAGTCATTGCTTGGAGTTTAAGAAGAGACGTTCAAATTTGGACCGATTCTAATCAATTTCTAATCAATTGGGCTAATGAAACTAGAGAAAATGGCATCTAAATCTAAATCTAAATCGTGTAGAATTTGTGGAAAAATACAGTCACAATTAAGGCAAAAATTGTTGCCAAAGATTTGAGCCCAAAGCAACAGGCTAGCTCAGTAGCTCGCTGCTCCTTCCCCTTTACGGCTTGCAAAAGGGAAGCACTTTATACCCGATGGGTTTGCCAGACAGCGAGCGATTACCCGACCTCACAAAGAACACTCCACATTCTTAGGGATTTCGTTGTATTGTATTGATTTCCATTGTAAATGGTATAGAAAGAAGAAATTGAGCTGAAGATTTGAACCCAAGGGTTTTCGGGGTCGGGGAATCGACTGGAGTGCTCATTTTACGCTTGTTCATTTATTCATTTTACGCCATTCACCTTGCTTTCTCATTGAAAGTCTACTCAAGCTCTTGCCGATAATTTGATTTAGTGAAAATCGATCTTAATTCGGTCCACCTTTTAAATGATAGTCGATTTCTTTATATTCATTTTTGCATATTCATTTTTGAAATCTTTTCACAGCAAACTACTCGCTTTCTTTAAATGGAGCGAATCGAGTTTTCAACGAGATTTTCACTGTTCGAAACTATCACAGAGAGTTGGCTCCAATGGACACAACACTTGAGAGCGATTCGCCAAGTTTACAGAAAAAGATTACACTCAAAAACAAGCTTTAGAAGAATCACGACTACAGATTGAAATCCTGATTCAACTACTTTTCATTATGAGCCTGGTTTGTCAAACTATTGGGTTGGTGAATTGAAAACTGCCGGACTTTGAACTAGAATTTATTCAACATAAAATCATAAATTCATTCCAAATAATTTCCATTATTATTGACGACTCCTGCCCATTTTACAGGCAATTTGCGAATTCCTCTTTCGTAGTTGGATTTTGGTTTGTGTGTGAGACAAGTGTGAGACTCAAAAATGGAGGACTGGAGATGTCCCAGTTTAAGCATTTGAGCACTTTCTTTAAAAGAAACCCATTTTGGTGTCAATAGAAAAGTTGTAGAGAATCAAAAATTAGGCTTATAGCCAAATTTCCAAAAAGATACACTTAGTAGTTTCGCTTAAAATGCAAGTTTTGTGAAAATTCGTAAATTTTGCATTTCTTGAAAACCAGTTTTTGAATCGTTCTGAAAATTTGGATATAAGCTTAATTTTTGATTCTCTACAACTTTTCTATTGACACCAAAATGGGTTTCTTTTGAAGAAAGTTCTCAAACTGTCACAGCTGACAATAGCCGGCAGTTTTCAATTCACCAACCCAATATTGGCTATCCAGAAAGTCTTTAAGTTCCTTTTTGTACTTTCGTTTAAAACCAAGAATTGACAACAATACGAAAAGACTTTCTGAAAAGCCAAATATTCAATTCGATACCAAATCGGAGTTCAGGATGTAGTCGAACAAAATCTCGTTACCTATATCGAATTGGAGCTCAAATGGCAAGACTTGAGACTGGCATGGAAAGGACAAGATTTCGATGGAGTATCCATTCTTTGGGTTCACTGTGACCAGTTGTGGACACCAGAAAATATCGCTGTTAATGTGTGAGTCTTTCAGGAGCAATGCTGAATAATACAAGGCGGATCTGGGCAAAATTTTAGGCAAAATGTTAGATAAAATTAGCTAGATACTCAAAAAGTCAAATTTAAAGTTGTTCAATCAGGCAATACCAGTATTATTTAGTATTTCCGTCGAAGAAGTCTACCCGGATCGCTTCAAACAATGCAAACTTTACTCAAATGGAACGATTCACTACGATATGATTCTTCTCATTCGATCAGCGTGCGAGCTGAATGTATTTGATTTCATTTAGTTTGCCACTTTAGTTGTTTCATTTAGTTGTTCACTGAAATCTTTAGGTTGAAAGATTTCCATTCGATCAGCAAACCTGTGAACTCCATTTCAACTCGCATACTTACGACTCTTATCGAATTAATACGCAGGGTGGGCTCTTCACCAAATATCCTGGTTCAGCACCAGCGGTTAGTAAGCTTTATTGTGAATGATTTATTGTGAATGAATGATTCATCACGACTCTTTTCAAATGATTTTAGGGGAATAACGAATGGTCAGTCACAAATTGTACTGTCGATCATTTATCTCTTGCTGATTATATAAAGCCTGGAGCTGCTCCGCAAGCGGAAGTGGTACGGCTAAACCTTTTTGACAATTGCAAACGATTTTACTGAGCCATGAATTTACCTTTAGGTTGTTTTTCATCTGAAACTAAAACGAGAACCTAGTTTCTACATTTATGTGATCACTCTACCGTGTTTTCTACTCACTTTTCTCTCAATCATTGGCTGTTTTTGGACGCTGAATCTACGAGAGGAACAGTTGTCAAAAGTGATTATAAAATTTTAATCAGCAATTTTAGCAAACCAGTAATTTTAGCTCAGCATTGCTTTAACAAGCATGATGTCGATGACAACTTTTATCCAAATGGTTTCCGAACAAATGCCGAAAACGGAAAATTTCCCACTGTTAGGTAAGCTTTAGGTTGTAAACTAAGTCTTGACCCCAAATTCTAAACAATATTTATTGACAAAAAAAAAGAGGAGTTTGATCGAAATAATCTCCATTATTTGCGATTTGCCAATTTTATTTGCGATTCGCCTATTTTACTGGTAATTGGCGGATTTTCATTCCTTTTCCTACTTCCATTTAAAATCAACAAATACATCAATTGAACTACGGTTTGTTTCATTAGAAAGGCCAATTATTTCTCTGCAAAATAACATTAAAATTGGTTTAAAATGTCTTATTTCTGGATTTTTTTGGAGTTGCAAAGTCGGATAGTCAAAATTGCAACGAATCTCAAAAAGCACTTTTCTCTCTCGAATTTGCTTAAAAGTGAACCGAAAATTGACTTGCCTGCAGTCGGGTAGTCAAAAAGGCGATGGCTCGATGATACGAACACTTTCGTTTTAAAAAAGACACACTTTAGCTAAGGAAACCTATCTTGGTGTTAATAGATAAAAGATAGATCACAAAAAGTTTAGTATATAGCTAAATTTTCAGAGAAATTGATTCAGCCAATTTCTTCATAGAGGTTTTTCTAGATTTTTACGAAAAACACTTGAATTTTCTTGAGAAGGAAGCCAAATTGACTTAAAAAGATGGAAAATTAAACAATAAACACTTTTTTGAACCCTATGGTTTATTCTCAACTCACAAATTCATCAATTAACCTATGTTAATTGATGAATTTGTTATTTTTCAACAAAAGTACGAAAAGGCACGAAAAGACTTTCTGGATAGCTGATTATTTTCAGTTTTTAAATAGCTTAAAGACAGATTATTATTATTAATGAATAGTTATGCGTAATCCCATAACTTTAGGCATATTCGTTTTGGTCTGTGTCTTCTTGATTTCCCTCTCTTCTGTTATTCTCGTCATTTTCCCCGAAAGATCAAGAGCTTTAAATAAAAAGGAAAAAGTTTCCAGGTTAGTTTTCACAAAGCGAACAATTTTAGACTTTAATTTAGAACCTGGAAAGAACGGCTTCATTACTTTTTCTTCTCACGACATTTCGCTTTTTTGGCAACTTTTCAAGTAGCCAACTTTGTTAACTTTTTGGTTTTTCTTTCTTTTTGGAATTAGAATAAACAGTAAAGTTGATTTTCAGTAAACGTAAAGTAAAATGGAGAATTATATATATGTTGTGTCTGATTTAGATTTCCGTCCGATTTAGATTCAATCTAAATCGGACGTCCGATTCAGATTCAATCAAAATCTTATATAGATTGAACAATGATACGTCTTATATAGATTGAATGATAATATAAACATGCTTAATATATGTTCTTAAGCGTTTTCTGTAGTTTTCTGCATTTTTCAAAGGTCTGTTACTGTCTTTTTCTGAAAAGAAAACCCAACTATGAAACAATTTATTAGCGTTAACAGAATAGATGCGAAATTACAACATACAACAGCAAAAAACCAACAACAACAACGAACGAGTTAAAAATTTCTATTTATTTTTGCAGCTTAGGCTATTGTGACATCTTGAATCTATATAAGACGTATTATTGTTCAATCTATATGTCGTAGCCGATTATGAATGAAATTTTTTTGGCAAATCTTTCTAGTAGAGCAACCCTTTAATGTATGAGGACAATATTATATCATCTTGTAGCTAATTGAATTCTGCGTCGATTGGTACCAAATTTGTGAGTTTAGGTTAAAAATTGCCGGCGCTACAACGTTTCATTCAAAATCGGCGGGACCCCCGTAGCCGATTATGAATGAGTGGGTCTAGGAGCGTCCAACCATCAAGTATTTGGTATCATTCAACGCAGAATCATTAATAATTATGTTAAATTTTTAAAATTAGCAAGATTTGATGAAAAGAAAAAAAAATTAGAGCAAAAAAACAGTTTGTTCAAGAGAAAACTTTGAAGCCCCATAATTTGTGTTCTTTTTATCCAATCTTTCTAATTTCAAAAATTTAACATAATTATCAATGATTCTACGTTGAATGATACTAAATACTTGATGATTGGACACTCCTAGACCCACTCATTCATAATCGGCTGAAATTCATAATCGGCTACGACATATATAAGATTTAGATTGAATCTAAATCGGACACAACATATATATGCTTTATTCAGGGGGTGAATAGAGGCGAATCAAACAATCATAACCACATTTAACATATTGCACTAATACTTTCACAAAAGGAGAAAGAAAACTAAAAATGGTACAGTAAGACTACAGTTAGGAAACACAGGTACAAAAAGATAGGGTAGATTAAATATAGGGCAGATTTGACATGGCAATAAGATCTAATTCGTTTACAGATACTTTGAATTTTCCTACAGATGAGCAGATACCAGACGGGAGCTTATTCCAAGCTCTACTAATGATAAGAATGATAAAGGGAAAGATGATGGGGATGAGAACCGACCGAAATTTGAATTAGAAAAGTTCTTTAGACTTAAAAGACAAACTTAAAAGGCAAACTTAAAAGACAGACCTAAAAGACAGACCTAAAAGACAGACTAAAAGATAGACATAAAAGACAGCCCTAAAAGATAGACATAAAATATTTCAAAGTTCTTTATCTTAGCTCTCCATCACCTGGAGAGTCGAAAGGCAAGTCCGAGTTAACAAGCACTATTCTCAAGCACTATTCGTTTTCTTTGAAAATTAATTGTTAACTAGTTTACTTACTTATTAACTAGTTTTGTTCTTTTTTGTAAATGCTTTTAAATTCATAACACAAAGTGTTCTCTCTGCCCAAAGTTTAAAAGCAAAAATTTTGATGCTCAAGTTTCCAATCGTATTTGCCTTCCTCCAATGTACTTGGAGACTATACTTGGAGACTCAAGTTTCCAATCCTCCAATGTACTTGAGTTTCCGTTGCACTCATGAAAATGCAATTGATTTGTTCATAAATTGATTTGCAATTGATTTGCAATTGATTTGCAATTGATTTGCAATTGATTTGCTTTTCCTAAATAATGATTGCCTTTGATTTCCCCATACTATTTCCTTTGTTTACATTTTTTCACATTACAATAGCTGATGGTCCAGAAGAGATTGATTACACCGAGTTTGGGGCTAGAAGTTGGTCAGCGCATCTTTTTGAAAACAAAATTTTTTAGCTGCATATTCGACTGCTGTCAACAACAACAATAAATTGTATTATGAGCTTTTTCAAAGACGAAATTATTATAAGGATTTAGCTCCAATAGAGGCAAATTTGAATGCAAGTTCGCCCGGTTTGTAAGGGTTTTTTCGAAAACGAAATCAAAGTTTCAGTTGATGAACGATTTGCGATTGTGATCAAGCTTCAACTGCTTGCATTGGTTGAGTTGGTAAGTGAATAAAATAAATAAAGCAATGTTGAGATGGCGAATATTAAAGCTAGCACATTATTTCAAGCCATATATCTTAAAATTTACCTTTCATGTGATTGTCTACAAAGTGTTCGACTTCTTTTAGTAGATTAGCTCTCAAGTGCCAAGTTCAACTCTAATTGTTAAGTGTTATATAAAATATTGAAGCCCTTAATCTTGGCTACATTTATGCATTAAAAGTTTCACGATTAGAGATATACAACTCATTTTACAAGCTCTTGAATAAGTACCAGTTATCCCTCTCCGGCATTTTGCCATTTTGTCGATTTTCCTCATAATAAATTGTCAGAAAAGGTTTTTCGATATTTATTTTATGTTAAAATGTTATTTAGTATTATTAAATGACACTAAGAACCGTTTTTGATCAAACCGTCTTCCTAAAGTTCAAGTTGAAATCAAGTTCCTTTAGTGGAAGCAAGGAAAGAAGTGAAAATTGCGTATTTTTTAATGTTTATTTCATACGTGCTCCTCGTTATATTGCCTGATCTGGTGCTATAAATTTGTTGGAAAGAATTGCCATAAATTTCTTTCTTTCTTTTCTTTTCTTTCTTTCTGAGAAAAGAAATTCTTCCTGATTGAAGAATTTTTTATGAAGAAAAGCCAAAAATGGCGGATCCACTAGCATTCATTCCAAGGCTTGTAAAATGAGTTGTATAAATCCAATCGGGAAACTTTTAATACATAAATGTAGCCAAGATTAAGGGCTTCATTATTTTATATAACACTTAATGCATTAGGATTCAACTTGAAGCTTGGGAGCTAATCTGACACCTAAACACTGACACCCTGTAGGATGTAGTTCGTCAAACACTACGGGCCTACATTGAGGTAGAGATGGGATGGCAAGATATACGATTGGCTTGGAATCGATCTGCTTATGATATTGGACTTCTTTGGGTGCATTGTGATTCGATTTGGACACCCGAGGACTTTGTGACGAATACGTGAGTTTTGAAGTTTATGAAACTTAAAATTATGTTTATGAAACTTAAAATTACACCTCTTTTGAAAATGTTGCTGGCAAACACCTGACTTATTACCAAAATGCTAACTGTTATATAGAAAAATAAAGCCCTTGATCTTGGCATCATTTATCTACAAAGAACTTGCAGATTTGAGTTCTACAACTCATTTTACAAGCTCTTGAAAGAGCTCAAGTCGGCCTCTCTCCTCTGCCATTTTTGACACTTTTTGACACACAATATTTTCATCTAGAAAAGAATTCCTTCAATCAAACTTGTGGTATTTTACTTTAAAAGTACCATTGAACAAAAATATAACGCTAGTGAAGCTTATACAGCAAGATCTTCTTGTCAAATGGATATTCGAAAAAACTCAATTTTTCCCTTTTTTGCAGAGTTTCCAAATGAAAGAAATCAACCCCAATTTTGGCTATTATACGTTCCTAGGTGTAAACGGATGTGGACTAGAATTTGGGTTAAGTTTATGATGATGATTCATGATTATGATGATGATTAAATGAGTCAATAATAACATTAGTAACTAAAATATCAGTTTGGCTTGGAGCTGACACTATGAAAGTTTGACAAAAGAGCTTGCTATTATTCTTATTGCTACTAAATAATATTAAATGTGATTTTCACATGAAATAAAACTTTTAAACAATTTTTTTAGAAAAGTGTCAAAAACAAAAATGGCAGAGGAGAGAGGCCGACTTGAGCTCATTCAAGGGCTTGTAAAATGAGTTGTATAATTCCAATCGGGAAGTTCTTTGTAGATAAATGATGCCAAGATCAAGGGCTTTATTTTTCTATATAACACTTGGTACTTTGGTAATAAGTCAGGCGTCAGGGCGTCATTTTAGGTTATCTGATTTTAGGCAAATCAGATAACACTACGGAATTGAGCGATACAGTAATACAAGCGCGAAAACGTTTGTGCCAAACTCTTGGTGTTAGCTAGTTGACTTTGGATCAAGCAAATTCATAGCTCTCAAGCTGAAGCAACTGAGCGTTTTAAGTCGTTGTTTACTTTTTTGTTCCTCACCGTTTAGTGGGGGAGAATTATCGTGATGGTAGGTGATGAATCTCCACTTTTCTCCAGGCGTCAGGAACATTCCAAAAGAGGTGTCACCATAATTCGCGATCACCCTGAACTAGTGACTTGACTTGACTAGCGAGCAGACTTGAATATTGAGAAAATAGAAAACAATGCAATAGCAATAGAAGATAAACATGATTCATTTCACTTCCAGAATTCAAATCACCGAGGTTTATCCGGATCGCTTTAAACAATGTCGATTTGATCACAACGGAAGCGTGTATTACGATCAAGTCTTTTTAGGCGATTTCACCTGCCCAATGGATGTAAAAGATGAGCATTTTACTGATGGTAAAAAATCATTTCCAGATAAGCAAGTTTCCATTTGATACCCAAGATTGCACGCTTCAATTCGGCTCTAATTCCTATCAATGGTTTCGTATTAACCAAACCGGAGAGCTCTTCACCAAATACAAGGATTATTCTGTTGTGGTAAATATTGTTTTGATGTTTATGTTGTAGTTGACTTTGATAGAGTTAAAGAACAAGTTTATTGAGAACAGGATGCTTTGTTTATTGAAAACAAGTTAAACAGAATGCTTCTCTGACCAAAATGCTCGTATTCAGGGAAATAGTGAGTTCGGCTCTACGAATTGCACTATGAGAACGGAGACGGCCATTGGCACAATGGATACCATCTACCAATCAGTGATCAATTGTCTAGATTTACTATTTAAAAGCTTTTAGATTATATTTGACCTCAAATTGAAGCGTGAACCAAACTTCTATATCTATGTGATCGCTCTACCGTCGTTCTTGTTGACCTTTCTCTCGATAATTGGCTGCTTCTGGACACCAAATGTTAAAGAAGAGCAATTGACTAAGGTAAAGCCGATTACAAAGCGATTAGGAAATTGTTTAGTCAAATTTTGTTTAATTTTTGCTTTACTGAAAACCAACTTGCGACCTTTTTCCGTGAAAATCTTGGGTTGACGCTTTAAAGCATGGTAAATCTACCGTATCCTTCCTAATTTGCAAGAAAAGAAAGCGCAATTTCATTCTTTCATTCTCTTTCTTCGTTTATTTCATTCTTTTTGCCGATTTCTGTTGTGGGTTTTCTTCGTATTCTTTATGAGTGATGATGACATAACTTTGGCTTGGTTTGCAGAAGAGATCAGTACCTTCAAAACGGAGAAACTTCTTTGCAAATGGCACATTATCTACACAAAAGAGCGCTATTTTAATCGTCTTACAAAAGTAGTTTTACAAACCAACATCTATATATAATGCAAGATGGTTTTTTATGAAACAAAAAAAAGAAACTTAGCGAATTCCTTGCAGAAAAAATGAAAAAACATCAGCTGATTTGGCGGTTTGGCTTGGCTTGGTTTAGGCTTGAGATTTGGCTGGATGAATCGGGCACGACGCATACCGGATTCTCTAATAGTAGGGGCGAGCCGAGTTGATGACTATTTTACGGTTTCCAAGTTTTCACAGACGCTTAACACTCTAATCCCCCACTAGATCTCATCGTCAGCTACATTTTCCGACCCCACCTCGATAGGTTCTGATAAGCGGTTTTCCGAGATTTCGAGCAATTTTGGCAACGCTCAGGCTGCACTACTATTAGAGAAAATACGGTATGCCAGAACTATGGAAATCTTTAGAAGGATAATATTTGTTAAATAAGAAGCAAAAATGCTCAGCCATTGCTTAATTGGACGAAAACACCGCACTGTGTTACTATTAGAGAAAATCGGTACGATATTGTATCAATGAAAGCAATTGTTGGGTGCACTACTATTAGAGAGAATATGGTATTTTAAAATCCGCTAATGGACGCTAATAGAATAACCTATGAGTAGTAGTGTAGAGTACAAATTTGGAATGGGTTAATTTGCAATTTCCGCTGAATATCTGCAATCTTTGAGCACAGTTTCCCTTCTTAAATGCAAATTTGGAGTAAATTTTAAAGTCGAATAACCGGCGGGAAATGGCGTTTTTTACAAATAGACTTCAGATTCGGAATCAGCGAATTTGTTTATTATAAAATTGGAGTTTACAGCCGCCTAGCTCAATTTCCTGAATCAAAGCCTTGGACAGACAGACAGACAAACGGCGTTATATACAGTACTGGACAAAAGATAATCCTCGCGAATTTTTTTTCATCTTTGAAGAGCTATAGCTCCGAGCCTTTCCATCGTAAAATAAAAGTGTTATAGTGGTTCTGAAAGCTTAAAACGAGCTCTATAAGGTGATGTATTCGCTTTTTAAAACTATTTTAATTTTTGACACATTTCGGGGTGCGCAAAATAGGGTTTGAAAAACAACATTTTCAGCGCTGTTTTTTTTGTTGACGCCATGCTCTAATCATCTTGAAACCGTGTTTTTTGGCAAGGACATGCAAAATTACCCTTAGAAACCTTCAATTTGAGTACTTATTGCTGTATCAAAGTTCTAAAAAAATCAAATTCGCATTACCGTCACCCTAAATAATCAGAAGACAGAATTACTGGAAGACAGAATCAGAATGAGCGGTGTAAGGACGCTTGAGTGCAGAAATACGTAAAAAAAGAATGAAACTGCGTTTTTTTATACATTTAAATTTGAAGCAGTACGCTAGTTTTACCACGCTTTAAACCGCCAACTCAGGATTTTCTCGAAAAAAGGTCGCAATTGGAAACCAAACACTTCTAGTTGAGCGTCGCTTTGACGAGCATGATGTCAATGACGACTTTGATCGATTTGGTGTCACAGGAAATGCCAAAAACTAAAAAGTTTCCATTACTTGGTAAGCTTTAAAGAGAAATCAGATTTGCACAAGTAAAAAACAATTCCATTTGTTTAACTACAATATTTTAGTCTTTGTTTTTGACTTTAGGGACTCTTCAAGCCGACAAATTCAACAATCAGGTCACTTATTTAGGTATCTTCATCCTTGCTTGTGTTTTCATCACATCAATCTCCTGTGTGGTGCTTGTAATCCTCCCGGAGAAAAGGAAACAAAAAATTCATGAAAAAGACCTACAAATGAAGTTATTTATTGTTTAAAGCAAGATCAAAGCGTTTTAGGAATTTGTTCATGGAGAAGCTCAAGCGATTTTTCATTTCAAGACATTTCAGCCTTTTTATCCTTTTTCAGGGTAGCAATATCATCAATTTTATTGTTTTCATGTCGTTTTGGGAATAAATAAGAAAGCTAAGAAAGCTTGAATCACCAGAAATGCAAACAGAAACAAAATAAACAAAATAAAGTAATATTTACCAACATTTTTAAAACAAAACAAATAAGGAATGAAGTCCGAAAGTAACGAAGTCCGAAAGCAGCGAAGTCCGAAAATTCAGTGTCCAGAGAGTTGTTTATGCACATTTGGAACGTAGTCATCGTATTTTGCCTAAGATTTGAATACTTTTCAATGGGTAAAGCATTTTGAATAGGTAAAGCATTCAAAATTTGAATCTTAAATTGATTTTCATTCTACCTGATAAAAATTCCCAGCCACTAGGCTCATATTGTGTTTTTGAGCGAATGTGGCCGCACTCCAATTCGGGCGGCCATCCGATGAGTTGTTCGGTGTCTGAAATTCGTTTTGAAAATGTAGATAAAATGTAGATAAAGACAAATATTACACAACATAAGCCTTATAAGGAAAAAGAAGGGTTTTTAAAAACAATTTCACTTACTTACTAATTTACTAGGGAACTTTTTCAACTTACCACCGATTTTCGGAACCGGACCTAACCTATCTTGTGCAGTTTTTCACGCTGATTCCGATCAGGAAAAGTTCTTTACAGCATCGGAATCAGCGTAAAAAAACTACACAGGATAGGCTAGGTCTGGTTGAGAAAATCGATGGTAATTTGAAACAGTTCCCTAGTAAATTAGTAAGTAAGTAAAATTGTTTTTAAAAGTTAGGCCAATCTCCCACCTGAAAGCCAGCATCAACTTTTCCATTCTGTTTGAAGAGAAGGAACACGTAGCGGTGAAGACCTAACAACATTTGCATACCTAAGTATTGTTTTCATTTACCTGTATCCTTTGGTGGTCCAGATCCAACATATCCAGCAGCTTCATCGCCTTTCTCAACCTGATTCCCAGGAATGTTGACCACTACCCAATGCTTGAACTCACGGCGAGTTGGGTTTGCTCTTGATGGAGCATCGGGATCTGAGAAAAGTTGGCTTATTGGGTATTGGGTTTTACATCCACAACGGCTCAACTAGGAATAAATAATAGACTTGTAACGAAAACATCTTCGACTTGTAACTTGTCAGTCCTTTTTTTCTTAGGCAACTAAGGGTTTCTAGTTTTTCTCAGCACCACCCCTTCGATTTTTGACTATTTTGTCTATCATTTGATGCAGAATAAAATTGCGCATTGAATGATACCAAAATTAACTCAAAATGTAATATCTATGCAAAGTTATGAGGCAAAAGGTTAAGTCCCGCCCATAATGGGCCGGGTTTAGGTTTATAGCCAAAGTTGAAGCTTGAGAGTACTGATAATAAACATTAAAATACTTTTTGTACCTGTCAAAATCAAAGTGTACAGGGCATCGGATAAAGCATCCCAAGTAACGGTCGGTTTTTCCTTGACTTGAGTTGGAGTGAGCTCATTTCCAAAATCGGCCTAGATCGTCTTGTGATCGTCTTGTGAATCACCTTTTGGAAAAACAAGACAGTAGCTCTATTTCCAACCTTGACCCCATTTTTATACGTGACTCCAAGAATATCTTTTGGTGGAACGGAGATCACATCGGGTACAACTCCATCTGTCGTGAAAGCTTCTAATCCGGTTGCCATTGCGCTGAATTTCTTAAAAAAATGAGCAGAAAATTGAGGCTTTACAGCAAGGAATATGGTTTTGAATAACATCTAAAACAGGTAAACTTGTAACTTTATTTTATAGTAAATCAAAAAAATGCTTTAAATGAGTCCAAGTCCATAGTTTTAATCAAATGCAAAAGCATATGCTCAAATTTAAAAGCTAAAACCATACCTGGAAAATAAGGCAGTGAAGAAAAGGGTGAAAAACAAAAACATATTCCGAGAAAGGAGCATTGATCGAATCCCCGTTGGGAGAGTGCTTGTTTACGAGTGGTGGATGGGGAAAAAGAGCTTTTGCAAAAGGGAACGCTAAAAGGGCACGTAAACAATTGACGGATTGTTTTCAAGGCAAAGGAAAGATAATCTTTTTTGAAATAACTTGCGATTGCAATTATAATCAACATTTGTAGATCTCAATTTAATCTACGAGAGATTTGTCAGAAAAGATTTGGACTCCAGGCTCACAATCAGATTCTAGTAAAATATTACCGTCCCCTTTTGCCGTTTCGTCACATGCAAATATGTTTTTGAAAGTGCTCTCTTCGAATTTCTGGTTCACGTTTAGGAAATGGTTGACCAGAACTTTTCCAAATTTGCTAGGAAGCTTTTGACATGTTGTGGTCGCCGCTCTCAATGAGAATTCCTTTAGAAATGATTCCATCCAACCGTGTCTTCTTTTGAAGAGAATCTCTGTTTCTATGGTTTGGCTTTTGCAAAATTGTAAATAAAAGAGAGGCTCATTACTGATTGATTCACCTAATAACTCTTAAGTTTTTCCTGCAAGTACCAATCACAGGAATTTTTTGTTTACAAGAATTGTATGTGAAATTGATTTTTTGCATTACAAAATCCATGTATCTCAATTCAATTTAATCGATCTCTCGCGTTTGGGCGTTTTCGTTTGACATGAAAACGATTTTATTTACAGGCACTGAAATAGCAACGATCAAAACTAGAATATCACAGATTTAAGCTATGAACTAGTTTAGGTTTTGTTTATTGTTACAAATTTGCCGGACGGAACTGATTCTTCGCCTCTCGAAGCTTGGCCATTACATCGACTGGACTGATTGCTGAGACCTGAAGAAAAATTTTTGAATCAAATGCAAACTTTGATGCAAGCTTACCTGTTTTTGTATCTCATTACTATTAACTCTCATGAACGGATTGATCTTCTTCTCTTCACCGATTGTCGACGGGACTGTCGGCTGCTTTTTGGCGTCACAATCGAGAGAGAACTTCAGCTTTGCAATCACATCCTAGAATAGAGTGTGTTCCTCGTGACGCTTTCTAATTCACTCTATCGTCATAGTCGTAGTTATTTAGAAGAATTTTCGTACCTGATTGTTTGGCTCAATGTGTTTAGCAAATTTGAGATTGCTTGAGGTGTATTCATGTCCTGGATAAACACGAGTATCATCGGGTAGTGAAGCCAGGACTTCGTTCAGATTTCGTTGCATTTGTTCAGCAGTACCTAAAACAAATTAAATCTTCTGAAAACTGATTTGAACTGAAACTGAAAACTGTTAAATGGCACTGCTTCGTTTTAAAGGAAATGTAAGGCATATGAAAATCTGATGAGCATGAATTTGATGAATATTGAATTCTATTAATATTCTATTTCTAGTCACAATCCTATTTCTAGTCACAATCCAACTCCAAATCCAACACCAAACCCACCCTCAAAGAATTTCCCACAGCCAGCAATGAACAACGTGTCTCCGGTAAGCACAACTCGTTCATTCCCTCGTTCAACATAATAACAGATGTGTCCTTTTGTGTGACAAGGAGTCGAGAGAGCTCTTGTCTAAAGTTTTGTTTTGAAAAACTGCTTAAATGATTGACTTTAGCTATGGTTGCTTAAATGTACCCTCAAGCCTTTGAAACAATTATTAGGCGGTTCAAAACGTTCCTTTTCGTACTTTTTGTTGAAAAATAACAAATTCGCCAATTGCTTATGGTTTGTTCTAAATAAAAAGTGTTTATTGTTCAATTTCCCATTATTTTAAGTCAATTTCGCCTCAATTTCAAGCAAATTCGAGAGTGAAAACGTGGATGTCAAATGAAAATGTCAAATAAAAATGTCCAACCTTCAATCCTCCAAACTCGAAATGATCTTCATGCTTTAAATGAACATCTAAACAATCGATTCGAGCATCTCCGCCATAGATTTTGATCGACGGGTCTGGGTACAATTCCTGAAGTTTTCAATGTTTTGTCGAACTTCATTGAACCAAACTCTAAACTGCTTCATTCCACCAGCGTGATCCCAATGATGATGCGTGACAAGCGCTGCACAAATTGATAGCTGAATCGTTTTCTTGGGTAAGTTTGGAAGCTGAAGTTGAATTAACATCAAATATTTAGCAACTCACCGACAATTCATTAGCTATCTTCTGTATTTTTTCAGGTTCGACTGGATCCACGGCAGCCGCGTGTTTCTGCAATAGTAAAAGTTGTAATTTATCCAAAATTCTAGATTACATCAAACCTTTTCTGAATCAAATACTAGATACATGTAATTGTCCTCAAGTGCGGGCACAGGGATAACTTGAAGCATTCTGTTGATCGAAATCTGCTTTGCCGCTCGCAAAACTGAGAAATACATTAACACTGAATGAGAACGGTTTTGAAACGATTATGAAACGGTTATGAAACGATTTAAAAACGATTATAAAACGATTATAAACGATTATAAACGATTATAAACGATTATGAACGATTATGAACGATTTTATTATGCAATGAAAAGAAAAAAAAACAATTTCAAGCAAAAGCAGGTAAGCTCAAACTGTTTTCAGAAACTTTTCATTTGAATGAGCTCTCTGATAAACTTTGACGGATAAACAGGGGTACTGTAGAAGATCCACGATAAGAAATGCTTTACAAATGTAAGTTTAAGTAAAAGTGAGGTAAAGTGAAAAGTTTGGGGGTGGGACAAATGCGACCTTTTTTTTGCGCAACTGGACATTTGCGCACCTTTTTTTTGCTGCAAAAGGCCTTAGACAAGGCCGTAGAGCTTCGAAAATATTTCCATACAAGGGAATCGTATGCGTAGATTCCGAATTTCGATAAATCAGACCTCGCTGACACGTCAAATTTGGGCTAAAAGGCAAAAACTGCGGAAAAGCGTTAAGTTGCGTAGTTTTTGCCTTTTAGCCCAAATTTGACGTGTCAGCGAGGTCTGATTTGTCGAAATTCGGAATCTACGCATACGATTCCCTTGTATGAATACATTTTTGAAGCTCTACGACCTTTCCTAAGGCCTTTTCCAGCAAAAAAAGGTGCGCAAATGTCCAGGTGCGCAAAAAAAAGTTTAGCTTTTCAAAATTGCAATCTGCACAAATTTTGTGTACATTCTAAAGTTTTATTAATTTCCGTAAAATCACAAAATTCCAATAGCTCGAAGACCAACAAAAAATGGATATAAACAGCCAAGGAACTTCTTCATCATCACTTTCACGTATTCATCGTATTGAGCCTGAAATTTATCAGACTTCCATTAGGTCTTCTATTAGAGGCTGGCCTAGCATAAATTAGAATAAATAAATAAAATAAATAAATAGAATAAATACGACAAGTAGAATAAATACAAATTATTAGAATAAATACGGTAACTCTTAATTTTATCAAACTCCTTACTTGATAAAAATTCCCAGCGATCAGCGTCATTTGATGGCTTTGTGCCCAGGCAGAAGCGCGCCACTTCATGCGGCCTTTGATCGAAGTATTTGACACCTAGAAGTTACTGTTGTATAAAATCTTTCTATAAAATGGCTTGCTTTTGAGCTATTTAAGCACACGTTACATAGTAAATCGAAGATAAATCAATATGCATCTATAGTCTGATCTCCAGAAAATCAGGTGAAGATTTTGCGGAAAAAATCCAACAAAGATTCACTAAAGTCCTTGGAAAATTGACTAAAGTCCTAAAGTCACTAGAGTCCTTAGAAAATTGACTTTCCTAAATTCCTAATATGAGTTATAGACTTGATAGACTCAATGTTTTTGAGCTTAAAACTTTTAAGCATCACCGCTTGGTTGAATACTTCTAAATTGTTAAATGTAAACTTTCTAGTTCTCTTTTTTGTCATTTTTTTAAAACTCAATCTAGTGATCGATTCAAGGAGAAGTTGATTTCTCTTGAGAATTTCTATTACCTCAAATAGCTTTGTGCATAGCTTTGTGCATAGCTTTGTGCATAGCTTTGTGTATAGCTTTGTGTATAGCTTCGTGTATAGCTTTGTTTCTATACTTTGTGTCTTTCCCAATCAGAGTTGCCAGGTTTCGAAATTTACCGAATACTATTTACCGGATACTATTTACCGAATGTTATTTACCGGATACTATTTACCGAATACCAAACAATTTAAGAGAATGCAAAAGCCTTAGATCCTTTAAGAAAAATCAGTAGCTAACCTAGATCTTCTCTTATGAGTAATTGATTGGATTTAATTTATTCTAAAATCTTTCAATCTTTGTTCTGTTTCTTTAGGTGTTACCTCTGTGTATTGAAATTTTTTCTTTTTCACTTTACTTCATGTCTTGAATAAAGTATCTATATAACCCACTGTTGGTTCAGCATTCAGCCGCCCATTCTGTTTGTACAAGAGAAAGCAATATCGGTGAAGACCTAAATGTTCTTTTTAAAGTTTTATCTACCTTTGCGCTTACCAGATCCTTCAGGTGGACCGGATCCAATATAATCGGCGGCTACGTCACCCTTGTCAACTTGATTTCCAGGGATATTGATCACTAGCCAATGCTTGAACTCGCCGGGTCTCGGTTTTTGTCGAGATGGGGCATCGGGGTCTGAAGAGAGAGGAAATTCTGTACATATTCATTCTCAAAATGGAAAGGCTAGTCAAGCTGGACTTTTGACTCGAGATCAAGTCTATCTTAGAGGATCTGAGTCATCTTCGGTGGTCTAGTGGATAGTCTGCTAGACTGCCAAATCTATCACTTTAATGGAGATTTTGAATTCGTTTTTAGTTTTTGCAGAACGCTTCGCAAACGCGAGATATTTAGCATAGAAAATCAGCATGAATTTGGAGCTTTTTCTGAGGCCGCCACGCGCTTCCCTAACAACTCCTTCACTGGTCTAGTGGATGGTCTGCTAGACTGCCAAATCTATAACTTTCTTGCTCTCTAGTTCGAGTTCTACGCTCGTCAAACTGTTTTGCTTTTTAGAAAACTGTTTCCTTACAATAAATAAACGAGTCAGCACCTTGTTTTGAGCAATCAAGTATATTAAGAAATTAGACAAAATAATAATTCAGACAAACCTATGAATATCAAAGAGTATAGAGCATTTGGTTCAGCTTCCCATGTCACAGTGGGGACATCTTTGACTTGTGTCGGTGTTAATTCATTTCCCATTTCAACCTAAATGGTTCCGAGTTCAATGTCAACATTTCCCTTGGCAAACATGTTGTTTTTGAATCATGTTTTGGATGTTTTTGGAGGTTTTTGGAGGTTTTTGGAGGTTTTTGGATGTTTTTGGATGTTTTTGGATGCACAATTGTACATGCAAGATGTCTGAACATTCAAAAGCCTAGCTAAACACTCACCTCTACTCCACTGTCATATTTGATTTGCAAGATTTGTCGCGGAACTGTTGGAATAACATCTGGCACAACGCATTCTTTAGTGAATTGTTCAAAATCCATTTGGATGAGGTAGGTGAGGAGTATAATAGAGAATAAAGAATCAAATTTCTCAGAGATGAACAGTTTTAGTGATCTGGTAATAAGATTTATTGGTCGAGCGGGGCGTGGAGACAACAAAGTTCAGCAAAATGTTTTTAGAAACGAAGAGCAAAATATCACCTGGATACAATTGATTTTGTGGCTTTTAGTTTTGTGGTTTCGAGCCAATGTTTTATTTTTCTTTCTCTAATGGTTATCTCAGGGGGAAATTGCCGGGTCTCCTTTGTGGTTTGTGTCCCTTTTCCCCGTTTTCTTTACATTTCCCCATTGCAACGCACTTCCTTGGCTCTGGTTTATGCCTTTTCTTTTCAAATGCGAACTCGAATTGAGTCTCGAAAGTTGTGAATTCTGAGTTTAAATGAACTTGACCTTTGACGTTGAATTTAGACAAAGGAACTTTTTGCTCAATCTTTTGCAAGTTTCTGTTTTATCAATGGCTAGAATTTTGGCTAGAATTTTGCCTCTGTTCAATTACAGAAGACTGAAAAATTATCGAATCACTTAAAAAGGCTGTCAAACTGAAAAAAACTGAAATGGCTGTCACTGAAAAACAAATGGCTGTCAAAAAGAGCGTTTCGACAAATTTTTGACTAAAATTGACTGGAATTTGTAGAAAAAACAGCCAAATTTACTAGAGATGCCCACAGATTGCTTGCCGCCTCCAGTCAAACGGCAACACTCGTTTTATTGGCAAAAATTTCCTGAATCCGAAAACGTAGGTCTCTGGTGTAATAGGTATACAAAATTTTTGAGAAAAATGGCCTCAAAGTTGTGGATTTTTGAAAGGTTCTTCGAATTTTTGGCACACCATTTGCGTTCATCTTCTAACGCTTAATACAAAAAAGTGCCTGTCAAATGGAACAAAATGAACCCCACCAATCGATTCGCCGACCCTCTGCCAGAAAGTCGTTTGGACCCAGAAAGTTTGGACACCCCATTGGAGGAATCGTGAGGTTCTTAAACCGACTGGAGATCAATCCCTTTTAGCATCAACAAAGTGTAACTTCAGAGCATTCTCCTACTTACGCTACGCGCACCTTAGAAAGCTACCGTAAATACTGTAATATTAGGTTGTCCGGAAATAAATGAGCGTTTTGTATTGTTTATTATTTGGATACATTTTTCTCAATAAAGTATGCTCTGTACCTTGTGATGTTACAATATATACCATTAGAAAGCTGATTTCGCACTCTCTTCAACCATGCTTTTAAATTTTGTTGAAAATAAAATTTTTTGCGAATTTTAAGCTTCGCCGTTTTAGATGTCCGAAACTAACTTTCGCCAGATTTTCTTTTATGAGTTCAAACTCGGTCGCAATGCAGCTGAAGCGGCTCGTAACATGAACGAAGTTTGGGGCCAAGGCAGTGTCGGCGAGTCAACAGTGCGAACTTGGTTCCGAAAATTCCGAGGTGATGATTTGGATCTCGAGGATAAGGAAGGCCTTGGCCGTCCTGTTGAACTCGATGACGACGAAATGAAGACCCTGGTGGAAGCAAATCCACGTACGACTATTCGAAAGTTTGCGGAGGAGCTTGGCGTGGGCAAGACGACCATTTCTGACCACTTGTAACGGATTGGAAAGTCAAAAAAGCTCGATAAATGGGTGCCGCACGAATTGAACGAAAATCAAAAAAATCGTCGTTTTTAGGTGCCGTCTGCTCTTCTTCAGCGCAACAAAAACGACTCATTGCTCGACCGGATCGTAACGTGCGATCAAAGTGGATCCTCTACGACAACCGGTGACGTTCCGCTCAGTGGTTTGGACGTCGGAGAGGCTCCACAACACTTTCCAAAGCCAAATTTGCATCAAAAGAAGGTTATGGTGACTGTTTGGTGGTCCGCAGTCGGTCTCATCCATCACAGCTTTCTGAATCCGGGCGAAACGATTACGGCGAAGAAGTACTGCCAACAAATCGACGAAATGCACCAGAAATTGCTGCGAATGTGCCCGCATTGGTCAACAGAAAAGGTCCAATTCTTCTCCACGACAACGCTCGCCCGCACGTCGCACTACCGACCCTGCAAACGCTGAATGAACTGAGCTACGAAACTTTGCCTCACCCGCCATATTCGCCTGACCTTTCGTCTATCGACTACCACTTTTTCAAGCACCTCGACAACTTCCTCCGGGAGAAATGCTTCAAAACTCAAGACGAGGCCAAAAACGCCTTCGCCGACTTTATCGCCACCAGAAGCCCGAACATCTATGCTACCGGCATAAATAAACTTGTTTCTCGTTGGCAAGAATGTGTTAATTGTAATGGTTCTTATTTCGATTAATAAAGTTTTGTTTGGATCAAGTTATGGTACTTTAAATATTCAACTTAAAAACGCTCATTTATTTCCGGACAACCTAATAGTACCCCACCCCCATAATGACGGTGCGGAGCGTTGCGTAGTCTAGCTTTGAACGAGTTTTTCTCGACACTGGCTTATGCTACAATGCGCGCTTAGGTATCAAAAAATAGCTGAAATTCAGGGCTATTTTTTGATACCAAAGACGTATTTCTTGAAAGTACGGGCGCTTTGAAAAAAATGAAATACTAAAAAACTTTTGCGACTACGCGACTGTACGAGGGCGGTGGGGTACTATTACAGTATTTACGGTAAGCATTCTTTCTGCCTCGGTGCCATCGCCAAGGGCCAGACGTGGACCTCGGAGCCCAAGTCTTCGGACTATAGGGTGGTGGAGTGCGAAGTTCAGCCAGCACCTCGTGGTGCACTCTGGGCACTTCCTGGAAATAGGAAGTGGCGAAGAGCTGGGCGAAAAAGGGAAAGAACTTTTGGAAAGTTTGAAAACTTTGAAAGACTTGAAAAAGCTTCAGTTTTTCAAAAAAACTAAAAGTTTTCTAAAAGGATTTTTTTTGTCTTGCAAGCCGTTCTCAAATGAGATTTTGAAAGAAAAATTTGTTAACCGGAGATTTTCGGGATCAGCGAATCGATTGGCGTAACCAATTAAACAATTTAAACAAAACAAACGTAAACAAAAGACGGTAATCAATTTGAATTTGAAGTTAGATCGTCGTTTTCTTTTTAAGTCATCCGATTTAAGTCATCAATTTTTAACAGTCTTCTGTTATTGAATAGAGTCATAATTTTAGATATTTATGAAACACAAACAAGTTAAAGCTCTTCTCGTTTAATCAACTTTTCTGCACAATCATTTTGAAGTCTTTTCATCAACTTTTGGGGCAAATTGTCGAATGAAGAAGAACTAAAGTCCAATTGAAATTGAATCCAATCCAAATTGAAAAATGTGCACCAAATTACCTGAAAGCAATGAAAATCACTTTGTCGGTGACATTATTGTTGATCATCTTCAAGAAACTTTCCATTATTTCATCAACTGTTTGAGAAATCTGAAAAGTCAAATTGTTAGACTTGGAGCTTTGGATATTGAGCTTTGAATCTTGAGCTTTGGATATAGAGCTTTGGATATTGAACTTTGTATATTGAGCTTTGAATCTTGAGCTTTGGATATTGAGCTTTGAATCTTGAGCTTTGAATATTGAGCTTTGGATATTGAGCTTTGTATATTGAGCTTTGAATCTTGAGCTTTGTATATTGAGCTTTGAATCTTGAGCTTTGAATCTTGAGCCTTGAATCTTGAGCTTTGAATCTTGAGCTTTGAATATTAAGTCTTGAATCTTGGGCTTTGAATCTTGAGCTTTGAATCTTGAACCTTGAATCTTCAGCTTTGAATATATTTCCAATCTCAAACTTACCCCAAACCTTAGCATTTAAACAAAATTCTTTATCCACAGATATCATTTTAATCTACTTGACAAGGTGATCGATAATTCTCCCAAATCTTTTCAATATCCCAATCGAGTTGAGCAGTTTTCCAGAAAAACGCAAAATTCGCATGGCTTGTACTTGGTAGTAAAGTCTCTTTATGTAGGCCAAGCCTAAAAAGATTAAAGTATTTACTAATCTAAAAATATACTTCATCGAGCTTGTTGAGAGATCGATAGCTGTATAGATTTTAGCATCTTCTCCATATCTTTCTCGTAGAGCTTTTAAATTGGCCTGAATTGCTGTGGGATGATGTCCAAAATCGAGAATGATCTCTATTTCACCAACTTGACCAATCTAAAAAGTTCAATTTGTTGGGAAAATGGTGGCTTTAAACTTTTTCAAGCCTTCTTTTCGGGTACTTGAACGAACAAAGTGCTTCAATGGCGATTTCAGGGCTGAATTTGAGAGTTGATTTGATTGTTCATTTGATTGTTTGAGTACTCTTCCGTTATGAGGGCCCATTTCCAAGGGACCAAGGGTTAATGTCGTTATAAGGGTCCATTTCTCATCTCTTCCTCATTTCCGTCCTCATTTCCGTCCTCATTTCCGTTCCAAATTACCATAAATGCAAATTTACATAAATGCTCCCTCATTTCCATTATGAGGAAATGAGGACCCATTTTTTGAGGGCCCATTCTTTTGTATTTTAACTTTCACAAAACCTTTGCTGATGGCTTAAATAATTTGAGGCGGACAAGCACTTGAAATAAGCGAGAAGATCCAATCGTACAATCGTAATCGGTTGTCTTCAACTTCTTGTCTTGTCTTCAACTTTCAACCATAAACTCGGTCAAATAGTTTGAAATGGCAGTACCTCTGTTCTTTTTGTTCCTCTTCGCAGAGCCCCAGAGAGCTCTGAAGTGCTCGCAGAGTTCTGAAGAAAAGTACCAGGCGTTATGAGAAATGGGCCCTCATAACGGAAAAGTACCGCTTTATCTTTTACAATCTCAATTTCAGAAAACAATACAAGTTTTACAGAATTAAGGAACGCTTGAAGGAGTTTTTCCATCTTCCATCAAAGCTTACCATCTCCATTAATTTGGCTTACCTCACACCAATATGATTTACAGCAGCAATGGCAGAAAGAGCATTAGCCACAGAATGATTTCCAAGCAATTCCCAAGAAATTGTTCCTTTAAGTTTTCGATTTTGAAAGACTTCAAATAAGGATCCATCACGTGAGAGGAGTTTGGTTGTCCAGCTAGAAAAGAGAGCTCAGAATCAATCAAATTTTAACTGATTATCTGATCTTGAATGTTTTCTAGCTTTTGCATGCATTGATAAAATGCATTGATTCAAATTTTAGAAGCAAATTGTTTTCTAAACGAACTTACGAGTGTTTTCTAAACAAATTTACGAGTTTAACTCAGCTCTTCCTTTACTTACTTCCCATTTTCTCCTGTTGTTTCAGTTGGAGTCCAACATCCTTTAGCTATTACTCGTTGAATTGATTCAGTCATTGTTGGATGCACAATTAAACCATTACCCGGCAACATTCTAAAGAACAAAATTTTGTTTTTCACTTGATCCTTCGATGATCCCAATCACTTGATCAATCGATGAAACTGCAATTCGATTTCAGCCAAATCAGCATAAATGTCAGCGTGATCCATTTCCAAATTGTTGATCACCAATGTCTTTGGATGATAGAGGCACATCTTTGGCCGTTGATCGAAAAACGCTGTTCCATACTCGTCAGCTTCAATCACGAAATATTCAGATTCTGGGCTTAAACGTGTCGAATTTTGCAAGCCGTTTGGAACTCCACCTGGAAAACGATTTGTTCAGCGTAGAAAAATCAAAAGCTGAAGATTTCAATTACAAATTTAAACCTAGCTTTAGCTCACAAAGGAAGGTCCCAAGGCTGAAGTGAACAAATGACATGAGCCACATAATTTACGACATAAGTTACGACGAATTTTACGCTGATTTCGATGGTGTTATCCGCTTATCCGGTTTCTTTTGTATCCGGTAAAATCTCTAATAGTACACTCCGAGAGAGGATTGAAAAAAATAGTAATGCAAGTAATGAAAAACTAATAGTAGTGCTACTATTAGAAGAAGAATCAGAAGAAGAACCAGAAGAAGATCAAGAAGCTTTCTAATCGAGTCGTAGAGAGTAGTAGTCGTAGACCGAAAAAATAGTAGTGACAAAGTAGTGATGGCCATTTCACTGCTTCGATTGATTGGCTGAATAATTTTATGCCAAGACACGGATTTTCGACCCGTCGACAATTGCATCCCAAAAAGAGCCGAAGGAAGCGCTGATCGAGTACATTTACCTGGAGATGTGCAGGAAGAACAATTACGTATCGATTTTTCGATTTGACGAACCCGAAATTTTTTTTGACCAGTCGAACAGTTTGACAATCGCCGACAAGGGATCCAAAGAAGTGTCGGTTTTCTGAACAGGACACGACAAAATGCGAATCACTGGCATGTTGACGGTACGAGAAGATGGAAAATGCAAGCCATTCAAACGAATGGCTTGCATTTGAATCTGTCTTCATCCTGATTTGAAGATCGTCGTCAAGTTTCAAAACAAATTTGGGCTGCAGTTTTCGAAAAAATACTCTATCTTTTTGATTTCTTTTGTTAAATGCTAAAATCTCTAATAGTAGTACGCCCAGAGAGGGGATTGAAAAAATAGTAGTGCGCATTAGAAGAAGAATCAGAAGAAGATATCAGAAGAAGCTTTCTAATCGAAATGTCCGTCACAGCATTCATGGAATTCTAACATTCTAACAGGATTCATGGAAAATCGAAATCTTTTATACATTGTTTGACATGCAAAGAATAGCGGATAACGGCATCGGAATGAGCGTAACATTCTGCGTCGTATAGTATATGGCTCATCTCATTTGGCCAGCCTTGTGACTCTCTCTTGTCAGTTACCTATCAAATACCCGGGCTTCAACCCAGCTCTTTCCATTATCCAAACAATCATCGATGTGGTTGTCGTCTTTCCATGTGTTCCCGAAACAGCGATTACCCAGCGATCTTTCAAAATGTTTGAGTAAATCCATTCTGGTGCCGAAGTGAATGGAATTTTTTCATTTAAAACGAATTCCGTGACCGGATTGCCTCTTGCTAGAGCCTTTGTGTTTCCAATGATTATCAAATCTGGGCGCTCTTTTAGATGAGTTAGATCATATCCCTAAAAAGCTTCCAATAATGATTAAAAATTCAAATAATGATATATGTCGTAGCCGATTAAGGATTTCAGCCGAAGAAGTCTCAGACTTCTTCGGCTAGCCGATTAAGTCTCAAAAATGAAATCTTGAGTTATGTATTGACTCAAGTCAATACCACAAACTCAAGCTCTCAAAAAGGCGCTTAAAAGCTAGAAACGCTCTCTAAAAGGCGCTAAAAACTAAAAACTTGTAGTGCGATTCTCTCTTCGAATTGAATCAAGAGGTGCTTTACAATCATGGGATCAAAGGCGATTTGGACAAACCCAAGAAAGTCGTCAAGAACGAGGAGTTCTTTGGCCGGTTAACGATCAACAAAAATTAGTGTAGCTTAAACAAAAAATGCACAGTAACAAAAAAAATAGGATTGAAATATGGGGTTATGTTCGATTATAAACAGATTAGTGGTAAACAAGTTTTATCGATGATCCAACAAACAAACAAAAAAACAAAAACAAACAACAACAAACAAACAAATCCAACAACAACAAACAAACAACAACAAACAAACAACAACAAAAAACAAACGAGTCAAATTGACTTACAAAAACAAACAATTCTATTTCAAATAAATGACGAATCAGATAGAAAATGGCGAAAAGGGCCCTTTCATAGCCTTTGGTTACAGTATGATAAAATGCGCACTCTTTAGAATGCGTTTTTAGCTTTTAATCGCCTTTTAGAGAGCTTGAGTTTGTGGTATTGACTTGAGTCAATACATAACTCAAGATTTCATTTTTGAGACTTAATCGGCTAGCCGAAGAAGTCTGAGACTTCTTCGGCTGAAATCCTTAATCGGCTACGACATATAGAAGATATAGAGAGCAAGATTCTGAAATCAAAAACCTTCATGATATGAATCCCGTGCTTTTCGAGCATTGTTGAAATAGGTGGATGAGCTGCATGGTCGGATCCAGTTACTTTATATCCCAATTCTCTAAAAGCATCAATCTGTAGTGTCATTTGTTCAAGTCTAGGCATGAAAACTGCTACAATTTTGTAACCAACTTCAAAATTAACATTGCTAAGAACAATAACTATAATTGTTGCCACTAACTTTGCCAAGAGAGCGATCGAGCCCATGAAGGTGCCACAAATGCTCAAAATATGTATGTGCATTGCAAGATTATCGAAATGAATTGAAATGCTAAATGAAAAAAAATGCCGAAAAAAGTGTGTGCCAACGTTTTTCATTTGATCTGCTTTCAAGGCCATTCATTCCATAAAATCATCAATCTTGACATTGCTATGATAGTCTATTTCAGCAAGAGTTGAAACTTTTCGATATTTGGATATTCGATATTTTATTATTTGATATTTTAATAGGTTGATGCATAAGTCTTTTCGTTTTTTTCGTACTTCTGTTAAAAAGTAACAAATTCACCAATTAATCTATAGTTTGCTCTATAAAAAAAGTGTTTTTTTGTTCAATTTCCATCTTTTTAAATCAATTTCGGTTCACTTTCAAGCAAATTCGAGAGTGAAAAACGCCTTTTTCGTAAAAATCTATAAAAACTCTACGGAAAAATTGGCTGAATGAATTTCTCTGAAATTTTGGCGAAATATCAAACTTTTTTTTCTCTATCTTTTATCTATTGACACGAAGATAGGTTTTCTTTAGCTAAGGTGTCTAAACCGCATCATCGAGTTAGCCCTTTTTGACTACCCGACTTCATACTCTCAAGAAAATCCAGGCGTAAAATATTTTTAAACCCGTTTTAATGTTATTTTGCAGAAAAATAATTGGTTTTTCTAATGAAATCAACCGTAGTTTAATTGGTGCATTTGTTGGCTTGAAACGGCAGACGAAAAGGAACAAAAAGACTTATGCATCAACCTAATAATATTCGATATCAAGTAAACGAGTTTTTATGGTATTTGGAGATTTCAAAGTCATAAGTTTCCTCTCGGCTTTCTACATTTGGCGAAATTTGGCGCGAGGTTTTTGAATCGTAGTTGATGCCGGCTTTATCAAAACCTATTGATCTCATATCCAAAAGTGTAGCAAATTTTCTATAGTTTCTGGAAATTATAATTATTTTACAAGAGCACTTCTAGTTTTTGAGTTATTTTGCAGAAAAATAATAGGCCTTTCTAATGAAACAAACCGTAGTTCAATTGGTGTATTTGTTGGTTTTAAATGGAAGTAGGAAAAGGAATGAAAAGACTTTCTGGACAGCCTAATACATTCAACTAACTACAGGCTGGCGAAAAAGTTTGGCGCGAGGTTTTTGAATCGTAGATGACGCCAGGTTTTTCAAAACTTATTCAACTCAGATCCAAAAATGTAGCAAATTTTCTATAGTTTCTGAAACTTATAATCATTTTACAAGAGCTCTTCTAGTTTTTGAGTTATGCCCTTTTCCGCACCCACGAAAAAAGACCACGTCTTTCTGCTCGTTTTTTTTAAAGTTTGAGGTTAAATATCTTTCGCAAAATGCATTATTGACTAGAAAATCTGAACTAAAGTTAGTCAAAATTATGTAAACCAAACACATGACTTAAAAATGCAGCTTGAGTATGTTACAAAACCTCGATTTTTGCCGTTTTTGAAGGAGTGCTGGTGAAAATGGTGGTAACGGTGGAAAAAGTGTGTAAAAAAAACTTTTTTCTATTTTTCTATTAGATTCGAGTTCAAATTAACTAAAACAAGACCTTAGCCAATAATTAAAAACATCCTTTCAGCAGTCAGCTTGATGTGCAACACAATATTCTTAGGTGAACCCCTATATCACTCTCGGCGCAGAGGCCTATTTTGGTGGGTGCGGAAAAGGGCATAACTCAAAAGCTAGGAGAGCTCTTGTAAAATTATTATCAGTTTCAGAAACTACAGATAATTTGCTACATTTTTGGATATGAGATCAATAGGTTTTGATAAACCCGGCATCATTTACGATTCAAAAACCTCGCGCCAAATTTTTTCTGCCACCCTGTAGTTAGTTGAATGTATTAGGCTGTCCAGAAAGTCTTTTCATTCCTTTTCATACTTCCATTTAAAACCAACAAATACACCAATTGGACTACGGTTTGTTTCATTCGAAAGGCCTATTATTTTTCTGCAGAATAACATTGAAACGGGTTTTCAATTTCTGATTTTTGGATTTTTTTTTGGAAGCGTCAAGTCGGGTAGTCAAAAAGGCAATGGCTTGATGATGCGGACACTTTAGCTTTAGAAAAGACACACTTTAACTAAGAAAACCTCTCTGGGTGTCAATAGGTAAAAGATAGAGTATAAAAAGTTTGGTATATAGCCAAGTTTTCAGAGAAATTGCTTCAAACAATTTCTTCGTAGAGGTTTTTATAGATTATAGATAGTTTTGATAGATTTTTACGAAAAACACGTGTTTTCACTCTCGAATTTGCTTGAAAGTGAAGCCAAATTGACTTAAAAAGATGGAAAATCGAAGAATAAACACTTTTTTATATGGAGGAAACTATAGGTTAATTGGTGAATTTGTTATCTTTAAACGGAAGTACGAAAAGGAAGAAAAAGACTTTCTGGACAGCCTAATAGTCTGGCAAAGTGCCAAAGACGGCTAATTGTTCAAAGCTTGTACGATTTCAATAGTATTTTTGATACTATGGCTCAACTGATGCTTCACATTAGACAAGCCTTTAATCCAAACCTTTAACCCAAACCATTACGGGCTTCTTAAGAGCACTATTCTTACCAGAGCCAGGGATTTCAAAAGGCGAAGCGTATCGCGTCGGCGGCTTTCTTGCACGAGTTTACATTAGAGATGCCGATTTTGAGGAGATCTCGGAAATGTTAGTGAACATGGGAAATTGAGTGACGATAGAGAAAGTCTCGGTCAGAGAGCCGCAAGGAGAGAGTGTGTTTATCGAGTAGAGGGGAGAGATTTTCGAGAGTTCAGAGAGAGTGGAATGGAAAAAGGGAAGAGAGCCGATCTCTCTTCTTCTTCTCTCTCTTCTTCTTCCCTCTCTTCTTCTTCTCTCTTCTTCTTCTCTTCTCTCTTCTTCTCTCTCTTCTTCTTCTCTCTCTTCTTCTTCTCTCTCTTCTTCTCCTCTCTCTTCTTCTCTCTTCTTCTTCTCTCTCTTCTTCTTCTCTCTCTTATCCTTCTTTTTCCTATTCACCACATACACACTCATCGATTGGCTGTGTCGAGCAGTGATCGGGAGGTTTTCGAGGGGAAAAGAAACTTGGGAATCGACTCTAAAAGATGGGCCAAGGCTTTTCCCTGTTTATCTCTCTCATTCAACTACTTTTCTCTACCTTATTTTATTTTATTTTATTTTATTTTAAAGACAAGTTTTGTTTGTAAACAATTTTTCAGAAATTTTTAAGATTTTATCAGTTTCCAGCTTTTCAAGCTTCGCGCCCAACCCTTTTGCTATTGGCAATCTAACTTTGAGCTTAAATATCTTGGTATTGGACTGTCCAATCCAGCTTTATCAGTTTCAAGCTTTCTTTACTTTTCAAATATCAGTTTCAGGCTTTTTTAAGGACAATTTCTAGAAGCTAGAAGCTAGAAGCTCTAAAATTTTTGTACTTATTTAACAAGTTAGCAAATAGATTCGAAAAAAAGATAGAAATATTGCTTTTAGCTAGTTTTAGCTAGTTTTAGCTAGCTTATTTTTTAAAAAACTAGCTTTGGCTACTTGCCACGCTCGTACTTTTTCTTTTCCCAGGCTTTCCCAGGCTACCATCAAAAACTAGCCCTTATTTCCTTATCATTTCCTTTTCGCTTTCTTTTATCAATGTTTTCTCATCGATATTTTGAATTTGGTTCCGTTTAAATAGAAAAACTTGTCAAAATTGTTTTTTTTAGAGATTTTGGTTTTGATTTTGGTTCAGAGAACAAAAAAGAGTGAGATAATAGACATATTTGGAAGAGCTTGTACAAACTTTTTTCAATTTTGAGGGTTTTTTTCTAAAAATCGTTCTGATTTGCAAAATAAATTGCAAAATCGGTTACCAATTCTTCCAAAATCGTGTAGAAGAGACTGTGACCTTTTCCGAAACAAAATTTAGATAGCGCACTAAAGCGTGGGCAAAATACCACCTCTAATTAACATTCTCCGTCATAAATGCAAATTTCTGTCTTTTTCGTATGGTTATCGTGCATTTAATATACGCATTTATATTTTATACGCGCCCAGCCCTTTTGCCATTGGCAATCTAACTTTGAGCTCAAATATCTTGGTGCTGGGCTGTTCAATTTAAATATTCTTGGTATCATTGGATGCTTCAAGTCTTTCTCTGTCGATTGGTGTAAAAACAATCTAAATTGGACAACCCAAAACCAAGATATTTGAGCTCAAAGTTGTATTGCCAATGGCGAAAGGGGCGGGGCGCGTATAAAAGGTCCGTCACCCCGTCCTTTTTGCCATTGGCAATCTAACTTTGAACTTGAATATCTTGGTGTTGGGCTGTTCAATTTAAATATTCTTGGTATCATTGGATGCGCCAAGTCTTTCTCTCTCGATTGATACAAAAATTATTCAATTGAACAGCCCAACACCAAGATATTTGAGCTCAAAGTTGGATTGCCAATGGCAAAGGAAACGGGGCGCGTATAAAAGGTGACCGGTCTCTTTTCTGCTTTCATTCGGTTCCTTTTCACTTCTTGGCTTTCGTTCTTTGTCATTGGAGCTCAAAAACAGTTCTATTTCTGAAAAATGAGCTTTGTAAATGATTTAAGATTATAAACTATGATATTCCAGGTTTTCATTTAACAGCAGTTCACTTTATTCCTGCTTTTATTGACAATTTTACTGATTTACCCAACTCTTGACTCAAATTACCGTATTTTCCCTAATAGTAGGGACAAAAAAGTGATGAAGCGATAAAAAGCTGCACCAGATTGCGAATTTTCAACTAAAATCTCCGAAAATTTGTCATAAAATGCATATTCCATAGACAAAACTATGGAAATAAACCAAATTGAATTTCATTCACTCATCGCCGAGAAACCCAAAAAACTGTAGAATAAAATGATGCGTAAATCGTATTTTTGCGTATTTTTGCCTCTTTGACAGTCTCTTTTTAATTTTCAAATCGAATTCTAGTTTTAAGCGATTTATAAGGAAAGACATTGCTCCTAAACCACGAGATTTTTTCAGTTTTAGATAACTGCTAAGAAACGGAATACTTTTTGGTTGAAAAGACGGGAATCTCAAGAACAGACGACAACTGGCCCCTTTTCTCTGAGAGAGATCCGGGAAATGATTGGGGAAAAGTTATGAGTAAAGAAAGGGTGAAAGGCAAAGGAAAAGGACCAGATTCATCGATTTTCTCTGATCTGTTTTCTTTTCGCTCTTTTTTTCTCTCTTTTTTCTCTTTTTTCTCTTTCTCCACTTTTTCTCTATCAACTAGAAGCACGAACAGCCGCCACAGATGCTCACTTCACTCGGATATCCAACCAAACAAGAGCTAGGAAAAGAGGGGCAAGTATTGACAAAGAACCGATTCAGTCCAGTTTGTTTGAACCTTGTGAATTGTTTAATCATTCGAGAATCCTATCGATTTTTTGGCTTTTGATATTTTATTGATTTAGCTAGAAAGGCTAGAAAGGCTAGAAAGGCCAGGTTTTTTCCGCCTTTTTTGGATAATCCCTACAATGGATCTATTGGGTTGGCGAATTGAAAATTGCCGGCTATTGCCTTTTATAAATAAAAGCCGATCAATGTGGTTTGCTTTAAATAAAAAAGATTAACGATTTCATTTAGCTCGCTTTTAGGCAAATGCCGCAATTTGAGTCCGCAATTTGAGTCATTTAGGCAAATTTGAAGCAAAGGCAAAGCAAACCAAACGAGAATTCTTGTTTTGGATAATTCTTACAATGGATATATTGGGTTGGTGAATTGAAAACTGCCCGCTATTGTCATATGTGACAGTTTGAGCACTTTCTTCAAAAGAAACCCATTTTGGTGTCAATGGAAAAGTTGTAGAGAATCAAAAATTAAGCTTATATCCAAATTTTCAGAACGATTCAAAAACTGATTTTCAAGAAATGCCAAATTTACGAATTTTCACAAAGCTTGCAACAAAACTTGCATTTTAAGCGAAACTACTAAGTGTATCTTTTTGGAAATTTGGCTATAAGCCTAATTTTTGATTCTCTACAACTTTTCTATTGACACCAAAATGGGTTTCTTTTGAAGAAAGTGCTCAAACTGGGAGTCCAGTCCTCCATTCTCAAAGTCCAGTCCTCCATTTTTGAGTCTCACACTTGTCTCACACACAAACCAAAATCCTACTACCAAAGAGGAATCCGCAAATTGCCTGTAAAATGGGCAGAAGTCGTCAATAATAATGGAAATTATTTTGAATGAATTGATGGTTTTATGTTGAATAAATTTTAGTTCAAAGTCCCGTAGTTTTCAATTCACCAACCCAATACATTGTTTGACATGCAATGAATAGCGTATAACGGCGCCGGAATCAGTGTAAAATTCTGCGTCGTATGGTTATGGCTCTTGTCTTTTGGCCACCTCAGCCTTGTGACTCTCTTGTCATTTACCTATCAAATACCCGGGCTTCAACCCAGCTCTTTCCATTATCCAAACGATCAATAAAATGAAATCGGTTGAATTAAATCCTCTAATCGGCTGAATTCTCTAAAAATTCGTCTATCTGCTTAACTTTTTATTCTTTATCTTTTGTCTTTTAACACCAAAATAAATTTCTTTGACAAAAAAAAGCTCAAATCTGTGGCTCAAATTCGAAACTTTCTTTGAGTTTCATCGTTTTTGACTGCTCGACTTTAGACTTTAAAAAAAATTAACTAACGCGAGCTTTTTAGCATTTCTTAAAGGGAGATTTGTAAATAAACAATAGAACTTTCTGTTAAAATAAACAATAGATCGATTGATTGATTATTTTTCTTAAAAAGTAACCTTTAAAAAAGCGGACAAGATTTTAGCCAATCTGATACATTAGTTTTTGTTTTTAAGCATGTCTAGTTGATGAAAGAAGAATATTGGCAAGAAAATGAGATGTATTCAGTTTTTTTACATGTTTTGTAACGTTAAAATTGACAAAAGAATAGAAAGACGCTGTTTAATGAAATAGCTTTCATTCATTTTTACTTTTCTCTATGAATTGCACATTCAAATTTTTCTAATATTGATTTTTTTTGCATTAAAATTGTTTTGTTCACTAGTTTTCACTAGTTTTCAGGCACAAAATGCCTCTCAACAAAATGAATTGTGATTTGGTGCGTGAGCGGTGGAACAATGTGAGAAACAATGTAAGGAAGATGTTGGCACAAGGAGTCGATGGTGAGGAGTTTGAGAATTTGGGAAGATTGGGGAAATATTATGAGATTTTGAGAATATTATGAGATTTTGAGAATATTATGAGCACCGTAAGCTAATGATTTAGCTATTCAGGTGATTCAAGCAGCGATTTAAACGACAATTTAACCTTTAACAAAGTGAACAAAATGATCCAAAACCCAAATTTCAGATGAGTTCAAGAGTTTAACAACTGGGAAACCATTCGATGTGACGACGGTGAAGCAAGATATTGAACTGTACGTTAATGTTTATCTAAAACAGCTAATAGCTACAAAAGAGCTAACAGCTAGAAAAGAGCTAATAGCTACAAAAGAGCTAATAGCTAGAAAAGAGCTAATAGCTACAAAACAGCTAACAGCTAGAAAACAGCTAACAGCTACAAAAGAGCTAACAGCTACAAAACAGCTAAAAATTATCGTTTAAATGCTACTTTAGCCTGGCACAAGTGGATGCTCATCAGCTTCTACGCCGAATGGAGTCGATCGTGCACGAGCATGTGATGGCGATGAAAGTCGACTTGTGGACGCATCTCATCTCCAATAATAAAGATGCCAAAGTTGAGGTGAGGCAAAAAAAGACAAGCAGGGTTAGAGTGTGTTCCTCGTGATTCAATCATTAATTCAATAAATTTACATAGACAAACTTTTAACGATCAAAGGTCAGATCAAGATTCAAGATTTGTCTCAATCAAGGCGTCAATTAAACAAATTAAACCAATTAAACAAAACAAATTAAACAAAACCAATTAAACAAAACAAATTAAACAAATTGGTGCATATGCAAATTAAAGCAAACGCAAGAAAACGCAGGGGGTTACTTTGCTACTCAAATTTTTTCCGCCACTGGGCCATTTGTGCAATTCACCATAACTTTCTTCTAAATGGGTCAATCTTTATGATTTTAGTGTCATTTTGTTGCACTTGTTGAGATCTACAAAATGACATTAAAATCATAAAGATTGGTTCACTTAGAAAAAAAGTTATGGTGAGTTGCGCAAATAACACGGCGTCCCATCAGCAGCTATGACTTGTGGCACGGGGCATTATCCCGGTACAACAACCAACCTTGGCCCATATTTGCGGTCGAAAACGGTAGAAGATCATTCTCCAGAATCGTCTTGTAGCGTTGAGCCGTGTTATTTGCGCAATTCGCCATAACTTTCTTCTGAGTCGGCCAATCTTTATGATTTTAATGTCATTTTGTAGATCTCAATAAGTGCAACAAAATGACATTAAAATCATAAAGATTGACCCATTTAGAAGAAAGTTATGACAAAAGAAATTTACATTTGCGTATAAACCAATTTACATAACTATGGTAGCCTTTTTGAAGCGCACGGTTTAGAAAAGAAGAAAGCTAATTTAGAAAGCGCATGAGGAACACACTCTAAGCAGGCTCATTAGCTTCAAAAACTTTATCAATACTTTAAGTAAACAGTTGATATGAAGCTGGACATGGCTTTATTTTTGAAATCGGTATCAGTTAAGCCAAAGCAACCCAATTTAACCCAACAATGCTCCAACAAATTGATTTGATTGATTGACAAATTGTTTTGGTCCAACAAACAAGCCTATTGTACCTAAACCTTCAAACCTATTGTACCTAAACCTTCAAACCTATTGTACCTAAACCTTCAAACCTATTTAACCTATTCAAAAACCTATTCAAAAGCCTATTCAAACCTATTCAAACCTATTCAAAAAGTTTTTTAAACTTCAGGAAATCGATGAGCCGGGCATCTTCGAAGTGACCACCCCGGAGCACACGATCACCTTTCTCAAGCTTTTACTCGAAAAGTTCACTCAAAACCACCGCACCGTCAACAATATGTGTGCTTTGTTTAGTGAAATGGTAGTGTTTAAGAAATTACAAAGTTTACAAACATAAAAACAATTAGGATCAACATTTCACGCAAATCGGCATTAATTGGAGGGTTTTGAATCATTATTTGTTTGACTCGATTATCTACAAGGACGCCTTGATGAAGATTGAGCTCGAAGTTGTGGAAGAAGTCATCGGGTCTGTGAAAAGTTGCAAAGTGGCAATTGAAATGGATATCTTACGTCTAAATGGAATAAGTGTCCTGTTCCGAACAGATCCACCAAACTATTTACCAAAGATTTACCATCTAGCAATTTTGCTAGATGCTAAATGCTAAATGCTAAATGCTAAGCGCTAAATGGAGAAGCAATTTTGCTAAACTTAGGAAATGTGCTTGTATTTTTACAATAGTTGCTGTTTTTTTTTGACGGCAACCTATTTTTCTGATGTCACCAAACGATTTCTCGCCCTCGAAATGGGTTATCTCTGAATTTTTAGAAAGATCAGAGTCAAAAAAAATTGTAAAGTTTCATGAGGGGTACCACAGGGGTTTTTTCAAAAAAGTTTATGTCAAATTAGCATCAAAATTAGCCGAATTTTGGCTTGTTCTGTAGCCAGAGTATGTCGAAGTTTAAAGCTGTGATTAGTTTTTTAATCACCCTTCGTTTAGAGTAGAGTTATACCGTAAATACTGTAATAGTACCCCACCCCCTCGTACAGTCGCGTAGTTTTTTGTTTAGATTTGTATTTGTTTATTTATTTATTTGTCTTGTTTTTTTCTTATTCCGTTTTGGAGGTCCTGTTCGGAACAGGACGTAGCACATAATCTTGCAAATTTACAAAAACTGGTGTAAATTTAGCTGCGATCTCCGTGGGAGTGTGCATGACACAGCCGAACAAGAAGAGGAAAGAAGGTAGCAATTGAGCGATGAAATTTTTGAGTTACTAAACTTCTATAAAGTTTAAAGCATTTGGATTTGTTCTTTTAGATTTAAATTTGCTCTTTTAGATTTAGATTTGCTCTTTAAAGCTCTTTAAACCTTTAAATTCTTTTTCAGTTTGAAAGAATACGGCAACAACAATTTCTCTCATCAACAACTCGCGAAATCGTTTCGTCTTTTGCGTCGACTCATGTTGACTTCAAGGGAAATCTTCAAAAACGCTGATGCGAAAGTAAAAGAATACGCGAAAGAGGACTTCAATTCGGTAAATGGAAACTAAATTTTGTAGCTTATTTCTTTCAGAAGTTGGGTCAAGAAGTCCAGAAGAGAATCGTCGAAGACGAGGAGTTTTTCCTGTCTCATCGTCGGTACCTTCGTTGGTTCTCGAAGATTGTTCAAAGTCCATCCGGGAGTTGTTGTCGAGCTTTTGAAGAAGCTTTTAGCAAAAGGTTTGTGTAGAAAAGTTACGGAAAGACTTAAGGAAAAGAAAAGTGAAGGAATTGACAAGAAAAAGATTTCCGAAGTTAGTTGATTAGTTGATGAGTTAGATTAGTTAACTCCCTTTGGAGTAGGGGAGAAAGTTCAAGTTTTTAGAGAAAGTTCAAGGTTAAAAACGAGTTGGAACTAGGGCAAACCAAAACTTGTGGGCCACCGGGACTCGAACCAGCGACCTTTTGCTTACATTAGATTTTTAGATTAGATTTTTAGATTATAGATTTGATTTGTATTTGTTTTTATTTGAAATGTGCTAACCATTACACCACAACGCACTTAACCCCTCCTTCTCCAGAGGAAGTTAATAAATCGAGACGTGTGGAACCGTCTCGTCCAGAGAGGAGGGAAGTTAACTCTGGAGTAAAACAGATCCCTCTGGAGTAAAACAGATCCCTCTGGAGTAAAACAGATCCACTGCGTTGTGGTGTAATGGGGTAAGCGAAAAGTAAGCGAAAGGTAAGCGAAAGGTAAGCGAAAGGTAGCGAAAGGTTAGTAAGCCCGGTAAGCGAAAGGTCGTGGGTTTGAGTCGCGCAAGTTTTTGATCTTTTTTTATCTTCCAACTGATTGAACCGTTCACCTCGATCCTCAACCGAGCAATTGCTCTAACCGCTGAACTATCCTGTACCTTAACTTGCCAAGAGAAAGAAGGAAAGACAAGGAGGCAGAAGAAAGGAAGAGTTGGAAAGAAAAAGTAGATTTGAGGGAGATTTATAATAAAACGTGGCTAAATGAAATGACGAATGTACAGGATTCTCCAAAAGCTCAAGAATTTAAATGGAATTTTAGGAAAAGTTAGATTGTAACGTTGTAAAATTGTAAAGTTAGATTGAATTGTAAAGAATTTGAAAGAATTCGTTTTTTTAAGTCCAAGCTTTGATTCAGATTTCAATCCTCGGAAAACCCGGAAGATCGCGAGGACGATGAGGCGTTTCTTGGTCGTCTCAATCAAATGTTCGATCGGGGATTGAATGTGCAAACTGTTTGTGCCGGTAAGTTTTAAAAAGCAAGCACTTCTGTAAACTTTTGAACCTTCGTTGTACTTTATTCCGTTTTCAGAAGAAAGTGAGCGCGATTCAACGAAGATCAATTGTGAAGCTTGTGGAGAAGAGCGCTGTGGATGTGATTCTTGTCAACTTTCTCATTTGATCATTTGTGGAATACCGGCTGATGAATTGGTATTTGTAGATTAGATTTTTAGATTAGATTTGTAGATTAGATTTGTAGATTAGATTTGTAGACTAAATTTTTAGATTATAGATTTGATTTGTATTTGTTTTTATTTGAAAAGTTTAACGATCATCACTAATTTAGAATCGTCGTCTAACACTCGAAGAACCAGGGAATGCTCCTTCGCACAAATGTGGGTCCGGGCTGTATTTGCATCGCTTCATGGTGAGTTATCGAGAAAAATCGTAAAAAAACAATACAGAAACTATCAATTACAGTTAAAATTTTACACTCAATTACAATTATAAGTCTATTATAAGTCTATTATAAGTCAATTATAGTCAATTATAGTCAATTATAGTCAATCATTATTGCAATTGTCTTTGAGCAGCAATTAAAGTAGCAGAGTACCCTAATTAAAATAAATCTGGTAGCAGAACTGGAAACACTTCAATTTTTACAGTTTTTATTTTCATTCTACTTCGTTCGAGTTTATTTTTCTATTCTAAACTTTCAGACTCGTAACGAGCACATGGCTAACGCGTACGGGAGCTGGGATTTCGCGAAATGGGGAGGCGCCGCTTCATCGGATGACGAAGAGGATGATGATGTTGCGGTGATGAACGCGATTGAAGAGATTGACAACAGCACACCAAACGCTAGATGTGAGTTTCTCTTTCTTTCTTTCTTTCTTTCTTTCTTTCTTTCTCTTTCTTTCTCTTCCCCTTCTTTCTTCTCTAGCAAGTACCGAATAGCTCAGTGGTTAGAGCATCTGCCTGGAAAGCAAAAAGGTGGAGGGTTCAATTCCCTATCTAGAAATTTTTCTTGACCATTCCTTACTTTAGTTTATTAATTAGAAACCAGATAACTCAATTAATATCCTTTTTAGTGGCGAATGCTCCGAAAACGATCCGCGAGCGCGAAGATCAACTGAAACGAAAGCGACAAGAGAGGGAACTCGAGAATTACCATGAAAGAGAGTGAGTTGGCTTTTAAACGAAAATTTTATCGTTGTTTGTTGTTTTGTTTAGAACAGTAGCTAGTTTTTAATGCTTAATGCCATTATTTTTCAGTCCATCCACAAGCGGCTCGTCGAGTGACGATGATGAGGAAGAAGAAATCGTTGCGGCTACGGAAGTACTACGACAAAACGATCAGCAAGATTCAATGGTCAGTAGAAATATTGGAGAAATATATGGAGAGATTTAGGCTGATTCATCAAAATCATTCGCGAACGATGGTTGCAGAAAGTTGAACGAGCAACTACAAAAGGATTTGGAGGATTTGAAAAATCCGAACAAGAACGGGGAAAAGGGATTGAAGGTGGGAAAATTTGTTATAAATGACCCATTTTTTTCCGAAATCGACTATTTCAGGGGTTTTAAGGTGCGCTGAATCCGAATTTTGCTATCCCAAGTTGGGAAAAATGCACTCCAATCGAGATATACAATTTTGAAACGAAAACGTGAAAACGTGTATTTTAAGGCGTTTTTTTGATGTTTTAAATGCGAATTTTACTAAGAGTTCGGCTTAACCCAATGGGCTTGGCTTGTTTAATCTGCCCAAAAACGTCTAAGGTCTTTATAAAGGTCTTGAAAGTAACCAAAAAATCAAATCAGCATCCGATCGAATGATCGGATGCTGATGCTACACCGACATCATCAATGAGTTCCTATGGAAGCAAGCAATTTGGTCATGATTTATTCTTGAACTTGCTGGAATCAAGTTCAAGAATAAATCAGAGAATGACATGTAAAGCTCTGTGAGCAATAAAACTCTTCTCAACGAACCCCCAACGGCTCTCTTTAAAACCACAAAAAAAGAATTAAAGTTAACGAATTAGTGAAATTTTCATTTATTATGCAGAGTTTTGCATTTAAAGCATCAAAAACGCTTAAAAACAGAGTTTTTTGTTTTTCAAGTTTTTCAAAAATTGTATATCTCGGTTGGAGTGCATTTTCCCAACCTGGTTTAGCGAAATTCGGATTCAGCGCACCTTAAAACCCCTGAAATGGTCGATTTCGAGAAAAAAAAGGCCCGTGTAAACCACACAAGTACCGAAAATTTTTACAATTATAGATAAAAAGGACACAAATATAGTTGGACTCTAGAATTATATCAATTCTTAACTTTTCAGGACGAGATTCCATTTTGTTGTTTACCACACAGAAACACATGGAGAAGAAAGCATTGCAAGCAAGAGAAAGTGCGAAAACTGATTTTTGAGTAAGCTTTTTACACTTTTAGACCAGATTTATACAAAAAACTTATTTATATTTTTTTTTGTTGTTTATTTGTTTGTTTGTTTATTTGTTTGTTTATTTATTTGTTTGTTTGTTTGTTTGTTTGTTTGTTTATTTGTTTGTTTGTTTATTTGTTTATTTGTTTGCTAAGTTATTAAGTTTGTTTGTTTATTTGATCAATTTCTTTTTTTTTAGTTGCAACTGTCACGTCTATCCATACACAAAGAATTTCGCCGAGTTGAATCTCAAGTCGAGCAACGATTTAATATTGAGTCAAGAGCGATTCAAAGAAGCGTATGAGGCTGATGTGTGAGTTTGAAGGAGAAAAATATTGAAATTATCAAATTTTAGGCTACAAGTTGGATTCATTCGTTACTCGATCACTAGTTTAATAGCTGGATATGCGCATACGATGAAAGATTTCTATGTGAGTTCGGATCCGAAATGGAGGAAAACGATCGCGGAAAGGGTTTTGAAGGTTTGTTTACTGTTTACTGTTTTGTTTTGTTTGTTTACAATATTGTATTCTTGCTGTTGGAATTAAATTATTCAATCAACAATAGCTAAACGATATTTCAGGAGGCAGCTGAAGCAGCAAGACACTTTGGAGATTTCTCATACAAAGGGCAAAACGCGGAAGAGGTAAAATATTGGTTTTGCTTTATTAGAAACGTTTATCGTCTACATATTATTATTTTTTAAAGCGTATTTGAGCCTGTTTCAAAGTAGTCTTAAGGAAAGATTTCCATTTTTCTGAAAATTCGTAGAATTGGGATAGAAGAAAATAGACTGGATAGATTGATCTGAAATTTTGGCTATATTGGCTATTTGGCGAACTATTTAGCTAAGTATTTGGCTAAATTTGGCTAACTTCTTATGCTCTATCTTTTTTCTATTGACACCAAGATAGGTTTCCGTGGACGAAAGTGTCCAAATCGAATCATTTTGAATTGGCCATTTTTGATTACTTTTTCTTCTCGACTCTCGCAAGGGGTTTGCAAAAGATGCAAAAGAAAAACAAAAGATGTTCAGAAACTCCAAAAAGAAATAGCTTTGATAACTAGAGTCAGCTTTTGAATGTAATGTCAGCTTTAAAACGGCTGAGTTGTCTACGTTTTTAATGAACTATTCAATTCAGGCACCACCTGCAAATGAATACACCTACCATGTGAGCCAAGTCCAAGAGATGATCAAGCAAAACAACAACTCGCACGCGTTCTGGTGAGTTTGCTAAGAAACTATAGGCTGTCCAGAAAGTCTTTTCGTTCATTTTCATACTTTCGTTGAAAAATAACAAATTCACCAATTAACCTATAGTTTTCTCTATATAAAAAGTGTTTATTGTTCGATTTTCCATCTTTTTAAGTCAATTTCGGTTCAATTCAATTCAATTTGGCCTTTCTGATGAAACCGTAGTTCAATTGGTGAATTTGTTGTCTTTCAACGGAAGTACGAAAAGAAACAAAAAGACTTTTCTGGACAGCCTTATAAAAATGCTACTATAAAGCTAAATTTCAGTCATTTACAGGGCAAAAATCGATGTCCGACATGAAGATCAAGTATTCATGAAAAGACTTGAGAACTTCGACTTGTCAGTGTTAACAGCATTGCCCAGAAGAGGAATCACTTTCTATTTCCTTCGATCGATCTACCCTCTCGTCTTTGAGATCAGAAAGCAAACATATAAGGTAGAAAAAACAATATGACGTTAATCAAATATGACGTTTTTAGCTCGACTCCGTGACCTACTCGTCAGCAGATGACTCAAGTCAAAACAATAACTTCTTGGCTGAGCTTCACAAGTTGACAATGTTGGAATCGTTGTGGATAGCGATGGTTTTTGCGAGTACCGTTACTCTGTAAGTCGAAAATCTTCAAGGTTTGCATGAATAAAACATTTAGAAAGACTGATATGGAATTCGATTGTCTGCAACAAACAGCCAACCACATGGCAGAGTACATCGTGTTGACAAGGATGAATGAAGAAGGTAAGCAGCCATAAGAAGCTCCAGAATCAAGAATATAATTTCCAGAAGCAGTCTACGAGCCGGTCTCCCATTTCTTGAACATGTGCCTGATATTCCGAGTGTTGATGAAATGCATGTTAACCTATAAGGATACGCTAGGAGAAGAGAGACCAAAGACGGAGGAGCAAGTTTGGGAGTACGCGATTGACGAGAGTGGATTGACAGAACAAGATGTGAGATTTTATGAAAATCTAAGCCAAGATTTTGACCTTAGTTGCCATAAATCCTCTATTAGTCCGGCATGCCGCTCTATTTTTCGATACCCCTTTTGAGTGCCGGTTTACAGGGTGATCAAAAAGTTCCCGCACACTTGTAAATTTTTCATTTTCTAAATGAAAGCTAAAACAAAATTTCCCGTGTTTTATAGCATTTTGAAGCTGAAATTCTGATGAACATTTCTATAAGTAAATCACTCCGATCAGAAATTTCCAGCCTTTTTTAAGAAGCTTTGCACTGCATTCAAGACAAACCGCCCAGTTTCGAATTTTTTCGAAGGCTATTTTACGTTTTTATTTTGACGAGAGATTTTATTCTTTTAAAATAACAACTAAAATGCTACTTAAAACAAAAGTGTAAATTTAAAAAGGCTTTTTGAAGGATTTTTCGATTGAAAACAAGTTTAAATAGGTGAGCGCCATGGTTGTTTGCCTCCAGCGCACTACAAAGCTTCTTTAGAGAGCTAGGTGGTTCTGATCAGGATGGTTTAAATGTGGAAATTCTCCCCAGAATTTCAGCTTCAAAATACTATATAGTAAACCCAGTTTCGATCTGGATTTTAGTTGAAAAATGGAGCTTCTTTTGTGCGGGAACTTTCGATCACCCTGTAATGTTAGAAACCATCTACCAAAGTAAACCAAATGAACCTCTTTGAATCACCATTTATGATAATTGATGATCGAAAATGATGATTCATCATTTTCGGTGGTATCTAGTCCTTCAAGAAGAGCCAAAACTTCTTAATTCATTCGAGTATCCTTCAGCTTTTGATATCCGGTTGGATATCGTTTTGATATCGGTAGATCCACTCGTTTTGAAGCAATGAACGAGCTAGTCTTCTGATCCATCGATTGCTATAGTGATTCCACATTTTTTAAATGAATCTGCAATCATCGCTTCCAAAAGCTTCTCCCACGCCGTTCCATTCCAAGTATAGCTCTATTGATGGTGGTTTGTGGTTTCCTCCTTTAGTGATCTCAGGCTTTTCGGTTAACAATCAATTCTCGCCTCGGCACTCGTCAAATCCTCGACTTCATGTGCATCCTTTCCTCGTTCGGTCGTTTCTCTCGTTTCCTTATCTACTCCGATTTCACTTCCATCGTCATCGAAGCATTTAATCCTTGTTCATAATCCCGATGATCACAAAATTCGGCAAAAGCATCGCTGATTTCATCCAACGATCGCTTGAGTGATTGCTTTTTGATCATTTCTTCGATCGACGTCTCCATCACCTAAAAATAAAATATTAATAAATGTAGCATAAAGTTAAAAAAGAAAGAAACGCGTTAAGTTTTATAATAAAAGCAAAAAAAAATTAAAAAAGCAGAATCAAAAGCAGACTCAAACAAAGTCGGAAACAAAAAATATTCAGTTGTTCAATTGAAAGTGTTGAAATCTAGGTAATACTTCTTTTTCATATGTGAATTTGGGGTACCGCTCTATTTTTCGATACCTTTTTGAGGGCTGGTCTAATAAAGGATTTACGGTAGCCATTCTTGTAAAGCTTGTAAACTAATACTATAATCTCAGCGAATTTTCAGCATCAACCCGATTTCCGAAATCCCCATCACTTGAGCCAATGGCAGAAGCGTTTGTTGAAGGATGCTAAAATCTCTCTACTAGAACTCTGCGAGGTAAAACTTGAATCAAAAAGTTTTCAATCAAAAACGTTTCAATCAAACGTGATTTGGTCGAGAACTGAATCATAATTTGGCATTTTGGCAAGAGAACTTTGGCAGAAAAGAAAAATCGATTTTTAATTCAGGTGAGCGGCGACGTGGTGAATGGCCTAAAACAACAAAAAGGATTCGTAAAGAACAGACAGCATCTGCAAGAGCAAATCATGTTAAGTGAGTTGTTTTGATTTTGAAGGTTTTGTAAATATTTGAAGGTGAGATTACCTTATTACCCCAAAGTAGTCACCCCTCTCAGCCCCTCTCTTGGCTCATTGGTAATGCGCTAGGCTTTGGCTCTAAACCTTGAGGGTTCGAGTCCTCTTGTTCATATTGTTCTCACTTTTTCGCTCAGATAGATCAAGTGAATTTTAATGAACAAAAAGCGGATCACGTTCTTCACCCATTTTCCAAGAATTGCATATGGAAAGTGAATTTAAATGTGGGACAAATTTTTGAACCTGTTGCTTAGGCTTGAGGTTTCTTTGACCTGTTTCTTTGAAGCTTTCATTTGAATCGTACAATTTCTCAAAATCTAGCATCTTTTTGAGTTCATAGGTCAAATTTTAACTTACCCAGACCAAAACTTGCCCCTAAACTGATTACATTCATTATTGAAGTTTTTGTGTTCATCGAAATGCGATTAGTGTGAGAGAAAAGAGTTCCACTTTACAACAGAACAACAAAAAGTGTGAAAGGAAAGAGAAAAGAAAGAAAGAAAGAAAGCTTTGCGAACTCTCGAGAAAAGTGAACAGGCAATGCCTTCACTCCATTTTTTCTCCGATTTCCTTTCACTTGTCCATAGTTGGGTTGCCACTTTTCACACTTGTTTTGTTCAGTGAAAGGCTGGTGTTCGTCTTGCCTCAAAAAAGATAGGACAGGTTGTTGCTGTGTTAGCTTATTCAAGTAGAAGAATGGAAAGGGGAATCAGTGTAAAACCTGAGGTTTTTCTCGTTTCACACATCACCTCCTTGTTCTACACCTCTTTACCAACTAAAGCTATTGTTATTTTTGGATTTAGGATAGGATTTTAGGATAAATTTTGGTTTGAAAAGCCAACTGAATGTTTTCTAACGAAAACTATTATCGTTTTTAAAATCTTAGAATAAATTTTAGTCTCTTGAAAAGTTTGGCTTATTTTTTTCATGTTTTCAAGCCAAAACCCATTGTTGATTTTAAAGTTTTCGGATATTTTTAGAGCTATTAAAGTTTAGGATACAATTCTAATGCATCTAGTCAAAATCTGTATTGTTTTTGAAGTCTATGATAAGTTTTAGAGGTTCCAAATGGAATGTATCCAATTGGAATTGAATTTGAATTCAATTTGAATGTAACAACTAATCAAAACTAGTGTTACTTTTGATATTCTAGGATAAGTTTCCGTTTTAGTGTAGCTTTGTATACAATTTGATTGCTTCTAACCAAAGCCAGTGTTGTTTTGAAGTTCTAGAAAACATTTTAGATCTACAAAGTACCAGTTGACAAATGAAATAGCTTGTTTTTCAAGCAAAAAGTCAGCATAACCTTTGAAAAGCAAATTTGTTTAAAAATCGCTTTCAAGAGTAAAATAGCTTGCTGAATAGTCCGTTTGACAAAGTCTAAACAATCTTTGTGAACTTTTCCCCATCAAAGAATGATCGTTCATTGTGCTCTCCCCTCTTCCTCTTCCCTCCCTTCCACTAATGATGCAATCCTTCCTTCTTATAGTCAATGAAAGCTAAGCCAAACATTTCTAAATTTAAATTCTAATTATAGTATTCTTAAATTTTTTCATTCAACCTCTAATCTTCACTTTCTTGTCAATTTCAAGATCACAGCTTTGCCATTGTCTTGCCAATTTCAAGATCACAGCTGCACCCAAGAACCATAACAAAAACAGCTCGGGAAATTTCCATTTTTGTTCATGAAACGAAAAATTTAGTTGAACAACTAATTCAGCAATTGAATGACAAGAAAATTTCTTCTTTGCACGATGCTTTTTCGTTCTTTTTACCTTATCCATACGATCTTCTCTCTTTTCTTCATTAATTTTTCTCTAAAGATGAAAGACTCTCTTCAGCTATGCGAAAATTTCAAAAACTCCATCGATTTTTCATTTGAATTGATTATTAAACTTGAAGAGCAAATTTGAAAAGCAAATTTGATTGAGCAAAATGGATTGCGAAATGGATTGAGCTTTTGAAATGATTATTAAACTTGAAGTTTAAATCTTAAAGCTCAAGGCAAAGCTCAGCTTAAGGCAAAGCTCAGCTTAAGGCAAAGCTCGGCTTAAGGCAAAGCTCAGCTTAAGGCAAAGCTTGGCTTAAGGCAAGGCTCGGCTTAAGGCAAGGCTCGGCTTAAGGCAAAGCTCGGCTTAAAGCTCAGTAAAGTTTTCAGTAAAGTAAGAAATTGTCAAATTGTTCATAAGAATTAGAAATTTGAATGGCAACAGCAAGTTTTAGAGCTTTAGCGTTGTTTCTTTTTGAATTCTGCAATTCTTTTTCCAACATTTTGGCCAATTTTGATTTACATCTAAAACTAGACTAAAAAAGACTTAAACAAGACTAGAAACCAAATTTCAGAGCCAATTTCGATCAATTAATCGATCGATCAATCGCTTCTCTTTCCCCCCAAACTCTCAAACAACACTCGTTCCCTCTATTGAGCTCACTGATTCCCCCATCAACTCATCCTGATCCCTAGAAAAAGAGGGAAAGTGAAAAGTGTGGTAAACAGCATTTTCCCATCACTTTTCTCCTATTTCTCCACTGAATATCGATTTTGAATGGGAAAGGAGAGGGTCAGCTGATCAAGATAATAAATTCACTCACTCTTATCTCGTTTTCGCCCATGTTTTCACTCGGAATTCCCGTTTTTTTCCCCTCTATAAACCTGTCAATCCGGCTTTTTCTGTCTCGTTTTTCAAAAACTTTAGTAACTTTATGCCTTTGCTACTTCATTTTTTTTGAGTTATTTATGATTGAGCAAGAAAACTAGAGTATTTTGTAATCAAAACCACTAAAAACTTAAATAAAAAACGTTTTTTTTTCAGGAACCCTCGTGCTCAAAACGACACAACTACAAAAACATCTGGACGAAGAGAAATCGGGCGTGAGTCAAAAGCGTTTGAATCGTTTGCGGAAACTGCAAAATATGAAGCAAAAGGAGAACGATCAGGAATGGTGTCCGCATCGATGTGTAGGTTTTCTTTCGATTTGATAAGTAAAGCTAAAGAACTTATAAGATTTTATAAGTTCTTTAGCAAAATTGAGTCCTTATTCATAGTAAAGTTGAGTTAAAACACAAGAAGATGAAAGTTGAAAGCAACTACCGTAAATCTATTATGTATTGTAGATCTATTATGAGTGAAAGTGGTATCAAAAGCTAGTAAGTGCCAGCTTTAATCGTTAGTTAGTGAAAAATCAGAACAATGACGCCTAGTTAGACCTGTGAGCTTTACAAAAACTCAATCCAGAACATGATTGTTGAGCATTTTCGATTTTTAAAACTAAAACAATATCTAAAGGTGAGAAAATGGTTTGCATTTTCCTTTTTTCATTTCATAAAGTACGGCTCTTTCTTCTTATCTCTGCTTTAACCAGATTGACCCGCAATAATCCGGAATTCAGAAAAATCAGCACTGATATCAGAGCTTTCGAATATTTTCTGGAGTAGCTTTATTATGGATTTTGCTTATTAAGAAGTTGAAAGTTGAAAGCAACTACCGTAAATACTGTAATAGAACCCCACCCCCATAATGACGGTGTGGAGTGTTGCGTAGTCTAGCTTTGAACGAGTTTTTCTCGACACTGGTTTATGCTACAATGTGCGCTTAGGTATCAAAAAATAGCTGAAATTCAGGGCTATTTTTTGATCCCAAAGACGCATTTTTTGAAAGTACGGGCGCTTTGAAAAAAATGAAATACTAAACAACTTTCGCGACTACGCGACTGTACGAGGGGGTGGGGTACTATTACAGTATTTACGGTAGGTAACCTGTAAAACACTACTTGAACAGTTAGTTACTAGCTTTTCACGAACCAAAATCTTTCTATTTCTATTTCTTAGATCCAAGCAAGTGTTTCCTATTTTTTTATTTATTAGATCCAAGCAAGTGTTTCCGAAATTTTTCTCCTCTAACTTTCACCATAGGAGAACGATTGGCAGAATGAAATGAAATGGAACTGGCTGTATTCTCCCAATTCCCTTTTCCCACTCAAAATCTCTCAAACGAAAGGAGCAATTTTCTAAAGCACTCTTGTGTGACTTTTTTTCCAGAGTGCTGGTGGTAAAAAATAAACATTTGAGCGTACAATTATTGGTTTCAAAATAGGAAATGAGCAGTTAAGCCATAGCTTCGGACTTGGGCCGGTCACGCAGTTAAAAATAGACAAATCATAGTTTGCCTTCAAAGTTGGATCTTACAGTAAAGTTGGTATTCATTGCCTTTAGACAGATCCAAAGTTGATCCATGCATAATTTTGCGGTTATCGGACATTTGATACGCCCCTCGCCCCTTTGCCATTGGCAACCTAACTTTGAACTTGAATAGCTTGGTGTTGGGCTGTTCAATTTAAATATTCTTGGTATCATTGGATCCGCCAAGTCTTTCTCTCTCGATTGGTACAAAAACTATTCAATTGGACAGCCCAACATCAAGATATTTGAGCTCAAAGTTGGATTGCCAATGGCAAAGGGGACGGGGCACGAATCAAATGTTCTACAATCTAATTTTGCAGCTGCTTAGATTTAGTTGAAGCTAACAAACGTTTGTATCTAGTTTCTATATTTTATTTTATGATTTTATGTGTTTTTTTGCAAAATTCTTGGGTTTCTATTTTGATTCCAAGCTCTCCAAATATAGCAATGCCAATTTTTCTACTTTTTTCTCCATTTCCCAACCACAAGGGGGAATCCCATTTCCGAGGGAAATAAAAGAAAGAAAAAGAGCTTGTCCGAGGCTCGGTCACATGATCGTTGTAGAGAGGGACGCCTAATTACACGCTCTCTTCTCCAGACTCTCTTTTTCTAGCATCAACACATCACTTTACACAAACTTTATTTACTTTTCCGAAATCGATTTGTGTTAGAAAGGTCTAGGCGCTAGACACGAGTTGTTTACGAGAATATTTTTCGAAAAACAGAGATCGAGTCGTTGTTTTTCTTCCCCCCTCACCTGTATCTTGACGATTGGAAATTGGCACTTAAAAATTCAAGGGCTAGCATCACGTGAAATGCAAATTTTGTGTGTGCTCACTTGAAAGCGAGATGAAAAACAGCAAAAATATTGTTGCTTTCACTTTTCGAAGAAGAAAACAGGCTAACTAGCATAAGTCAAACGCTGTTTTTCAAACAAAATGTTTTTCCCGATCCAGATTATTTGTTTTTATTACTCTATGCAAATTTAACAGTGTAAGAGGGTTATTTATGTGTAAAAGGGTTCATTTACTCCTCCTTTGTGTAGGTGAGTTCTTTTGTCTGCGCTCAGCTGGAGTTGAGGGTGTTGAAAAGGAAAAGAGTCGATGAGTCACGAGAATTCCGAGAGGAGATGAAAAAAAAAGGAGAAAACAAGAATAGAGTGTAAATCAACCGTGGTGATTCCACACCCACTTTTGACGTAGGTGTTCTCCTCCCATATTTGTTCAGCTATTCTTGGAGTGAGACAGGAAATTGATAAAATGTGAGAGGGAAAGATAAGATAGAAAAAGTTGGAAATTTACCTCAATAATCGGTTTTTGGAACTTGATGAGCTTGTTTTGAAACGAAACATCAAATTCTTGCAAATTATTAGGTATATGCATAAGAAATGCGGATTTCAACATTTTCATAAACATCCAACGATAGAAACGTTGTTCGATAAATGTTATAAACATATCGATGAATGTTATAAACTATTTGAAAATTGTAAATCTCCTCTACAAAATAGGCTAAAACGTGTTTCAATTGATCGAACGATTGAAGAAACTTCGAGGGCGAAATGCGAGTATATTGACTTTTCATATTGACCCAATAGCTAGTGTTAATCCCTCAACACTCCCTTCTAAACAAGTGCAATCCCAAAAATCTCCCAAATGCTCCTCATCACCTAACCCAGCTCTTTTTCTCATCTCTAAACTGGTACCAATCTTTACCCATCTTATGCCATATTTGCGTAAAAGCTCTGGCTGTCCAGCCGCCCAAAAGGGGCTCTTCTCACCTCTTTTCCCCTCTTCTTCCTCTTCCACCTCTTCCTACTCTTCCCCTCTTCCTATTCTCCCCCTCTTCCCCTCTTCCTCCTGTTCCCCTCTTCCGCTCGAAAAGATCTCCTTCACCCCCTCGACCCTCTCAAATTTTGCCCAAATTTAGCCACGCGTGGCAATCGATATCTAGCGAGAGAGTGAAAAGGGAAAAGACGAATTGACGCATGGAAAACTCTCTTCTCTTTTCCCAACAAAAGAATCCCTCCTTTCTCATTTCCTCTTATTTCTGCATTCACTATATCGCGCCTTGTACCACCGCGCTCGCGCGAGTCGACATACAAACCTTTTCTTTTTGAGAAGAGAAAAGAATCGAGCACGAGGAGAGCTCGTGCCCATTCAGGCCCATTCTTGATTTCACCGCGCTTTTCTTTGAATTCCTAGGTGACATCGATTTATTCAGAAAATCGATGCCTCGCTCAGCTGACTGCCAATCGGCTGTTAGAGCGGAAAAAAGCTTTGCTGGGAATTGGATTTTAAAGCTAAAGCTGAATTTTCAAACTTTTCAGTAATATTTTCATTTCATTTCCCTAATTTTAAATAATCAATGAAACGCTCAGCTGATTTTTTTTCTCTCTTTTCCGCGCCTTTTTCTTTCCAGTGACTCACTTTTCGTTTATCGTTTCGCTTCATCGAAACATTCCTTTCTCTCCTCCAAAAGCACTTTTCTGTTGAACAGCAGTTTTCAACCGCATCTACTATTGTAAAACTTTAGAATCTCTAAATAGTTTCAAAAAAATCGACAGGGAATTGTTTACAAACCGTATCATTGCTTTTTCGCTTTTCTTTGAATCGATTTCCACTTGTGTTGATCAAATTGAAACCATGTGTCCAAGAAAACGATAAAATTTAGACATCGATCTAGTATTTAGATAGATTTAGATAGATTTAGATAGATTTAGTTAGATTTAGATAGATTTAGTTAGATTTAGATAAATAGATATAGTTAGTTTATGGTACGATAGTTTATATATGATTATGATTTGTGATTTGTCTAAATTGTAGTTTAAATTGTAGTCTAAATTATAGTCTAAATTATAGTCTAAATTATAGTCTAAATTATAGTCTAATCATGTTAGTTTATATATAATTACTTTAGATATATAGTTGGTTCAAAAGATTTTTGCTAGAAATCATTTGCCAGGCTTACAAAGCTTTTAAGCCAAAATCCAAATTCTTATTCTCATCAAGAATTTGAGCATTTCTAAGCTTTTGAGTTTAGTTTAGTTTAATTACCCAATTCACACTTCGAATTCGATCAATTCCGATGTTTTTGATCTCAAGTTCTCTTGTGGAAAGTTCCCGCCAAGTGCATGAAAGGTTATGGGGATACCCTTTTCAGCTATTGACCTCTATGGTCCTTCCAAAGATACCTCCTTTCAAGGCAATTCTTTCATTTTCGGCATTTTCGCTTTTCCCAATCAAGACTTTATCTTTAGAATCTTTTTATCCAATCAATACGTTACCTTTAGATTATTAGAATACCCTTTAGAATACCCAATCAATAATTTGCCTTCACAATCTCTTTACCCAATTTTCTCTTTACTCAACTTTCTCTTTACCCAATCAATAATTCACCTTCACAATCTCTTTATCCAATTTCCTCTTCACTCAATCACTTACTTGTCTTGTGCCTAAGGGGTATTTCCTCCTCTCAAATGGTCATGCTTGTTAAAACTACAATTGGCACTTCAGGAAAGGCTACAATTTAGACTTTTAGATTATAGTTGTATGCATTTTGTTTTCATTTTCCCTATTCAACGCTTGTTTTTCTCTTATCGCCAACACCAAATAATTCATTGGCTATGCCAGAGAACTGAAATTGATTACCCCTTTTGGGACTTTTCCCTCTTTTGCATTCAGCTTTTTTGAAATGAAATGAAATGACGAATTCCGTCGTTGGAATGAAACATTTGCTTAATTAATTTGAACATTAATTTGAAATTTTAGAAAGTAGAAAGTAGAAATCAAATTTTCGTAGTATTCAATAGAATTTTTGTTAGTTTTCTTACGCTTTTTCAAATCCGGATCGCCACTTGCGTAACTTTACGCAAGATTTCGAAAGGCTGATACAGGGAAATAGGGAATTTCAATTGAAAAGCTAATATAATGATAACATAATAATATAATGGATAACATAATAGAAACATTAAAAACATTAGAAACCTAAACAATACAATAGAAAGAGTTTTCTATCGATCACTCGTACGGTTTTGAACTTGGCAAGCAGCAGTGCAATTATCCATTAATTGTCCCCAATTAGATGGTCATTTACGGGAAGATTACGACTTTCAAACTATTTTTTGGATACTCTTTTTCGGAACTATCTTTTGGATACTTTTTTTCCAAATCACAAATCCTCATTCTCAAGCAATTCTCAAGCAATTCCCTTTTTTTCAAATCAATTCCCAAATCTTTCTTTTCCTATTCTAGTCAACCTGTGACCTTTTGTGCCACTCTGCACTTGGTTCCCTCGTAAAAACCTTTTTTCACTACTCTCTTACCGAAAATCACCCGTTCTCCCATAAAATTTCATGTTTTCTTCAAATTTATTATTGTAGAGGACGCTCCTCGTCCGTAAAACAAAAATGCGAACAATCATGGGAGTGCAAAGAAATTTGTTAATACATACCGTTCACTCACATAGCGCAACTAGTGGGAAATATTCTTGTTATCAAGTGAGTTAATGAAATGATGAATAAATGTTTGATTGTGTTGATTTTTGTATTAATGAGTATCTTTTTTTAGGAAGAAAACCCGGCCACCTGCTGTGGGGAAACGGAAGAACGAGAGAAAGATTTGGACGAAATCGTTGCTGATATCGAGGGAGACACCAAGGCTCGTCAAGCGAAGAAATTGAAGAAAAAACAAAAACAGGTGGGATTTTTGACCATCTGGATCTTGATTTGAGAATCTTTTTCCCCAAATAGTTGAAGAAAGGTTTGGATACTGTTTCTGGCCTGTTTCTTGTCTGTTTCTTGCTCAATCCAGCTGTTTCTTGAATTAAGTGACAAATTTTAGATCACTGAAAGTGCTAGGACTTAAAAAGACAGTCGTATATAATACAAAAATCTTATACAACAGCCAAATAGTCTCAATTTTAGCTTATCAACTTGATCTAGGCTCTTTTTTGACTACCGTAATACCTCTAATAGTAATCTCCCCCGTACAGTCGCGTAGTCGAAAAAATTTATTAAATTATTTTTTCAAAGCGCCCGTACTTTCAAAAAATGCGCCTTTGGTATCAAAAAATAGCCCTGAATTTCAGCTTTCATTTGATACTGAAGCGCACACTGTAGCATAAACGGGTGACGAGAAAAATACGTTTAAAGTTAGACTATGCGACGCTCCGATCGCCATTAGAGAAAAGCGCTACAATTAGAGGTACTATTAGAGGTTTCTAAGCGTCCATAATTTCTAAAAATACATTTTTGGTATCAACAAATAGCCCTGAATTTCAGCTTTCATTTGATACTGAAGCGCACACGGTAGCATGAACGGGTGACGAGAATACGTTTAAAGTTAGACTATGCGACGCCCCAATCGTCATTATATTATTGGCGCTACTCTTGGAGGTATTACGGTAGCCTTGCTATTCAAAAATTTACCTTTTGCCTAGATGAATAGTGCTGGTTAGATCAAATTTTCTTACTTGTAGTCGAATTTTCCTAGTTGTAAAATATTTCTAGTGTAAAAATATTAGATCTACAATTCTAGAATAATATTTATTCAAGACTTTATTCAGAGATCTTTCTCTTTTTTTCTTTTCCATCTTTCTAAACAAAAACGGTCGACCAGCTGCGACCTTTCTTGTTTATAAGCCCTCTTTTCTCATAGCCTGTGCCCATTCTTGACTCTTTGCCAAACCAAACAAATCACTATTCTTTTCTCACGTGCTGAAAAGAGAAAAAGGAAGAACTGGGGACAAGTAATTTGACACCATTCTAGTACTAGATATCTAACTAGAGTTATTGTTATTGTTTGATTTTGTGAGTAAGAAGAGGCTAGAAAATTGAGTGATCCAAAATGAACTAAGGTTCAACTATTCAAGAATTTATTCAAGACTTATTCAAGACTTATTCAGGACTTATTCAAGAAGACTTTAGCTAGCTTAAAGGCTTGAAAACCCATTACTTGCATAGGTCTTTCTGTCTTTAATCTTACAATTTTCAGCAAATCCGTCAGCAACAACTTGAAGAGGAACGGAAAAAGAAAGACGCTGAACAAAAGGCACAAGAAGAAGCGGATAATCTGCGAAAAGAACAAGAATTGAAAGAACAACAAGCAAGAGATGAAGAAAAGAGAAAAGAAGACAGTCAACGACAACGAGAACGAGATCGGGAGATGAAGGTTTGATTGAAAAATGGAAAGTTCATTTTGGAATTTATAGGAAAAAGGAGAAAAGGAGAAAAAGAAAAAGACGAAGAAAAAAGCGGTGAAAACGAAAGATTCGTCACCGATTGTGATTGAGGAGCCGGTGTATTCGGAAGGAGGACTCGTTTGGCAGAAGAGCACAACACCGCCACAGGTTTGTTGAAGAAAGGAAAAGTATTCGCAATCCTTGAACACTTGAAATGGATTACTTTGGTTTAAAGCTAAAAAGCTTTAAAGCTAAAGGTTTATGCTTCAGTATACTCATGCAAAATGGCATTGAATAGTTGAATGAAGTTTCTTTATTTTCGATATCTTTATTTTCAACGAAAAGCATTAGTCTCAATGTATTCACAGTCTAAATTTTAGCCGGAACCTGTGAAGACACCAAAAGAAGTCAAGGAGAAGCGGCCAAAGAGAGCGAAGAAAACGCAGGAAGATGAAAGTCTTGATGAGGTGCGATTTTGATTAGAATTAGAGTTAGAGTTAGAATTAGAGTTAGAGTTAGAATTAGAATTAGAATTAGGATTAGAATTAGAATTAGAGTTAGAATTAGAGTTAGAGTTAGAGTTAGAATTAGAATTAGAATTAGAGTTAGAAAGCATTTCAATTTCAACTTTTCATGATTTCAACAAGATTAGCTTGAAATGGTGCTAAGATTTTGTGCTATACTTACAAGGGAAAAGCACTGATTCCAGCTGGCCTTTTGATTCGAGATCAAGTCCATCTTATTGAGTCGGCCATGAGGATCTTAAATCTATTTTTAGCTTTTACAGAACGAGATATCTAAATTTTGGACTCCTTAAGAAGCCGCCAAACGCTTCCCCTAACGCCTGCCTCGTTGGTCTAGTGGATAGTCTGCTAGACTACCGAACCTGTCACATCTTTGTCCCCAAGTTCGAGTCCCACTCTCGCCAAGCTTTCTTGCTTTGTCAAAAACTACTGCCTTCTAATTCTATTTATTTTAATACACGCGCATACGCTTCTATTTTTCAATCGTTCCACAAAATTGCTTCTATTAGAATAAATACGGTATTTCTCTATTTGCAGTGAATAATAGAGTTGAATGTTTGTTTTGAACAAGTTTGACGAGAGTGGGACTCGAACTTGGGGACAAAAAGTGCCATTGGTTCGGTAGTCTAGCTGACTATCCACTAGACGAAGCAGCTGTTGAGGGAGCGTGTGACGGCTTCTTAAGAAGTCCGAAATTTAGATATCACTCACCTTTTCCTTGTTGATTAAGTTTAACTACCGTATATCAATCGTTATTTCCAGGATCGAGATGGTCTTTCATCGGTTTCCGTTTCTGAGACAGCCACTCCTTTACATTATGTGGACTCGCTTGGTGGACCGACTCACATTGAGCCAATCGATGAAGAGGCACCATGCTACAACTTTATGGCAGTTGGACGAGAATCGATTCGATCAACAGTGATCCCACCGAGAACCCCGCCTTCATCAGCCATTCCGACAGGTGAGTGACCGATTTCAAAGATTTCTATGCCTAAAATTGATACGGTTTTAAGCTCTAGATTCAAAACCTTGTTACGCTTTTCTTTCAGGCCCAATCACTCCAGCTCCATCATCTTCTGGATCTCCTCACTCTGTTGAAGCGCCACCTGGCTTTGAACAACTTGGCAATGCACATCGAGCTGCTCAGGAGAGGAGAAGACCTGAGGTTTGTGTTGATTTCAATGGTTAATAGTTTATGAAAATACATTTTAGCGGTCAGATATCAAAATAAGCTCGAATTTAGGCTTCTGGACTTCAAGCAGCTCTCGGATCAGGATCAAGTCTTTTAGAGCAATGGCACATGATGAATGCGGACAATGCTGAGATTTTGGTTGGTAAAACGAATATTATTATTAAAAACAACTTTTTTAAGCTTTTATCATATAGAATTTTTCTATAAAAATCAATTTCAGAGATCTCTTCTCTCAACGCAAGCCGTGCAAAGTCAGATCGGTGTGAGAAGAGCCAACCCAGCTCCAGCTGGACCAAATTTCGTGCGACAACACTCAGCTCATGGATTTGGTCAAAATGGTGGCCAATCTGGAGACAAATCTGCGGCTGGAAGAGCAATCGTCGGAAATCCGCCGGCAATCCCCACTGAAATCTCTCCGCCAAAGCCAACAGGACTCTTCGGTGAAGACATCTTCGGCCGCTCGCTACCAAATCAAGATCAATTCCGGCAAATGAGCAATGTCACTCCATCAGAGTTCAATGTGAGTTAGCTATCTTTGAAAATCGTTAAAAAAAACCGATTTATCTAAACCTTTCTTCTAGAGCCTCAAGCAGAACGGGAATCGTACAAACTTTGGTGCCATGAATTCAAACAGGCACAGTCTGATTGAACCAAGGTTAGTTTAAAATCATTTTAAAGTATCCTGTAGAGAATACTGGAAAATATATACTGGAACAATGTTAATCATTATTTTTAGCATCTTCAGCGCTTTTGGTGACTTCTCGAATAGTGGTGGACGGTTATCTGTGCCGCCAGACAGCTCCCGTCAGACATCAGATACTCCCTTCAAAATTGTGAGCTAAAACAATAGGCAATATAATAATACAAATTGTATTCAGGCAAGAACATCGACGGAGAATATGTACGAGTCTGATGAGATGTTCAAGAGGTGCACGATGGATGTATTCAAGAGTATCTGGAGTGATGCGCCGGAAGAGGCAAACAACAAGAGATCGGGTGAGTGAATTGAAGCAATGGAGGTGACTGATTTGAGTGACGCTGAAAAGTATAGTGCTTTGATAACCAAAATATCAGCTCAGTAACAGCTCAGTAACAGCTCAGTAACAGCTCAGTGACAGCTCAGTAAAAGCTCAGCTAAGGAATCTTTAGAAAATCTAGTTCTACGGCTTTAATTGTTTGTTTATAACATTTTATTCTAACTTATTAATTAATTTATGCTTTTTAATAATTTTGTATGGTTATATCTAGTATAATTGGTGAATTGGGTAATTGAATATTATCTTTAATATTAGGTGCTCTTGCTATAAGTTTTCCTCGTAATAATCGCTACATAAATGAAATACAGTCGACTCTCTCTATAACGGAATGGAAAGGACCAGAAAATTTTTCCGTTATATAGAACTTTCCGTTATATAGGTCTTGCCGTTATATAGAGCTTTCCGTTATATATGTCGTAGCCGTTATATAGAGCTTAGCGTCGGCCGGGACCAAAATTCCATTCCGTTATATAGGGTTTTCCGCTATATAGAGTTCCGTTATAGAGAGAGTCGACTGTACAACAATATTGAAATAATACTCTGGTTATTGCTTTATTTGTATTTAAGTGAAATTTGGATTTGAAAAATCCATTCAGTTTCAGACGTCCTTTTCGGAAACGGACGTCCAAAACTGAACCAAAATTCTCGTTGCGTTTTGGACATCCTGTTCGAAACAGGAAGTAACAGATACAAAATGAATTGGTCTTGTAGCGTTAACTAGCTAATAACTAATCTAATAACTATTCTAAATAGCTGTTAGATATGTAAACTGGTAGAGATTAAAGCTTTATTAAACGTCTCGAGCTTAACGTCTTGAGTTAGAGCTAGTTATAAGATAAAGTTTCCCTGTTAGAAACAATATCTATAACGTATCTTTCAGAGGCACCATCCGCTTCAAACGACCACACGAATGCGTCGACGAGTCTAACCGGAATGGAATTCCTTCGTCACGCGGCTCTTTCCAATCGCCCTGTTGCAGCCGATGCTCCTTCTTCATCAAATGGCCCTTCAACAGCTTTCCGTTTCAAATCCGATGTCCATTACGGAGCAAATTACACGTCCAAGTTCGGCTATCGTCATTTCTAAACGAAAAACGATAGACCTTTCTTGTATATTTGTGTACCTAGCACCTTAGCAATTCCTTTTCCACCACCCTGTGTACAAAGTTTTCTCTCTCTCTCTCTACTTCATCCTACGGAGTCAGCATTTGATATGCATAATTGATTTGTTAACAAAAATACACAGGCCCTTTTTGATTTCAGAGACAAAATATTTAAGGCTTTAACCGATTAACCTATTTTTAGGCTAAGAATGGTACAAATTCTAGGATTTTCGCGAGTCTCTGTGATCAATACCAAATTGTTTCGTTGCTTTTTTTGCGGTTGTTGCGGTCTTTTTGTACATACGACCCTGGAAATTCTCGAAACTCTTGTCCCCAAAAAACTTTCTTGTTATCACTGAATATCTTTTTGCTTTATTCAGATTTCCCGGAAACCATTTGACGGGAATTGAGAGCAATTTTCTTGCGGTGTGCTTTCACAATTAAATATCTTTTCTATACACTATCATCCCGCGAATTTATTGTTTTTTTTCTTGTTATGAGTATTTTTTACAAACAAAAAACCCTTTATGAAGGTGGTTAAATAAAAATTGTTTTTGCGAGAAAATGCAATGAAATAAACATTAACAAAATCGATTACAAACAAGCAAATGCAGGCAACAGAGTGCTATGCCAAATAACAGCAGCCAAATAACTAAACCCTGTGATTCAATTGGATTCAAAGCAAACTGGGTACAAGAGACAAAGATGAATACATATTTTGCGTAGCAAAGTGAAGCAAATGACATAAATGGAAGTACCCTAAAATTCCATAGATAAGAGCGGTTTTCGCTAAAAAATACTTTTTTTCTCAAATTTTGTTATGGATATTAATTTTTTTCCTTATTTTTACTTTTTTTTGTTTTTTAACCTTACGTTTTATATTTTTTATTGTAGAAATCATGCAGGGCTTTTATTAGAGGCTTTTATTAGGGGTGACTTATTTTTCCCTCCCCCTCAAGGAGGGTAGGGGCTTCAATCATGCAGAAAATCGCAAGTCGTATACGGCGGCTTTCAAGCTTGATGCGGTGAAGCACCGGGATGCGCATGGAACATTAGCGATAGATATTCATTTTAATGTGACTGAAGGAATGATTAGAAAATGGGTTGCGGATAGGTATATCTTCGAGGAGATGCCAGCAACGAAAAGAGCCCGGCGTTACAAAAGGCAAAAGAAATTGGGGGCTTTTATTAGAGGCTTTTATTAGGGGTGGCTTATTTTTCCCTCCCCCTCAAGGAGGGTAGGGGCTTCAAGTACAGTATTTACGGGAACTAGCTAGGTTTACGGGACTTTTAGTGTACAACATGATTGTGAGCTGATTGTGAGCTTGCCGTGGCACAGACCACTCGAAGCCAGAAATACCTTAATTCCCAACCTGTAAATAGTGAAGAAATCAAATCCAAGCCTAATATAGCTCTCGGTCTGTCTACAAACAAAAAAAAATGATTTCCCGGACGATTGTCCGGAAAATCATGTCTGTCTTGTCTTGTCGGAAAATCAATCTTGTCGGTTATACATCCACAAAGACTCATCTCGGTGAAGCGTCCCCATCCGAGTCTTCTCGGTTATCGATTTTCGTTCGACTGATCGACTGCCCACGTCAGACGACTGAGCACTTCAGACTTCAGACTTCAGACTCTACTTCACCGAATATAATCACCCCTCACAAGTTGTCAGCTTCTTGCTTAACCAACTTTCTGTGGATTCTGTGGAGTCTCTGTAAATGTATAACCGACAAGTACCAGGAGAAGTGTCTAGGAGAGTTCCAATTGGCAAAATGGATCGAGTGAATCGATTCGTCAACCCTAAAAACTCCCGGGTACAAATTTACAGCCCAATATTTTTATCATTATTTTGCCTGTCAACGATGAATCGACAAGTTTGTGTTGTCGCTTTTTCTTGCGTGAATTTGCGTCTCTGAGGAACCGATCGAATATCTTCTTGATCTTCAAATTTTAAAGCAAAAAAAGGTGATAAGCTTAACTTTTTCAAATTTAAACTTCTGTCTTTGCTTCTGCTCTTGTCCTTTTCATTTTCTGATATCGAAATATGGGTGAGAGAAGGAGAAGTACCCTTACTTTTCGGTTATACATCCACAAAGACTCATCTCGGTGAAGCATCCCCATCCGAGTCTTCTCGGTTATCGATTTTCGTTCGACTGATCTACTGATCACTTCAGACAGGCACTCGACTTCACTGAACATAATCACCCCTCACAAGTTGTCAGCTTCTTGCTCAGCTTCTTGCTTAACCGAGTTGAGTCTCTGTGGATGTATAACCGACAAGTACCATCTGTTTTTGCAGTTTTGTAGGTTTTGTTTTGTTTTGCAAATGTAAATACTTGTGCTTGGGTCCAAAATTATAAACACACACTTTCTGGTGCGCTAAATTTCTTAAACCAACCATTTGCGCAAAGCAAAAACCAGAGCAAAAGATATTTTGAAGCTACCATTGATAACTTTGTGTTAACTAAAGTAGATCGATATCTATCAAGACACCAAGATAAATGAATCTCTTAACAGACTCCGATTGACACTTGACCCTTACTTTCTCCCGCCTTTTTTCCTTTTCTTCTCTATTTCTCAGCCAGGTCTGCCTAACCATTCTCTGCAATCGATTTTCAGACCACGAAGAGACGCTTCTCAATGCTCGCGCTACCTTTTTGGGTATTGCATGAAATAAACTTTGAAATCATGATCCCATAAAATGCTGGACAAGTGTTCAGCATTGTTCAGCAATGTTCAGCAATGTTTTCTATTAATTTTTGATTTCCTTATCCTTTTTTGTTCTTTTCTATGCTTACAACATGAAATTTAACATGAAGAAATACTTTGCGTCATTTTTCGAAACTGATTTTTTCAATTTTCTCCGAGATTCTCTCCAAAACTAGTTTGTAAGAAAACTCCAAAACTGCTGAGAAGAAATTCCGACAAACATTTCTATTTTGAACTAACTCTCGTTTTGCCTTTTGTCGGCGTCAACTGGAGCAACGCGTAGTCGTCAGAGGCATCGTTACTTATTTTCAATTGTTTCTGTTGTTCTTCTCCCTTTGTGATATTGATTTCTATTTTTTTAGATAAATTTGTTAGATAGCTAACAGTCATCTATGAAATAGTAATCCTATATCATTATAGCAGTCAAAAATAAAACCATTAGCATTAGAGTGAGCGCCTCTTAGTTAAATTTGCATAATTTGGTTGAAAAATAATCTATATTAGGTACATGCATAAGAAGTCCAACGTAAATGCACGAAAAAAGGGCACTTTTTGAAAACCCCACTTTCACAAGAGTTCGGTTTTGACTATATAGTGGAAAATGAGCGCCCTAAAATCATTATCCTAAAAATATCATTCAAAATAATTAAGAGTTGGGATCATTTCATGGGAAAACTTTGTTTTTACAATAATTTACAAGAAATTCTGATAAACGTTTCTATTTTGAACTAGCTCTCGTTTTGTCTTTTGTCCGCGTCAACTGGAGCAACGCGTAGTCGTCAGACGCTTGCTTATTGTTGCTCTTTGTTTATTTTCAATTGTTTCTGTTGTTCTTCTCCCTTTGTGATATTGATCTCTATTTTGTTAGATAAATTTGTTAGATAGCTAACAGTCATCTATGAAATAGTAATCCTATATCATTATAGCCGTCAAAAATAAAACCATTAGCATTAGAGTGAGCGCCTCTTAGTTAAATTAGCATAATTTAGTTGAAAAATAATCTACTATATATAAAAGAGCTGTATCTGTCTATCTGTCTATCTGTCTACTACTCCTCCGCACCCAGTAAACCGTTTTAAATCACTTATAGTTAGTTTGACTTATCACAGCCAATTTTGTTCTTCATCACTTGATTATCGGTGACGAAAAATGGGTGCTCTATGTCAATTATCGAAGGCAAAATATGAAATTGTTTGGAGAAAATCTTAATGAAACAAATTTCTGATCATCTCTTCTTTCAATTGCTTTCACTTTCCAGATTTTAACGCTTTCACTTATCACTTTCCGGTTTTTAACAATTCATTGCCAATTTTCTACTCTTTGAAGTTTTCAAAAGTTTATTTTCAACGTTTATCAATGCTTTCTTTTACAGATGATGATCGAACTATATCAATTTTCTATCTAAAGACCATTCAGCTCAATATTCTTGCAATTTTGCCATAATTTCAATCAAAAATGACCACATATTATGGTCAAACAATCAAATGATGCTAAATAAGTTCAATTTTAAATGAAAGCTTTAAGCCTGAAGAAGAAAATATCATCAGTAATCAACAATGCAGTAATCAAGATGAGATTTTCGAAGATTGGCAATTGAAAATCGGATCTCATTGCCGTTTTCTTCCATTTTGAATTACAAATCAACATCAATATTCTTGAAACTTTTGCCATATTAAATAGACTCATATAATGGTCAAATAATCAAATGTTTGATATACAAAGGAAAAAGGAAAAAGGAAAAGGAAAAGGAAAAGGAAAGGAAAAGGAAAAGGAAAGGAAAAGGAAAGGAAAGAAAAAGTAAAGATTGAAATGAAAAACCTGTACAACGCTAACAATCAAAGCTCAAAAAGCTCTGAAATCTCTGCTTTAACTTCAGTACTTCTCTAGTACTTCAGTACTTCTAACCAGGATCGGCTAGTTGCCAATTGCGCACCACAAAATTTTTTTACTCAACTGAAATGATAAAATTGCTCATTGAGTCAACAAATCATCATAGAAAATGATTTTAAATCAAAGATGCTTTCAGAAAGAAGAAGAAGAAAGAAGAAGAAGAAAGAAAGAAGAAGAAAGAAAGTTGCCATTCGCGCAAAAAGAAGTTGAAAAGTTATGCAAATTTAAACTTGAAAAAGCTCTCTTTAAAGAGAAAGCAACGAATTTATTCATAATTGTAAAAGCACTCAACATAATTTTGAGTTAAAAGTTTGAAAATGACATAAAAGAAATCAAATCTCAAATGAAATCAAAACAAATTTAGCGATCGAGGCAGAACTACTTTTCACTACTAGGCATTGTTCAGGTTCGGCTAGTTGCCAATTGCGCATCACAAAGTTTTTTGACCCAACTGAATTGATAAAATTGCTCATATGAGTCAACAAATCATCATAGAAAATGATTTTAAATCAAAGATGCTTCCAGAAAGAAGAAGAGAAGAAAGAAGAAGAAGAGAAGAAAGAAGAAGAAGAAGAAAGAAGAAGAAAGAAAGTTGCCATTCGCGCAAGAAGAAGTTGAAAATTTATGCAAATTTAAACTTGAAAAAGCTCTCTTTAAGAGAAAGCAACGAATTTATTCATAATTGAACAGGCCATGAAAATCAGCAACAAAAGGTCGAACAATTTAAAAATCTGAAAATCGAAGTTGATTTTGCTAACCCCTCGAATATTATCACGAACGCGATTGACCCGTACTTTGAAGGCGTTGTAAAAATGATGATGAAAAAAAGCTTAAAACGACAACTGCATTGTATGATCGAGCTTCTGATATTATTGCGAATGACAAACATTTCATTCGGATGAGCATTGATTATGGATCGGATGGCAATGATCGTTACATTGATGGAACGTCATCACTCGCGTCTTTTTTAATTGATATGAATTATCGCCCAGTGGCCGGATATTATCTGCTGATGCACATCAGAAAGAAGAAGAAGAAGAAAGAAGAAGAAGAAGAAAGAAGAAGAAAGAAAGTTGCCATTCGCGCAAAAGAAGTTGAAAAGTTATGCAAATTTAAACTTGAAAAAGTTCTCTTTAAGAAAAAGCAACGAATTTATTCATAATTGTAAAAGCACTCAACATAATTTTGAGTTAAAAGTTTGAAAATGACATAAAAGAAATCAAATCTCAAATCAAATCTCGAATCAAATCAAATCAAATTTATCGATCGAGGCAGAACTACTTTTCACTACTCGGAATTCTCTTTGTATGCCAACCCTGAAAACTGGGCTTTCTGGCCGATTCAGTACGTAAAAACGGAAAAACACGAAGTGGAACGAAGAAATCTGGCGACAACACGAAGTGGAATGACGATTAAAAACCATTTTTCTTCAAGCTTTGAGCAAATATAAAAATTTCTCACATCGGAATCGACTACAACAAATTCTTCTCGAGAAAATTTAGCGATCGAGGCAGAACCGAAAAGACTTTTCACTACTAGGAATTGTTCAGGTTCAGCTAGTTGCCAATTGCGCACCACAAAATTTTTTTACCCAACTAAATTGATAAAATTGCTCATATGAGTCAACAAATCATCATAGAAAATGATTTTAAATCAAAGATGCTTCCAGAAAGACGAAAGAAAGAAGAAAGAAGAAGAAAGAAGAAAGAAGAGGAAAGAAAGTTACCATTCGCGCAAGAAGAAGTTGAAATTTATGCAAATTTAAACTTGAAAAAGCTCTCTTTAAGAAAAAGCAACGACTTTATTCATAATTTGTAAAAGCACTCAACATAATTTTGAGTTAAAAGTTTGAAAAGGACATAAAAGAAATCAAATCAAATTTAGCGATCGAGGCAGAACTACTTTTCACTACTAGGAATTGTTCAGGTTCGGCTAGTTGCCAATTGCGCATCACAAAGTTTTTTTACACAACTGAATTGATAAAATTGCTCATAGGAGTCAACAAATCATCATAGAAAATGATTTTAAATCAAAGATGCTTTCAGAAAGAAGAAGAAGAAAGAAAGAAAGAAGAAAGAAAGAAGAAAGAAGAAGAAGAAGAAGAAAGAAAGAAGAAGAAGAAGAAGAAGAAGAAAGAAAGAAGAAGAAGAAAGAAAGAAGAAAAAAGAAGAAATGAAATGATTTTAAAATGATTTTAAATCAAAGATGCTTTCAAAAAGCAAAAGTGAATGAAAATTGAAGAAAATTGAAGAAATTAGATGCTTTAGAAAGCGATAAAAACAAGCCATGAAAACTTTGACTTCAACTTTTGACTTCTTGACTGGGCAACAGGCTTTGATCTCGAAAAATTCCTCTCAAACACGCTGATTTCGCCGACTGTGGAATCCTGGAAGCGATTCGTCAATTTCTCTCGTTGTGTTGACACAGCGAGTGTTTTATTACCCAAGTCTCCCCCAAAAAAAGAGAAACAAAGAGAAAAAAATATTATCATGAAATCTGAAAGGTTCAAAAAGAAACTAAATTGATAAAATTGCTCATATGAGTCAATAAATCATCATAGAAAATGATTTTAAATAAAAGATGCTTTCAAAAAGCAAAAGTGAATGAGAATTGAAGAAAATTGAAGAAAATTGAAGAAATTAGATGATTTTTCAAGGAATTTCTCAACTTTTGGGTTTAAAATATCGAAAAATGGATTGAGAATCGATGAGAGAAAGACAAAAGGAATTCGAAAATGACTTATTCCGATTCCGAAAAATGTTAAAGAAGTTAAAGGTTTTTTGGGAGTGGCTGGATATTACTGAAAGTTTATCAAGAACTTTGCCCCAGTAAAGCTGATGAAAACCGAAATGATGAAAAAGGATGAACCGAACTGATAAAAAGGATGCTAAATTTGAATAGGCAGATGAATCGTTGGATAAATTGAAAGAAATGAACCAGAAAGCGTTCCACAAGTTGAAAAAAATGCTCAAGAATATTATAGAATGGTCAACACCAATTCTAGCACCTTCGCAAGTCGGAAAGCCATATATCTTGGAAGCCGATGCCAGCGGTGTTGCTGTTGTACAAGTACTTTCTTATACAAGTACAAGAAAGTGATGAAAAACGTTCGGATACTTCAGCAAAAAACCTATCCAACGACGAGACGAATTTTTTTTCAGCAAAAAGTTAAAAAAGTACGCAGAAAAGTACTTAGCAACCGAGCTTGCGGTTCTGCAAAAAAGTTAATGATAGAGCAGACGTTTTGTCTGTGCGAGAGCCGTTTCACTACTAGGAATTGTTCAGGTTCGGCTAGTTGCCAATTGCGCGCCACAAAATTTTTTTACACAACTGAATTGATAAAATTGCTCATATGAGTCAACAAATCATCATAGAAAATGATTTTAAATCAAAGATGCTTTCAGAAAGAAGAAGAAGAAGAAAGAAGAAAGAAGAAAGAAGAAGAAAGAAGAAGAAGAAAGAAGAAGAAGAAGAAGAAAGAAAGAAGAAATGAAATGATTTTAAATCAAAGATGCTTTCAAAAAGCAAAAGTGAATGCAAATTGAAGAAAATTGAAGAAATCAGATGCTTTAGAAAGCGATAGAATTAAGCCATGAAAACTTTGACTTCAACTTTTGGTTTCTTGCCTGGGCAGCAGGCTTTGATCTCGGAAAATTCCTCTCAAACATGCTGATTTCGCCGGCTGTGAAATCCTGGAAGCGTATCAGCGCCCATTCCAACGGTGGACTCAGACGTGATCTTCAACCCAGAGTCAAAAAGTCAACCTCAAAGTACTGAAGAAGCAGTACTCGGTACAAGCACCACGGTCGACGTTTCTTGCCAGACATCACCAAGACGAAAAAGAAAACCTCGCAATCGAGGAGCGAAACGACCGGCATCACAGGCAATTGCTGCGGCCGCCAGAACCATTCACTTCGATTCCAGCCGGCTCACCATCACCTTCAACAATCGACAGTAAAAGACGTGATGAAAGGGAAAGTGACCAATATGGTGATAAAAAAGAGACGGAGCCCACTTTGTATTCTTTTCCTTTGGCTTTGAAACACTGAACCAACGATCGATTCTATTTATTGTATTTTGTCGCTAGATTAGTGATTATGCTAGATTCGAAATAAAATATCTAAATCATTGTCCCATCGGTTCCTCTCTCACGCACTGCACAATAATCATCTATCAATCGCATCTGGCTTTCCTCAAAAGTTGAGCTTTCTCATAGTTTTCATTGTTTACTCATGCATAAATTTGATAAATTTCATTTTCTTCTCATCATCCCGATGAAGCTATTTAAAAATTCAAAATCATTGCGTTTTCAAAAGCTATTTATTTCCTTTTGTAGGATTTGTGGTTTCGTTAAGTAGAACTGCTCTTTTCCTTTCACTTTATACCTTTGTTGTGCCCAATTTTCAGCAATTGCTGGGCTGGACTATCTTATGCTTTCAAATTTCCAATGTGATAAATATAATAAATGAAATATTTATTGACAAAGCTTTTACTGGATGAATAAATTCTGTGAACAGATTCACTAAGTCAAAAAGCAAGCCATATCCACGAAATAGTTCAGTTATTAGGTTGAGATTTGCTGAGACAATCACCACTCGAGACACAATATCTGAAAAAAAATAATTTCAAGGTAAAAAGTAGTTAACACTTGTCCAATCAATATTTAAACAGTTTACAATATTATTGGGCTGTCCAGAATTGAACAATAAACACTTTTTATTTAGAGCAAACCATAGTTTAATTGGTGCATTTGTTGGTTTAAACGAAAGTACGAAAAGAAACGAAAAAACTTTCTAGACAGCCTAATAGAAAAAATACCTTTTGTTCCTTTAAGTTTTAAGCAAAAGGATAAGCTGACAGTGAGAGAGATTTTAGGGAATCTTTTCAACTCTCAACGATCGAATTCCTTCCTTAAGGCCATTGTGAGATTTGCGGTTTGACGTGTGGCCAAGTGAGTGCTTTCCTTGCCTCGTTTGACACCAATAGCATGAACCAGATTGGCGCTGAAATTTGCGAGTTATTGAAGTGAAGAAAAAGCTATTAGATTGATGAATTCATTCATTCATTCATTCATTCATTGGATTGATTGATTGATTGATTGGATTGATTGGATTGATTGGATTGATTGGATTGATTGGATTGATTGGATTGATTGGATTGATTGGATTGATTGGATTAATTGATTGATTGAATTTACTGATTGATTGATTGGATTGATTGGATTGATTGATTGGATTTACTGATAGATTGATTGGATTGATTGATTGGATTGATTGATTGATTGATTGATTGATTGGATTGATTGGATTGATTGATTGATTGGATTGATTGGATTGATTGGATTGATTGGATTGATTGATTGATTGGATTGATTGATTGATTGGATTCATTGATTCATTGATTGATTGGATTCATTGATTCATTGATTCATTGATTCATTCATTCATTCATTTATTCAGTCATTCAGTCATTCAGTCATTCATTCATTCATTCATTCACTCATTCTCTCATTCAATTCGTTCTTTTGTTTTGAAATGACGAATTGGCCAATTGATTTACTGCTTACTTTAAAAAAATCCCAACAATTTTGTGTCAAAAAGCGTTGAAATCTTTTGAAAAGATTTCAGTTTCGGGTTTTTTGGCGACTCCTTAATGATCTGATTTGGGCACTTTCGTCCAAATAAATCTATTTTGGTGTCAAAAGAGAAAAGATTCAGCATAAAAAGTTAAACATGTAGCCGAATTTTCAGCGCAATCTGTTTAGCCGTTTTTTCTAGAATTTTGAATCGGATTTTTAATTTTTTTTGCCAAAAACGCGTTTTTGTGCTCAAATTCACTTGGAAACGGACCCAGATTGGTTTAAAAAAGAAAGAAAATCAAAGAATAAACATTTTCTATTTGAGGTAAACCATATAAATCAATTGATCAACCATAGATCAATCAATTGATCAACCATAGATCAATCAATTCATCAACTAAAGATCAATCAATTCATCAACCATAGATCAATCAATTCATCAACTAAAGATCAATCAATTCATCAACTAAAGATCAATCAATTGATCAACCATAGATCAATCAATTGGTCATTTCTAAACGTAAAGCATGAAAAAAAAGTGTTAACACTCACGAACTTCATGCAAAACGAAAAAAAAATCAAACCTAACAGTGACAAATCTGAGAGAATCGGCATCGCTTCCATAATGTAAAAGACGATTTCGAAAGGGATGGCGATGATGTTTTGAACGAATAGCTAAAGTGAAAAAGATCGTAGAGAAAACTAGATTAACTTTATTTAACTAGTTGCTTGGTGTTGCGTTAACCAAGCTATTAACTAATTGAATTACTCTATAATCGAATAAATGAGTCGATACGGTGGTTGGGGCACCCTTTAAACCCCTACAGAGTTCGGATAAGAAAGTTTACAAGTTTCACCAGATTCGGAAGTCTTCTTGTTCTTGAAACTGAATATGCTAAAATCTGATCTGAAAGCCACTCACCTGAGCAATAATTTGAGCAATTTCAAAGCAGAAAGTGATCAGGGAAAAGCATTGAAAGTGAAGATCGAGACGATTCGTTTTCGGCTCCCGTCGATAATGGAGAAAAAGGCGCCACGATGTGTAAACATTTGCAACGAAAGCAATAAGAGCACAAAATCCCATATAAAATAACATGAGCATTTTGTCGCTGTTTGACAAATCAGTGGCAATATAGAAAAATGAGTGATCATTAATGAATTGAGCCCCATTGAAGGCCAATTTGAAAGAAATATAGATTTGGGGAATGACAAGGAAAATGAGGGTGAGCACGAGAGGCGTCTGGCGACCGGACCAGATCTGCAATTGGGAACTTGGAAACTCCTTTCATCAACAAAATCCTCATGTGATTGTGTAATCCAAGAATGGAATCAAAGAATGTGATCAAATAACAAAAGATTTGTAAACTTTTAGCTATCAACTACTTTAGAAAAATAAAGAGGCAATCTTTGAAATGTTCCTAGGAACTGTCTTCAGGGCCTTTTGAAATGTTTCAAATGTTTCAAATGTTATGAAACTCGATTTCAGTACAAGTGCTTGCTTCTTTCTTCTCGGAAAGCCGAGTCTTTTCATTATGAAAAGCTATCATATGCAAAACCCAACGTCAATTCGATTCTCTTGGAAAATGCAAGACCAGGAAATTTCTAAGCTAGAGCTATTGGAACCATATTGGAACCATATTGGAACCATATTGGAACCGTATCTGAACCATATTGGAACCATATTGGAACCATATTGGAACCGTATCTGAACCATATTGGAACCATATTGGAACCATATTGGAACCATATTGGAACCGTATCTGAACCATATTGGAACCATATTGGAACCATATTGGAACCATATTGGAACCGTATCTGAACCATATTGGAACCATATTGGAACCATATTGGAACCATATTGGAACCATATTGGAACCGTATCTGAACCATATTGGAACCATATTGGAACCGTATCTGAACCATATTGGAACCATATTGGAACCATATTGGAACCGTATCTGAACCATATTGGAACCATATTGGAACCATATTGGAACCGTATCTGAACCATATTGGAACCATATTGGAACCGTATCTGAACCATATTGGAACCATATTGGAACCATATTGGAACCGTATCTGAACCATATTGGAACCATATTGGAACCATATTGGAACCATATTGGAACCGTATCTGAACCATATTGGAACCATATTGGAACCATATTGGAACCATATTGGAACCGTATCTGAACCATATTGGAACCATATTGGAACCATATTGGAACCATATTGGAACCATATTGGAACCGTATCTGAACCATATTGGAACCATATTGGAACCGTATCTGAACCATATTGGAACCATATTGGAACCATATTGGAACCGTATCTGAACCATATTGGAACCATATTGGAACCATATTGGAACCGTATCTGAACCATATTGGAACCATATTGGAACCGTATCTGAACCATATTGGAACCATATTGGAACCATATTGGAACCATATTGGAACCGTATCTGAACCATATTGGAACCATATTGGAACCATATTGGAACCATATTGGAACCGTATCTGAACCATATTGGAACCATATTGGAACCATATTGGAACCATATTGGAACCATATTGGAACCGTATCTGAACCATATTGGAACCATATTGGAACCGTATCTGAACCATATTGGAACCATATTGGAACCATATTGGAACCGTATCTGAACCATATTGGAACCATATTGGAACCATATTGGAACCGTATCTGAACCATATTGGAACCATATTGGAACCGTATCTGAACCATATTGGAACCATATTGGAACCATATTGGAACCGTATCTGAACCATATTGGAACCATATTGGAACCATATTGGAACCGTATCTGAACCATATTGGAACCATATTGGAACCATATTGGAACCGTATCTGAACCATATTGGAACCATATTGGAACCGTATCTGAACCATATTGGAACCATATTGGAACCATATTGGAACCGTATCTGAACCATATTGGAACCATATTGGAACCATATTGGAACCATATTGGAACCGTATCTGAACCATATTGGAACCATATTGGAACCATATTGGAACCGTATCTGAACCATATTGGAACCATATTGGAACCATATTGGAACCGTATCTGAACCATATTGGAACCATATTGGAACCATATTGGAACCGTATCTGAACCATATTGGAACCATATTGGAACCGTATCTGAACCATATTGGAACCATATTGGAACCATATTGGAACCGTATCTGAACCATATTGGAACCATATTGGAACCATATTGGAACCATATTGGAACCGTATCTGAACCATATTGGAACCATATTGGAACCATATTGGAACCATATTGGAACCGTATCTGAACCATATTGGAACCATATTGGAACCGTATTGGAACCATATTGGAACCGTATCTGAACCATATTGGAACCATATTGGAACCGTATCTGAACCATATTGGAACCATATTGGAACCGTATCTGAACCATATTGGAACGACTCGCTCACTTTCTCAAAGGCACTCGGTGAAATGGCGGCACTCGCTCGATTCAGCGCAATCAGCATTGTGCCCAAATAGTGTGCCGCTTGGAAATAGGCGGTGAAATAATAGAGAAGAGTTGGGATGAGACCCGTTGAGATGTGGGAATAGAAAGTACAAATGCCCCAACCCGGCAGACGGAGGGTGAGCAGATAAAAGACGGAGCCGAGCAAGTCCTAAAGGAAATTTTTTAGGAAAACGTTGCTTAATGGCTTGTGAAACTTTGAGGAGCGAGAGTGCACCAGAAAAGATGCGTTTACATCTTGAAAAGTCCAATAAAATACCCACATTGATCGAGCGCCAAATATAAAGTCGGAAGAAGGCGTGTTTGAAGCCGTGGTTCGTGAAATGAAGAATCATCTTGAGCAAGATGTAAAAAGTCGCGATTTGAGCACAGATTGCCATGCTTGATGACCAGATCTCAAACGGGTCCACCTCAAGTGGATCAGAGCTCGCATTCATGCAATATTACCTAGATTTGAGATGGAAATTAGACATAGACACTGTAAACTACAAAAATGACGAACTATCAAACTAGAGGCGCTTCTAACTTTCTTCAAATCTGTCGGATTGACATGATCTATAGCTCAAAAGATAGAGAATTTCAAGAGCTTTCGGATGAACCAAAGTAAACTCAAAATATCAGCGCTAAAGAAAGTTAAAGTGATTTGTAGTCCTGACTCGACACGGACTGTACTTGCGCGTAATCGAAGCAAGGTTTTTGATATTTTTTGCTGATATTTACCTGATATTTTTACGTGTGCTTTGGTCCATTCGAAAGCTCTTGAAATTCTCTATTTTTTGAGCCATAGATCATGTAAATCCGGCAAATTTGAAGCAAGTTAAAAGCATTTATAGTTTACGTTTGTAGTGCCCATGTCTAATGGAAGTTGAAATGTTCGAATCTTGAGAAGTAGTCAGTGAAACAAATGGAGAATTTACATATTCAATTTGCAAAAATCATAGTAACAAGGGAAGCCAACCGAAATGTGCAAGCTAGACTAAAAAAATATTCCCCCCCCCCCCCTTTAACTTTGTAAAATTGTATTTTTTTACCATTTAAAACGTCGCGCCCCATGCTTGATAGGTCAATCTTAGGGTCATTATCAAAATACATGGATAGTATCGTATCAGTCGAAGCTTCACTATTCTATTATGAATCAAAACAGATTAAAAACAAAAAATAAACAAAAAAAGCTATCGGTAAAGGGCCGTCTTGAGTTCGTTTTGTTTGTACAACTTCAGGAAAAAAAAACATTTCGCAGAAGCAAAAACATTTTCTGAATCAGCCTGAAATTCTGCACCCAGAGTGAGAGCACTCGGTTGAAAAAAAAGTGCAAAAACTGGATTACAAAAGCTACAAACTAGATTACAAAAGCTACAAACTGGATTACGAACAACCTCTAGACACTTCGTGAGGGTTTTCAGTGAAAGAATGAATCATTCTCAAAATCTTTCCTATTACGCAATATTCAGCGAATGAAATTCGAGTCAATGAATAAAGGGACCAATTTTAAAACAATCAGCCGCCGCACTTTCTTCGAGTTTTCACGAAAAACGATTTCCACTTATAAATTAAATTACTTTTGATGAAAAACAGGAAATTCTTTTGATGAAATTTCTCCAAAATCCATGTGATCCTTTTTTTGAAACTTTTAATTTGAAACTTTTAATTTAAAACTTTAATTTGAAACGTCAAACCCATTTTCCCTTGGGGATAATCAGGCGATTTTTCAGCAAAATCATGCAATCAGACGGGATAAAAGCATAAGAATTTCTTTTGTAAAAAAAGAAGTCCGTTATAAAGCTATTGGTAATCAGACCAAATGAACAGGCAATCGTCAATCGTCAAAATACAAAACGGGAAAGGAAACTGATGATAGATTCGGTAAAAAACCGAAGAACATTCACGATTCCATCATGGAATGAAGAAAAAATTAAAAGAATGGCAAAAGGGGGATTTTTGCGGGGTACGGTAGCGGATCCAGGCTTTAAAAAGCGCGCCATTTTCGCGCCAATTCATTAAAGCCATACGTCAATCGTCAAAAGATTACTGTCCAACGGATAAATGGCATTTTTTCTTTTTGAATTACCTGATAATAGTGTGCTTTTCTTGCATATTCGCTGTACGGTCCCAGAGGGATTTTCTTCGTCGAAAGTGGGCCGATAAAACTGAAATTTTTCTCTTCGAGACATTCACACCCCCGTCATCAATTTTTGGGATTGATTGAGTGTTTGATTTTTGCGGTACGATACGTCTAGACAGTTTACAGTCAATTTTCGACTTTTGTTTAATTCTAATTACTCGGGTCTTCTCTCATCAAGCCAAAATGCGTCCAACGGTTTCAGACGGGGATTCAAAGAGAGGCATTCCTGTTCCGATTCATCCTTTTCATTTCTTTTCCTTGTTGGAGATGATTTCTGAAAAGTTAAAGCTTCAAATCTTCTTCAAATTATCCACAACCAAAAAGAACATTGAATTTTAGAGCTACCGTAACCCATGTATTCGGCTGTGTTTCGGTGATAGATTTGGATAGAAGACATTTATCAGAAATTCACTGGGGTTTATGGGGTCCAATCGTTTAGAGAACAAGTTAGAAAAGAAAAATAAAGAAAATCATAAGGAGGCGGGATTTAAAGGAATCGGGGGGAATTATGCTGATATTTTGATAAGAGAAAGTCTCGAAAGAGAAGAGAAATTCTGGCTAAGCACAAAAGCATTGCGAAAGGAAAAGTTTTGAAGAAAATCGAAAAAAAGAAGGGCTGGACTATCTTATGCTTTCAAATTTCCAATGTGATAAATATAATAAATGAAATATTTATTGACAAAGCTTTTACTGGATGAATAAATTCTGTGAACAGATTCATTAAGTCAAAAAGCAAGCCATATCCACGAAATAGTTCAGTTATTGGGTTGAGATTAGCTGCTACAATCACCACTCGAGACACAATATCTGAAAAAAAATAATTTCAAAGTAAAAAGTAGTTAACACTTATCCAATCAATATTTATACAGTTTACAATATTATTGGGCTGTCCAGAATTGAACAATAAACACTTTTTATTTAGAGCAAACCATAGTTCAATTGGTGCATTTGTTGGTTTAAACGAAAGTACGAAAAGAAACGAAAAAACTTTCTGGACAGCCTAATAGAAAAAATACCTTTTGTTCTCCATTCAAATGTTGAATCTTTCCTTTAGAGACGGGTGACACGGCGATTTGGATCTAAATCATGGATGAAGCACGGATTATTTGGTCTGTAATTATGAAATGTCGCTATTTGTCATGGTTCTGTTTAAGACTCCCTAATTCACCGTTTGTGACTTACTGCTTGTTCTATCATAAAGCTCTATTAATTCTTGACAAAATTGCTTTTTGGAGTTTCTAAAAATCTCTTGTTTTTGGGATTTACGAGAGGTGAGAAGTAAAGTAGTCAAAAATGGCAAATTCAAACTTTTGAATGTAAAATCAGCTTTAAAACGGCTAAGTTGTCTACGATTTGGACACTTTCGTCCACAGAAATCCATTTTGGGGTCAATACAAAAAAGAGCATAAAAAGTTAGCCAAATAGCCAATATAGCCAAATTTTCCGATCAATCTGTCCAGTCTATTTTCTTGCATGCCAATTTTACAAATTTTCCGAAAAATGAGACTTTTTCCTTAAGATTACTTCAAAACAGGCTCAAATATGCTTAAAAATGACAATAGGTAAACGATTAACATTTTTAATAAAGCAAACCGTAAGTCAATCGATGAATTAGGGAGTTTTAAACAGAACCATAACAAATAGCGACATTTTATACTTACAGACTCAATAGATGTGTACCAAGAACAATATTCTGGCTGGATTTTTTGGGGCTACCTTTGTCGCCATCGCGCAGTCGGCCCACGGAGAGCCGAGAACTCGCGCGTACAGACGTACAGACGGACAGACGGACAGACACTTCTCTTTTATATATAGTAAATAATCTACAGATACTACAGATGGTATTACAATTTGGTAAGTGATTTAGTTTCTCGTAAAATAGCGTCTTTTCCGAGTCAAACTGTCCGTTTATAAAAAATATAAGAACTTTCGGGACACCCTGTATCTAGTAGATTCTGGATATTGTGCCGGAGCAAAGCTTTGGAACAGTAATCCAGAGTTAGAGTTAAAAATTAATTCAGTTACCGCTAGAGTTCTTGTCGATATCCTTGTGCACCCATCATCATACCATATCCCGATTCCATTCAAGTAGATCCTCACGGCTTGATCATTACTGAAATCGGTTTAAAGTTTATCCAACAATTAAGTTTGTCAGAAAGTTTAGCACTTATTCCGTATAACCAAACTGAGATTGAGGTCATTAATTTAAAGCAACCTTTCATCGTGTCTCATTGGATCAGAATCGGGTGAGAATCTAAAAAGTCAATAATTATTGTGTTTCCTTAACTCTCACTTGGTCAGCTGAAACTCGCCCCCATTTTTCAACGTCCTCTCCCAACGGGTTCGATCAGGAAGAACCGAGATCACTTCGCCATTCTTTTTCAATACATCAAACTAAATGGGAAATATCATTCTAGAAATTGCCATCAAGATTAGACGATAGTTAATGTAAAATTTGGTTTATCCAGTGAAAACTTTCAATATAAAGCAGTCACCTGTTTACTTGCATGCAATCGTATTTTGAGGCCTTCAGCAAATTGCACTTCGGTGGCTTTCGCTTTGCCGTAGTGGTAAACCTAAATTTTTTAATTTAAGAAGCTTGTAGCCAGCTTTGTACAGTTTTGCTTAAAAGTCGTACAGTCGACTCTCGATATAACGATTTGCTTGAAATCGAGCTTATCGAACACATCTTTATATCGAAACAAATAAATCAAAGTTTTTCAACCAAATCGTTATATAAAGTTCTTATAACGTATTTCTCAACAAAAAGTAATAAATAGCAAGCGATTAAGAAACAAGCAAAGCTTATTGAAAAATATGTTAACAAGGTTTGCCTATTAGTTTTGTTTACTAAACTAATAGGCATCTGCTTATCTGATCATCAATAACCGTAAAAGCTTTAACAATTTTTGAGCCCGCCTTTTTTTCAAATTCGGAGCATTTGAACACAAGGGTATACTTCTTCGCGAAAAACTTGACATGATTTCGTCACTTTTTCGTCCTGTCTTCTGATGTTGATAAAGAATTAGAAAAAGTTAATGCCAATGAAAGTTTATGGTCGATTCGGCAAAGGGACTCTTATTTGCAAAAGTAGAATTACTTTGAACTATGTAGGGTAAAGATATTCAATGAAAGAAAGCAATATTTGTTGCACCAGCTGCGCTGGGCGTCCGCTACACCAATCGATAGAGAAAGACTTGAAGCCACCAATCATACCAAGAATACTTAAATTGGACAGTCCAACACCAAGATATTTGAGCTCAAAGTTAGGTTGCCAATGCCAAAGGGGCGAGGGGCGTATCAAATGTCCGATAACCATACCAAAAATATCGTTATATCAAGGGTCGACTCTATTTCCAAATTGATAATTTAAAAAGCTCACTTGAACTTCAACTCGTTTCCAGGCGATGTCTCCATCCGAAACGTGCTCGATCGTGCAGTCACATTTTGCTTCATTCTAAAGAGAGATTTATCTTTAAGTATAGTATCTTTCTGAAAGATAGCTAATAAGTAAAACTAATAAGTAACTCTACCAAATTCCCTGTATGATGTTCTTCGTTTTCTTTGAAGTCATCAGTCTTGCTTCGATGAGTTCTTGCTTCATTCTCAATGGGCTTCAAGGGGCTTTTGTCTTCCTGTTTCAATTCTGTTTCTATATTTTACAAGTATTACGTCTGTCTCAATTTGAATATAAATGACATCGTTTTCCCACCTCATCAATAATAAACGTCTCTTGGCTTGTTGAAATCGATGGATTCACATAAAGACCTTTCTAAACGGGATTTTGGGCAAGAAAAAACCTCAAGTTCACCTCGAGTTGTTTGATTCGATTGTTCATCCTTCCAATCTGCTTCTCTTTCTTCTCCATTTCTTTTCTTGTCTTCTCAAGCTCATTTTCCGCCTTCTTCAACTTGTTCCGTGTGTCCACGAGTTGAGAATAGTGCTTCATCGAGGTGATCTTTGCGTCTTCGAGCTAAAAATTGGCATAATGATAAGCTTAAGTAAATAGTCATTGAATAGGTAGTTAAAACATTTGTAAGATATGAGTACTATTGATGTGTGACATTGAGATTTGACTGGATTCGTTATCAGTGAACTGTTCACTCACCTGCTTCGAAAGTGTTCTTTCTTTTTCCGAAAAGCCTTTACGTTGATCCTTCACACGTTTTGTTAAATCAATCTTTTCTCGTTCATTCTTCAGCCTCTCAAAGTGTTCAATCTTTTGAATCTAAAAACAACTTCTAAACGCTGTACAATTCCTAAACAACAAACTCTCTTCTGCTCGTCCAACTCTTGTTTCTGCTCTTGCAATTCATTGAAAAGCTAAAGTTTTAATAAACTGCATACAATAGAAAAGCCTTACACGTTGATATTTCGTCCTCAGCTCTGACTCCGCCAAGTCAAAGTTCATTATCGCTTCTCGGAGCTGCTCAGTTAACTTCTTCTCAACCGTTGTCATGCTAAACACAGCCAGATTTTACACTTATCTCTTTTGTTTTCCTCTTACCTCTTCTTTGTGATAAGTTGCTTATCACCAGCCTTCAGTAAAGCACCCGGATTTGTGTGGAAATGCAGTGGTTCTATCTGAAACCATTTCTCTCAACATCTACAAATAAACAAGCATTGAAGGCGCCACCTTCAATCTTTGGATAGACGTTTCAATTGGTTGGTTTCCTTTCAGCTCATCAATGACTCTGACTACCTAAAAATTGAAGTATTAGGCTGTTCAGAAAGTCTTTTCGTTCCTTTTCGTACTTTCGCTTAAAACCAACAAATACACCAATTGAACTACGGTTTGTTTCATTAGAAAAGGCAATTATTTTTCTGCAAAATAACATTAAAACGGGTTTAAAATGTCTTTTGTCTGAATTTTTTTGGGAATGTGAAGTCGGGTATTCAAAAAGAGCCACGGCTCGATGATGTGGTTTAAACACTTTAGCTAACCTATCTTTTACCTAGTTTGGTATATAGCCAAATTTTCAGAAAATTGGTTGAGCTAATTTCTTAGTAGAGGTTTCTATAGATGTTTACGAAAAAAACGTTTTCACTCTCGAATTTGCTTGAAAGTAAACCAAAACTGACTTAAAAAGATAGGAAGTTGAACAAAAAACACTTTTTATTTGAAGGAAACGATAGCTTAATTGGTGAATTTTTTATTTTTCAACGGAAATACGAAAAGGAAGAAAAAGAGTTTCAGGACTAACACTAGGTAAAAAGATAGACTCATTTACCTTATCTTTGTTAGTTATAACCCCTTCATCTTGATACCGTGAACCATTTGGAACAATGGCTTGGAGGGGTCCTGAAAAGCAGTGATACAAAAACATCTATGTACAGGGTTGAGCAAAATTACCCGGATCACTTTTTGGAAAAGTAGTTGTTGCACGCTTAATTGATTTCAAAGTGTCAAGTGTTATATAGAGAATTGAAGCTCTTAATCTTGGCTACATTTATCTACTAAAAACTTTCCAATCGGATTTATGCAACTCATTTAACAAGCCCTTGAATGAGCCTGAGTCTGAGCCCTATCCGGCACGCTGCCATTTTTGACAATTTTCTACTTAAAAATCGTTCGAAAAAGTTTTTCTCAATATTTAATTTATGCAAAAATATCATTTAACACCATTAATAATATTAAAGATAACTTTCAACTGTTTTGGCTAAACAAAATCGAGCTGGTAACTAGCTTCTTTGAAGACGCAGGGAAAAAGGTGAAATTTAATCATTTTTCGATATTTAGTTCACATGAGTATCTCGTTATATTAGCTGCTATAAAGCTATAAAATTGTTGAAAATAATTTTTTAAACGAAATGCACACAAATTTTACTAGATAAAGTCCCTTTAGATAAAATTTTTATGTAGAAAATCGTCAAAAATGGCAGCGCGCCGGATAGGGGTTGACTAGCGCTCATTCAAGGACTTGTTAAATGAGTTGCATAAATCCGATTGGAAAGTTTTCAGTAGATAACTGTAGCCAAGATTAAGGGCTCCAATTCACTATACAACACTTGACATTTTGAAATAAATTAATCGCGCGACAACTAGTTTTCTAAAAAGTTGTTCGGGTAACTCACGGGTAACTTAAAAGTTAACTCACTTCTTATCGAGCTTATTGCTTCGATGCCTTCGATATTTAGATCTTCTGATTGCTCTCTGTAGCTCTTAGAATGTGATGGATAGAATGCTGGCGATAAATAATTCTCATCATAGCCTAAATTTCAAAAATTACTCAATGTTTGGCCAAATTACCAGATCTCGATGGGCCAATAGTTAGCGATCTCCTTTTTGGAACCAGTTTTGGGCCACATATTGGAGTTAAAAAGTTCTCAGGGTTCTAAATCATCGTGTCCATGTCTTTACAAATACAGTATTTGCAATACTTACATCAACTCGATCGACATTTGAAAGTGTCCACATTTCTTCCGTAGGCTGCATTTGATCATCTTTCTCTTCAATAACAAACAGCTTTGATTCTTTCGTGTTTAAAGGAGTAGAACATTGGTTAATTATCTAAATTTCAAGTTTTAAGTTATTTAAAACGAAACATACCACATCTTCATTTAATTTCGAAGCTTCTTCTTGTCCTTTTTCATTTGATGAATCCACAAATTTGCAATTGTTGGCATTTTTCAGCAATGGATAAGATATCTGAAAAAAACAACATAAAGAGATGATATAAAATTTTAAGAACAAGGTGCAAACTTTTTTCTTACTTTATATTTCAAATTGGTTCCTTGGCCTCGTTTGAGAAATGGGCGGGAAGCCATAGCACACAACGAGTACTAAATTCAATTTCGGTAAATCAAAAATCTGATTGCAATAATTTTTAGTATGCATTCCAGATAAGCTTAGACTAAAATAACTTTAAAATCGCTGCCTTCAAAAAGGAGCTGGACTCTCGACAAGGTTCTGCAGTCATAAATCAAGTTACGTACGCGTTTTAACCGAAATTTGCATAACAACCTGCTATTTATTTTCTTTTTACATATTTTAAATGAAAGTATAATCAATTTACAAAGTGTTTACTGGTTTAAACGCTTTTAAACGAGGTTTAAACGCGTATGCAACTTGATTTATGACTGCAGAACCTTATTTTAGTATATTTTAGTTTAAGCTTATCTGGAATGCACAATAAAACGTGTTGCAATCATATTTTTGATTTACCGAAAAAATTCCCTTTGTGGCGGACTCGTTGTGTAGCGGTAAAGCGATCCGTAGAAAATGACGATAGGACAAAACTTTGGCTTTGATATCAAATTTGTAAAGTGCTAGTAAGCTAAAATTATGTTTTTGAACCAGACAAATAATAATTATAAGTTTTAGAACCGGTTGAAGGTTGAAAGATAGGCCTCAAAGTACAATTTTCAAATCTTTATCTGCCGTAATGCAATTGGATCGTTTGCAAAAGGAATAGCTGTGGTTTTCTTTTCGAGAAATCACTATCAAGGCACTTGCGATTGTCAAGAAGCTTTTCAAAAGTTATAAAATATTATTAGTTAAATACAGTGGTCCACAAAAGTAATGCCCCATTGCCATCCAACAGTATGTTTTGTAAGGAAATCTTGCAAAATCGACATTTCAGAAAAAGAGTAGGGTATTTTTATCTACCTATAAGACTCGACTTTTCAAGAATATAAGATTTATCCGTATACATTACATACAAATTAAGGTACAAAACAAAAACAATAAGCGACTTGAAAATTAGCTTCACAAAAGTAATGCCCCATTTGCAAAGAATTAACACAATTTTTTAAAATCAATACTTGGTGGTCCTCCTTTTGCTTTTATTACTTCATTGAGTCGATTCGGCATGGAATCCACGAGATTCTTCAAAAGACTTTGGGGGATGGTGGCCCAGAGACGTTGAATGTGAACCCATAAGGCAGCTTTCGAATCGAATTTCTTTCCCTTGAGTCGTGACTTCACAAATGACCAGAGATGCTCGATGACATTGCTATCCGGTGAGTAGGGAGGCGGATTGATCAATTTGACTCGACTTGCCGCAAACCAGCCCGGAAGTCGTGCTCGTGTACCATTTTGAAGAGTCACCACCGTTCCCATCATGAGCCTTGACTTGTGTTTCGGTTCGTTGTCCTGGTAGAGCATCCATCCAGAAGGCATCGTCTGTGTGGCAAAAGGCAGCATTTGGGTCTCCATAATGTTCTTGTAAGCCACAGCATTCATCGTTGAGTTGACGTGAACTAATGGACCTACTGAAGTTCGTGACATCGCTCCTAAAGAAAAACAGTCAGGTGACAAAATACTAAAAAGGCTCTTACCCCAACACATTATGTTGCCACCATTGAATTTCACTATAGGCCGGATGTACTTGAGTGTGTATCGCTTTCCAGTCGGCCGCCGAATAAGATGGTTTCCGTCCGCGTGAAATAAATTGATTTTTGTCTCATCGGTAAATAGCACATTCGCCCAATCACCCCATTCATCAGAGGTTTACGAGCAGCCCTTCTTGCATATAATCCAGCTTGATTTAATCGTCGTCTGATCGTTTCCGGCGATACAACCTTGTTAAATTGATCCCTCATCATTTGGCTTCCATCGATTGATGTTTTGTTCGAATCGTTTTTCACCATTTGGATCACGGCTCGATCTTCTTTTATGGTTGTGATTGGTCGTTGGCCACTCTTGAGGCCTTGATGAAGGTTTTTGCCGGCTTTTGATTGAGAAAAAATGCGGCGCACTGTCCATATCGAGCAATTGAAGAGGTTGGCCACATCCTTCTCCCGCATCCCATTTTCCCGGGCCTTAGCGATTTGGAGCTTCTTCGGAGTGTCAAGATTTTTCATGTCAGAAATCTAAATAATACAATAGAATACATTTAATGTTCATAGAAGGAGAAACAAAAAGAATAATCATGAAAACGATCAATGGGGCATTACTTTTGTGAAGCTAATTTTAGGGGGTAATTGCACTCTTCCACCTCGATCTTTTGATTGGAAGGATCTCAATCAAAAAAATCCAATTATTTAACAACTAGAATTTCTAAAGTATTTTAAAAGAAAAAAAATCTTTTAAATACATGTTTTCAGGAGGAATTTTGCAAAAAATACTTTTGAATAGCAATGGGGCATTACTTTTGTGGACCACTGTAATTAGTTGTTCATTTTTCTTGTATTTCTCTTTTATCCATCTTGTCCATAACCATCTTGTTGTTTCCAGAATAACTTTATAAATAGCAAACAAAAGTATCACAAAGTTATCATCAACATTTCAACAGCACTTAGAATTTGGTTGTTCAGCGAATAAAGCAAAAAATGATAGGGTACTTCATCAGAATAAAAATGTACAAAGAAACATTATTCGTCAGAAAAGATCAATGTTCTTGGGCAATTTCTGAGAAATATTGTAAAACGTCCTGAATAGAGAACTCCAATTCGGGACGGGATGAGGTGTAACAAGAGGTCATTAGTTGTTGATAGCTTTGGATTTGTTTGATGAATTGTTCCTGAAATTGAACTTACCAGTATGGGTACGTTACTGACAAGGGAATGGTTCAAACGGAAGGTATGAGCTTCTGATGGCAAGAAGATGCAAACACCATTCGGTAACGGGGAATTCATTACTGTATTTAGTTTTTGTCAATGAGGCCGCGCACTATCCACTAGGCAATTTCACCGAATTAAAATTGAAATGCTTTAGAAAAAAAAGTCAGAGACCGGAATTGAACCCGACAGCTTGCTGCGCCAGCGCACTATCCACTATGCCATTGGGGGGGGACATTTCACGGACCTCTTAGTCTCCAGGAGCCAGTAGATGGCCAACTTTTTTCCAAATAGATGTCCGAATTTTAAACTCATTTTTCTCGAGAATGCGGCCTCCTTGGCAAAAAGTAAATACATTATTGGATTCACAGTTGCCGAATGGCGTTTGCATTAAAATCTAAAAGCTTCCGTTTTGACCATTCCCTTGTGCAACATAATACAGTAGAAATATCCTCGTTTTAGTTTTTTCTAACATTTGTTTCACCTGCATACTCCTCCAAACCACTTGCACCAGACTTGACCCGTCAATGAGGTGTTTCTCGACCTTTTTGTAGAGTTGCTCAAGTCCTTTCTTTACCTCTTTGCCAGAATATTGAGAGATCACCTGAAAATAGATATTTGTTAAGTGTTGGACACTGTAAACTAGACACTAGATACTGCTAGATACTCTAGATACTACTAGATCCTGTAAATATTATAAATAATATTATTCAACAACCTTCTTGAGTTCAATTCGGCTGAACTGTTGTTGATAGGAGACTTCTTCGACTTTTAGTCCTCGACCGATCGCCATTTCGACACTCTCGAAGAAAATCTGAAATATAGAATAAAATTAGCATATTCTTTTCACATATTTTAATATAATATCAAGATTTTAGCTTAAAATTGAATCAATTCTTACATGAATTTTCTCCAATGGTCTCCCTAACGAATCCCTCACATAGGCATCAATATTCTCCTCTTTTTCCTTCTTCGCCGCTTTCCTTTGCCCATCCAAGCAAGAGATTTTAAGTTCAGAGAGGATTTCTGAATGAATCTAACTCTTCAAATAAAATTTAAAACTTACGATAAAGTTCATGATAGTTCTCGAATCGGACTACAGCTGATGGGCTTTTGCTATTCGGATTGACAGAAGCCTTTGAAATCCCATCGCAAACGGCTCGATATAGATGGCCGTACCTGAAATTGTTGAGTAGAAAAAAGTAGATCCCTTCTAATCTACAATACCATTTTTCTAGATCAGTTCTCCTTTCAGCTCCCTCGAACATTTTCTCGGTTTGTCGAATGAATTCGGCGAAGCGAGGCAAACTTGGCAAGATTCCAAGACGAATTCGCTTGCTGATTCGAACATCGGTCAAGAGTTGAGCTTCGGCTTCCTGAATTTTATGGTTTAAATCATTAAGGCATGGCTTTAGATACAGTCAAACCTCAATAGCAAAAAGATTTTGAAGTTTCATGAAAGATTCTTAACAAAATACCCTAGCAAAAACCTTAATAGCAAAAAAATCTCGTTAACAAATAGGCTTTTCCGTATCTCGACGAGTAACATTAGTATAATTTAGCCTCGATAATAAAAATTACAGCTTTCCACGCTTCACTAATTGGCTCACTAATCACTAATCACTAATCGGCAAGCTTCCAACACGAACTGATTCGAACATCGGCCAAGAGTTGCGCTTCGGCTATTCTAGAATGCGCCCAAAAGCGCAACTATTCTGTAGCTGAATATCTTTTATCAATGAACGTATAAAACGATTTCTTTTCTGTCATTATTCACTCATTTTGATCATTTGCACTTTGTTGTGAATTGTAATAAGTGAAGTTTCAATCTTTTGATTCCTATTTCCACTGTTTATGGCGTAGCCTCTTTTCCTGCAGAAGCTTATAAGGCTTTCACCACTTTTCAACTTTTTGCTCAATGTTGTCAATGATTCAACAACGATGCTCCGAGAACAATTTCTCGATCTACAAGCTCGAGAAATTTTTCTCGGAGCAATCAATTGTCAGCTTCGAGCCAAACTGATATTTTAGTTACTATTATTATTGAATGATTGGTCTAATCTTATGTAAATGTGTTCTCCCCTGTGCTTATCCCTTTCATCGCCGAGAAGGGGCGGTTCTTGGGATTGCCTAGGAGGACAAGTGAGGCTCTCAGTCCTCCCTTTCACTCATTTGTAATCTATTCGTCTTATTGTACTACTGTAAATAAAGATACATATCTTCCGGGTTTATGCAACTGCAGTTCAGGTCGGTCATTTCACAGGGACTCTCCTCTAATACTTTGGAGGAGTTGGGTTGGGTTGTCGGGGTGTTAGAGATGGCAGGATATCAAAAGGGATCCACTCTCTTTAAACCAACCCAAATTCTAGTCCATATCCGTTTACACCTAGGAACGAATACAATCAAAAAGAACGAAAGAAACTAAGATTTCTCAATTTTTTTAGTTAGTTTGTTGTTAGTTAGAATGTGTTGCTTTACATGTTGAATCGTTGAGTTGAATTGAATTGAATTGAATTGAATTGAATTGAATTGAATTGAATTGAATTGAATTGAATTGAATTGAATATGTTTTTTTGATTAAAATTAATCTTATTTATGTAAATGAAAACATTGGTAATACCAAAGAGCACATTTTTCTAGATTTTTTTATTGATTTTAGCGTATTTCTTAGCATAGTTTTTGCTATTGAGGCAAAACCTCAATAACAAAAAGGTTTTTCGAAATCTCTTAAGTTTTTTGTTATCGAGCTTTTTGTTATTGAGTTTTAATGTATATGTTGTGTCCGGTTTAGATTGAACTTATCGCGGACGTCCGATTTAGATTACAGTCTATATCGGACGTCCGATTAAGATTCAATCTAAATCTTATATACAGTAGCGGACAAAGACTTAGCATAATTTAGTTTTTTTCTAATTAAACCCGCTGTTTATGCAATATTTACCTAAAACTTTGTAATATAATAAGAAAACTTGACGTTTTAACAACAACAATTAGTATTTAGCCAAATAGCCTTTCAGAAAAAATTTTTGAAGCCTTTTATACAAAAATGGCGCGATCAAGACTTAGCATATTTTTAAATAACTTATTAACTAAAGATAGTAACAAATGTTTTTCAAAGCCAAATTCGTTTTTAACAATTAATACTTTATAGGAAAGCCATTCGAGGCGATGATAGCATCACATCTGCGAGGCATGGACTCGATGAGTTCATAGGTCGTCTTTTTTGAAATCTCCGACCACCTCTTGGTTAGGAGATCAAATTTATCCTGAGCATTTTGAGTTCTAATCCCTTTGCAGATTCTTCCCAGCGCTTCCCACAAATGCTCAATGGAATTCAGGTCGGGGCTTTGGCTTGGCCACTCCATAGCGGCAAAGTTTTGTTGAGACAACCAGCTCTGAACGAGTCGAGCCTTGTGTTTCGGGTCGTTATCATGCTGAAAAGTAAAGTTTGGAGGCATAATTTGAAGTGCATTTGGAAGCATATGGTTTGGAAAAATGTCCAGATAAACTCTTTGATCCATAATTCCATTGATTCGCTTGAGTGCTAGAGTTCCATAAGAAGAGAAGCCGCCCCATACGAGAACCTTTCCGCCGCCATGTTTGACTGTAGGGAGAATGTAGTTTTTATTGATTCTTTGGTTAACTGGACGTCGAATATACTAAATTCCTGAATCTGAAGCAAATAGAGAAAACTTGCTTTCACCAGTGTACAAACAGTCTTTCCATAGCTAAAAAGTCCTCCATTGATGCTCCTTAGCAAACTTCACTCGGGCTTTCCGATTCTTTGCTAAAAGCAACGGTTTCTTGGCAGGGCCTCTCACGAATAGTCCTTTAGCGTTTAGACGCGGTTTTGCACTGTTCACGGACTGAGCTTATCTTTGAAAGAAGCTGGCAAATCTTCATAGATCTCAGTTGCAGACGTCTGAGGATTGCTTTTCGATAAGGTTTGAATCCTGTTATCGTCTCGAGTAGTTGTTTTTCGTAGAACACCGACATTCTTTTGTTGCAATCGTGTTTCCTTTTGTCTTAAAAAGCTTCAAAATTCTCGAAACATTCGATTGGTTCACTCTCAGAATGGTAGCAATGCGATCCAGTCGCTCACCGGCTTGAAGAGCCACAATCGTAACCCGAATAGCACGCTGAAGTTGTTTCTTGCGACCCATTGACTGAAATTAATAAAATAATAAATTTCAATCGTCAGAAGAAAAATAATCAAAATTACTGCGGAATCCACGAGATGCTAAGTCTTTATCGCGCCATTTTTGTATAAAAGGCTTCAAAAATTTTTTCTGAAAGGCTATTTGGCTAAATACCAATTGTTGTTGTTAAAACGTCAAGTTTTCTTATTATATTACAAAGTTTTAGATAAATATTGCATAAACAGCGACTTTTATTACAAGAAAAACTAAATTATGCTAAGTCTTTGTCCGCTACTGTAGATTGAACAATAATATAAACATGCTTAATATATGTTCTTAAGCGTTTTCTGTAGTTTTTAACTTTAATAGGATAATAGTAAGCATTTAATAAGAAAACAAGAAAACAAAAAATTCTCAAAAAAAGACAATAAAATTCCTTTGAAAAGCGCAGAAAATTGCAAAAAACGCTTAAGAAGATATATTAAGCACGTTTATTATTGTTCGATCTGTATCGGACGCCCGATATAGACTGTAATCAATAAAAGACCTTTGAAAAATGCAGAAAACTACAGAAAACGCTTAAGAACATATATTAAGCATGTTTATATTATTGTTCAATCTATATAAGATTTAGATTGAATCTAAATCGGACGTCTGCGATAAGTTCAATCTAAATCGGACGGAAATCTAAATCGGACACAACATATATAAATCTAAAATGCCTTTGTTCTTACCATGTAAGAATCAAATTGCCTTTTGATCATCACTGTCAGACTCCCAAATGTGACTGCAAAATAGGATCCTGGATCAGAAGGAGCCAGTGCTTTCTTTGATAGCAAAACGAAAAGCAGAAGAACGTTGCTAAATGTTAAATGATGTTAAAAAGTGATTTCAAAGTACTAACCCTTGATTCTGTTTACAAATTGCTTTACAGAATCGATCAAGTTGAGGGACGAGAGAGTCGAAGAGTGGACCCATTACTCCTCTAACTTGTTCGCTTAGGACTTTGTCGATCGATTTTCCACCTGAATGCTTAGTATTAGGATTTAGACTGTCTAATTTAGAATTAGACAGTTTTGCACTAAAATGTAGAGAAATTGTTAGAGATTGGTTGATGAAAAGCTTCATTAGCAGCTCTACCCATGCTTCCACTATCTCCCGATCCTTGACTCATCGTCTCAGCCACGTTCAGCAAATCAGCAGTGATGTGATAGAATCGAACAACGAACTTTTGCTCCATTTCCACAATCGGTCCTAATTCTCCGAGAACTGTTTCAATCAACTGAAAGCAATAAACATTCATTAGATCATTAGATTGCCATTAGATCCTCTTGCTCACCTTGATAACTTCTTCTTGATCAGCTGCTTCAGATTGACCGAAAGATCGATCATGAGAAGCTTTTGAAAGATTGGAAGTATCTAAATCCAATTGTTACAATTTTTCTATTAAACTAACTCAATCTATTGCTGACTCCAAGTCGTTGAACCTCTTCAATGACATTGTCAAAGAAACGATCAAAGAGACGACGATAGAGAAGTTTCGTTGATTGAACATATCGATCGATGGCAGATTGGTAGACGTGTGGAGCAAATCCTTTTAACCAGCTAAAAGTCAAGTAAATTGATTAGCAATGTTTTTAGCTATAAATAAATGAAGCTATAAACAAATTGATTATAAAAAGGTATTTCTTTTTACCTGATTAGTTCACTTAAAGGAGAAAGGGCGTGGAAGCGCTGGGATTGCTTGGGTATGGAAAGATGGTGCCAGTCTTGGTCACTTGTAAGCTCATTCTAAAATCAAAGATGTAAACTTGAGATCTTGATATAGTGATTCTTGGCATTGTGATTCTTGGAAAGTCTACAATTGTCTTCTAAAGTTACCAAGTTGTGAAACAAAGTCGTCAAGTGAGACATGAAGCGATCGACGAACTGGTTGGCTGCCTCTTTCACGACACTCTAAAAGAGCACTTAACAGAGCACTTTCTTTAGATTAGTGTAAAGTTTCTTTACAATAGTTAGTTTCGATAAAAATCCAGCTCTAAAAATCTAGTCTAGTGTCTTCTAGTTGATTTACTTTATCTTACCCTTTCTTGATAAGCTGTCATTGATTCCATTGGCTTTGCGATTCGACCTCGATGAAAAGCGTTGAAGGCTCTGGCCGCTTCACTGCATCTCGCGATACTGCAATTCGTTTTTCACGGTTTAATTTTCAAATTTTAAAGCACATTATCTAATTTTTATTCTACAGAGTGCGCCATAATTGTCGTAAGAAGGTATCACGCGCGTTCAAGGACAATAACTTGTTGATTTAAGCTTCATTTCTGTTTTTTTTCGTGTTTTTATTATATTTGGAATATAATTGAAACTTTTCATATAAAATGTGTTGTTTTTTTGGAATGGCTGGAAAATCCCCCATCGAAAATCGATCATCGAATTGCACAAGCGAAGAGTCTTGGCGCCGGAAATTCATAAGCGTCTTAAAGTCGACAGAAATATCATTTTCCGCACTATTCAACGCTACGAAGCTACGAGAACAATTGCTGATGCACCAAGAAGCGGTAGACGCCCAACTCTCCTCACAAAGATAAACATCAAGCGAGTGAGGGACCGAATTCGGAAGAAGCCAAATCAGTCGGCAAGGCAAATGGCAAAGAAGATGGCGATTTCAAGCACCTCATTTGGTCGGATTCTCAAAAATAAGCTCAAACTTACTGCTTACAAGAAAAACAAGGTTCAACTTCCTTTGAATGCCACGAAAATCCAAGAAAGTCCAAGAGTTCTGCCAAAACAACTTCCCGGGCTTCATTTCTTTTTCTGAGTGGCCACCTAGCTCTCCAGATCTCAACCCAATGGATTTTTCAGTGTGCTTGGTTCTAGAAGCCAAAGCTTGTTCAAAGCCTTACAAAAACATCGAAAGCTTGAAGAAATCACTGTTGAAAGCGTGGGAAGAGCTCGATCCAGCCTATCCGCCACCATTGACGCCTTCCCGAAACGCCTGCGAGCCTGCTCAAATGCTAATGGTGGCCGATTCGAATTTGATAGTTGATTTATAATTGTTAATGTACAATAAATGTTATTCAGTTAAAACTTTCCCTTTTTTGCTCTTGTCTGCCTTAAAATCAGAACTGTATCTTGTTCCGACAATTATGGCTCACCCTTGGTCAATATGCATATGAAATGGCTAAATTTTTCGTATTGAATTTTCCCAAACCTAGCCGGATCCGAAATATTGGCTTCTTGCAAGACTCTCAAGTGATTTTCGGTGACGGTGTCCAAGGCTGAGAGAAAATCCTGGAAATTGCCTGGATTTCAATTCAAAAAAGGTTTTGAAAATAAAATCAAACAAAAAAGAAACCTCAAGCTCTTTTCTCAGCCTCTCTTTGTTCTTTCGTTCAACCACACAGAGACTGTCTTTCTCCTCAATCAACTCCACTGAATCTCGACATGTCTAAAGATTTATCTGATGTTTATACTAACTTATTAAGATTTTGAATCTATCTATTTATTGTTATAATCTATTTATTATTATAATCTATTTACTGCTTCTCACCACCAGTAACGAATCACATTTGTCCAATTCCCTCTGCAGTTGTGCCTCCTTTGCAAGAACATCGTCGATCAACGTCAACAATTTGTTCACCGCTGTTTCACTGCCCATTATCGATTGAATATTCGCACCATCGTATTCCAAGAGTAATTCGGATAGATTCTAAACTTTTTCTAGAAGAAAATTTCAATTTGCTATTACTTGAGCAAATTTGTCGCATTCGTTAATGGTCAGGTTCGATTTTGCGAGAAGCTTTCGGAAATCAGCTTCTTCTTTGAGGGAGATTGCCTGAAAGATCACATTTTTAACTGGACTGGCTTTCGTTTATTGAGTTAATCGTTATCTAAAGTTTTTTATATGGCAACTTACTTGGTAATCATTCAAATTCTCATCTAAAGTCGTTGGACCATCATCTGGCAATTCATTGTCAATCACTGAATCTTCAACAAAAAGTGGCACATTGACAAACTCGGGCATTTGAATTGGGACATACTTTCGGCATAACTAAATTTACAGGTTTTTAAAGTGAATAGATATTAGTTAGTCAATAGATATTAGCTAATCAATAGATATTTAGTTATTTGAACAGCTGTTTTATAACTGGATAACTTAGTAAATAGATATTTACTTATTAGCTGTTTTATAACAGCTAATTAACTAATATAATAACAGCTAATTAACTAATATAATAACAGCTAAGCAGCTAATATAATAACAGCTAAATAGCTAATATAATAACAGCTAAGCAGCTAATATAATAACATCTAATTAGCTAATATATTAGGTTGATGCAAAAGTCTTTTTCATTTTTTTCGTACTTCCGTTAAAAAGTAACAAATGCACCAATTGAACAACGGTTTATTGCATTCGAAAGGCCAATTATTTTTCTGCAAAATGACATTAAAACGAGTTTAAAATGTCTTATGTCTAGATTTTTTTGAGAGCCTGAAGTCGGGTAGTCAAAAAAGGCGACGGCTCGATGATGCATTTTAGACGCTTTAGCTAAGGAAACCAATCTTGATGTTAATAAATAAAAGATAGAGCACAAAAAGTTAGATATTTTTTCAGATTTTCAGAGAAATTGATTCAGCCAACTTCTTTATAGAGGTTTTTATAGATTTTTATGAAAAACCCGTTTTCACTCTCGAATTTGCTTGAAACTGAACCCAAATTGACTTAAAAAGATGGGAAATTGAACAATAAACACTTTTCATTTAGAGCAAACCATAGGTTAATTGATGACTTTGTTATTTTTCAAAAGAAGTACGAAAAAAATGAAAAAGACTTTTGCATCAACCTATTAGGTTGGCAACTTAATAATGGCGCGTCACTACTTAACATGTTTTTTGTAATTTCAAGCACCGTTTCTTCCCTCTTTTTGCATATATACAAAGTAAAAGATGTCTGCATAAATAGCATTTAGTGCTACAAATTTCACCATTCGCTTTTTGGCAAAAAATGGAGGACAAAAAATTCCGTATTCGAGCTGTATTGTTCTACGATTTTAAACAAGGAAAATCTCCAGCTGAATCTTATCACACGATCATCACTGTTTTGGAGAGGAAAGTATACACATTCGGCAATGTCAACGATGGTTTCAAAGATTCCAAGGCGGCGATGGAAGCCTCGTAGACGAGCCACACCAAGGACATCCTCCAGAAGTGGTCGACGATGACTTGCTCGCCTTAATTGAAGATTGCCCAACACTCACCGTTCGTGAGTTGGCAGAAATATTTTAAGTATCCCATACGACAATCGAAAACTATTTACACACTTGGGAAAAAGTATCGTGTTGGAAAATGAGTTCCTCACGAATTGACCCAAAGCAACAAAATAGCCCGTGTCAATGTCGCCTCAATTTTGCTACAAAAATGTAAATCGAACGACTTTTTTCACTTCTGACGAAACGTGGATCAACTACGAGAACGTTCAACGCAAAAATCAATGGCTATCTGCTGGGCAGACCCCTCAAACCACTCCCAAACCTGATATCCATGGGAAGAAGATAATGCTCTGTTGCTGGTGGAACTTCAAGGGATTGGTGCATTATGAAGTGCTAAACCTGGCCAAATCGTCGATGCTGATCTTTATTCGAAGCAATTAATGAGAGTTAACGAGTCTTTGAAGAAATTGGGGCTCAAACCGGAGAGAGTCAGATTTTTACGCGAGAACCCAAAATCTCACACTGCAAAGATCATTTATAAGAAAATCGTGGAACTTGGCTGGAAAGTTTTGCCCCACGCGTCTTATTCACCTGATCTGGCTCCTTCAGATTACTTTTTGTTTCGGTCGCTGAAGCACTTTTTGGAGGGAGAAAAGTTCGATGATCATGCTCAGGTCATAAAAGCAGTGAATGACTACTTCGCCTCAAAAACTCCCAAGTTCTTCGAGGATGGGATCCGGGATTTGCGCAGAAGATGGGAAGAAGTCATAGATACTAATGGAGAATACCTTTCGAATTGAAAGCTCTTCTTTTGTGTTTTTTTGAAATAAATGATTTGTTACATAAACGCGTCATTATTAAGTTGCCAACCTAATAATAATAACAGCTAAATAGTTAATATAATAACAGCTAAGCAGCTAATATAATAACAGCTAAGCAGCTAATATAATAACAGCTAATTAACTAATATAATAACAGCTAACCAGCTATTTTATAACATCAGGTTTAACTCAACTTACTTTCTGCAACTGTAGAACAAAAGTATCCTTTTCTTCAACAGTACTCGCTGACATTCGAATCGTTTTGTCCAGGTGTTGAATGATGAAATCCTCAGAAGCCTGAAAAAGGAAAATTCAATAAAGCCGATATTGGAATAGAAGCGAAAATCCATTTCCTTTTTTCGCAGGATCGTTCTGCATTCATAAATAGCCTGTGATTCATCGATCGTCGATTTCATTCAAACAAAGCCCTATCTATTTGCGGTTTAGATTTACGCTTGGCTTTTGAACTTTCATTATTGCAATTGCTTTAAAACTATTCAATTTTGGCCTATCAAAGATAAACCTTAAAAGATTAGGTATGAGATCTTGGAACGAAATGAAAATTGGAATGGAATTAATGGAAAGTAGAAGTTAACTCTTGAAGTCGATGAATTTGCTAGTTTGTGCATTAATTTCTCACCTTTCTTGGATTAATCCCATCAACCATTCGAATATCTTTCAAATGCCATGTTTCTTTCTTCTTATAATTGTCTTCTTTTTCTGCTTTGATGATGTAGATTCGAACAGAGATTGGGTGTTGAGCTGATACTGAATAAGCTTTGTTAAAAGGTTTCTTTCATGAGCTTAAAGATTTCTAGAACCTAGAAAAGCTCTAGAATAGAATTCTAGAGCTTTTCCATTTAGGTTCTAGAAATCTAGAGCTTATTCTAGAGTTCTTATTCAAAAGCTTATACTATTTCTAGAGCCTAGAATTTTAGAACTTAAATTCTAGAACTAGAAACCTAAACTTAGGGAATTCTAGAGCTTATTCAAATTCTAGAACCTAGAATTCTACAATTTTAAATTCTAGACCTAGAAATCTAAACTTAAGAAATTCTAGATGACAAGATGACTTAAATTTTTACCAATTTAATTTAACTTAATTTAATTCACTTTCAGACTAGTTTAAGTGTTTTGATTTGTTGCTTTTTCAAAAAACCTACACGCAATTGCCAAATAAGTCGGATGTTTTCGCCTCTTTCCATCGATTTTCGTCAAACAACCGATCGTCGCGATTCGCTCATTTTCGGGTTGAAAGAGTTGTCGATGGAGTGAGGAACGAATCGCATTCATTCCTATAAAATTTCACGATAAAAACAAAGAAAGTTGCAAAAATAAGCAACAAAACCGATGATCGTCATAGTTCTTTGACAATTTTTGGTTTAGAGTACAGTTTTTACTATTGACACTGCGGTTAGCCAGCGTAATCTTTCTTTTCAAATGTAGCGATTCAAGAATGTTTGGTGAAACTTAACGTTTTCTTTATGGCCTTTCTTTTTCTTAAACGTTTTCTTTATGGCCGGATCTCGGTAAAAACTTTTTAACGCAATCCCCTAAATTTTCGTTTTTATATTATCAAGCATAGAAACATCAAAATCGCTGGTTGCCCGTTTTCAAAAATTAGCATTTTAAAGGCAAATGGACTGACCCGGATTGGGAGCTTTCGGGCCCTTCAGAAAGTAAGCGAGGTTATGCATTTTGTTTTGGAAAATGAAACAATTTGAAAAACAATTTATTATAAATCAGAAAAAGAAAAACGAAACTAAAAATTAGTTCGGTGAGCATTTTCGTCTTCATCGAATCCAGTGGGTAGTGGCGAAGCGCTTTGTCTATTTATTCCGATCACTTCGGGTGTGAAGCTTCTCATCATGAAGTTGACGGATTCAATCTGAACATTAAACGTATTTTGTCTTTAGTCGAATTCTATCAAACACTAGAGAATTTTATGAAATTTACCTCAATGAGCTCCAGCAAGATCTTAAAAGCGATTTTAGACGTTGGCCGAGCAATCCTCGATGGAATGGTACATCTAGAATATAGATAATAGCTTTCCAAATGGTTTAGCACGTACAAAGTAATAAAATCGCACAGAGGATGATTGAAGTGAAACTTTGGCGGTTCTAGCTTTCCTTTTTGGCTCAACTCGACGAGAATATAACTTTCTTGTCCAAAGCACCACCTGGAAATCAATTTAGTTGTGATAAGCCCAAATGATGCCTACTTTCTCCCAATTAACTCCCACAAAACGACTCCAAAAGACCAAACGTCAACCTTTCTGCTTACCTAAAGAAGTCAGAGTATGCAGAGCTAAAACTCATTATAAGTAAACACAGGAATTTAAAATAACAAGAAAAATAAACATGATTATCAATCCACAACTCCGGTGCCCTTGTTCGGTCTGTTCCCAATGTTTTCTCCGATCTTCCCGAGACTTCATTGATCAATGATAGATCAAAATCACCAATTTTCGCTACAAAGTTCGAGTCTAGCATCAAACTGAATCAGTTGGTACATTTTTTTACTGTCAATGCTTACTTTGAAAGTTTTATATCCGCGTGTATAACATTTTTAGCGTGGAGGTACGTTAACCCTTTAAGAATATTCGAACACCAACAGTAGATTGTATGATCTGAATAAATCCAGTCGGGACTGAAGACAACTGAAACACATCTTTTTGTTATTCAAAAAAACAAGGACACTTCTTTCCATTGATCCATTAGCTAGACGCTCCAATACAAGAACACCGAGATTCATTCCATCTTGCCATTTTTCAAAATGAGTGATGAATTGCACAATGTTTGAATGTGATCCGATGGTCTGCAGAATTTCGACTTCATTTCGAAAGGCTACTTGATTGGCGAGAGATAAAAGTTTTTGACCAGGATCAAAATCGAATCGGTAGCATTTGAAGACACGATTTCTTAAAATAGAACTTACAGATTTTTAGAATAAGTGACTAACTTTTCGAAGCTGATAAACCGTCCACCACGTGAAGTAATTTGCATAGTTAAGAAAGACTTTTAATTATAAGCTGTTGGTGAAAAGGTAGATGAGGCTTTTAAATAGTTGTTCATCCCCCTGCCTATAGAGACTGGAGAAATCCAGATGGAAAAAAGGAAAGAAATAAGCAAAAGGAGAAAGGAAATAGGAGAGATCTAGAAAATTTGAAGAGACGCAGACTCTTCAAGAGAGATTCTACACAACACAACCTTCCACAGTACGCTCTTTGCACACAAACACGCCATTGTGCATCATGAATGCACGCCAGCACACAAACACGCACATTGTGTGCTGGCGTGTTCCCAGTGGAAAGTTTTTTTTTTTTTGACAAACTCTTCAAGAGAGTAGAATCTCTCCTGAAGAGTCTGCGTCTCTTCAAATTTTCTAGATCTCTCCTATGAATGCGGAACGATCTTGCGGAAAAGGGAAATGGATTTTCACTTCTATTCCAATATCGGCTTTATTGAATTAACCTTTTTCAGGCTTCTGAGGATTTCATCATTCAACACCTGGACAAAACGATTCGAATGTCGGCGAGTACTGTTGAAGAAAAGGATACTTTTGTTCTACAGTTGCAGTAGTTAGATTATAACAATAAATAGATAGATTGAAAATTTTTAAAAATTAGTATAAACATCAGCTAAATCTTTAGACATGGCGAGATTCAGTGGAGTTGATTGAGGAGAAAGACATGATGATTTCAATGGGATTGAATCTCTTTCTCTTCTTTTCTTATTGAGTCCATTTTCAGATTAGTACAGTGTGTTATAAAATGATGGGGTCACAATGTTTTTGATTTGATTTTAGTTTGATTTTGATTTTGGTTTGATTTTGGTTTGATTTTGATTCAAAATTCCTAGTTTTTGGGGGAGCTGAAAGGGAAAAAGTTGAAGTTGAAAGAGAAATTGTTATTTTTATTAAAAAGATAAGAAGAAAATTGGAAAGAAAGTGAAGAAGAAAATTCGAATATTCTTGGCAAGCCTGGTTCGAATTCAAATTCGGCGGGCCTGGTTCTTGGCAAAATGTTGAATTTGTTGATTGCTGAAGTTCAAAAGATTGAAGTTCGAAAAAGTTCTTTGTGTGATTGATTTTTTTTAGAAAACTCGTTGTGTTTGTAATGTTTTTTACAGGGTTATCATTGGAATTTATTTCTACACATTATATTGCTTTGATAACGACGCCAGATTTGCATTGACATTGACAAGCCGGTATTCCATTCAACTTCACACATTTCCCTGTTTTGCATCCCTAGAATTTGATTGATGCTGGAGGAATGCAATGAGAATGAGAATTTCAAACTTAAAAGTTTATTTTACTGTTTATTATCTTAATTATTGTTTACTTATCTTAAATCAAACAGAATATTTTCGGTTTTAACCCATTCGAAACTTCTGCAGCAAATAATCGCTGCAGCAAATAATCGCTGCAGCAAAAACTCAGGAACGGACCGCTGCAGCGATTATTCGCTGCAGCGCTAATTGAGCTATTTTCATTCAATTAACTGGTTTTTTTTGCTGTTTTTCAGCATTACATGTATATTCCAATTGTAACAGATCTACAAATTACGTGGGCAAAAAAGACGTGTCATATTTACCCGGAATCAATGCAGCCTCTGGTTTTGCATTGAAATGTTCCATGATAGCTCTAATCTTATAAAGCCAATCTCCTGCAGGACCCAGTTCATTATCACAAAAACGCAGGTTTCGAAGAATAGATTCAAATTTTGCTCTTGACATAATGTGGGACATGTGGGGAAATTCTCCTAATCCAGGTCTGCTACTCCAGTAGTCACGAATCCTTGGTAATTTGACGATTCCCATTTGAAGATACAGAGCCAGGAAGAGCTTGAAAGATTTTGCATCGAAATCCTGCCAGTTTGTTTTCCCTTTTCCATGTTTATTAGATTCGCCTACTAACATATTGATTAATTTGTCGTCGATAAAATAAGAATAATAATCGATAGGATCTTGAAAAGTACTGAAGTATCCAAAAGTACTGAATCCAAATCGTTCTTCATCAAAAATAAATGGTGTAGGAGACTCTCTTAAATCTTTCCAACCATCTAGATAAACTGCTTCGGAGTCAAAAATGTCAAAAAAGGGTTTGGTCCGCAGACGAAAAAAAAGAAAAAACGCTACGGTTTCGAATGGGTTAAAGACTAAAACAGACAACTTTGATATCACAAATCTCAACCAACTCACATCCATTTTACAAGCTCCACGACATTTCAAATTTCCTCCAAGAGGATGTTGATCCATTCTCGTGCAAGCAAAGCCTTGTCCAGAAACAGTTGAAAGTGAGAACAAGAATATAGACAAAAGAAGCAATAAATGAAGTTTAGAAATCATTTTTGAATAAGAACATGAAAATTCTGATGAATTCACTGAGGATATGTTTGTTCTTTGGACACCCGTTAGATTTAGGACAAGAAAACAGCGCTTGACAGCTGACGGACGAACAAGAACCCGGAAAATGTGAAAAACTAAAAGAAATCTTCTTGAAATCATAAAAAGATTACATTTTTATTATCAATTTCATTCGTTACCGCATTTTCTGGATTTGGATTAGACTCAAGAGTGCTCTTGAAGATTTCACCAAATCCAACGGCAACACTTGACTTCTGAAAGGTTCCAATAGGTACTTAGTTATCAAGAATCCAGTACAAAGAAGTTTTTATATTCGATATTGATTCTGTTTTCTTTAAAATCTACCTTTGGTTGTACAAATTTCCAATCATTCGGATTAACAGCTGTGAAGCAAACGGCTAAAATAAAGAGAACAAAAAGGACTCCACTAGTTCTAAATTTCCATGCTTTAATTGAGAGATTTGATGGCATTACTAAAATACATTAATCATAAAATACTAGTTTAATAGTAATAAAAAAAACAAAAGCAGTATATTCACAAGATCAAGCTTGATTTGTTGACTCAGTCAAAGAACGTGTGACTTTTTTTGGCTCATCATTTTATCTCCAATCAGTAAACCACTCCAAATTTACATTTCAAGCTGGCTTTCCCTCTAATTATATATTTTTCCTTCTACTCTATGCAAATTTTGGCTACGCAATATAAAAATAAGAAAGTAAAATGGTTAGATTAGGAATCAGTGTGAACGCCAATGAAACGACGAATGTCACTCCGATCTTTTTGATTTTTATATCAATTATATTAGATTGTTCAGATAAAAACGAGCGTTTGCATTGCTTAGCGCATGAGGAAGCCATTTTCCGCAGCTGATCGTTTTTTATCGTGCCATTTTCCGCATCTGATCGCGTGGAGATGCTCATCAATAGTAGAATTTGAACATAGAAACTGTTGAGCAAGTTCACCGGTCGTTTGACATGGATCTGATTCGATTGCAGCCCTCAAAATATCGTTGTCTACCGTTTGAGGTCGACAACGATATTCTTGATGAGAGTGTTCATCATCCTCCAGACTTTCATCACCATTCCGAAAGCGTTGGAACCAGGCTCGGCATCGGCTTTCGGACAATACATCATTCCCAAATGCTTTGACCAAATCTCAATGGGATTCCGCTACTGTTTTTGCCCAGTTTAAAGTCGTAAAGTAGGCAGAACTTGATATATTTGAAGTCGGTCATCTAAAGCAAGAAAAAAGATCTTAAAAATAAGAAATTATCCGTTTAAAAATATTCCGAATATGCACAAGATAACGCACTTTTAAATACAGAAAGACATGTTTTAAAAGCTTCTCTCACACCTTCTCTCACAACAATAAGTTTAGCAACGCCTGTTTATATCCGAATAACCTAATACAAAATAGGATAAAAATGATTTAATAATGTGATTTTGGCGTTAAGCTTGTCAGTTTTGAGAAAAATCCATTTAAAATTACATTACAATATATTCTTTCTACGCTGAGATATTAGCAATTTCATAGAGGGGAAGACCTAGTTTATGAACTAACTCTTGAAATCTCTTACCTAGTCCAGCTCTTAGCCATCCCCTTCTTTCAGGGGATGCCCACTGCTCACCACGCGGAGGTGGCTGGACATCGAGCAGCGCCCTCCCCTTGGGCCTAATGGTCGGCCCAGTGGGAGGGGGGGTCTGTGGGGGAACTAGCCTAGTGGGGGATCCTTCCCCCGGGGCCTAATGGCCGGCCCAGGGGGAGGGAGTGCGGGAATGCCAAAGACATCCCCACACATCGCCAGTTGGCCCTTTCACGGGTCCTGTTCCGTGTGGTTTTGCGCCGAAAGGGCGTCGACACGGTAAAGACCAAAGTGATCAGTACCCCCACACATACCGAAGTTTTGCGCCAAATGGGCGACGACACGGTACGCACCAAAATGGTACGCCCCCTTCGGATACGGCCAGTTAAACCCGGACCGGAACAGTTTGCCGAAGAGGGACGGGAAGGGTCCGTCATAGGTAAAGGCCCTGCGCCAGACGGCGAACGATTACGCCGCCGCACAAAGATTCTTTCCAGAGAATTTCTTTTGTTTTGTAAACATTGCTCAGATCAGATATGAAGCCAAAATTGTGTACCAATGGGTTTTCGGGGTCGGGGAAGCTTGGCGGGGTCCGTTTGCTGTATTTCCAAGCAAAATCTTCAATTTGTGCTGATCTTGAGCCATTTTTCCCGTATTTTGGCTATAATTATCCCATAAGAACCCTTTGAAATTTTAATTGATGTTCTTAAAAGCTTTGGAATTCGATCCAGAGTTTATTCTCGAAAACAAAGAGCCCCAAAATCCAAAGGAATTTCTTCAATCGCAGGTAATATTATTAGGTTGTTGGGATATAAACGAGCGTTTGCACTGCTTAACTCGTGAGGAAGCCATTTCCCGCATCAGATCGTCTTTCCAATGGCGTGAAGATGCTCATAAATAGTAGAATTTGAACATAGAAACTGTTGAGCAAGTTCACGCGTCGTTTGACATGGATCCGATTCGATTGCAGCCCTCAAAATATCGTTGTCTACCGTTTGAGGTAGACACGATATTCTTGATGAGAGTGTTCATCATCCCCGAGACTTTCATCACGATTCCGAAAGCGTTGGAACCAGGCTCGGCATCGGCTTTCGGACAATACATCATTCACAAAGGCTTTGACCAAATCTCGATGGGATTCCACGACTGTTTTTCGCGGAATCCCATCGAGATTTGGTCAAAGTCTTTGTGAATCATGCAGAAAAATCGCAATTGCAATAACAAGATGGAAATCTCAGGGCTAATATTAACTCAAAATTTCGTAATTTCGTAATTTCGTAGAGTATTTTGTATAGCTTGAGAATGATAGACGATAGAGATTACGGGAAACTTGTACTAGAACTAAGAATCACTTTGTTAAAGTCAAGAAAGTGTTGTACCGGTTTGTACCCTCCCGAAAATGCTCACAGCTATTTGTCCCTCTCTGCTTGTCCCGTCTTTGTTGATCAACGGTTTTTTCGGCCAGTGAGCTCTTTGTGTCTTTTCGCAATCTTTCTCCTTTCCAAGAAACTATTGACCAAAGAAAGCCCCAACGCGTTTATCACACGATGATCAATCCAACTGAAAAATCGACTGATTTAATGTGATTGTCTGATGTTCTGGAAAGCGCTTATACTCTGGTTTCTACTGTTTGAGATCTTTGGAACAGGTGACCAATTGAATAAGCCAATCAGAGCCAATCAGAGATTTTCAGAGATTCATGATCTAAAGAAATTTCCCGATTCTTTGGAGGTCCCAGAAAGATGTCGAAAATCGAAGAAGAAAATTCAAGATGATCCAAAGAGGAAGTGTGGGTGAGTGCAAAAAAAGATCAACGCGTTGTACAGAGTGACTCATAATATTATGGTACGCAATATGAAGGCAGATTAAGTCGAAAATGTGACAGATTACTTAAAGTTTGTTATCATTTCATTTTTATAACATTTACACACTTATATTTAAATTTTTAGCTTTATCGATTGGCTATAAGAAAAATTAGAGCCACTAGAAGCTCTGAGCATTCATCATATTAACTAGAAGATAACCCTTTTCATTATCATTTTAGAAACTTTTCATGGTCACTTTCATTATCATTATCATTTTGTATTCTAGCTCATTGATGTTCTAACCGGTTTCTTGGGCTCTAAGCCAGGCCAAACCAGACCAAACCAGACCAAACTATACTAAGCCAGTTCAAAGGCCGAAATCAAAGTGGCCGAAATCAAGCCTGGTTTCTGGTGCCTAAGAGATTTCTTTGTGGATCAAGACTGAAGTAAAACCAGGCCAAGCCTAACTACCTTTAGAACAACTCTCTCTAGCTATTGTACCCTAACACCAAGCTACTGTTAGATATAACTTAACTTGATGTACAAGATCCATAATGTGTTACGCAATATGAAGGCAGATTAAGTCGAAAATGTGTCAGATTACTTAAAGTTTGTTATCATTTCATTTTTATAGCATTTTCACACTTATATTTAAATTTTTAGCTTTATCGATTGGCTATAAGAAAAATTAGAGCCATTAGAAGCTCTGAGCATCTAGCACGATGCCTATTTTCTTATGAAATTGTGCTTAAAATGATTCAAATCTCAAAAATCTTCCTCAAATAATGTTTTTTTTGCTTTTTCTATGTTAAGGTCATAAATTTTTGTTTGAAATATTATAGGATCAAATTTTAATTGCTTAAATTATTGCCATGTTTAAAACGAGATGAAATTTTGGGTTTGGTTTCTTTTGAGTGTTTTAGAGGTTTCAATACTTTGGTGGTTGGAAGGGACCACTTTTATCCTGGCCTAGTTGGATCTAAGATTTGTATGGACCACCTTGTACATAAAGTTAAGTTATATCTAACAGCAGCTTGGTGCTAGGGTACAATAGCTAGAGAGTTATTCTAAAGGTAGTTAGGCTTGGCCTGGTTTTACTCCAGCTTTGATCCACAAAGAAATCTCTTAGACACCAGAAGTCAGGCTTGATTTTGGCCTTTGATTGGCCTTTGAACTGACTTAGTATAGTTTGGTCTGGTTTGGTCTGGCTTAGAGCCCAAGAAGCCGGTTAGAACATCAATGAGCTAGAATACAAAATGATAATGATAATGAAAGTGATCATGCAAAGTTTCTAAAATGATAATGAAAAGCGTTATCTTCTAGTTAATATGGTTAAGCTTTTCTTGATCGATTAATAATTTAGGAAGGCATTTCTCAAAGCCTACGACTTTGATGTTCGTTCAAAGAAATGTCACGTGGTCACCAATCCGAACACTTGTATCCTCCCACACCAATTCATCACAAAAGCTGAATGTGAACTAGTTTGTTTAGACATTCATCCGTCAGAGGAATCAAATGAATCTCTAGGTTCAGAAGACTAAAGAAGCTGAATCTCTAGGTTCAGAAGAATAAAGAATCTTTATACCGCAAAGTTTTATCACAATAAATACAATGTATGAATCTTATAAATGTTTATTTCCAATGATGTGGTGTTGGGAATTTTGGAACACGCGGAGATTTCGGTCGAGGAAGACCTCGTCCTTTTCTTCCCAAGCCTTTTCCTTGAGTTCTTTTGTTCTAAATGTGATTGTTAGATAATTGTTCTGGCTATAGTTCTGGCTATTGCTTCTTATTCTAAGATTGGTTTTAAATCTAAGATTCAAGGCATGATCAGTTACATTAACTACACTTCGAACCTGTTTTCTTTTGTGCCAAAACTCTCTCAGCATTCTGCCAGCATTTCTACCAGCGCCCTGTCTCTAAAAGTTTTTCTTACTTTATGCAAACTATAAACTATAAAACTACAAGTTCTAAACTATATATTGAACTATAAAAAAGCAGTGCAAAGTTTTGATGAAAGCCTTGAAAGGAAAAGTTCTGAAAGGAAAAACCTTTGTTCTAACCAACGAATCCTCCTCAAAATCCTTGCTCGAATAGGCACCAATCTTAGAAACGAACAAGAAAAGTATAAAAAGAATAATCGTTTTCATTGCAAAACTAGAAAATATTGCTGTTTTCTTGGCCTTATAAGTCTTTTCCTAAGAATGGAAACATGAAAATACAAAGAAAATGAATCGGAAGAAGGAAGGGACGGTGAATAGACACAATAAAGATCCACCTCGTGATCTCTTTTACCCAAAAACCGGACAAAGATCATTGTTTGATGTACATCTGTGAATCATTCTGGTGTCGAATTGGTCTCTCTTTTTCAAAAATAGCTTGATGCACTTGATCAAAGTACACCAAGCTTTTCTTACATACCTTTTCTTGCGTGTTAGATGTTAGATATGTTAGATATGCTTATACCTTTTCTTGCATGCAAACTTCTTTGTGGTACAATTGCCAAAGACGCATAAAGCCTTCTTTAAATACATATTTTGTTTCATCAAAAGGGTCCTCTAGCATCTACTTTAATTATCATCTTAGCACTTTTATTGTTTAATATTCTCATTCTTATTCATCTTATTCATCTTCTTCATCAAGCCATCAGCAACTTTCAATGGTGGAATTGAGGAGGAAGAAGTTAACGTTTATGCCGAGGAATTAGACCTGCAAATGAATGCCAGTAAACGAAGGGAAGCCGATTTAAAAATGAAGTTGGAAGAAACGAAAAGGATGACCGAGGAGTCACGTCGACTTGAAACGGACATAGAGGATTTGAACGAAATATTTAACCAGCTTCAAACTCTTGTTTATCAACAACACGACATGGTTGATTCGATCGAAGAACACGTTGAACAAGCTAGAAACGACGTCGGCAGAGGAAATGAGCAGCTCAAGAGTGCTGTGAAAAACAAGAACGCCAAGGTCCCCATAATAACAGCCGTCGTTGGTGGCTTAGCACTAGGAGGACCAGTGGGCGTCGCTGCCGGTTCAATGCTGGCTGGCACAGCTGCTGCCGTGGGATGAGCTTTTGCAGGTCTTTATGGAGGTCGATGGATCAAGAAATCAAATTAACTTACCAGCACCACCGACAACACTCGAATTCATGTGTCCATGATAACCCAAACCATCGAGAAGAAACGCATACAGTGAAGGGAACCGATTTGACGGGGCTGAAATTGGGTGCTCTGATCTATCTGATGATCATCTGATGATTATGAATACTATGATCGTTCATAGTATTCATAGTAGTATCTATTCATTAAATGAATTCCTTTTGATCTTAAGGAAAGATCAATATATTAGGTTGGGGAGAATGAAATAGCGCCGACTTTAAAGAACTTTAAAGACACTTTTTGCATGCATAAAACCATCTTTAAAGACACGTTTCGTTTCATCAAAAGGCTCTACTATTTCTCTACAAAATGACTTTTGAGAGATTCCACAAAGCCTTTCTTTCGTGGAGTTTTCGTGGAGTTTATGGACTCCCAAACACAGCTAGTCAAAATGGCAAAGAATCCAACTCATCGTTTGAACAGCTTCTTCCACATAAATTTTCTTTGGTGTCTACATAAAAAAGATAGAGCACACTCAATTACTTAAGTTGTCAAATTTTCAGGAAGATCCCTCCAACCGTTTTCTCTAGATGACAGTTTATAGATTTTGTGAAAAGAATGGGCTTTATTGAGTTGAGGCGTTGTTTTAGTCTCCTCTTAAATGTCATTTTGTAGAAAATTAGTTGACCTTTCTACTGATATCAAACTCGTGTCATTTGATGACATCCAGCCTTGATAACAGCCCTTAATCGGTTCGGATATGCCTCCACTGCGGCCCGAATGTCATCTTGAGGAATCGCCTTCCATCCTTTGGTCAAAGACTTCTTCAAGGTCAAAGAGCAGACATTAGCATCTAAGATTGCCCAAATGGAAAAGTGCATCACATTGAGATCCGGTGAGTTTGGAGGCCATTCATCCATGATCACTGAGGGAAAGTTGGCCACACACCAGTCCTGAACCGTCTTCTTCGTGTTAGCGGGAGGCAATTAGGCAAGAGTAAAGAAGATAGAACGCAACACAACAAAAAAGGGGGCATAAAAAATAAGAAAGCTGTTTGGAAAACGGTCTTTGAACTCTTGTTGCAATAATTATGACGCACCCTGTAGGCTAGATTTATTACTGATCGTAAAGGGTTTGGAAGTTAAATCAATTGGGCACTTGGAAACTTCTTTCATCAACAAAATCCTCATGTGATTGTGTAATCCAAGAATGGAATCAAAGAATGTGATCAAATAACAAAAGATTTGTAAACTTTTAGCTATCAACTACTTTAGAAAAATAAAGAGGCAATCTTTGAAATGGTCCTAGGAACTGTCTTAAGGGCTTTTTTTTCAAATGTTTGAAATGTTTCAAATGTTATGAAACTCGATTTCAGTACAAGTGCTTGCTTCTTAAAGAAGATAGAACGCAACACAACAAAAAAGGGGGCAAAAAAAATAAGAAAGCTGTTTGGAAAACGGTCTTTGAACTCTTGTTGCAATAATTATGACGCACCCTGTACTGCTTTCAATTGGAATGTTACACGGAAAGCTCACCCCGATTCGCATCATCGCTCTCATTCAGCCATATCGACGATACTGTGCCGATTCGAGTAAGAAAGTGATCAGATATTTTCGTAGAAAGTTTATTTTACAAAACCACCAAAATTTCAGCATTAACAAACGCGAAGTAACAATCGTGATAACAAAAACGTCAGAAAGCGCAAAAGAAGAATTTCGGACTGAAATTTTCTTTTGGTTTTCAGATTTCCTTCTATAGTGCGGTGCAAAACCATACGCCACCCCCTAAATTTCAACTTTCTGCGGCTCCCGTGCCAGTGACAAAAAAACTGAAAACGTAGTTAGATTCAGGACCAAAAATAACCCTTGAGCGATTGGTTCGACGACTCATCTCGGAAATTGACAATCCAAGTTGCTGATGAGGTCGAGTTGAGCTTGCTCCCCGTCAGAGAGTTGAGTTGCTTTCGGCATTGTTTTTTTTAAGTTGAAGTAAGACAAAGTAAGCTCTTTAGGACTCCTTATAAGGAATCTGAAGTGAAAGGGCGGGATTTATGTTTGTCAGAGGCAGGTTTAGCTTTTAAACTAGAAAAAAGTATGAAATGACACCAAAATTTGGGGGGTGGCGTACGGTTTTGCACCGGGTGAATTTTTGTTTTTTGGCTGTTACATTCTCCCTATTCATGCTATGTCGACGATTTTTGGGGTTGAAGGGTTATTTTTGGTCCTGAATCTAACTACGTTTTCAGTTTTTTTTTGTCACTGGCACGGGAGCCGCAGAAAATTGAAATTTAGGGGGTGGCGTATGGTTTTGCACCGTTAATAACAGAGAAACCGAGACCAATCAGTCTTTTTTGTTTTTGATTGATATTAGTTTTCTTGACATTCATTGTTGTTTTGATTGCAAAGTAATATTGGTCTAGACAATTCTCGACCATTCTCATCAAACATCCTCCAAATATTTTCGCTTTTCACATGTTCACAAAAGTTTTAATTTTGTTTGCACCTGTTGTTTGGGTTCGTTTCTTTACTTGCACCCATTTCATTGCGATAATTCGATAAAGCAGGAATCAGAAAAGGATTCTCCAAAAGGATTCTTTCATGGCCTTTTCTTAGTCTAGCTACAGAAACTGTAGACTATGAAATCTTGATTCCAAAGCATACCTAGATTGGTATCTGAGTTATATTAGTACGTGAACATTGTACCTACAGCACCTACATTCTCATCAAACATTTTACAAATATCTTCGCTTTTCACCTGTTCACAAAAGTTTTCATGTTGTTTGCACGTGTTATTCCGGTTCGTTTCTTTACTTGCACCCATTTCATTACGATAAACCGATAATCTTCAGCTTCTCTCCCTCATTCCCCATCCTCAGAATGCCCCCTCCGTCGTATCCGTATCTATATCTTCGTGTCTCCTCATTAATTGGGTATACAGGAGCGATTATCGGCGCTCTCGCTCTATATATTATGATAGTCGCGAGTCCCAAAGACATGAAAACATATAAATATTGTTTGATGGTGATGCAGGTAATGTGATAAGAAAGTTTAAAATAGTAGGCTCGTCTCAAATTCAATAGGTTTTCTCAATGGCTCTCGATCTGGTGTTTCACGGTTTCGTCCCGGAACTTTATACACCCGCGTTCGTTCTGAAATCTTATGGGATTTTATACGAAGTGTTTCACATCAATGCATTTATGCTTTACGTTTGTCAAAAACATGAATCTACATAAACGACAAATCCAGGAACTGGGGGGCGCATGTGCATGGGGAATCGTCTTTGGGACGATCCTCTGCTTTCTCTATCGACACCAATTGGTGTTACCGCAAGGGCATTGGGCACGGTAGGTTTGATTCGACTCGACAAACCACTTAAACCCTTTCAACTTTCTAATGGAACGGCCGCCCTTTAGCACAATTTCACCTGACTAGATCTAAAAGTATCAGGCGCGTTGCAAAATCATAGGACCACTCCTAAATTTTACATTTTCTGGTTATGAAATTTAATAACGCTAAATAGCTCTTAAATCCTCTTAAACTCTTAAAGAAATATATACAAAAGTATGCATCAATAACGTTTCTAACGCTATTTGAATAAATTGCAACAAAATTATAACGATATTATTATCCAACACCCGTTGCAAAATGATAAGACCACAAAAAAATAACAATAAATCGGAAAATAAACTCGAAACAAACGAAAAGCAGTAACGAAAAATTCATTAATAATCACTAGAGGCTCCCTTTTTCTCGATCACGTCCGTAGTCGATTTTCTATCTAGTTCACGAAGTTTTGAAGCGTTTGTGGTGAAATTAAAATCCAAGCCCAAAATGGCTCTTTTGAGTTGAGAAATCGTGTCGTAAGTTTTCCCATGGATGTTTTCCCGTTTTCCCAAGGATGCCGTTTTCCCAGTTTTCCCGTTTTCCCAAGGATGCCCCACAAGTTTTCTATTGGGTTAAAGTTCGGTGAGTTAGAGAAAATCGATGTTGCGACGTCCCAGGAAAGCCTTAGTGGATTGGTTGACATGAATTGAAGCATTACCCTCTTTAAAAATGTAGTTTTTCTCTGGATTTTGTGCTAGGAAAGGAACAGTTGATGCGGAAAAGACGTCCTCGCAATCGTTCGAGTTCATGCGACAAGTCACAAATTATAAATCAAGAACGTCATCCATATTGAAGGTGATCTTCCTCCGAAGTTTCGACGACCACAAAGCATTGGATCCTCTCTCAAACTTGTCAATAGTAGTTATTGCCGTCTGGACCATCCAAATTAAATTTTTTCTCATCGCTGAAGATGACCTACCAAGAAAAAAAAATTAGTTAAAAACTCAAGGCAAGAAGTATACTTTTCTCTTTCGTCCTTTTTCCTTTGTGCACCGGCTTCAGTTTTGGTGCACAAAGGAATACCTTATTCAAGGCCGAATAACTTAATCTACACTAAATACCGGAACCCAGCTAATCTAAACTGAATACCCATTCCAGACCAAATACCGTAATCCAGCTAATCTAAACTGAATACCCATTCCAGACCAAATACCGGAACCCAGCTAATCTAGACTGGATACCCCATCTAGACTAAATACCGTAATCCAGCTAACTTAGACTTCTTCATGACTGCTCTTTTGATGTAAGGCATACACTTGACGGCTCGAGAAAGAGTGCTTTTGTGGACGGGAGCTCCAATTTTTGCCTTGACGTCCTGTAGCGACCTTCGACAACAGACGTCCAATATGCCGTTCTTAAAAAAAATTAGTTTAAAAAAGAAATAGAACAAGCGAAAAAAATGGTTATTACAGGTAGAAAATGAAAAAGAAATGTGGTTTGCTATCATTTTGCTATTAAATGATTTCGTAAACGGTATTTGTGCTTACTTTTGTATATAAAACTAGAATTTAAGCGCCGTTTCGCACGAAATAACCGTTTTTAATGTGTGTAGTGCAGTGCAACCCTAAGTTTCATTTCAACGGGCACGATGTGCTTGGGATTACTCCGAACCTGCGACTAACCGAGCGAAACGTTGCTTAACTTGGCAGATCGCGTGACAGATTGATGGCCGTGTTTCAGCGTGACGAAAACGTAAAGACCTCTTCAAAAAGTCGACTTTTACCATTTGGGTCTATTAGCAAGTTTGACTAAAGCATAGAAAGCCGAAAATTTTGAAACCCATGGGTAAGATCTGTCATCAAAGTTCTAATAAAAGGCTTCTTTGAGAGAGATCATCAATCCTAGATTGAAACTTTTTATAAATGTTTAGTGATTGAATCTTCTCTTAGATTTTTGATTAGATTTTTGCCGGATCACATTCTCAATGTCATTTTCCAGCTTTCGATCGTCATCCTGGGCGATATTTCTCCTTTCACATACAATCTATGTCGGCTTTCATATGTGGGCAGTATATGCGATTCCATTCCAGCATCCACCAAATGCAAGCGGATTGCCAACGGTTCTCAAGGTTCTCTTTCTGTTCCTCCTTTAGTTTTGTAGGAAACATTCATTCAAATGTTTAGAAGAGAACGTCAAGAACCTTTATTAATTAAGATAATGAATAAATTATGAAGTGATAATGAATAAATTATGAAGGTGCTCTAGAACTATCCCGATTTGGTATGGATTCAATCTGATGCGGATGTGTGGATTGGGAACTCGGCTGCCCCATTGGCTCCTCCATATTTGAATATTCAATGTGGTCAAGTGATTTTCTTGATCACCATCGTTATCGTCATTGAACTTGTATCATTAGTGAGCAATTTCTGTTACCGTGTTTCGTAAATTATCAAATGAAAGAGTCGAATGTCAGTAATATCGTGAATTATGACTTGAGATGCTGAAAGTGAATAGGAAAGTGTCAGTAATATCGTGAAACTGTCAGTAATATCGTGAAAGTGTCAGTAATATCGTGGTTTCGTACTAAAGATACAGAGTACGCAAACATAGACGAGCAAAGAAAAAAGCGTTTAAAATTTTGTTTACAGGGAATCATTCTGATCTTTCAAATGTTTTATTTTCTGAAAAATGCGACGAGTTATATGAGTGAGAGGATGAGAGCGCTGAATAGACGATTCATCAACGCTTTGCTGATTCAGGTGAAAGCTTGTGAGATTTTATGATAGATGGCGTTTGCTTTTACCAATTTTGAAGCCTGAAATTCCACAACTATTATAAACTACAGGGTGCGTCATAATTATTGCAACAAGAGTTCAAAGACCGTTTTAAAGAAGAATGTGATGTCATGGGCGTGTAAAGCCAATAACAATCAAAATTGGACCTTCATGCAAGATGGAGCTCCCGCTAACACGAAGAAGACGGTTCAGGACTGGTGTGTGGCCAACTTTCCCTCAGTGATCACCAAGGATGAATGGCCTCCAAACTCACCGGATCTCAATGTGATGCACTTTTCCATTTGGGCAATCTTAGAGGCTAATGTCTGCCCTTTGACCTTGAAGAAGTCTTTGACCAAAGGATGGAAGGCGACTCCTCAAGATGACATTCGGGCTTAGGCTTAGGCATATCCGAACCAGTGGAGGCATATCCGAACCGATTAAGGGCTGTTATCAAGGCAAAAGGCGGTCATATCGAATGATCTCTTGTTTCCTCATTTGTTACTGTTAAATAAAGCTATTTCTGTTTAAAAATCTTCTTCCAGTGAAACTTCTTGGTGTGCAATGCCTTGAGTATCTTGTTGCAATAATTATGACGCACCCTGTATATTATTCGAGCTTGTTTTTGCAAAGAAATCGAGTATTGTTCAGGTTGGCGTTCCCGCTCTAACCATCGCTTTTCCTTCATTTATTAAAGGTATCATTTCGCGTATGGGAAATCCGATTTCACAAGGTAAGCGTGTGATGGAAAGATTTCTTAAATCTACAATTTCATACAACTTTCTATACAACTTTCTTTTACTTTTCAGAATTCATCAATCTAACGCTTCTTTGTGCCATGTTACACGGAAAGTTGACCTCGATTCTCATCATCGCTCTCATTCAACCATATCGACAATATTGTGTTCACAAGTTGTGGAAAATAATCGGGTATTTTTCATTAGAAAGTTTCGTTTTTAAAAGAATGATCACCGAAATTTCAGTCTCACAAAACCCGACATAACAATCGTGACATCAAAAACTGGATAATCACATCAGCAACAATAAAACTCTTATCTCGCATTCACAGCAGTAAATTACAAATGGTGTTTATATATAGGTTTTGCATTCAAACCGGCATAAACATCAGTATTGAATCACTGAAACCACTGAAAATCTCATTCTTTTGTGTCCTGGTTAAACTTTTGAATGAATACAATAAAAGCCTGATGATTCAGTCATAATCTTTCAAAACTCCAGGTACAAGAGGAGCAAAATGAGCTTTCAACAATGAGAAGCAAAAAAAACGTTCAATTAACTCTTTCCACGTAACTAAACTGGATGAAATCTCACGAAAATTAATCAAGAAAATTTTTGACTTATTCTTGACATTGGCGATGGCCACGTTAGTCATTTTTCGCATTCAAACCATTCAAACCGGCATAAACATCAGTATTGAATCACTGAATACCTTTTCTTGCGTGTTAGATGTTAGATATGTTAGATATGCTTATACCTTTTCTTGCATGCAAACTTCTTTGTGTTTTTTTGTTTTTTTTTCTTATTTCTGTTTCCTTTTTTGGTTTAATCGGATCAAATCGTACATATCTAACAACAAAAACCTTTCTCCGTCGCTCTTGCAACATTCTCAGCTTGGCAACATTCTCAGCAGCATTCTCAGCTTAACAACATTCTCAGCAACATTCTCAGCCCAAATCTCTGCAAAATATTGTTTCAGTTTCAGTTTCGAAACACGTTTAGGCTTTGCAAACTCACAAACGATCAAAGCTTACAGCTAAAATGCTTCAGAAACTTTTGGTTGAGTCAACGAGTTCATCGAAATCCTTGCTCAAATCGACACCAATACAAGAAACAAATAGGAAAAGGATCACTAAAATTATCATTTTCATTATAAAACTAGATTTTCAAGGGTTTTCAAGTTCCTATAAGCTTTTGACCAGGAATGAAACCCAACAAATTGCCGCGAAAAAAGAAAGAAACCTAGACAGAACAGGATTTGGGTTTATTTACCCGAATATTTATCCGATTTGGTTTATTTACCCAAAAGATCATTACTGATTGGACATTCAGCCGTACTTTTTGTGTCTTGATTGCTCAAAATCAAAGTTTATTTCAATCAATAATAGCACAAGTTGCAGGAGCGAGCACAGTATTGTCGCTTTTGGTCATTTGTGTAGACAGTGTTTGAGCAGAATCCATTTTGAGCCCATTGAGAGCACCTAGAATTTGGGTAACTATGCATTGCTTTGCATTGCATGGTAACAATGCATTGCTCAAGCGAATTTAACAAATTAGGAGATTCTAATACTGTCTGTTTTTACGGTAGAATGTCTACAAGACCACAAGTCTTGTAGATATTTTGCCGTAAGACTTTTAATCTATTTTAGCAATGGATCTTTATCCACCTTTATCCATGAAAATCGATCTTTGTCCAATGATAAGTCAAAACTCACATATAATTCGAATCCGTACATGTGATTGACGGGAAATTCGGTGAATATTGACACAAATTACAGCTTCTCGCACAGTACTGATACTTCTGTGCGCTGGTATAGGCTGTGTTCGAGCAGAAACCATTTTGAGTCCAGATTTTGCAACTGAATTTGGGTTTTCTTGATAACGATGGGAAATTCACGTGGTAGTTGAATCCTGACATAGTAAACCAACACCATTTCCAATCCCTAGCACTTGGAAACCATCTTGGCTTTGTGCTCCGATGCCGATCACAGGGCCGAACTCGGCTCCGGTGCCGATTTGAGCGGCGACTTGCTGGAGATTATTTCTTGCTATTTCTTGATAATAAATTTATAATATTCAGTTTTTAAGCTAAATACATTTGCTTTTGCATACTGTAAATGTAATGTAAATGTAAATGTAAATTAAAAGGCCAATACAACCCCACTCAAAACATTAGATCCAACTAAGCCAGGATAAATGTGGCCCCTTCAAACCACCAAAGTACCGATGATTAAAGTACCGATGGTAAAGTACCGACCAAAGTACCAGTACCGAGGATTCTAAAACTAACATTAAGGCAAAAGCTTAAAGCAAAAAGTAATAATTCTGAATTTATTAACCCTTTTCAAGCACTAATAACTAATTCAAAGTAATGTAAATGGAAAGGTAATGTAAATGTAATGTAATTCAAAGTAATGTAAATGGAAAGGTAATGTAATGTAATGTAAATGTAATGTAAATGTAATGTAAATGTAATGTAAATGTAATGTAAATGTAATGTAAATGGAAAGGTAATGTAATGTAAATGTAATGTAAATGTAATGTAAATGTAATGTAAATGTAATGTAAATGTAATGTAAATGTAATGTAAATGTAATGTAAATGTAATGTAAATGTAATGTAAATGTAATGTAAATGTAATGTAAATGTAATGTAAATGTAATGTAAATGTAATGTAAATGTAATGTAAATGTAATGTAAATGTAATGTAAATGTAATGTAAATGTAATGTAAATGTAATGTAAATGTAATGTAAATGTAATGTAAATGGAAAGGTAATGTAATGTAAATGTAATGTAAATGTAATGTAAATGTAATGGAAATGTAATGGAAATGTAATGGAAATGTAATGTAAATGTAATGGAAATGTAATGGAAATGTAAATCATAATTAAAGTCTAAAAAACCAACTTGCAATACCAAAATAAAGATGCAAATAAAAATATTCGATTCTGAGATCATTTCGAGAAAATTTTTGAGTCAAAGAAAAACCTAACCGCTTTTATATTGACCTTTTTATCCACAAGATCTAACTCTGTCAATAAAAAAGTTTTCACTGGGCATCAAGAGTCGATGAGTCACTTGTGTGCAAAAGAAAGAACTCAAATAGTAAGCACTTACCGACAAAAACCTTTGACAATATTGGGATGGTGAATTTTGTGACGTAGAAAGAACAATAAAGCTTCTCAGATAGTTTATTAGATTGAATATTAAAAATTTAAGCACTTGGACACAAGTTGCACGATTTTGGGCAATATTGGGTTCGAGTCGCGTTATTGTAGACGGTGTTTGTGCAAAAACCGTTGGACACCCATTGAGCACAGCTAAATTCTTATTTTATGAGAAGATTTACAAGTTTGATTTTGTGAAAGCTCTTTAAAGTTAAAGTTAAAGCTTGTTTTTCAAAATTCCGCTTTTTTATCTATTTTACAAACATTTCCAATCGATTCCCTGACATCAAAAACCCTCGGTTCACCTTTTTAACTTTTAATTCTTATATAGGACAAGTACAGAGTGCAAGACAGATAAAAATCAACATTACAACATCATTAAAGCAACATATTACAGTAATCAGTGCAGGATTTTGATATTGCAAGAGATTCTCGCAAGATATTTATACAAAAGTTATGCCCTACAAGCTTTGCTCTGGTCCAGCTTTGCAAATATAACTTTAAAGGTTTCCTACGTTTTTGACCTTTTCCAAAAATTGCGTTCCGATAAAAATCTCTAAAAAGGAATGGTCTCTGATCGGGAATTTGGAAAAGGTTATCGTTTGTGTCACTGGGATAAAGCTAAGCAAACATTATCAAACGAAATGACTGACTATGGTAATAGAAAGAGAATTTTAATGGGATTTTAAACTTTGCAATGATTCTGACAAAAGTTTTGGTTTTTTTGATTGGTCTAATTTGTGCATATGTAGATACACTTTCTCCCGGGGTACTTAACACATTCACGACGGCAGTATTTGTGCATACAAAATACAAAATACGATTTTTTACAAAATACTGCCGTCGTGAATGTGTTAAGTACCCCGGGAGAAATGAAAAATGTGTTAAGTACCCCGGGGTACTTAACACATTCACGACGGCAGTATTTTGTAAAAAATCGTATTTTGTATTTTGTAATGCAGTATACAATCGAATCGTCGTTAATTTTTTTTACTGATAATTTAGTGACAGATAATTCAATTGACGATTCAAAGATAAATTATATGATTATAGTCGTTCGATAGTCTTGAATCCCTCTTGAGAACTAGTAGTAAATGATCGTCATTAGTATGACCGTATTGTCGTGAATAAATTTATTAATTTACACTAATTTTTGTTTTTTTCAAATGCTAGGTATCTACTTGACGACTCCCGAAAGAGAAAAAAAATCATGAAAGCAAGGAAAAAAGGAATTTTTCGAGCCGTTGTCTCCGATCTCTTCAAATGCGACCCTTCCAGCGTTTCTCACATTGTTTCAAAAGCAAAAACAACTGGACTTATGCACCGAAGAGAAAAGAAAGGATGGCCAAGAAGAACAACAGCAAAAGAGGATTGAAAACTTGTGATGGCTTCCAAGAAGGATCCGAACTGAGGGAGCTCGGCTGATCAAGGATGTTGCAAACAAGGATATCTCTCGATGGACCGTTTCTCGACGATTGACTCAAGCAGGACTGTATAGCCGGAGGGCTGTACGAAAGCCTTTGATGACCGATGGCCACAGGAAACAACGGCTTCTATTCGTTGGAGTGGACCAAAGTTGGACAAAGCAGGATTAGGCCCACGTGATCTTTGTCGATGAAACAAAAGTGGATATCTTTTCTCCAAAAGACAACCACTTAATCAGACGACCCATTGGAAAGCAAATACTTCTTAAATATGTGCAACCTACAATGCGAGCTGGCGGAGAATCAATCATGTGTTTTGGTAAGCCTTATTTCTAATACATGCATTAATTTCTCTTTTTCTAGGGGTAATGACGAAAAATGTGGCAGGTCCGCTCGTCCTCGTCCAGTCAACCATGCTCGCCAGTATATGGAAATACTAGAAGGATGTCTACTTCCATTTGCTCTGGATCACATGGCTCCTGAATGGTTTCTCTACCAGGACAATTCGCCGGTTCACAAGAGCAAGCTCATGATGGATCGCACGGTGAATCTCTTAATTGGAGGAAAAGCGCATCTCGCTGGATGGTTTGCCCTTAATAATGTTTTGTTGATCAATGCGCCCCCTATGTCGCCTGATTTAAACGTTATTGAGAATTTATGGGCTTACGTGAAGGCAAAGTTACGAGGAAAAGACTTTCACACAAAAGTTGACTTATGGTTCTACATTCGAAAAGTTTGGAGCTCAATTCGTCCAGCAATTCTTCACGAATTAGTTGACTCAGTGCCTAAACGACTTAATGAAGTGATTTTGGCAAAAGGTGGACCGATTGAATATTAATTTTTGATGTTTCTATATAATGTTGCAAGACTTTTGCACTCAGTTTTTAGGGTATTTTTTAGTAGTTTTGTCATTTACTTTTTTGTTTTACGCTAAACTTCAAATTTGTTTTTGTAAATAAAGTGTACATATATTATTCTAATTAAAAACAAAAAAGCCCTACGAACGGGTGGCATTTTCTATAAAAAAATTTCATCGATTTTTTTGAAAAAGTGATGTTGCAAGACTTTTGCTCGGTACTGTACTTTTGTTTGCGTTTGTACTGTACTAGAATAATATAAACTTATACTAGTTTATGTTGATTAGCTTTCTATTGAAAGCTCATCAAAGAGCTCAACGAGATCAAAGAGTTCAAAGAGTCAAACAGAGTGTTCAATATCTATAGAAACCAGTAGACCACTAGGTTTAGAGCTCATTTTGTTCAAATTGAATACTAAAAAGGAAACACGCTTATCAATAAGCCCAACGCTAACAACTTTTAGTTACTTTTTTCAAAATTATTACCTTTTGCGCTGTTGCTTGACTAGAAACACCCGTGGAAAGCGCCTGTGGCATAAACTAAGTTTGTCACAAGTTCTCGTTTAGCTTTCTTGAAAGAACCAAAACTGAAATGTGATTCTAACATTTTTAAAGTCCCGTAGATTCAAAAACTGTTAAATAGTGAAGTATTTCTCATCGTTGAACAAGAAAAAGGACAAGAACCAGGACAAGAACAAGAACAAGGACAAGAACAAGAACAGGAACATGAACAAGGACAAGAACAAGAACGACTGAAATGTGACTCATTTTGGTGAAATTTGGTGATTAAGTTTCGATCAATCGATCTTGAAATATCAAATTTAAAATCTGAGTCGATTTTTGGAATGTTTCACTGTAAAAATAATCTAGAAAGTCGATTTTATTCCAACTCCTATCCAGACTTCTTGACGACTTCAATGTTCAATCTAATAAACTATCTAAGAAACTTTATTGATCAGTTTTGCGTGGGCTAAACGATCTGGGAGCTCAAAAGTTTCATAAATATTGAACAGCTTGTACTTTACAAACAAAAAAGTAGATAATGAAAGAAAAGTGATACAACTTATTGATAAGTTAATAGTAAGTAATAAGTAAGTAGTAAGTTGATAAGTAATAAAAATCAAGTGAAAACAAGTTAATATTGTCCAGAAAACTATCTAAGAAGCTACAATCGCAGATCACCTCTCATATCTTCAACTTTCATAGCTGATCTTGCATTTGAAACGTACTGAACGAAACGGGAAACCCTCCTGGCAAACACTTCAACCTTCATTATTTCATACAGAACACAGAAATTACCAGAATATTAATAAGAAAATTAGGTTCTTGCTTCCACTGATTGCCCAGCCAGACATAAACAAGACTTAACATTACGACAATACGACAATACGGTCATACTAATGACGATTATTTGCTACTAGTTCTCAAGAGGGGATTCAAGACTATCGAACGACTATAATAATATAATTTATCTTTGAATCTGTCACTAAATTATCAGTAAAAAAATTAACGACGATTCGATTGTATACTCCATTACAAAATACAAAATACGATTGTTTACAAAATACTGCCGTCGTGAATGTGTTAAGTACCCCGGGAGAAAGTGTATCTACATGTGCACAAATTAGATCAATCACAAAGACCAAAACTTTTGTCAGAAATCTGCTTGCAAAGTTTAAAATCCCATTAAAATTCTCTTTCTATTACCATAGTCAGTCATTTCGTTTGATAATGTTTGCTTAGCTTTATCCCAGTGATAGAAACGATAACCTTTTCCAAATTCCCGATCAGAGACCATTCCTTTTTAGAGATTTTTATCGGAAGGCAATTTTTGGAAAAGGTCAAAAACGTAGGAAACCTTTAAAGATATATTTGCAAAGCTGGACCAGAGCAAAGCTTGTAGGGCATAACTTTTGTATAAATATCTTGCGAGAATCTCTTGCAATATCAACTACTCAGCTTTCAAGGCAATCCACTCCAAAATGCTCGCTAAAATCACCATTTTCACAATTCTTGCTCTTTCTGCTCAACAGGTAAACTTCTAAGGAATTAAAATAATCGAATTCAGCAATTTCTGACAATTTTATGTTTTAAATGATAAAACTCAACTAAATCCAGCACAAATTACAAAAATCAAACATTCCTTTAGGTTCTTGCTTCAACTGATTGCCCAGCCAGACCATCCACTGTCCCCACAAGTGCTGGATCAGGACGTAAGCTTTGTTGAAAGTAAATTTTAGCAAAACCTGATGGAGAAGCTTGTCCAACGGGAAGCACATGCTATTTGAGCGATGGAGCTGATGAATGCTTCTCGGTGAGCAAAGAAAGAAAAGTTATTGATAAGGAAAGTCATCCTGGCAGAAAGAAAAGTCATTGATAGATCTCAAAGGGGTTTACTCCTTTGAATGGAGTCAAAATTGTTATCTGAATAGAAAATCGACTTTATTGATTGTATCACTATTTGAATAGCAACAAAATCTCTTAAATGAACAGAAAGCCTTTGAGAAATGACTCAATTGAATTGCATTCAGTTTAGGATGCTCTCAGCACCTGCGTCGATGCTTACACCAGGTCTGTTAGATTTTTGCTTCTTGAAATTAGACTTTTGATTGGTTCTTTTACATTTGTTTTCTTTCTTTTACATTTTTTACATTACAGCTGCACAAATTGGGTGGCCAACGGTTTCTGCACGAATTCCGGTTACACCGCCGCTCAACGAGCTCAATACTGCAAGAAGAGCTGCAACTTGTGCACAACCACCACCACTTGCGTAGATAATAACTCAAAGTAGGGCTTGACTTCATAAAAACGAACGTAGATGTAGTATTCCTTTACTGTTTGAGTTTTTTTGCTGACCCTACGGACGAGGTCCTTGGGATGAAGCAAAAAACCCCTGCGACCAAAAAACCCGACAGCCCCTGCGCACCATTCACAGCACTTGGGATCCAAGATCGATCAGCGGAGCTCACGAATGTTGAATCGAAATTGCTTTAATTTTAAAGAACTTTCACAAAATCAAACTTGTAAATCTTCTCATAAAATAAGAATTTAGCTGTGCTCAATGGGTGTCCAACGGTTTCTGCACAAACACCGCCTACAATGACGCGACTCGAACCCAATATTGCCCAAAATCGTGCAACTTGTGCCCAAGTGCTTAAATTTTGAATGTTCAATGTTTAATCTAATAAACTATTCCCTTGGCTTTATTGTTCAATCCATTGCATTTGAATCCATTTAAACAGGTCAAAATTTAGCCAATTTTTTTTCTAAAAGGCTCCAAAATGAATAGAATGATGTTGAGTACCCCTGAAAACCTTTTTCTTTTTAAAAATTGGTTATAGCCCATCTCTAGCATGATTTTCTAGTCCTAGTGTCAACCCACACTTAATATAACGTTGCACTACTTACATATGTATTTATAAGGGAAGGTCAACTCGCAAATGCTATGCGACTTATACCATTTGACGCAGAATTTGATGCTGATTCTGAATATACAGTCATGAACAAAAGTCTTGTAACATCCAGTTTAGCAAATTTCAAAGGGTAATAACTTTTTTGCAAAGAGGCGAATTCCCAAACAGTTTTTGGTTTTCAGTTGTCTAAAATTTCTATTTTTATATGCAATAAAAACTTTATTGAAACGATTAACAAAAATTAAGAAAAACAAATAAAAACAAAAAACGGGCGTATTTTTGATGCTCAAAAGTCTTGTAACATTTTAAAGGCATTTTAATTCTTGTAACGCGCAAAAAGGCTTGAAAACGTTAATTTTAGCGCGACTAGCTTTTAATATTCTTGATTCTGGCTTTGTTTTTGCACTTTTTTCATCCATTACATCTAGAGTACGGCCATACGCATCAAATGCGCGCAAAAAACGACCAAAATTAGCTCGGGTTGTCCATTTTTAGAGGAAAATGTAGAAATTTGCCACTTTTAGGATAAATGCCCCAAAATCTCGTGTTTTTAATGTTTATTTTGTATTTTTCTTTTACAATTAACTTACAGGTAACACATTTCTTTGTTTAGGTTGGGGTTACGCTCGAGAATCATCGACAAAGAGCACACCTGGAGCCAAACAAGAAGGCAACGTTTTGTTCTTTGTTTTCTAGGTTTTTATATCGGGTTTTTGGTTTTAAAAAAGATGAATTTTTGTCTTTAGGAGCCACTGATTCCACAAATTCGTAGTCGATTGCTCTACTTCGTCGCCGATTTCAACAACTCTTGCTGCAAATAGGTAACGTTTTATTTTCTTCGTTATTTTGTTAGTGATTGTGCACTCAATAATCTTGTTACGGTAAGTACATTTTACTATTTTCTAATTTTTTTATATGTAATATAAATAGCTTTTTACAGAATACTTGCTGGTCTATGGATGGGACTTTTTGCGCAAGCCCTTTAAATCCTTAAACAAATTTGATTCATGTAGAGGTTTGTTTCTGAGTTTTATCCATATAATTTACGAGACAAATTTAGAGGCTATGGAGGTTGCTATCGCTAATGCTTTTTATGTTGTTTATGGCCTTCATACAAATCTTCACTACTGCGGCTTCCATTTTTTCAAGACTGTCTACGAGGCCATGAAGGTTGGTTTTTTACATATACAATACATGATATATACAATACATAATATTAGGTTGGAAAGAAAGAAAAAATTTATAAAAATAGAAATTTTAGACAACTGAAAACCAAAAACTGTTTGGGAATTCGCCTCTTTGTAAAAAAGTTATTACCCTTTGAAATTTGCTAAACTGGATGTTACAAGACTTTTGTTCATGACTGTATATTCAGAATCAGCATCAAATTCTGCGTCAAATGGTATAAGTCGCATAGCATTTGCGAGTTGACCTTCCCTTATAAATACATACAGTGGTCCACAAAAGTAATGCCCCATTGCCATTCAAAAGTATTTTTTGCAAAATTCCTCCTGAAAACATGTATTTAAAGTGTATTTTTTTTTCTCTTATAAAATACTTTAGAAATTCTAGTTGTTAAATAACTGGATTTTTTTTGATTGAGATCCTTCCAATCAAAAGATCGATGTGGAAGAGTGCAATGACCCCTAATGACCTGTGTTGACCTGTGCCCTGTGCAATGACCTGTGCAATGACCTGTGTTGGGGCGAGAGCCTTTTTAGTATTTTGTCACCTGACTGTTTTTCTTTAGGAGCGATGTCACGAACTTCAGTAGGTCCATTAGTTCACGTCAACTCAACGATGAATGCTGTGGCTTACAAGAACATTATGGGGACCCAAATGCTGCCTTTTGCCACACAGAGGATACCTCTTGGATGGATGCTCTGCCAGTACAACGACCCGAAACACAAGCCAAGGCTCATGATGGGAGCGGTGATGGCTCTTCAGAATGGTACACGAGTACGACTTCCGGGCTGGTTTGCGGCAAATCGAGTGAAATTGATCAATTCGCCTCCCTACTCACCGGATATCAATGTTATCGAGCATCTCTGGTCATTTGTGGAGTCGCGACTCAAGGGAAAGAAATTCGATTCTAAGGTTGCCTTATGGGTTCACATTCAACGTCTCTGGGCCACCATCCCCCAAAGTCTTTTGAAGAATCTCGTGGATTCCATGCCGGATCGACTCAATGAAGTAATAAAAGCAAAAGGAGGACCAACCAAGTATTGATTTAAAAAACTGGTGTTAATTCTTTACAAATGGGGCATTACTTTTGTGGAGCTAATTTTTAAGTAACTTATTGGTTTTGTTTTATAATTTAACTTGTATGTAATGTATACGGATAAATCTTATACTCTTGAAAAGTAGAGTCTTATAGGTAGATAAAAATACCCTACTCTTTTTCTGAAATGTCAACTTTGCAAGATTTCCTTACAAAACATACTGTTGGATGGCAATGGGGCATTACTTTTGTGGACCACTGTATGTAAGTAGTGCAACGTTATATTAAGTGTGGGTTGACACTAGGACTAGAAAATCATGCTAGAGATGGGCTATAACCAATTTTTAAAAAGAAAAAGGTTTTCAGGGGTACTCAACATCATTCTATTCATTTTGGAGCCTTTTAGAAAAAAAATTGGCTAAATTTTGACCTGTTTAAATGGATTCAAATGCAATGGATTGAACAATAAAGCCAAGGGAATAGTTTATTAGATTAAACATTGAACATTCAAAATTTAAGCACTTGGGCACAAGTTGCACGATTTTGGGCAATATTGGGTTCGAGTCGCGTCATTGTAGGCGGTGTTTGTGCAGAAACCGTTGGACACCCATTGAGCACAGCTAAATTCTTATTTTATGAGAAGATTTACAAGTTTGATTTTGTGAAAGTTCTTTAAAATTAAAGCAATTTCGATTCAACATTCGTGAGCTCCGCTGATCGATCTTGGATCCCAAGTGCTGTGAATGGTGCGCAGGGGCTGTCGGGTTTTTGGTCGCAGGGGTTTTTTGCTTCATCCCAAGGACCTCGTCCGTAGGGTCAGCAAAAAAACTCAAACAGTAAAGGAATACTACATCTACGTTCGTTTTTATGAAGTCAAGCCCTACTTTGAGTTATTATCTACGCAAGTGGTGGTGGTTGTGCACAAGTTGCAGCTCTTCTTGCAGTATTGAGCTCGTTGAGCGGCGGTGTAACCGGAATTCGTGCAGAAACCGTTGGCCACCCAATTTGTGCAGCTGTAATGTAAAAAATGTAAAAGAAAGAAAACAAATGTAAAAGAACCAATCAAAAGTCTAATTTCAAGAAGCAAAAATCTAACAGACCTGGTGTAAGCATCGACGCAGGTGCTGAGAGCATCCTAAACTGAATGCAATTCAATTGAGTCATTTCTCAAAGGCTTTCTGTTCATTTAAGAGATTTTGTTGCTATTCAAATAGTGATACAATCAATAAAGTCGATTTTCTATTCAGATAACAATTTTGACTCCATTCAAAGGAGTAAACCCCTTTGAGATCTATCAATGACTTTTCTTTCTGCCAGGATGACTTTCCTTATCAATAACTTTTCTTTCTTTGCTCACCGAGAAGCATTCATCAGCTCCATCGCTCAAATAGCATGTGCTTCCCGTTGGACAAGCTTCTCCATCAGGTTTTGCTAAAATTTACTTTCAAATGAAGTTAGACAAAGCTTACGTCCTGATCCAGCACTTGTGGGGACAGTGGATGGTCTGGCTGGGCAATCAGTTGAAGCAAGAACCTAAAGGAATGTTTGATTTTGTAATTTGTGCTGGATTTAGTTGAGTTTTATCATTTAAAACATAAAATTGTCAGAAATTGCTGAATTCGATTATTTTAATTCCTTAGAAGTTTACCTGTTGAGCAGAAAGAGCAAGAATTGTGAAAATGGTGATTTTAGCGAGCATTTTGGAGTGGATTGCCTTGAAAGCTGAGTAGTTGATATTGCAAGAGATTCTCGCAAGATATTTATACAAAAGTTATGCCCTACAAGCTTTGCTCTGGTCCAGCTTTGCAAATATATCTTTAAAGGTTTCCTACGTTTTTGACCTTTTCCAAAAATTGCGTTCCGATAAAAATCTCTAAAAAGGAATGGTCTCTGATCGGGAATTTGGAAAAGGTTATCGTTTGTGTCACTGGGATAAAGCTAAGCAAACATTATCAAACGAAATGACTGACTATGGTAATAGAATTTGGATTTTAGTGGGTTTTTAAACTTTGCAATGATTTTGTAAAAAATCGTATTTTGTATTTTGTAATGCAGTATACAATCGAATCGTCGTTAATTTTTTTACTGATAATTTAGTGACAGATAATTCAATTGACAGATTCAAAGATAAATTATATTATTATAGTCGTTCGATAGTCTTGAATCCCCTCTTGAGAACTAGTAGCAAATAATCGTCATTAGTATGACCGTATTGTCGTATTGTCGTAATGTTAAGTCTTGTTTATGTCTGGCTGGGCAATCAGTGGAAGCAAGAACCTAATTTTCTTATTAATATTCTGGTAATTTCTGTGTTCTGTATGAAATAATGAAGGTTGAAGTGTTTGCCAGGAGGGTTTCCCGTTTCGTTCAGTACGTTTCAAATGCAAGATCAGCTATGAAAGTTGAAGATATGAGAGGTGATCTGCGATTGTAGCTTCTTAGATAGTTTTCTGGACAATATTAACTTGTTTTCACTTGATTTTTATTACTTATCAACTTACTACTTACTTATTACTTACTATTAACTTATCAATAAGTTGTATCACTTTTCTTTCATTATCTACTTTTTTGTTTGTAAAGTACAAGCTGTTCAATATTTATGAAACTTTTGAGCTCCCAGATCGTTTAGCCCTCGCAAAACTGATCAATAAAGTTTCTTAGATAGTTTATTAGATTAAACATTGAAGTCGTCAAGAAGTCTGGATAGGAGTTGGAATAAAATCGACTTTCTAGATTATTTTTACAGTGAAACATTCCAAAAATCGACTCAGATTTTAAATTTGATATTTCAAGATCGATTGATCGAAACTTAATCACCAAAGTTCACCAAAATGAGTCACATTTCAGTCGTTCTCGTTCTTGTCCTTGTTCATGTTCCTGTTCTTGTTCAACGATGAGCAAAGCTTCACTATTTAACAGTTTTTGAATCTACGGGACTTTAAAAATGTTAGAATCACATTTCAGTTTTGGTTCTTTCAAGAAAGCTAAACGAGAACTTGTGACAAACTTAGTTTATGCCACAGGCGCTTTCCACGGGTGTTTCTAGTCAAGCAACAGCACCAAAGGTAATAATTTTAAAAAAAGTAACTAAAAGTTGTTAGCGTTGGGCTTATTGATAAGCGTGTTTCCTTTTTAGTATTCAATTTGAACAAAATGAGCTCTAAACCTAGTGGTCTACTGGTTTCTATAGATATTGAACACTCTGTTTGACTCTTTGAACTCTTTGAACTCGTTGAACTCTTTGATGAGCTTTCAATAGAAAGCTAATCAACATAAACTAGTATAAGTCTATATTATTCTATATAATTCTATATAATTCTATACAATTCTGTATAATTTATATAATTTACTATAATTCCCAAGGTGCTTGCTTTGGTGATAAATAGAAGTGAAACCAAAAGTTGCTGTTAAACCAGAAGCTGCTTTGAAACCAGAAGCTGCTGTTCAACCAAAAGTTGCTGTTAGACCAGAAGCTGCTGTTCAACCAAAAGTTGCTGTTAGACCAGAAGCTGCTGTTCAACCAAAAGTTGCTGTTAAACCAGAAGCTGCTTTTAAACCAGAAGTTGTTGTTAGACCAGAAGCTGCTTTTAAACCAGAAGTTGCTGCTAAAGTAGCTAAAGTAATTCAAAGATGAATCTATAAAATTCCTAACTGTGTAAACAAGTTCCCTTTTTGAAAATGCGGGAGTTGTCTAGACAAATTTATTTCGCTATGTATTCTGTGCCTCTCTGAGCTTGTATTTAAGTCAATATCTCTTTTGATCCGTAACTTTCTGGCATCAAAAAACAATTATATTCAAAAAATCTCCCGTTTATTCACGCTTTGGCAAATCACAAAGTAACTAGATAGCTTTTAATAAGAAATCTAAACATTTGATGAAATGAGTGCCATGTCACTCATCGGGTGTGGGTGGTTGTTGTTGGGCGCGGGCTTGTTGCTTGAAGTAGTCGTGCATTTTCTCGGCCACCTCAAGGACCTAAATTCAATTGATTGCAAAAGTTTACTTTTCTAGATTTATTAGGTACATGGTGCATTTATTAGGTATAAGAAAGGCGAATTTCCACATTTTCATAAATTTCCAACAACAGAAACCTGCTATCGATGAATGTTATAAACTATTTGAAAGTTGTAAATCTCCTCTACAAAATAGGCTAAAACGTGTTTCAATTGATCGAACCATTGAAGAAATTTCGAGGGCGAAATGCGAGTGACCAAAAAAGGAACTTTAGGGACAAGTTTAGTGTGGTCAAAATAGAGTTAGCTTCCCAAAATTGAAGATTTAAAAAAAAAAGGATAACTACCGTAAATACTGTAATAGTACCCCACCCCCATAATGACGGTGCCGAGTGTTGCGTAGTCTAGCTTTGAACGAGATTTTCTCGACACTGGTTTATGCTACAATGCGCGCTTAGGTATCAAAAAATAGCCCTGAATTTCAGCTATTTTTTGATACTAAAGACGCATTTTTTGAGAGTACGGGCGCTTTAAAAAAATGAAATACTAAAAAACTTTCGCGACTACGCGACTATACGAGGGCGGTGGGGTACTATTACAGTATTTGCGGTAGTTGAGTGGTAAAAGTGGTCACTCGTTTTGGTCTGTTTTGGTCGGTAAAGGTTTTGGTCACTCGCATTTCGCTCTCGAAATTTCTTCAATGGTTCGATCAATTGAAACACGTTTTAGCCTATTTTGTAGAGGAGATTTACAACTTTCAAATAGTTCATAACATTCATCGATAGCAGGTTTCTGTTGTTGGAAATTTATGAAAATGTGGAAATCCGCATTTGTGATGCATGTACCTAATATTTTTCGAATACAAATTGAACATTGTAGTTGCCAGGGTTTGCGAAATGTCAAAGTTAAGCCAATCCCATGGCTTCCTTTTGGTATTAGCCTAGGATTTCAACCTTGCCGTTAGTTCTGGCCTGTTAGTTCTGGCCTGTTAGTTCTGGCCTAAGTTAGCCGGAAACCTTGGCTTTGCCTTGACCTAATCCTGGCCTGGACTTATCCGAAGCTAACGGAACTACACCGAATCCAGATTGATTCTACGGATTGTTTTAATTGTGATTATTTGGTACTATCATCTTGATATCGCCGAATTTATTTTAGAATCAATGTTCTTTCATTCTCTAACCAACCTCCATTGTCTCGGGCCTCTTATTCGGATCCGACATGATACATCTTGACACAAGCTCTCTCAACTAAAACAATGCAAGCCTTAACTTGAGCACTAAACAAACCTGATTTGAATAGATATCAGCAGGTAGAGGTGGGTATTCACAGTTCTCAATTTTCTTGCATAAAGAGTAAAGATTCATTTTGTCTCCATAAAATGGCGATTGTAGAGCAGCCATTTCATACAAGAGACACCCAAGTGACCAGAGATCCGACTTGAAATTGTAGCCACTTTCCTGTATTCGTTCGGGACTCTGAAAGAGAAATTTGCTTAGAAAGATTTCTAAATATTCCAGAATAAGGGAATTGAAAATGGCAGTAGAGAAAGGGCAGTAAAGTTACTCATTGTTATCACAAGTCTTACCAACCAACAGGGACGGTATGCTTCGAAAACTTTACTCTACTGGGCTTACTGTATATTTTGCAATTAATAGCATATTCAAACGTTATAGTTAGCATAAATTTTGTTATTTATTTGATTACCATGTAATATGGTGTTCCGACAAGCGAGTGAGCAGCGGTCGTTTTTGAAGAGAAAAATCTCCCCAAACCAAGGTCGCCAAGCTTTACGATTCCCTCACTCGTGATGAAAACGTTCGCTGGTTTGATATCTGAAGCAAAAACTCTATGAAACGAAAGGTTAAATAAAATTTAAGCCAAAAAAGGAACAGTTTTAGACAGTTTTCTGCAAAATAACATTGAATCGGGTTTAAAATATCTTATTTCTGGATTTTTTTGAGAGCCTGAAGTCGGCTAGTCAAGAAGAGCGACGGCTCGATGATGTGGACACTTTAGCTTTAGAAAAGACGCACTTTAGCTTAGGAAACCTATCTTGGTGTCAATAGATAAAAGATAGAGCATAAAAAGTTAGCTCTATAGATAAATTTTCAGAGAAATTGATGGAGCCAATTTCCTTGTAGAGGTTTTTATAGATTTTTACGAGAAACACGTTTTTACTCTCGAATTTTGATTGAAAGTGAACCCAAATTAACTTAAAAAGATGGGAAATTGAGCAATAAACACTTTTTATTTAAAGAAAACCATAGTTTAATTGGTGAACTTGTTATTTTTCAACGGAAGTATGAAAAGAAACGAAAAGAAACGAAAAGAAAACTTTCTGAACATCCAGACGGAATCTACCGGTAACATTGTGGACAGCCTAATACCAGTTTAGCAAGATAGACTTATCCATTTCAAAAAGTAACCTTTTAAAAAGCGTACAAAACTTTCTCGACAGCCTAATACTTACCCCGATGCATGATCCTCTTCGAGTGCATGTGTGCAACGGCTCTTGCCAACTGCACAAAGTATTTCCATATTGTTCTTTCCGGTATCAGACGACCGTTCTTTTTGAAGTGCTAGAAATTTGATTAGCTAATAAGCTATTAATTAGAAACAATTAGCTCATTTATAGCTGCTTATTTTGATGCATTTATTTGCTTACTTTAATCATCCTACTCATATCACCCGCTTCGGCCAATTCGAGCACTATGTTGAGCTGATTTTTGTCGATGAAAGACGCGTAATATCTGGGGAATTTGGCTTTGTTTTGTAGTTTTGTAATTTGTATATTACCTAATGACATTGACGTGATTGAGTTGTCTGAGCAAGTCGATTTCTTTCATGCAATCTTGTCTCGCTTTCTGATCGACCATCTCGAAGACTTGGATCTTCTTTAGAGCAACCATTGTGTTGTTGGGAACATATCTAAAGCTGTTGATTGGTTTGTATTGGTTTGCTAGTAAAAGGAAACTAACCAGTAACAAAGTTATCCGCTACAAGATTGCTACAAGATTGCTACAAGATTGCTACAAGATTGTTACAAGATTGTTACAAGATTGTTACAAGTTTAAGTCTATCTCATTTAAAATTGGATTTTCAGCTAGAATCTTCTCTAGAATTGGCTTCAGCTAGAATTGGCTTCAGCTAGAATTTGATCTGTTAGACCGTACGGTACATTTAAGCACATCTAAACAAAAGTAAAATACTATTTTTACAACCCCCTCCCAAACCGCAATACTATTATAATACGGTAATTGATTTTTAATTATATTAAAAAATAGATTAAAAACTTTGCCTCACCCGCCATATTCGCTGGACCTTTCGCCTACCGACTACCAGTTTTTCAAGCACCTCGACAACTTTCTCCGGGAGAAATGCTTCAAAACTCAAGACGATGCCAAAAACACTTTTGCCGACTTTATCGCCTCCAGATGCCCGGACTTCTATGCTACCGGCATAAATAAACTTGTTTCTCGTTGGCAAAAATGTGTTAATTGTAATGGCGCTTATTTTCTTGCCATTGACTTGATCAATTTGGCTACACTTGGTTTCATTCAATGGATATTAAACAGTGCTATCGAATGAAACTAATTGTAGCCAAATCGATCAAGTGAGCGGTGAGAAAAACACAAAAAAAAACCTTTGCCTCTGGGAATGGGGACATTTTGTGGGCGGTATTTTGGGGACACTTTGGGGAAGTACTTCAAAAGTATACCTTTAATCGATTAAAAATTTGTTTACGCAAATTTATTGATTTAATTATTTAACCAAGAGAAAAACACTTTAGTTTAAAGTCCCTTTACTGCCGTACAGCCAGAGTACTCTCAAGAAAGCATAAAAGTCTACAGTCAATACTTTTCAATCGCAGCTAATGTTTGAATTAAAGCTAATGCTCATCCAGCTAATGCTAAACCATCTAATGCTAAACCAGCTAATGCTAATCCATCTAATGCTCATCCAGCTAATGCTAATCCAGCTAATGCTAATCCAGCTAATGCTCATCCAGCTAATGCTCATCCAGCTAATGCTAATCCAGCTAATGCTAATCCAGCTAATGCTAAACCAGCTAATGCTAATCCCGCTAATGCTCATCCAGCTAATGCTTATCCAGCTAATGCTAATCCAGCTAATGCTAAACCAGCTAATGCTAAACCAGCTAATGCTAATCCCGCTAATGCTCATCCAGCTAATGCTTATCCAGCTAATGCTTTAACTTTGTATTTGTTGAAATTTTGCTATAAACCCACTTTGCCCTGAAGACTTCACTGAATTGTCCTTTTCCGATCTTCTTCTCAATCACAAAGAGATCCAGAGAAAGTTGATCGGATGGCGGGAATTGCACATCGGCTGACGATTCATCCATAAGAGATTGTGATGCTTTAAAGATTTAATAAAGTTTATTCTTGAATAGACAAAAAAATTCTATTACCCGTAAAAAAAACAGAAAATTGAAAAGAATTGAGAAAAGAAAGATTAGAGAATTGAGCAGCAAGAAAAGCAGCAAGAAAAGTCTTAAGTTTTAGATTCAGATTGACAAAAGCTGATGATAAAAAAGCACTAGGCGAAAAGGCTTTTTCCAGGGCCAGGCTTTTTCCAGGTCCAGGTTTTTTCACAACTTTTTGTAGTCTTTTTTCGAAAGTGTGTCGTTTGCATAAGAAAATCGTAAAGAAACGCCTGGGGGAGACGGGTTTTGGTCAAAAGGAAATGGCAAAAAAGAAGAAAAAAGAGAAAGAATTTGAAAGAACGGACTAGAATTCTTTCGAATTTTTCCTTTCAAATCTTTTTCCGGCTTTCATATATTGAGTGGACCTTTTTCGATCTACGCCTTCTCGGGTCGCTATGGAGACTTTTCTGAACGAATTGCTCTTGGGAATTCTTGTCCTCTCGTTGAAACCAGGAAAAATACGAGTTCTCAATGCTCAATTAAGAGTGAGAGCAAAAATTGATGGAACAGGTGAAGTCAACTGTTTAAACGAGCCCAAATTTGACTTGGTTACTGATTTTTATCTTATACATAGCTTATCTTATATATAGCTTAGCTTGTATATAGCTTATCTTATATATTTAGCTTATCTTATATACTGCTTATCTTATCTAGACGATTTTTAGCTTATCTTTTGCCTGATTAAGTTTTTAGACGGTTACGCTTGGATAAAAGTGTTCAGCAATTGTTTTACTGGTTGTTTTACTGATTGTTTTACTGTTTTACTGGTTCTAGGTTCTAAAAATGTTAAAAACAGGGTATTGAGGCAGGTATTGAGAAGATTGTATTTACTTTTGTAGCCTTTTACCTTAATATTCTACAAAGTTGAGGTGAAAACCCATTTTACCTTAATTTTCACCAAACTATTCCCAATTAGCGAAATAAACGATCAAAAAGAGACAACAAAATGGGGATTTCGAGAAAAGCAGAAAGTTTTGAAAACTAATAAGAAAAAAGACAGTAATCACATCACAATTTATCCAACTGATACAAGAAAATCTCTTTGCACAAAGGGGAAAAGAATGAATGACATTGTTTCGAGTAGAGATCGATGGCGAGTTGTTTCTGAAAAAGGAAACATTCAAGCAAAGTTTGGCTTTTGAATTTAACGTATTTTCTCTAATAGTAGTGCACCGAGTTGATGCCGAGTTGATGGCTATTTTACAGTTCCCAAGCTTTCCCCGAAGCTCAACACTCTAATCCCCCACTAGATCTCATCGTCAGCTACATTTTCCGACCGCACATCAATAGGTTTTGATAAGCGGTTCTCGAGATTTCGAGCAATTTAGGCGACGCTCAGGATGCACTACTATTAGAGAAAATTCGGTATACTAAAAAATCAAATGATTCAGGGAATCTTATAGAAAAGAGATGAAGATTGAAGAACTAGCGTGCCGTTGATCACTTGTGCGTGGATCAAAGAGCTAACCATATAAAAAGTGCCGCGTCAGCTACATTTTCAACGTCAGCTACAGATTTTGGTGTTTTTATCGAAAAAGAGCCATTAAAAAAGCCCCAGAAAGGGAATCCAATATCAACTTTAGTTTATTTTAATTCAAAAAGCTGAAAATTTGTGGAAATTGTTCAATTTGCTAAAGATTTGATAAACTTTGAAGTTGACTAGTCGACAAAAATTGGCCCCGAATGAAAATGTTGTAAGTTTTCGAAATGGCTCAAATTTATCAACAAGTTTTTTTGAGAATGCTTTTATACATTTCAGACAACATTACCTACATTATTGATACAGTATTTTCTCTAATAGTAGTGCACCGAGTTGATGGCTATTTTACGGTTTCCAAGCTTTTGCAGAAGCTCAACACTCTAATCCCCACAAGATGTCATCGTCAGCTACATTTTCCGACCGCACATCGATAGCTTCTGAAGCGATAGGTTCTGATAAGCGGTTTTCGAGATTTCGAGGAATTTAGGAGAAGCTTAGGGTGCACTACTATTAGAGAGAAAACGGTATATCTCTTTTTACAAGTGAATTAACCCAAGCTTTGAATGGAACCCATTGCCTCTCCGTTAACCCATTAAAAACTTGTTTAAAGGCTGGCCACTCAAAAAGTGATCAAGTCACCACAGCTGAAGATCTCTTATTTTTCATCTGAAGCCAACTCTGATTTTTTTGATCAAAAACTTTTTGAAATATAATCAAGTTTATCAAAAAATCTCTTTTTACAGGTGAATTATGCAATTTTTCATTATCAAATTAGGTTTTGAGCTCAAATATCGAGTCTTGCGTAGAAATTAAGTAGAAAAATGACGCCTTATGCTTTCGCAATGGGTTTTTGATCATCGGGAAATGAGTCATTGAGAGCAATCAGTTTAGAAAAGAAAACGGTTTTCAAATTATGAAAGTAAGAGTGATTTTTGATTGCAAAACTGTTCTATGGTTTAGTTATCAAGTTAAAGACTAGTTAAAGACTAGTTAAAGATTAGTTAAAGACTAGTTAAAGACTAGTTAAAGACTAATCCTAAGACTTCAAGGCTTTAAAGAAAAAAAAGTACTGTGTCAAATAAATCTTATGAAGAAAAATGATAAATGATGATAAAAATTGTATTTGGAAACGTTTCAAAAATCAAAGTTTCCATGAATCAAATCAATGAAGCCTTTTCTCTTTTCGGGAAAAGAAAAGGGGTGATGATCGGCGCGAAGCGCTCATGATATCTTTGCAAGAGATTGGAAGGGTTTGGGAGAAGGAGAAAAACAAGGACAAGGGATACAAAAAGTGACCTGACATAGCGAGAGACATCCACATAAAGAGGACACCAACAGGAATTCGCTCGTCGTTAGAGGGGAATCCGAGGCACCACGTACCCAGCCAGCCTGCAATTGAAATGTAATCAAGAATTGAAAGAGTTGGCTAGTTACTAATACTGTAGTAACACAGAAGTTTTCATTGACTAACCTCATCAAAATCAATACCATTCTCGAAGGTTTGCTTCAATACGGCTTGTCGACCACGTCGAGCCTAGAATTTGTTTTAGCAACGTTTTACGAAAGTTGGAGACACTTAAAATCGTAGGTTCGCCCATAAGTTCTTAGAATTTCTTTTGAAAATGTTTTCAAAACTAACGGGAACTTCAAATAAAGTACGGTTTTCTTTGTTAAAAAGGTCTAAAATGCATCTACAAAATGAGACATTTGGAAATTTTTTTGCTCATGAGGTTTTTAAAGCATTAAAGATTAGGTTGTCCGGAATGAAAATACCCTTTTAATGAAAAACAAATCTATCTCCACAAAAAGAAAAAAAAGGCGCTGTAATCCAAAAGATATCCTCCGTTGTTAGCAATAGTCTTTCTCCATTTTTCTTTCAAATCTCGGATCCCTTTGCTGAAGAAATCCTGAAGCTGCGAGTCAAAGTATTGGCTTACCCAAATTCGGACTTCGTCGTGATCCTTGAAGTGTTTATCGGTCAGGAAGTGCTGCATAGATCGAAATAAGCCGTAGTCTGAGGGTGCCAGATCTGGACTATACGGCGGCTGCGGGAGACATTCCCAATTCAATTCCTCGAGTTTTTCTTGCATCATCTTTGCTGTGTGTGAGCGCGCGTAATCTTGCAGATATCTCACAGTCGATGCGTTTACACCTTGATTCTTGAGAGCCTGCTCTACTCGTTCCAGCTGTTGCACATATACATCTGAGGTAACTCTTGGGCGAGAATGTAGAACCTCAAAGTGTATCAGGCCACGGGAATTCTACCAAACAGATAACATGGCCTTTCTTCCATCCGGATCACGTTGTGGCGTCGTTTTTTGACTGTTCTCCTGGACTTAGCCACTTCTGTTTTCGCGATGGGTTATCGTAGTAAATCCATTTTTCATCGGCCGTCACAATAGTATCCCAAAAACTTCGATTTTTTGATTGACGAAGAAGAATACCGGCCATAGTTGTGTGGCCTACAGCAAACATTTTTGCAAGTTCCCGAGTCAACAAGGTTGGGTCATCTTCTGTGGCTTCTCAAAGATCGTCATCGTGGAGGGAGTGACCACGTCCTCGATCCTGTAGAGTTTCGTCTCCCTCTCTAAATCGTTGAAACCATTTTTTACAAGCTTCCTCAAAATAAGCAGCTTCTCCAAAAAATTTCAAGATTGAACTATGGCTCTCTGGGACACTTTTTCCTTGTTTAAAGTCGTAGAGCAAGCACACCCGAATTCGGTACTTCTGATCTTCCATTCGAAAAAAGTCAAAATTGTAAGGCAGTAAATTTTTATAAAAACATAGAGTTAGAAAAGATATATAACTTTAAAACAATACAAAAATCAGACGCGAAGCTGTTCGCTACACCGAAAAAATTGCAATCGAAGTTGAGGGTATTTTCATTCGGGACACCCTAATAAATTTTTGTTGATGGTATGGTGGTGATCATGGTGGCATCCATAATCTCATGATACTCATATCGAGACATGGTGATTTTATGAAAAAGTATGAAGAATTTTTGAGCACAAATTCTTCTGTGATGTGACAGTGAATCAGACTATGACATCACACCGACTGTGATGTGACAGTGTGATGTGACAGCGAATCACACCATTACATCACACCGACCACCTCTAGCAGCCAGAAATTTGAGGAATTCCGGTTTAAAAGCATTGTTTTTTATTGAACACCCTGTATATTTTCCACTACTCACTTTTCTATTGCATATCACGAGCATTGTCGCAATGTCAGCTTCTTTCTGGACCTCTTTACCCATTGGTGTACTGAAAGGCTTGGATTGGTAATGCTGGAAGATTGATAAACCTGTTATGCCATGCTTTCATTGATAATGTCCACAATTGATCCAAAGTATCTAGCAAGGCTTCGATTTGATCGGTTTTTAGTTGTGCTGTTGCTAACACGCGAAGCGCATCCGCTCCACACAGCCGCTCTCCCTCGAAGAGTCGAACTGCTGAAAACTTTTTAATTAATATAGCTTAATCAAAAGTATTTAGCTATTTAGCTATCTTGAACGGTTGAATAATGTTATTAGAAGAGATTCAGCCTTCAAATCTTTCTTCTGAAGTTCTTCTTCTAGTTCTTACCTCGACTAGCGTGTTCTGTAGCGGCCAGGTAGTTCTCAACCTCAAGGGAATGCTTAGCTGCCTGAATTGAATCTTATGCTAAAGTTTAAAGAACGTATTAAAGTAAAACAACCAAAATATATCCTTCATTATGTAGATATGCAAATTTACCTCTAAAGAAACCATTGCTGCCAACTTTAAACTTTTCAAAGCCATCAAAATCTTGATTGCCCTTGAAAAACAAGCTGATGCATCAGAGGTCCAAGGACAAAACACTAAAAATTAACTGATTTCTGAAAAGTATTCAATCAACCTCGACTTCTATTGTGATGATGAGACTTTTCTTCGGTTTTCATCTCATTCGCCGCCTTTTCCCATTGTTTTCTCTCTTCATTTGGCTCGTTGAGTTTCGCGTAGATTTGCGCGATCTCACAGTGGCAGACCGCTGCATGAGCACCCCATTCTTCATCTCTGAAACCAGCATTTTGTATGTACAATCTTTTCTAACCATAAGCTTTTAGTAAATCAATCTCGGTCGGACCATCGACGCAGACCTCTACTGCGCCCGACTTGACCGAATGTATGCGCCGCTTCGTGAAAAATATCCCGCTTTGGTCAATCGAAAGCGCATAGTCCTTCAGCAGGACAATGCAAAACCACACACCGCTAGACAAACCAAGGAAAAGATCAAAAATCTAGACTCAATTGAACTTCTTCCACATCCAGCGTACAGTCCGAACCTTGCACCATCCGATTATCATCTTTTCCGCTCCATGGCACACTTCCTTCGCGGACGAGCCTTCAACAATCTGGGCGAAGTCGAAAAAGGGTGCCGCGAGTTTTTTGCCTCTAAGAACAAGGAGTGGTACCGCCGCGGGATCGACCAACTTGCCGATAGATGGCTTCAAGTCATAGATTCGAATGGTCTTTATTTCGAAACTTAGAGTGCTTGCCTTTCTCTAGCAATTCGGAAAAGCTACGGCAAGTGCTTGCCTTTCTCTAGCAAGAGTTCGACAGGGTTGTTTCAATGCAATGACAATTGTTTTAAAATTGGTTAAACAGTCAAGGCCAGACCCAGAGCAAATCCAGAGCCAGAAGCAAATCCAGGTTAGGTTTAGCTCATTCCTCTACCATTCAAAGTTTATTCACCCAGAAATTCCTTTTACATTTCACATCTACAGCTCACTTACTTCATTTTCGTTGCTATGTGAGCTAACTGGTGAATGGCGGTGGAATGATTCGGTTTCTGAATGAGCTGCTTCTTCTTCAATCCCTCCACCACATGTCGCAACTCGCCCCAATTATCGCAGAACTCCATTCCTGAAAATTTGACGGTATTCAGCAGTAGAAACCTTTTGTAATCAAGTCAAGTCAAGTCAAGAAAGAGACAGAAAATCGTTCATAAGCAATAAAAGCAATAAAAGCAATAAAAGTAATATAAAATTTCACTTGCCAAGATAAAACTTTGATTTTAGCATTGTTGTTGAAGCAGTTAGAGCCTTGAGAATGGGCAAAAGAAGTAGCTCATGAAAAGGCGAATTGGCACATTGCCAAACTAAAAAGTACGATAGCTTGGGCATTTTTTAAAGCTCTTTGATTGCCAAAGCTTTTGGCAAACAAACATATACAAAATGAGCTAATATTTGCCGATTTCGATCTCATAAATTCAATAAATATGGAAGAAGTGTTGGAAATTGAAACTGAAATGACAAAAACACGTGGAAAAGCAATGTGAAGGGCTTTCCAACAAAGGCCATGTGAAAATTGATGATCGATTATTGAAGTCGATCTATTCAAATCCTCGACTCGATCTATTCAAATCGATGCTTTTTATTCTTTTCCCAGCTTTAATTTCGTTTGTTTGTTCGTATCCATGTGAGTTATAAAGTGTTTTTCCCTCCGTAATGCGTTTCTAAAAAGTCTTATTTTTCGATTAAATTGGAAAGAAAGTTCTCAAAAAAAGTTTGACTGGAATTTCTTAAAAACAAATCCACCAATTCAAGAACATTTTCTTTTATTATTTACAAGTCGACTCCAAGAAATTACTAATAAAAAATGAGTGCAGCTTTCCCATAGAATTTCAGAGATTTTTGAAAAAGCATTAGTTTCCAGCTTTTTCCAGCTTTCAGCTCACTTTTTGCACCAGAAAAATGATTCTTTATGAGGTAAAGCTATCATAAATGAGGAATACGTTCTATAATCTCTTTTTGACTCTAAAGCTCTATTTCTAACTAAAAATGTTTTACAGAGATGCTGTATTTCAAAAAATAATTTTTTCGTGTCATCTTCTTGGCACTGAGTGTTTAAAAATACCGACTGGGGCTACCAGTGGTGAATTTATCGCATACACGAAATATATCAATCACAATACAACGACACACACAATACTAGGCTATATCTTAACTTAACCCACGTCATGACAGACGGCTCCCTAACCCTAAGCTCAATGGGGAACTAAATAGCTTTTTTGGTGGTGAAGGGAAGATGACGATGAAGGAGTGGCTTGTCACTTTAAAGAACTGGGGCCACAACCACCAGACTGCCCTCCAGAAAACCTCTCAACCCGAAGGGAAAGGAAATCCGAAGGGGGTGACCATGTCGCATGTGGGGTAAAAGATAAAAGACACTTAACCAGTCAGCCACACGTGTTTGTTAAAATACCTTATTTTCTCTAATAGTAGTGCACCCTGAGCGTCACCTAAATTGCTCGAAATCTCGAGAACCGCTTATCAGAACCTATCGATGTGGGGTCGGAAAATGTAGCTGATGATGAGATCTAGTGGGGGATTAGGGTGTTGAGCTTCTGCAAAAGCTTGGAAGCCGTAAAATAGTCACCAACTCGGTGCACTACTATTAGAGAGAATACGGTAAATTCAAAAGCCAAACTTTGCTTGAATGTTTCCTTAGGATGTAGGATTAACTTTAACTAGTCTTTAACTTGATAACCAAACCATAGAACAGTTTTGCAATCAAAAATCACTCTTACTTTCATAATTTGAAAACCGTTTTCTTTTCTAAACTGATATGATCTCAATGAATCATTTCCCGATGATCAAAAACCCATTGCGCAAGCATAAAGCGTCATTTTTCTACGTAAGATTTCTACGCAAGACTCGATATTAACATCAAAACTTAATTTGATAATGAAAAATTGCATAATTCACCTGTAAAAAGAGATTTTTTGATAAACTTGATTACATTTCAAAAAGTTTTTGATCAAAAAAATCAGAGTTGGCTTCAGATGAAAAATAAGAGATCTTCAGCTGTGGTGACTTGATCACTTTTTGAGTGGCCAGCCTTTAAACAAGTTTTTAATGGGTTAACGGAGAGGCAATGGGTTCCATTCAAAGCTAAAATCAACTACTTAAAAGAGGGAAAATTTGTGATTAAGGTAAATTCTAATGCTTTAACTTTCCAGAATGACCTACCGTACTCTCTCTAATAATAGTGCACTGAGTTGATGGCTATTTTACGGTTTCCAAGCTTTTGCAGAAGCTGAACACTCTAATCCTCCACAAGATGTCATCGTCAGCTACATTTTCCGACCGCACATCAATAGGTTTTGATAAGTGGTTCTCGAGATCTCGAGCAATTTAGGCGACGCTCAGGGTGCACTACTATTAGAGAGAAGTGCTCAGGCTCAGGCTTATTCAAGGGCTTGTTAAATGAGTTGCATAAATCCGATTGGAAAGTTTTTAGTAGATAAATGTAGTCAAGATTAAGGGCTACAATCCTCTATATAACACTTGACACTTTGAAATAAATTAAGCAATAACTAGTCTTCCGAAAAGTTGTCAGGGTAATTTTGAGACACCGTAATCTTGTCTCAATTTATTTACCTAATCCTTTTCAGGGAACGAACATGAAAATACTTGTATTGGGATTTCGAAACTGGAAACCTTTTTGAAGCTTTGTAAATCTGGTAAGTGTTGTTGAATGGGAATTAGCTTCAAATCTTCTAGGATTTCTAGGATTGTGATTAAACCAAGAATTGATGAACTTTATAATCAGCCATCAATCTCATTTCAGCCATCAATCAATCACCAAAAGGAGAACCAGTGCTTTATTTTGAGGAAATGAGAAGAAATCGATTTGGAAAGCTCACTCCATTCAAACAGCAAACCACTTGGCGGAAATTGTTTCAGAATGTATCTCCAACACTGCAAATGTTTATCCAAAAGGGACTTGAGAAAACCGAAGAGATTTTTGCCGATATTCGAAATCAACTAAAAAAATGGAAGAGAAATATTGTCATTAAGCTTGACCTTACAATTTTCAAAGAAGGTCGAAAGGCCCTAGTAAAGGAATGGCCACATCTTCAGCATCATTCACCAGTCGATTTATCTCAAGCCGTCGCTTGTTATTGTCTCAGCCACTATCCATATGTCAGAGTGATCAATCTCAAAGAAAGACCGATAAAGCAGAAAGCATTAGGTTAGGCATATTTTCTTCTCAGTTTTATTAGCCGTTTATTGCCTTTATCCACTATACAGGGTGCGTCATAATTATTGCAACAAGATACTCAAGGCATTGCACACCAAGAAGTTTCACTGGAAGAAGATTTTTAAACAGAAATAGCTTTATTTAACAGTAACAAATAAGGAAACAAGAGATCATTCGATATGACCGCCTTTTGCCAGCCCTTAATCGGTTCGGATATGCCTCCACTGCGGCCCGAATGTCATCTTGAGGAATCGCCTTCCATCCTTTGGTCAAAGACTTCTTCAAAGAATCCAAACTTGTGTGTTTTCGAGAGCAGACATTAGCCTCTAAGATTGCCCAAATGGAAAAGTCCATCACATTGAGATCCGGTGAGTTTGGAGGCCATTCATCCTTGGTGATCACTGAGGGAAAGTTGGCCACACACCAGTCCTGAACCGTCTTCTTCGTGTGAGCGGGAGGCAATTAGGCAAGAATAAAGAAGATAGAACGCAACACAACAAAAAAGGGAGCAAAAAAATAAGAAAGCTGTTTGGAAAACGGTCTTTGAACTCTTGTTGCAATAATTATGACGCACCCTGTAGAGATGGGAAAATTTCAAGCCAAACATAATTCCACCTATACTGAATAAAATTGGTTTGTACAAGGACTCTTTCCTCTGCAATCTTTTACGGAGATGCTTTCTCCTTAAATGTCGATTAAAAAATATCGAGATCATAGAACTTTGGCTCAAAAGAACATCAAAGTTGGGTTGACTTCAATGATCAAAAAGTTTCTCCATCATTTCATGTCAAAAAAAAGTTGCCCTGTTACTAGCTTAAGATTATAACTTTTCATTCTAACCAAACAGAAATTAGATAGCTGCTCAGATGGAGAAATTTAGATGGATTTATTTAGATGGACTTTGCATTCACCCAATAGTTAAGCATAGAGTGTTTTCCTCGCGAGTAATGCTTTTTTTTAAAACGCACACTTGGGAAAGAATTACCTTGTACTTTTAGCAAAAATTATTGGAAAAAAATGACGCAAAAATCACGAGCCCTGAATTATATACGACACTTTTTAAAGATACTCAGCCGTTTAATTGATTTGGTGGGAATTTCCCTTTCAATGTAAAAAAATGATTTTTTGAAGAACCTGGGGGTAGGCTAGTTTCCGCAATTTTTTTTGCACAACAGGGCCTTGGTGCGCTTTGGGTCATTTGCGGACCTGGGTCGTTTGCGCAACTCGCAACTTGTACAAGGACTCTATCCTCTCCAATCTTTTATCCAGGCAGAGATGCTTTCTCCTTAATTCATCGTGATGTCTGATCACAATCGACAATCGACAAACTCTCTTTTTTCATTAATATGTAGGAGATACACGTCTTGTAAATTGAATAAAACTATTGTTTTCAAGTTGATTGGTCAGATTGCACGGTAGTTTGAGAAAAAGTTTGTCGAATGTGATCAGATAGCACGATCGATTAAGGAGAAAGCATCTCTGCCTGGATAAAAGATTGGAGAGGATAGAGTCCTTGTACAAACCAATTTTATTCAATATACCACCTTCATTTTCTCAGCCGTTTCTTGGCCGTTTGCTTTGAAATTTTGTCTACAAGTTGAAAATATCGATTTCTATCTGTAGACAAAATTTCAGAGCAATCGGCCAAGATCAAGAATCAAGAATCAGCCAATTGCTATTTTCTCATTTTCCAATTGCGATAAAATCACCGTTATCTTTTCTTTCGATTATTGCAAGTAATTGAAGCAATCATGCAAGCAAAAAAAACCAATTCTTGAGCTTTTAAGTTTTCTTTATATTATACTTCAATATATTTCTATATTTACCGTTTTAATTTATATTTTTTCAAGGTTGGGGAGTTCGAGCTACAATTGACATCCCAGCATTCACTCTATTGGTTGGATATCAGGGACTTGAACATATCATTGGCGATCTTGATGACGATTTGTTATGGAGGTAACGGTTAGAATTGGCTATTCGTTCCTTTATTGCTGTTTGAGCTTAAATTTAACTTATCTGGCGCAGAACTAGTGCTAAAAATTAGCAAAATTAGCATAATCAGCATTGGCTAATAATAGAATAGATAGAAATAATAGAATTTTTAGAATACGTCAAGTAAACGATGCGACGATGGATGCAGAATATACACTTACAGTTGATAATACCGACTATTTGATCGAAGGTGCACCAGCTGTGGCTCTTTACCATGAGAAACGGGTTTCTTTGTCAGGTATTATGTTAACTAGATAATATAAATCCAGTTTTCCGAGTAGAGTGTGTTCCTCACAAGAAATAGTGCAAAAGAGGAAATGAGTGGATTTAAAATCAACTGAATATCTTACAAATTGTAGAAGAGAGATACTTATCAACAATAAAAAGCTATGCTTATCAACAATAAAAAGTATGTATTTTCTCTAATAGTAGTGCACCCTGAGCGTCACCTAAATTGCTCGAAATCTCGAGAATCGCTTATCAGAGCCTATCGCTTTAGAACCTATTGATGTGGGGTCGGAAAATGTAGCTGACGATGAGATCTAGTGAAGGATTTGAGTGTTGAGGTTCTGCAAAAGCTTGGAAACCGTAAAATAGTCACCGGGGTGCACTAATATTAGAGAAAATACGGTATTCAGTTGTTTTCGTCCTAATACGTCTCCTATTTCGCACTGTTTCTTGAGGGAAACACACTTTATTCCCATTACTATCCACTTTACTTTATTCTTTGAAACTTTCCCAAATTTTGAAAACTATCATCGAAAACTATCTGTCAAATTTAGACAAAAGCACGAAAGTTCTATTCTGCTTGGGTCCTTTGGTTAACGGATCGCCGAATCCAAACGTTGAGTGGTCACAAATTGAACTTGATGGTCAACCATTGGTCATGTTTTATGTGAGTTTTGTTTATCAATAGTATCTGTTTCGGTTCTTCTCAGAAAGCTGGGCCTTTTCATTGTGAAAAACTATCATATGCAAAACCTAAAGCCAATTCGATTCTCTTGGGACTTTTCTTGGGACAAAGAGTTAAAATAAACACCGCCAATGGGTTCTACAATTATTAGAACCCCAGGGTACAGATTTTTAACACTAAATCTCATTTGGGAATGATTTACAGAACAAAAAAATGACTATAAAGTGACTGAGGAGGTGCTCTTTGTGCGGCCGCGTAATCGCTCTCCAGCTGGCACACCGTCTCGATAAATACCTTCTTCTTTTTCGCTCGTTGATCGAAACGGAAGGAGCGGCGAGCAACCGAAGGGGGATGGACCTGGCGGTTTGGGCCCTGGCGATTTGGGCCCTGGGGGTTTATCCCCAAATTCCTGGGAGCAATCTTTTCCCAAATTTGGCTCTATTATCCTACAAATTCTACATCCCGTTGAACTGAAACTCACTTGGTAAAATGTTTTTCGATATCCTGGAGTTTGGAAAGATAGATTTCAAATCTAGTCTAATCGAAGAATCGAATTGGCTTTAGGTTTTGCATCTGATAGCTTTTCACACTCGCTTTTCACATCTTTTACTCGTATTTTTTAAAATACCCGGATTTCCGAGAAGAACCTTCATTTTAATGGTACTCAAAGTTTCATATCTAGGCAAAGCGCAAAATCGGGAAGGGCCAAGAGTTATTCGTGGACTACGGAGAGGAATACATGGCTGAGAATCAGATCAATTAGAAAAAGTTGGAATAAATTTCGGTGTTTAGGCATTCTGTTTGCGATTTCCTTGACCTCAATTCACTTTATCCGTGCTTTAAATCATTAGAACTTTATTTACACTTTTTTTTGAACATTCAAATAGAAACAGTGAGCACAATATGCAAATTGGTATTGCCAGAATAGTGAAAAAGTTAAATGAAATTGAAAACCTTAACGAGATCTTCAAATATTCAAAGAAATAAATGAAAAAAATGAAAAAATAGAAAATCGATAGAAATTTGCATAGAAAATCTTTAGCAACCCGTTTTTTTGGACCTTGAAGAGGCAATGAAAAGTTCAAAGAAAGCTTTTTGAAAGCAGAAAGTGTTCAGGGTTTTGGTTTCATTTTTAAAAGTCTTTAAAGAGTGCCGTAACCAAAACCAAATGATATTCAGCATAACCCTGGGAAATTCGAAATTAACTAGCGATATGTTGTCATGGCGAGAAGCAGGAGAAGCAAAGAAAGCAAAGAAAGCAAAGCAAGCAAAGAAATCTCAAGATTCATAGAAATTCGCAATCTTGGCGGTGATATCGGCGAAGCTTGGTCGGAGATTGGGATCAGCTCGGAAAACTTTTGAGAGAGCTTCGTGGAAGACACGGGGAACCGTTTCGGGTAAGACGAGGTACATCTAAATTTGGCTTATGGGAAATGGAAATAAGTAGCATCGAGTTTTCATTTGATTGGATTAAATACTCGATCTTATTCACCATAATTTTAAGATGTATTTATTGGTTTGGTGAATTGAAAACTGCGGGACTTGGAACTAAAATTTATTGAACATAAAACCATAAATTCCAAATAATTTCCATTATTATTGAAGACTTCTGCCCATTTTACAGGCAATTTGCGGATTCCTCTTTCGTAGTAGGATTTTGGTTTGTGTGTGAGACAAGTGTGAGACTCAAAAATGGAGGACTGGGCTTTGAGATGGAGGACTGGACGCCCAGTTTGAGCACTTTCTTCAAAAGAAACCCATTTTGGTGTCAATAGAAAAGTTGTAGAGAATCAAAAATTAGGCTTATAGCCAAATTTCCAAAAAGATACACTTAGTAGTTTCGCTTAAAATGCAAGTTTTGTGAAAATTCGAAAATTTGGCATTTCTTCAAAACGAGTTTTTGAATCGTTCTGAAAATTTGGATATAAGCTTGATTTTTGATTCTCTACAACTTTTCCATTGACACCAAAGTGGGTTTCTTTTGAAGAAAGTGCTCAAACTGTCACATATGACCATAGCCGGCAGTTTTCAATTCACCAACCCAATAAAACAGCACCGAATAGGAAAAGCTCAAAACAGCGGCATCAAATTTCTCACAATCCAAAAAAGCAAACTGGCTCAAGTTTTATACTAGAAAACTCCTTGCGTTCTTGGCTACATGATGGGTGAAACAGTTTTTTAAAAAACTCAATATTTAATAGATAAAATTAGTGTTCAAAATTTGTGATATTCCGTTAATTAACTGAATACCTTTATAGATCGATTTTGAGCGCAGTGTTTTGAGCGTAGTTCAATGGGTGCATTAGTTGGTTTTAAACAGAAGTACAAAAAGGATCAAAAAGACTTTCTAGAGAACCTAATATAGCATGCCTAAACCTGTAATCTGGGATCCAAATATAGACTAGTCTGATCAGTTGAACCCCTTAACTTTGGATAGTTTGCTTGTAAGTCTAGCGATAAACTTTGCTGTATTCAAAGCTAAGCTAAGATCTAAACCTTGTTATCACCAGGTGCTTTAACATTTCATTCTAAAGCTATATCCATCAAACAAACCGTATTCTCATCTCCAGCCAGCATCTTCTCAGCGTTCTCCATGATCTCCGCATTGCTAAACCCTTCGAACGGTAAGTGTTCCCCAAATTGAACGATTTCCCAAGTAGTCACACCATATGCCCACATATCCGACTTGTTTGACCATTCGTTCTAAAAAGAAATAGCTTTTGCGTCTAGCAAGCTAATATATACCATTATTATGCTTTCTGGAGCACTGTAACGGAGTTGAGCGTGATGAGTTTGACCCCGAGGTGAGGAGACCTAGATTCATTGATTTGAAGCTTTACTTTAGATGCTTGAATGGTAAATTCAACTCTGACAGATTCTCAAAGCTAATTTCCCACCTTTGCCCTCAAATTACAATCAACAAGCACATTTCCAGGAGTGAGATGTCCATGAATGACACCCTGTGTCTCAAGGTATTCCATTCCCAGAGCCACATCCACACACATTGTCAATAGATTGTCCAATCTTAAATACCAATGATTCTTTTGCTTTTGTTGCACTTGTTACCCCAATCTTCTATTCGACTTCAAGAGTGTTCGGATATCTCCATGCTCGGCTAGCTCAAGGATCATCCCCGCGTCTTCATCCATTGCGAGAAGTCGAACGACTCGTGGATGATTGAGAGTGGAGAGAACTCGGAGTTCATCCAGAAGGGTTCTTCTAAAGGTCAATTTAACACTCACTAGGGAAAGTCGCCAGTTTTTTCACCAACAAGTTGAAATTTCAATACGAAATCTATCCTATCTTGTTCAGTTTTTTACGGGCTTTCCGAAGCCGCTTTTAGTTTTTTTCTAAATGACTTATAAACGCAAGGAATTAGGCTTTAAAGTTTAGCTCTTATTTGTAAGGCTTCCTTGAGTGCCTTAAAACGATGTCCCTGTGGCTGAGAGGTAGTGCTCCCAGTTACAAAGAGCTTAAACCTAGTTCGAGTTCGATCTCGGCCGCAGGGACAACTCTTTAAGACACTCGAGGAAGCCTTGCAAAGGATAGTTAAACTTTAAAGCCTAATTTCTTGCGTTGACAAGTCATTTAGAAAAAACTAAAAGCAGATTCGGAAAGCCCGTGAAAAACTGAACAAGATAGGATCGATTTCGTTTTGAAATTCCACCATTCCACCATTCCACCTTAAGTTAGCCACCTTCTCTAGACTCTAGAAGACTCTAGACTCTAGAAGACTCTAGACTCTAGAAGACTCTAGACTCTAGAAGACTCTAGACTCTAGAAGACTCTAGACTCTAGAAGACTCTAGACTCTAGACTCTAGAAGACTCTAGACTCTAGACTCTAGAAGACTCTAGACTCTAGACTCTAGAAGACTCTAGACTCTAGAAGACTCTAGACTCTAGAAGACTCTAGACTCTAGAAGACTCTAGACTCTAGAAGACTCTAGAATCTGAACTTCTCTAGAATGATTTTTAAAATGATTTTGACAGTTTGACAGTTTTGCAAGCTTTACCTGGCATGAATATTCCCCCGCTCTTTAGCACATTTGTGAGCAGCTCTCGGGATGCCGGGTCCTCGACATTCCCTCACTAGAGTGAACTTTCCCTCGCCGAGATCCGCTCCAATTTCAAGCTCATGATTGTGCACTTTCTTCACGTTGTCAAACCTAAATCAAAGTTTATCATTGAAACATTGAAAATTGAGGGTAAGCTGCTTGTAAGATCAAGTTGATTTTCATCCACTAACCCGTAAGTCGTAAAAATATTTGATGTAGCATAGTGAAGACTGTCATCGACGTACCTAAAACGTTTTGTTTTTGCAAAATCTTTTGCAGCATTTTGCAGCTTGCAGATTTTGCAGCACACACTCTTACTTGGAGAGGTCAGAATCGGAAAAGATCCGAATGAATAACGGTCCCTCACTGTTTTGTACAATAAACTAGAACTTGTAGGTTTAGAAAAGCTTACATTTTGTGTTTCTTTGGGTTCTTGTTTAGCGTGTTTGCACCCATTCTTGGCGGTGCTGGTGGTCGGTGTTGTGATGGGAGAAGAGGCAGGGTTAGAGATGGCTCAGCATAGGGTCCTTCAGCTTCTGTAAATGTAAATTCTGTAATGGAAATTATATGTTTTTATCAATTTCAAGTCAATTTTCAATTAATTCACAGAATTTCTAAAGTTTTACAGTAATTAAGACAATAATTACAGTAATTAATACAATAGTAATCCTCACTGTGCAGAAAAGTGGCTCTTTTCTGTGAAATCTTATTTAATGTTTTGATTTGAATGTCTGATTTTCTTGTCCCGCCTCTAAAAGATCGCTTTTATGATAAAGGGACGGATAAAAGGGACGGAGCCCACTTTATATTGTCTTTCCGTATATTCTCTTCGTATTGCTTTTTCGTATTGCTATGAAACACTGAACCAACGATTGATTCTATTCTTTTGTATTTTCTCGCTAGATTAGTATTGTGCTAGATTCGGAATAAATATCTAATAATCATTGCCTCCATCGGTATTCTCTCACACATTGCACACTCACCATGTACTACGGGAGTTTTTGGCGGAGGTGGGAAATGAAAATCTTGCCATGACGGGGCTTCGGTTTTAGCCGATCTCGTTGAACTGTTGCTTTTCGATGATAGACTGAAAGTGTCTTTTAGAAATAAAGTTCTAGAAATAAAGTTCTAGAGATAAAGTTCTAGAGATAAAGCTCTAGAAATAAAGCTCTAGAAATAAAGTCCTAGAAATAAAGTTCCTCTTTACCTAGTGCTAACAGTTTTCTCCCCGGAAAACATCGAATTCAACTGATTGATGTAGGAATGCGTTGGATAGGTTCGATTGCTGCCCATCGTCGTGACGATCATTGCAGCTCGGGTTTCACCTGGAAACTTTTCTGGTACATGTGAAATAGAATCGATACGATTATAAGATAGAATCGATACTTTTACCTTCATAGATATCCAAAGCCTCCTTTTCTCTTGGTCTTCGCCGTCGAAGGCACAACAAACAGCAGAGGATGCAAGTTGTGCACAACACGGCCATCAGAGCTAATCCTGAAATCTCTCTATTCAAATCTCTGTATTCAAAACTTTCCAGAAACAAAAGCTATTGAAATAGCATAGCATAGCAAGCTATTGAAATAGCATTGATAGCAAATAGTGGTTCCTATCAGCCTTGATAACTTGATTTTAGCATTCTACCTGCATTCTACCTGCACTTTAAATCAAGTACTAGATTGATGCAAAAGAAATTTCGCTTTTTTTACATTAAAACATTAAATTTAATGGGTGTTTGTGCAATAGATCGGATCTCAAATCCATTTTAACTTAAAACAGTTCCCTATATCAATTATTGGACAACAATTAGAGTTTTGCTCTTCTTCTATCTAGTATAAGCTTTGTTTTGCTATCTAGTTGCTATCTTCTTCTATCTAGTATCTTCTTCTATCTATGCTAAAGCCAGCCTTTCTATTTAGTTCTCTCATTCAGTGCCGTGAAATTTCTAAACGATTCAGCATGAAAGTTTTCATGTTCACGTAATCGTACCTCATCTAGTGCACATCTTTCCCTTATAACCCGTCCTCAATCAGCTTTCCTCACCGGTCATTTCGAACTTGATCTCATGGCGGTTTTGGGAAGTGAACCCACGGGACAACAATTAGAGTTTTGTTCTTCTTCTATCTAGTATAAGCTTTCTCTATGCTAAAGCCAGCCTTTCTATTTAGCTATCAAAATTTTATGGTTCATTACAGTGAAGTTTCTAAATGATCCTTATCCTAAATGATCCTGTGCAATAGATCAGATCCCAAATCCATTTTAACTATTTTAACAGTTCCCTATATCAATTATTCTTGTTAGCTTGTATTTCACATCAAAAAACATCAATACTTCAACTCTTACCCGCATAATAAAGAATTGAATAGTCAACTCCTCCTTTCTCCGGCTCGATCAAAACAATCTCTTTCTCTCCAACTTCATCCGCGTGATTGTACAAAACTAAAACTTTTTTTTTATAAAACTCCATTCATTCTTGTTAGTAGCAAATGTTATTGGCCCAGTTTCCCAGAAAAAAAAGACAGTTATTTCTTCAAAAGGGATTTATCTATTCAAACATGAGGTAAGGAAAAGCATTAAATGTCCAAGCGCTAAAAATCTTGTACCGATTCGTTTAAATACGAATGGAACGGGTCGTTGGAGTGGTGCTGAAAACGAAAAAAAGGATTGACAGGAGAAATCACAAAAATTATAGGTTTTATTGTAGATTTACTTGAATTGAAGTTGATCTCGGAGAGGAAAAACCATTCGGTGGCGAAACGGAAAGAGATCTGAAAAGAGGGAACTTTTATCAAAACTTTGATTTTACAACTACAATCTTTTGGTTTCTGTTTCTGTTTCTGTTTCTGTTTCTGCTTCTGCTTCTGTTGCTTGCTTCTGTTTCTGTTTCTGCTTCTGCTTCTGTTTCTGTTGCTTGCTTCTGTTTCTGCTTCTGCTTCTGTTTCTGTTGCTTGCTTCTGTTTCTGCTTCTGCTTCTGTTTCTGTTGCTTGCTTCTGTTTCTGCTTCTGCTTCTGCTTCTGTTGCTTGCTTCTGTTTCTGTTTCTGTTTCTGTTTCTGTTTCTGCTTCTGCTTCTGTTGCTTGCTTCTGTTTCTGCTTCTGCTTCTGCTTCTGTTGCTTACTTCTGTTGCTTGCTTCTGTTTCTGTTTCTGTTTCTGCTTCTGTTTCTGTTTCTGCTTCTGCTGCTTGCTTCTGTTTCTGCTTCTGCTTCTGTTTCTGTTGCTTGCTTCTGTTTCTGCTTCTGCTTCTGCTTCTGTTGCTTACTTCTGTTGCTTGCTTCTGTTTCTGTTTCTGTTTCTGCTTCTGTTTCTGTTTCTGTTTCTGTTTCTGTTTCTGCTTCTGCTTCTGTTGCTTGCTTCTGTTGCTTGCTTCTGTTTCTGCTTCTGCTTCTGTTTCTGTTTCTGCTTCTGTTACTTTCTTCTGTTTCACCTTAAGCACTTTTCCGGGTCTTCGATGAAGTGGTAGCTTCAAATTGAAGAGTCTCATTGATCGATTTGCGGATTGATCAAGGGAAGAGATTTGCGAGGCGAGTGGGAAGTTGATCCCGTCTTGGCTAAAGCTTGAGATTGTATTGACTTGAAGATTGTTTTAATTCCTGTTAGTACGATAGCAGTATGCTTAGAATGGTAATCTGGTTAGCTTTAATGCTTATGAATCATAGATTAACTGTACAAGGTGCGTCACAATTACCCAAACTCACTTCCAAGAGTCTAGCTCAACCAAAATCAAACCAATCTCTCTGATTTTTTCAGAGGTAAATCTTGACTAAGTCCCCCGCAGCTGTGCTCAAAATTTAGTCGATTGAAGTAAACACAAGTTTTATATAGGTTCTGAAAGTTGAGAGTCCGCTGGCAAGCAACACATTTTTGAGTTAGTTTTGTTTTGACGTTAGTTCTGACGAAATTAAATTAAACTTTTACTAGTATTGAACAAAATACGCTAAATACTAAAAATTTGGCAACTATCTGCTTTAAAAAGAATGGCAATTTCATTTCCTATTTGTAGATTCAGCTTCTAGATTTGTTGTTTGTGAGTAGATAACAGAATCCAGCGGTTTTAATCCTTTCTTTTTATGCTTCTTCAAAGTTGGACGGCTTACTTTGCATAACGAGCTTTTTATTGACACTTTCCTTGCAAGAAAAACCAAATTCAGAATGATTTTTGGCAAGAATGGTGGTTTAAATACCAAAAACCATTGCATACAAACGGAGGCGTGACTCTCAACTTTCAGAACCTATATAAAATTTCTGTTTGCTTCAATCGACTAAATAATGAGCACAGCTGCGGGGGACTTAGTCAAGATTTACCTCTGAAAAAATCAGAGAGATTGGTTTGATTTTGGTTGAGCTAGACTCTTGGAAGTGAATCTGGGTATAACGCACAACATTGTGCCGCATTATGATGCCTTTACTTTAGAGCTCATACAGCTCATACAGCTGTAGAGCTCATACATACTTAGGTGAAAGTCCAGCCTGGTAAATGAATCATATACTCAGCTATTCTCTACTTCAACTCATATAATTGTCATCTTTTAAATGGCAATTTTAGCAATTTGGCATCTCTTTTGACAATTTTTGACCTGAATATCACATCAATTTGCTCCATCCTTTCACCAAACGCATTGAAGTCCATACTCGAAAAGTTTCGCACATAATCGAACTCAAATGTGATGCTCACATTTCCATCTAAAACTTGAACATTTTTCTCTAGCTTTTGCTCTAGCTAGCTCTTTCTCTAGCTCTCTAGCTCTAGCTACACAATTGTTTATTTCTAAATCCATCCCTAACCGATAACTAGAAACCAATTTTGGGAAGGGTCCCTGAGAAGATTCCATAAATTTCCTCGAAAATGAAATGAATGAAATGAATGAAGTGAATGAAACGATGTGGTTTCTCTTTTCTTTTTCTTCATGGCTATGCAAACAATATGCGCCAAGCGGTTTCCCCCTGAAGAGATGAAGAAAAGGAAATTAAGGCCTGAGGGAAGAGATAGGGAAGGGCAGAATGGAGTGCGCGATGAAATGCTCATTGTGAATGGGAAGTGAAAAGCACTTGGCAAAAAGATTATCACATTTAGTTCTAGAAAGAAGAGAGTTTGTAAGTGATCTTTTTATGTTGCCTGTAGCTGTGACTGTGTCTTTGCAAACGATCAATGATCAAATGCAATGCAAATCAACGTCTTTGCAAACGATCAATGATCAATGATCAAATGATAATCTAAAATTCATCTAACCAAAGCAAGATCAAAGTATCAAAGCTTTAAACTAATATCAAAGTTCTACTTTACTAGTTTTACCAATTATTAGGTTAGTTATTTCACTATTTTATCAACCTATAAAGTGTCTCAAAAGCAGCAAAATCTCTATCAATTGATGAAAATGCTCAAAGTAAAACCTAAAAGAGCTAATCACTGTTCTCGCAAATCCCTAGAATCAAAGCCATCTTTTTTTCATTGGTTTCAAACTTTCAATCCGGTCCTTTCTTTTCCTTCTTTTCTTTCTTTTGTCCTTTCTTTATGTTGAGTTCTATTGAATGACACACTTATTGAATGGACACAAGAAGAGAGAGAGAAAGAGAGAGAAAGAGAGAGAGGTGGAGTGTCATAACGAACACATTGCACTGTGAACGATTGTTTCGATTGCACAACCATTGCAATAAAATTGCATGGGCACCAATGAAGAATTGGGAAATTTATATGGATTTGAATGGGCACTAATGTAGCTAAAATAATAAGGGAATGGTAACGGAAGGTATGAGATTTTGATACAAATTTGGTTTGGTTTGGTTTGGCCCACCAAATTTCCATTTGGTGGGCCATTTCTTTCCTTCTTTCTCTTGGCAAGTGAAGGTACAAGATAGCTCAGTGGTTAGAGCAATTGCTCGGAAAGCAAGGTCGAGGTCAACGGTTCAATCAGTTGGAACTAAGGCCGATCAAAATTTGTGCGCCGCCGGGACACGAACCCAGGACCTTTCGCTTAACGGGCAAATGTGCTAACCATTACACCAAAACGCACGTGAGCACCACAACGCACGTTTCACTTACTCCAGAAGAATGAACTATTTAGTTTTTGGCAAGGAAGCCGCATTCTCGAGAAAAACGCGTTTAGATATCTACTCGGAAAAAAGATTGAGCAGTCTACTGGTTCCTGGGCTAAGGGGCCTTTGTCCCGCTCCGTAAAAAGTGTCTCTATGGCCTAATGGGTAGTGCGTTGACGCAGCAAGATTCAATTCTTCTCTCGGGTTCAATTCCGGTCCCCAACTTTTCTTTTTTTTTGGATGAAAAACATGAAGAAAATAAAATTATTAGCATTGACCATGTTACTGTTATATGTTTGTTTATGCTTGTTTTCGCTCTTAAAGATCTCGCCAGAGGTTGTGGGCTTCTAAAGCAGGCCTTTCCAGGAACTTGTGAAATTACGGATGGACCCTAATCTTAAATACTATGTTCCAAAGTAAACCAAAACTTTGGCTTAGCTAAAATAGAATTTTATCTTATTTGAAGCCTTATTTCAATTTCAAGCTTTACCCGTCTTTTCTCGATTCCATCCAATCCACGTGCTGTTCTCTGGAGTGTCTTCATAAGGCGATCGTTGACTTGCGTTTCCATCAGAAAGAGTGCCAAGACCCCTAAAATGATTGTTAAACTTTCGTAATTGAAAAGAATTCCTTTTTATTGTTAGCTTCTAAACAACTACCTCTTGATTCCATCCTCAGCGAACTGTTCGACTTGCTCAAAGTTTCGATCTCGAAAATCAAAGAAACCAACTCTCGAGCCTTCGGGATGAAGAGAGTAAAACATCAAGCCATCTAAAGAATTGATTCACATTTGAACAGGGCAGGGTTAAACCTGTATTCAGACATCCATGTAGCTCAATCCTCATGCACATCGTTCTCGTCTGTTTACTCGATGGCACTAATCTGATTCGAGAGGCCACAATTGGAGGATCAAGTTTAGTGAACAGAGCCGTCATTGTGTCCTTGTTTCCGTCCAGAAGCTAAAAACAAGCTTATTTATTTTGTTTTGAAAGCTTGAATAGGTATTAAGCTGTCTTTTCATTCCTTTTCGTACTTCCCTTGAGAAATAACAGACAAACAACCTATGCTTTGTTCTCGAATTTGCTTGAAAGTAAACCAAAATTGAATTAAATTGAATTAAATTGACGCTTTTTGAGTTGTATTTGAAATTTTAAATATGATTTTGTAGAGAAATTGTAGAGAAATCAATGCTCTTTCTAATGATACTATTCATGTGTCATTTGATAAAGACTATCAGATGTTATAGAAGTTTCTTTGAAAGTTGGCGCCATTTTCATATTCCCCAATTCTATAGTTGTTATGATTGCTAGATTTCAACAAACTTCATGTCCCGATCGATTCCGATATCGTATCCATTGAGCTCCTTCTCTCAAATAGTCGATCATGAAATGTGTCGCGTATTCTCTTCCTGTTCCATTTCCATATCGACCTTGGGTCTCAACGGCGGTAATCACATGTGTTTTGTTGAGATTCACCTAGAAAGCGAAACATTTTCAATTCAAACACTTCTTCTTAAAGCAATATTAACAACTCCTCCAATTATGCAATGATTTCAAGTTTGTTTCTTTAATATTCTTTACTGCTAATTTTTATTGGGTTGATGAATTGAAAACTGCGGGACTTTGAACTAAAATTTATTGAACATAAAATCATCAATTCATTCCAAATAATTTCCATTATTATTGACTACTTCTGCTCATTTTACAGGCAATTTGCGGATTCCTCTTTCGGAGTAGGATTTTGGTTTGTGTGTGAGACAAGTGTGAGAGTCAAAAATGGAAGACTGGAGATGTCAGCTGTCAGCCCAGTTTGAGCACTTTCTTCAAAAGAAACCCATTTTGGTGTCAATAGAAAAGTTGTAGAGAATCAAAAATCAAGCGTATATCCAAATTTCCAAAAAGATACACTTAGTAGTTTCGCTTAAAATGCAAGTTTTGTGAAAATTCGTAAATTTGGCATTTCTTGAAAACCAGTTTTTGAATCGTTCTGAAAATTTGGCTATAAGCCTAATTTTTGATTCTCTACAACTTTTCTATTGACACCAAAATGGGTTTCTTTTGGAGAAAGTGCTCAAACTGTCACCTATGACAATAGCCCGCAGTTTTCAATTCGCCAACCCAATATTTTAGTTAATCTCTAAATAATATCTGAAATTTACCTGAATGAACTCATAGCTTTTCGGATGAATTTGACTCTTCGGGCACCAAGCGCCTGAGGCGAATTCACTTCGTATTCTGAAATTGAGAAATAGATTCTACGTCTCATCTCGTCACCAAATTTCCAAAAAAAAATTCTTTGAATGTTAATGTGGCTTTGAAATAAACGGTGCGGCATAAGTATGGTTACAGACTCAGAACCGTGTCTCGTAATGAAATATGAACGGATTCATGTATAATTGATTTGAAATTAACAACAGTAATCTTATTAACAACAGTAATCATATTGAAAGTAACAAATGATTGAATATGGGCACCTTTATTCTGGATAACGATTCTTTAAGACACTTTGGATAACTTGTTCAATGTTACAACCTTATAACCATACTTATGCCGCACCCTGTAGTATTAGATTTCATAAATCTCAAACCCTTTGACTTTAAAAGTCCTAAATCGGTGCCAATGGTGGGGAATGGATGAGTGTTGTGAATAATTCATGATTGGTCTCCCAAACCAACGGGGCTTTTAAAGGGGAAAACGGGTAAAGAGGCTGGAGTATTTGCTTTGATTTGTGCATCTTTATGAGTCAAAGGTTAGAGTATAAAGTTAAGGTTAGAGTATATCTCAAAATTTCTAGCACAACTTTTTGTAAAAGCAACTAACAAATGTCCAACTTATTTCAAAAGTGATAAGTGTTATAGAGAGAATTAAAGCCCGGAATCTTGGCTACATTTATATACCAAAAGTTTTTGAATTGGAGCCATACAAGTCGTGTGACAAGCTTTTGAGTAAGCGCTACTCAGTCTCTTTCCGGCACGTTGCCATTTTTAACGATTTCTGCTCTAGCTGTGCTGCTCTAGCTCTATAAATTCATTGAACTTAATTTTTTAAACAAGACTTTATACAAAAACTTTATACTTTATACTACAGCTCTAACATTTATAGAGCTAGAGCAGCACAGCTAGAGCTATGAACTTTTGAACGTAAATTAATGCCGGTGAGTTTCTGTGAGAATTTCCCAAGCTAAAGCAGTCTGAACTTTCTTTAAACTCAATTATTCTTTAATCTGTTTTCAGATAAATGTTCCTCAAACATTTCTCTTCATTTTTGACCCTTAACCTAAGTAAATCGGTTGCCTGTGAACGCTTTTAGACGAGCTGGAACGGAAAGAATTTACGCAATCTTGTTCTTGTTGTGCTGTTGTCGCAATCTTGTTGTGAATTTGTTAAAAGCTATTTGCTATTTGTTTTTGTTTGATTTCCCAAATCATTCTCACCAAAAACTCTAAAATCATAGCCCACTAGAAGGGTCGAGACTTCTCACTTGTGCTTGTGTGTCCCTAGGGAATGAGAGGATGAGGCGGCGATTTGTTACCATCCGCCCATATAGATCCATCATCACAAAGAGGGCAATTAGTAGGGAAAAGCAAGCAGAGATAGATCGTCTTTTGGGAGGTCTTTCCTCTCTTGTCTTCCCCAAAAACCCGTGCAACTACTCACAAAGACGAATCTCTTTCACAAACATGCCTCCACACTTTGGGGCTTAAATCTTGGTGAGAAACATTAGAAATAGAACTACAGGAGTCTTTGAATCAGTCTTTGAATCAGTCTTTTGAGTCTTTGAGTCTTTAGCTTTTTTTGACTCTTTGTTTGACTTTGAATCTTTCTTTGATCAGTTGACAAGAACGAGCTCAATCCGTTGACAAGAAGGAGCTCAATCAGTTGACAAGAACGATCTCGATCCGTTGACAAGAACGAGCTCAATCAGTTGGCAAGAACGATCTCGATCAGTTGCCAAGAACGATCTCGATCAGTTGACAAGAACGATCTCAATCAGTTGCCAAGAACGCTCTCAATCAGTTGACAAGAACGCTCTCAATCAGTTGACAAGAACGATCTCGATCAGTTGACAAGAACGATCTCGAACGAAGAAAGGAGTAGACGCTCAGAGTTAATTCTTGGTCAAAGAAGCCTTGTCTGACCAATTGACCTAAATAATTTGCAAGCCTTTTGCAAATCATTTGTCCATTTTTTTACAGCTTTGACTTCTATTAGGACAATGGATTGATCTGCTTTAACAATCGAAAACTTTCATGAATCAGTCCAAATTCCGAACCCCCATTTCACCGATTCCGGTTGTTTTCCCCTTAGTAGTGGTTTCAGCAATTCCACGCCCGAAATGGCTATGCAAAATTTCACAGCGTACATCGAGAAATCGCCAAATTTTCCTAGGGAAAAAGAGAAAAAGAACGCAGTGAGGCGGACGGGCACTCTACCCTATCTTTTTCTTTCGTTTCTCTTTTCTCCAGCAAGAGTCGCCTTCTGAAAGCGATTTTCGGGCAAATTTACGCTGAGTGTTTGAATGAATGGGACACTCTTTTGAGAGAAAATAATCACATGTTTCACGCTTCCATTTCTTGCTTGATTAGGTGTTGGGAAGATTCTGATTTGGTGAATTCTGCTTTGGGAAAAGTAGCTTTAGAATGGAGCTTTAGAGCTTTAGAATGGAGCTTTAGAGCTTTAGAATAGAACTTTAGAGCTTTAGAATGAAGCTTTAGATCTTTAGAGTTTTAGAATAGAGCTTTAAAGCTTTAGAATAGAGCTTTAGAGCTTTAGAACTTTAGAATGGAGCTTTAGAATGGAGCTTTAAAATGAAGCTTTAGAGCTTTAGAATAGAGCTTTAGAGCTTTAAAATGAAGCTTTAGAGCTTTAGAATGGATTGCTGAATAAATTCACATTGTTTAAAGTGCTTTAGGAGTTATCAATGATTAGTTGACAAGCTCAGAGCTTGAAGTTGATGAGTAAGTGAGTTAGATTTACCCGAACATATCCACTACCGTAACTTAACCAAAAATTCTATCAATTTGGTCAAGGTCTCTCAAATTCTGTCAATTTGAAGTCAAATTCCAGAAAAACAACTGTGCTAACCATAAACCCTTTAGCAAAAAGCAATGACACACAAAATTGAGTTTTTCATTGTGATTTACCTTCCAGGGAATGGCATGGAAATGATACTGGATCGTAGTTTAATTAAAGAAAGTTTTTGCAAACAAACCTCGCATTTTGGGGTCCAACCGATTGTTGATCGAAGCTCGACGAGGCGGTGATTTGCGCATCGGTGATGGCGCCGGACTCCATGCCCAACGGGATTGCATTGCATTTGTCTGAAAACAGTAGAGTTTAGTTGTTTGCTGTCCAAACAGTAGAGTTTGGTTGTCTATTGATCAATTTCCATCTTTTTAAGTCAATTTGAGTTCTTTTTCAAGCAAATTCGAGAGGGAAAACGTGTCAGAGTGAAAACGAGAGTAAAAAACATCGTAAAAATCTATAAAAAGCTCTAGGAAGAAATAGGTTAAAGCAATTTTTCTGAAAATTTGGCTATATACAAAACTTTTTGTGCTCTATCTTTTATGTATTGACACCAAGCTAGGTTTCCTTAGCTAAAGTAGGCCTTTTTTTGAAGCTAAAGTGTTTGCATCATTGAGTCGTCGCTCTTTTTGACTATTGACTTTAAACTTGACTTTGACTCTATACTTTAATTTCAACTGAATATCTTTGAATATGTTTATAAATTAGTACAATAAATTAGTGCTATAATTGGAACCTAGACCGGTAGATTCCGTCTAGCTGTTCAGAAAGTTTTCTTTTCGTTTCTTTTCGTACTTCCGTTGAAAAATAACAAATTCACCAATTAACCTATAATTTGCTCTCAATAAATAGTGTTTATTGATCAATTTCCTATCTTTTAAAGTCAATTTTGGTTCACTTTAAAGCAGATTCGAGAGTGAAAAACGTGTTTTTCGTTAAAAATCTATAAAAACCTCTAGAAAGAAATTGTTTGAAGCAATTTCTCTGAAAATTGGGTTATGTATAGAACTCTTTGTGCTCTATCTTTTATCTATTGACAGCAAAATAGGTTTCCTTAGCTAAAGTGTGTCTTTTCTAAAGCTAAAGTGTCCGCATCATCGAGCCGTCGCTCTTTTTGACTACCCGACTTCAAACTTCGATAAAAATCCAGAAATAAGACATTTTAAGCCCATTGTAATGTTATTTTGCAGAAAAATAATTGCCTTTTCTAATAAAACAAACCGTAGTTCAACTGGTGTATTTGTTGGTTTTAAACGGAAGTACGAAAAGAAACGAAAAGGCTTTCAGCCTAATAACTGTGACTGAATCACTTCCTTTATTACTTACCCTTGTATTACTTGTTATTGAAAACATTAATCTATTCTTTCATTGTTCCAATCTTGTGCGTTATCTCATTTCCTTCAAGACTCATGTTCACTTTTATTTTGTTCCTCAAATAGGCTTCCTAATCTCTTTATTTTCCAATGTCCCTCCTCGATTTCACCATCTCTGCTAAATCTATCTCTGAACAGATCTCTGACCCATTTTAGAACTCAAGTGATTCATTTGCAATAAAAAACAAACATTTCTTATCATTTCCTATACTTTTATGCATATTAGTGCTTTTTTTGGCTCAATTTTTCTCAATTTCTCTGAGATTCTCGATCTTTTCTCGAGATTTTATCAAACCAGCCGAGAAAATATTTGCACTTATCTCGAGAGATAATCTTTAGTACTAATGGTTTTGGGATAACCTGGGAAATGAATAAAGAGATGAAAGATGTTTTTTCTATAGAAAATTGATGGAAGAAAGGTTTGTTTTGTTTAGAAAAAGAAAAGTATTAAAGGTTACTAGAGCTTTTGGTTTGTAAGCACTGTAAGCTGCTCAAAAATAACTAAACAATCTCATCTTTGGTTTTGGGATAACCTGGGAAATGAAAAAGAGATGAAAGATGTTTTTTTCTATAGAAAATTGATGGAAGAAAGGTTTGTTTTGTTTAGAAAAAGAAAAGTATTAAAGATTACTAGAGCTTTTGGTTTTTAAGCACTACTCTGTAAGCTGTAAGCTGTAAGCTGCTCAAAAATAACTAAACAATCTCATCTGAGTGTAGTTTTTATCAGTAACATTTACTAAATCTAAATTGAAATCATTTTGAAACTTCATACGCAAAAACATATGCAAAAATATAAGCAAAAACTTAATTCTAAATTTTCCCCTTCATGCAATAACTTATTATTACACAAAATTTCATTCCCCATTTCTACTAGAAGCAATAAAATTTGGGGTGCACAAATATGCTCCTTCTAGACTCTATAAGAGAAAGAAACAGAGAAATGGCATCTGGAATGAGTATTGAATTGAAGGAAAAGAAAAAGGAAATAAAAGGAAAAGAATTAGGGAAGACGATTCATTCAATTTGACTTCTTTTCACTGTAATTTAGAAACAAATACAAAAATGGACCCAGAAAGTGACCTTAGAATTGCTCTTCATCACTACAAACAGTCACTAGAAAGAGCCAGTCAACTTTGAAAAGTGTTTGAATATGATTATATACTGTTATTATATATCATACCAGCCAAACCTGCCTAACGGCGGGTTTTTCTCGATTTTTCGCAAGTGAACGGCTTTTGTCGCCGTGGAGCAGTGGAGTAGCGCCGGTCTATCGCCCATACGATCCGGGTTCGACCTCCCCGTGCGACTCGAATTGTGCTTTTTAAAAAATCCAAAAGCCCGTTGCACAACTATATGTAATTCCCTATTCAACGGCGCAAAAATCATTGCAAACGGTCCTCTGGGGGCTGAGGACTGGCGCGCACAGATGGACAAACAGACAGATGGACAAACAGACAGACGAACAGACAGACAGACGAACAGACAGACAGACGAACAGACAGACAGACGAACAGGCAGACAGACAGACGAACAGACAGACGAACAGACAGACGTCTTAGTCCCTTTATATCTAGTAGATAATGTTTTTAAAAAGCATTTAGCTTCATAAACGTGTTTAGAATGAAATCAAAAACAAGTTGTTGCGTTATTTGGAAGTGTTTGAACTTTAGAAAGTTTCAAGTTCTGCTTTTAGCTGTGAAAATCAAAACTTGATCGGTTGATAAGTTCGTCATTTTCATAAGATTGATTTGATAATCTGACATTAACAACATTAGAACATGATAACATTAGAAATCGAGTCCAAATTTCGACTTTTTTTCCCTGATATCCCTGAGATTTCCGCTTTGGTTGACGAGAGAGCGATTAGTACAATGTCTCCACTTCTACCCACGTTTTTCCCTCAAAACACATCCCTAGTGAGCATTTTTCCACTCGAAAAGCTATCGCCTATTTTGGAGTTGTGACTTTCAAAAGAAAAGACTTGAGAAAGCGGTAAAAAGTGTCTTGACTTGGCCCCCTTGGGACTTAAGAGAGAGAGCTTTCCTCAAGACCTATTTATATGCGAGAAAGTTTTTCTCTTCAATTTTTAGCTATGAGAACGGAGCATGATTGAAATGGAGTGTATTCTTTTGAATGAATGAAGTAGTTTCTCTTGAAGTCACTTGTTACAAGACAGGAACGCTGATACATGATGGATTGGAGTGGAGATTTCGAAGAGAAAGGAATGAAGTCTGGTGATGGCTTGTTGTAAAACATGGAATGTTTAGCAAAGGCACAGATTGCGATGCTACTGATTGCTTTAGATGGCACAGAAGCACAAAAGCTTTAGATGGCGCAGAAGCTTTAGATGACAGAGAAACAAGGCATAACTGCACCAAAAACTAATATCAATATAGAAAATCTTAAAATCTAATTTAGTTGTGTCATTTAAAATTAAAAAAGTCCAAGTCCAGGGTCGCAGCAGGGGTCGAACCCGGCTAGTGTGGGCTGCAAGCGCGCTGCTGACTGCGCCACGGCCACGTCCCTGCACTCACAGCAAACACTGTTGTCAGTCTGTGAGGCAAAGATCTTGAGAACTTTTCCTGCGAATTTTCCGATCTTGAGAACTTCAAGGGCGGGTTTCAAGGTTCAAGGGCTTCAAGGGCGGCAGTGCGGCCGTGGCGCCGTCGGGAGGGCGCTCGCCTCACACCCCGGTCGTCTGCCCACACGAGCCAGGTTCGACCCTCGCCGCAGCCTTCGAGTATCAACTTCGAGTAGTTTTTAACTGATAATTTTAAATCAAATGACATTGACCTAATCAAATTATATTGACATAAGCAAATAATATTTTAAGACTTTTTATATTATCTTTTAAGTAAATTTTGGTTTTTAGCCCAAAAATGGCTGAGAAAAAAGCCCACAGACAGACAGACAGACACTGCTCTTTTATATAGATTTGTTTGCTTTTTTTCTATTTTTTTGACCAAATTTCGATATAAGATCAAAGGACACTTGATCAAGTCAATCCATCTTCGCAAAGCTTTTGACAAATCGGCTGTCCGATGGGGATTTGCCTCAAACTCTCCAATGGACAGTCCGTAACTCATCATTTATGTTACACTAATCTGGGCCTGAGAAAAAGGGAGTTGTTGTCGTCAATAACAAGGAACAATTGAGTTTTTGAGATCTAGCAATAAGTGAATGGAGGAAATTTGTGTTAAAGCTTGCTATTTGTTTGTTCTAAGCCATTGATTGCCAGGATTGCCTAAGCCATTGATTGCCAGGAATTGCCTAAGCCATTGATTGCCTAAGCCCTGAAGACGAAGAAGCGTAGTGTTTGTAAATTTTGTGAAGCTGGGTTTTATTGAGCGATTCTATAAGATTAACACGATTTTTTTGTGTGTGAATCATAACGATTTTTTGTGCTTTGTTTAGCTATGAGGTCCGCTAGACTTTTTGTGTAAAAGTCAACTTGTTATTTCTTTGCATTTTCCCATCCATTAGTCACCCGCCGAAATGCATGGCCTATCATACGGGGATTGGCGCCAAAATGTTTTTTATTTTTGTTTGGAAAGACGAAAAGTCTCGTTCCCTGTTCGCAAACCGTTTCTTTCTCAACGCTTAAATGTTTCGAATATTCATGAAATGCGAAAGAGAAGTAAAATTGAGAGAATCAACAACACGTTCACATGTCAACGAGAAAAATGAATTGTTTGATTGATGGAGATGGAGATGAATTTTTGAGTGAAACGGGAGATGTAGAGGGTATTTTTGGAAGGTTTATAAGGTGAAAACTGATTCAAAAGATTCAAAAAGATGCTCTTATTGAACGAAAATGGATAGAAAAGGATTTGAACTTGAGGATCCTATTGGATCTCAAGGAACTTAAGGACTCAAGGAACTGAAGGACTCAAGGATCCTATTGGATCTCAAGGACTCCAGGATCCTATTGGATTTTTCTGGAATTTACCAGGATTTGTTGGTAAAACACAAGGTAAAACACAAGTTAAAAGACTGATTTACTCAAAAATTGTCTCCATTTCCCATTTCACTACCCCAACTCTAACAATTCTAGTTTCCATAGCGGTTACCCATAAACGAGCCAATCTCCCATCCACAGCTGTCATCGTCTCATCGGCCGAATCTTTTATTCTTTCTCTGCTCATGTTCAGCACAAATTTCCTGTCCACCATATTGGTTTCTTTTTGAAAAGAGACGATCTTTTATGAAAGACATAAACCGCTTCTCTCCTAAAATCCTTAATGACTCAATCTCGGGGACGCAAAACGGGCAAAACGGGTAAAGAGCCCGTTGCGTGCCCAATTTTGGGATGTCCAATTCCTTTCTCATCAACCCGTTCAATTCCATGGAACTGTGTAAGTGATGGGCATTGAATGGTCTCCTTCAGATGGGGTGGTCTCTTTCAAATCCTTGCTTGAACATATTGAAGTGACGAGTCAGAATGGGTTTTATGAGATTTAGAGCTTGATTATTTCTTAATAAATTCGCGACGATATGGCTCACCGGTCCACCGAATTTAGCACTTTTTTTGAGGCCGATTTAATTGAAAATTTAGACCAAGGGGTTTTCCGGGTCAAGGAATTCGAATTCATACTTGGTTTTAAAGAAAACTGCTCGATTTTTGGATATTTCATCCGGTTTGATTACCGGATTATGTTTACGTAATCGTTCGGCTTCTGGCACAAAGGCTCTAGCGATATATTAGGTTGTCCAGTTATAAATGCGCGTTTTTAAGATAACAACTCTTTATTTTAAAACCAACAGTTTAACAGCTCAATCAACAATGTATTCAACATTTGTTAACAATATTTGTTTCCATCTTCCATGCAAAGAATGAATTCCCTCGGCGTAAAAATTGGCTTGTTTTAAGGCAAAGAAGTCGGCTAACCATTTTTCGACCTCTTGAACATCTTTGAACCTGTTTCCAGCCCAATGGTTTCGCATTGAGCGAAATAAATGGTAATCTTGAACAGCATATAGAGGATAGGGTTTGATAAAACTGTATAGCCCTAAGGTACGTTGTTCAAGAGCAGGCGCGCATTCATAACTGGACAACCTAATAGAATCGCACCCAAACTCCGTTTCGCTCTTTTTTTCCTGCAATTTGATTTAATTACCCAAGTTGGTTTAATTACTCAAGTTCTAGAGAGCTTTGTGATGATTGTATTAGCTTGGAGATTAAAGTTGTTCAAAAACAAATAACGGATTCAGATTCTCTATCCCAGAATGCCTCTGGTTACAAATTTTCAGAGCTACAACTAACATAGATTGTCCGAAACGGCAGCTAAGCTAAAAATGGCTTTTTCATGAATGTGTTAATGAAAAGAAAAGCCAAGCCAGAATTCTTTATGAAATTAAGAATCTAAAACAGAACTACAATAAGCTTTAGAAATTCTTTAAGGCTTTGGTCGTCTTTGACGCCAAAATCAGTCAGAAAGATCAGAATTCTGTCAAAAAAGGCAGTTCTTATTGCAGTTGCAGTTCAAGTGATAGCTACATAACCAGTTCTATTGCTTGACTAAAGAATCTTGTATTCAATTCAACGATTAAAACTCCCAATCCCGTGAAGACCTTCAAATTGTTTATCGGTACCATTTAGAGGCATCCCCATGAGAAAAGAGGCGTTCCTTTCAACGACCATTTAGGGCTGTTGTTGTCAGCGATTGTCTCTCTTTTCCCCTTTCCCATTCATTCAAAGCCTCAGTTAGTTGCTGTCCTCGACGAATTAGCATAATTTCTGCCGGGTGGTAACTGGGTGAGGTTGATCGCGGTGACAAGTGGTACATGAGAGTTGCGATCGGGATGGTGATAGGGGAAGGGTTGGAGTTGGGTGATGAAGTTTGGATTCAAGGATGGGAAATAGACTCTAACTCATAGCAGCCTTTAATCTGTAAAATTGTTTTATCATTGCTACTTAAAAATTGCTGTAAAAGCCAGTAATGGTTTGTTGGCATTTCGGTGAAAAAGTCCTGCTTTAAGAAGCCGGATTAACATTGAATTTTGTTGCTTATTAGAGCTACGTATTGTCCGACATAGAATCCGAACCTAGATATTATAATTTATATCGTAGCCGATTTTGAATCAAATTTTTGGCAAACTTTTCTAGTAGAACCACTCTTTAATGTATAAAGACAATTTTATATAATTTTCTAGAGGATTAATATATTATTATTATTATTTCATTTTGTAGAGTCTTCAATTCTTCGTCGATTCGTACGAAATTTGTGTGTTTAGGTTAAAAATAGCGGGCGCTACAACGTTTCATTCAAAATCGGCCAAAATTCAGCTGATTATGAATGATTAAAGTCTAGGCGCGTCCAATCATCAAGTGTTTAGTATCATTTGACGCATAATCATTGATAATTATGTTAAATTTTTCAAATTAGAAAGATTGGATAAAAGGAAAAGGATTTAGAGCTGTTTGTTTGAGAGAAAACTTTGAAGCTCCATAAAAGTTTCTCTTTTTCTCCAATCTTTCTAATTTAAAAAATTTAACATGATTATCAATGGTTCTGCGTCAAATGAGATTAAATATTTAATGGTTGGACGACCCACTCGTTAAAAATTGGCTGAATTTCAATACCGGCTATGATATCTACATGGCAAGACTTGCCAACTGCTAAGACTTGCTAAGCGAAGACAGACAAATCCTAGTCAACGTTGATTTGAGTGTAATCGTACAATAACTTTCCAACTATTTTCTAACTCATAAAATTTGAAAGCTTTTCAAGGAGTGAGTTTAGATTCTTTTGTGAGGCAAGCATATGGTTTAGTGGATGGCGCAAGTGCGCAACTCGGATCAGAGAAAGGGATCTTTTTCTGGCAGATAGAGAGAAAGAGAGAGAGAGAGAAACATGTGTTCCGCACTCAACTACTCAAAAATCTGGACAAGACAACTGCTTTGCATAAACGATTTGAAGTATTGACTTTTTTGAAACCTTCAAAGCGATAGGAAATGGGAAAAATGGCTTAGGCTTAGGCTTAGGCTTGGGCTTAGGCTTAGGCTTGGACTTAGTGCGAAGGCTAGCGGTTAGCGCCTCGCACTAAGTCTATTTGGGTTTGGGCTGAACCCTTAGGCTTAGGCTTAGGCTAATTTGAGTCCTAACTTGAGCTAAAGCTTACGAATCCAAAACCTGACACCAAAACTGAAACCAAAACCAAAACCGAATACCAATCGTAGCTTCACTAACTAGAGAAGGCCGCCAGGTGCCGGTGGAGACAAAATTTTAAAACAAAGTCAGCTCCATCTTATAGAATCGACTACGGTGATTTCGAATCTGTTTTCAGTTTTTGCCCACGAGGCCTGTAACTCGAGATATCTGAGTTACAAGTTGCAGACCTCTACTTAAGCATTTTTCGCAACGGGACCAACTAGTGGTCCCGTTGAACTGAAGTTGGTAAATCGTCAAAGCTGCCGCCGACGCCGACGACGAAGCTGAAAGTCCAAAGCACCCAAGTTCGATCCCAGATTGCAGCTATTTTAAAAGAAAACCAATTTTCAGCCAATCCAAATCTTCGCCCTACCTCTTACTCCATAACTTTACTACAAAAAATATCCAAAACTTTTCGAAAAGATCAAAAACGCATAAATCTCTCTAAATCTCTGTCTAGTCATAACAAAAAGAGGTTTTTTTTGTAAATTCTCTCTATTTTTTTTGTTCTCCAGTGCTCCGTAACGTTTACGACCTGGATAAATGACACGTAAAATCGTTGAAAGAGGAGAAAAGGGGGGAAATCTGTTGTGCCAATACCAGCAGAATTTATTCTCGAGTATAAAAATTAATCCGGATACGAGGGATAGCAGTTGGGTGGGAAAATAATCCAAGAAAATTGGAATTTTTTATGGAACTTGTAACTGTCAATGATTAGAGAAAGAGAATTTGCAAAAAAGCCAAGTTTTGCAGAGAATTTGCAAACAAGGGACTATAGCTTGAGAAACGTATTTTTAATAGCTCTGTTAAGGAAATTATCTGACTTGCCAACGAAAAAGTTGGCCAATTTTAGCATTCCTTTTGGATTGTGGAGCATTTGAGACGCGCCCCTTTGCCAATCCAACTTTGAGCTCAAATATCTTGGGGTTGGGCTGTCCATTTGCAATATTCTTTGTATCATTGGATTCTTCAAGTCTTTCTCTGTCGATTGGTACAACAACTATTTAAATTGAACAGCCCAACACCAAGATATTAGAGCTCAAAGTTAGATTGCTAATGGCAAAAGGGCTTAGCGCATCAAATGTTCGATAACGTTCCTGTTACATAAATTTTGGTGAATTCACGTTTTTTGCCTCTTGTATAAGATTCTAATGTTTTATCCACCCCATAAACACTCTACTAGACGGGTCAAATACTATTTGATCAGAATATAGGTCTCTTCTATGTATCTGGGTTAGTGGGATGGGGGGATATTTGCCCCTTTAGCCTCTCTATTCTTTGCCCTTGCCCTCATTGGTATCAAAGGGATCGAGAACAGGGGTCCTTTTGAGGTGAAAACATTGTTTAGGTAAACAGTTTTGGATTTAGAAAGAACGGATGGGTTAGTTGGGGTTTTTGGGTAACAAATAACAAATAACAATGGTTAATAAACGACTCGCAAGCTACGACTAACTAGGGTAAGGCAAAGGGAACTAGAACTAGGTTCAGGTTCATTTGAACTAGGTTCAGGTTCATGTGAACTAGGTTCAGGTTCATTTGAACTAGGTTCAGGTTCATGTGAACTAGGTTCAGGTTCATGTGAACTAGCGAAGGGAATTCAGGTTCAGAATTCGGATAAGTAAGCTGGGTAAGTTAACAACTAGAATTCAGCTTAACGTAGTGTTATTTTAGTTCTGAATTTTGCTATTTAGTACCTAAATTTGTAAGCAGTTTCAGTTCTTCGTTTTTCCAAAGTTTCAACGTTTTTTGATTGACGAAAGCATTTGTAGATCGGACTTAGATTTCTAAGTTACCAGTTGAACTTAGCATTCAGTTTTCTTCTTTCTTTCCTTCCTTTCTTCCTCCTTGTCTTTCCCTCTTTCTCTTGGCAAGTTAAGGTACCGGATAGCTGGGTGGTTAGAGTAAAAGAAAAGCAAAAGGCCGAGGGTTCAAGCCTTTCTCCTTTTTCTTCCAAATCCACTTTTTCTTGCCAATTCCTTCACTTCTTTATTTCTTTTTCACTGCCAATTCTTCATTCAGTGTCTAAAATTAAACTATTAAGACTATTCTTGATTCTTCATTTTGATTGACCGTTCTAGACCCATTTGTATGTCATCTTTTTGAGTTTCTTTCATCAAATGTTTTATCAAATCCTAGATCAACTCCCCATTTAGTCGTAAAGAGAGTGCGGTAAATATGCGAGAATATAAGGAAACCGATGGAGGGAAAGGCATGTGGTGATCGAAAGGAGGAAAAGGAGAGATCTCCAAGGAGGAGAGAGCTCGTCAAATGCTTTGAATGACAACCCAGCTTTCTGGAAAGCTTTCTGGAAGGGCGGCTAGAGAAGAGGGGAATCCGGCTTTCCCGCTTTTCTCACTCTGGATACATATGTTCACGAAGCATAATAATAGAAATAAAGAGATATTTATAGGCTTTTGTATCAAGAAATCAATAAAGCTAAAGAATTTGAGCTATAAAGCTACAGAATTTGAGCTATAAAGCTCCCTAATTTCCAAGTTGCTCACGGCTTTACTTCTAGAGTTTTACTCCAACTTTTTCTTCAATTTTCTTCAATTTTCATCAAAAACTTCTATATTTCTCAAAGCTTTTAAACTCTAGTTAGCTATTTTTATCATCAATTCTCTTTTCAACACTTTTAGCATCTGTTTTCCAATAAGTTGTAGTCGGTGAAAATGGGAAATCCTAAAAACACACAAGACTTCCGAAAAAATAGCGTCTTTAGTCGAAAGGGACTAATCTGTGAGGCGAAAATCACTTGAAAATGATAAAAAAAAGCAAGAAAAGATTGTGAAAAGTGAAAAGAGAAATGTTTTAGATGGATTGACAAGCAAGGTGATGGAAGAGATTTGTGAAAAGGAGGCGAGGAGATTGATTGGGAATCGAGAGTGATTGACTAAGTAAAATGGAGGAAATTTTTAAGAAATAAAAAGAAAAATCTTGTATAAAAGCCGGTAAAACTTTCAAAAATGCGCAAAAAATGAAAATGTAAATGAATCAACTCACCCAATCTCAGCGTCCACGCCGCGTGATGGAGCAGCAGCAAAATGAGTAGTGTTGTCACCCGCATTTCATCTGAAAACGAACAATGATTAGGTAAAGCCTAAAATTAGCCGAAATACAATTTTGTTTTCAAGCAAAGATCAAAAATATACCGTAAATACTGTAATAGTACCCCACCCACTCGTACAGTTGCGTAGTCGCAAAAGCTATTTAGTATTTCATTTTTTCAAAGCGCCCGTACTTTCAAAAAATGTGTCTTTGGTATCAAAAAATGGCTGAAATTCAGGGCTATTTTTTGATACCTAAGCGCGCATTGTAGCATAAACCAGTGTCGAGAAAAACGCGTCCAAAGCTAGACTACGCAACACTCCGCACCGTCATTATGGGGATGGGGTACTACTACAGTGTTTACGGTAGGTTAAAATAAAGGATAAATATTCAAAATTATACCCAACATCGTGATAAAGTTAGAGTCAAACTTTAGGCACTAACTTTAAGTACTTTAAGTACTTTAAGTCCTTTAAGTACTCAAAGTTGCACTTTCTTTTTCGCCATGCATTGTCTTAATAGATCAAAAAACGTTTAGAACAAAAATATATGAAAAATGAATTACAGAATAGCTTCAGGATAGATAAATCATGGTAAACAAACTCAAAAACAAACTTTTACCAATATAAGAAACGTTTTGGGAAGGAGAGAAGTGAGTGTTGAATATGCATGTTCGTTTTGTTGCCCTCTTCTCCCACCCAATCTTTCTTTCCCCCTTCATCGCTTGGATGGGGTCGATCTTTGACAAAAAGGGATGAATCTTTGCTTTGGGATTGCTTTGAAATCAAAGCGATCGGAAGGGGAAATGAATGGGGTGAAAATGGGAATTGGAAATGGGTTTTCCTTTAGGGTTCAGGTGCAAAATTCACAAATCAAGTGATAGGCTTGGATGGATTGATTCTTGAGCGATCCAGGATTATTATTATACCGTAAATACTGTAATAGTACCCCGCCGCCCTCGTACAGTCGCGTAGTCGCAAAAGCTATTTAGTATTTCATTTTTTCAAAGGGCCCGTACTTTCAAAAAATGCGTTTTTAGTATCAAAAAATAGCCCTGAATCTCAGCTATTTTTTGATACCTAAGCGCGCATTGTAGCTTAAACCAGTGTCGAGAAAAACGCGTCCAAAGCTAGACTACGCAACGCTCCGCACCGTCATTATGGGGGTGGGGTACTATTACAATATTTACGGTATCATTATTAACCCAGGATTATTATCCAGGAAATAAAAGAATGGTTTGTTATTCACTATATTATGTTTTCAGATAAATTGAATTGTTTTTTTGTAAACTATTATCCAAAAACGATTATCGATGAGCGAGGAAAGGTCAAACAACGAGAAAACTGAGAAAATCGATAAGCCAATGCATTTTTTTTGACAAGTAAAGGTTAATAGAAAAAAAGTAATATGAAAAAACACAATAATAAAGTGAATCGAATTCTATTTGATGTCAAATTGTGAACCAAATTCCATAAATTCAATATTTTTCTTTGATTTCACGATAAAAAACTTAAAATAATAGTTTTGGGAAAGGAAAAAAAGACAAACAAATCCAAAATTCAATGTAATTCAATGTTCAAATGTAATTTAAATTTAAATTAAAAGAAAACAGCTGAATGGGAAAAATTTGCGAATTTGCGAATGAACACTTTGATGGATTGGGGGATTTGAAAATGGGAAAAGAGGTGAAAAGGGGAAAAATGGGCAAAGAAGTAGACTGATGAGTGAAAGGAAAGAGTCACCCTTCCAAAAAAGCGAACGAAAAATGGCAGTGCCAAGAAAGGAACGCCGATTTTTCGTGATCTTCAGTTTAAAGGTCGAAAATGGCAAATCACCCTAGCTTTTTTCATTTTGCAAATATTTGGGCCTTGAAAAAGTCTTTGAAATTGAAGAAAAGTTTATTGGATTTGTTTCTATTCTAACAAAGGTTTGAAAATAGGTTTCTTCATTCAAAAGTTGTCCATTCTTCATTAGAAAATGGCAAATCAAAAGCAAAATTTCCATACATTTTTCGATGGTAAACAAAATTTTAGCTCTTAAAATAATTTGACAAAGATAGACGACTCGAGTAGGAATCGAACCCTCGACCATCCGGTTCCATCCGGCTGGCGCTCTACCGACTGAGCCATAGGCGCTTTATTTGGGAGTGAGAAAGAAGAGGGGAAAAGATACAAAGAGCAACAAGTTGTCAACCGAATCCAAGTTCTTTGGACTCGAGCAGGAATCGAACCCTCGACCATCCGGTTCCAGACGGCTGGCGCTCTACTGACTGAGCCATAGACGCCTGTTTTTCCCAAAGAGAAAGAAGAGGGAAAAAGATACAAAGACCAAGTTGTCAACCAAATCCAAATTCTTTGGACTCGAGCGGGAATTGAAGCCTCTATCTTTCGCTTCCAGACGCCTGGCACTCTACCTACTGAGCCATAGACGCTATTTTTTACCAGCGAGAAAGAAGAGGGAAAAAGAGCCAAGAGAAAGTTATCACTCAAATCCAAATTCCTCGGACTCGAGCAGGAATCGAACCCCCGACCTTTCGCTTCCAGACGGCTGGCACTCTACCGACTGAGCCATAGGCGCTTGTTTTTCCCAGCGAGAAAGAAGACAGAAAAGACAAGAGAAAGAGCAAGTTGTCATCCAAATCCTTATCCAAAATAATGTAGAAAACCAACTTTCTAAAGCTTATCAGCTTTCAAAACCTAAAGCTAAGGCTAAAGCTTTCAAAAGCGAAAGCTAATGCTTTATAAAGCAGAAAAATCAAGCTATATCAACACATTTGCCATCAATATTGGCCATCATTTGCGATCCCTTAATACATTTCCCTACTTTACCTATTTTCCTATTTTCAAGCCTCTTTTCCATAAAACTCTCAACTCACAAACAACTCAACTCTTCTTATCTAACCGCGAGATCTCAGCAAAATTCAAAGAGTTTTCTTTGGGTTTTTGCTATCTTTAAATCTGTTTGAGTAAAGAATTCAATTGAAAAAGAGCTCAGCTATTGTTTTTTGAGAAGAAAAACAAGAAGACGAAGAAGACGAAGAAAAAAAAATGCTTTGTTCTCTTGACAATGATAGAAGAAATTTGGAAAGGGTCAAAGCTTTCCAAAAGAATAAAATTTGGGCAAAAAATTGCTAAAAAACAATTGCTTGTTTTGGAAAAGTAATTTAATCTTCGAATCCTCAAAAATATTTTTGGAAGTAGTAGTGAGAAGAGTGAAATTTTCGGCCCTATATTTGTTTTAGCCATTTTTATGAAAGATTTTTGTCAAACAGAGAAAAGAGAGGGAACATTTTGCAGTGTACAACTTTTTGAGAATAAGTTTGATGCAAAAATAACGATAATTATTCATTTTTAGATCAATAGAACGAAAATTAGGCGTTTGATTGGATGAATAAGCATTCTAGGACAGAAGAATGGAATGATCTGAGCTAAATGGTTCGTTAGATCTGTAACAATCATCAGGACCAAGAAATGGTGATTGGCAAGACCGTTGCAAGACCAAGAATCAGTTGTGGTTTCACACTTGATCATCAAGAAGCTTTGATCATCAAGAAGCGTTGGTCATTTAGAAGCCTTGATCATCAGGAAACCTTGATCATCAAGAAGCTTTGATCATCAGGAAGCCTTGATCATCAGGAAGCTTTGATCATTAAGAAGCCTTGATCATCAGGAAGCCTTGGTCATTTAGAATCCTTGATCATCAGGAAGCCTTGATCACCAATTTCTTTATAGGCAATGATGCTAAAAGCTAAAATTAGGTCGACAAGCCTATTCATATCAGATAGAAAAATAGGATTAGCTAGAACAGAAGCTGAAGAAGAAAAGAATTGATAAGAAAGCTTTGCCATAGTCTGCTTGAAGTCTTTGATCTACTGAAAGAAAAGCGAAAGATAGTTTGCAAGTAAAATGGGAATATTTGGTTTGAGGAAAGGTAGGAAAGTTTCAAAATTGTTAAAATGCTCAATGTTTCAATGTTAAAACCTGTTATTTTCAGCAACACTTGTCCAGGCACAGGTTTAGTTGTGTGTGCGGTGTTGTGCAAGGTAAACCCAAGTTTGCCTCAACAATTGGAAACAAATGAATGAAATTGCAAATTTGAATGACTTCAAATTGGCATTAGACAATCTTGAAAAGGGATAATATTGAAAATCTTTACAATATTGACAAATCTCAATGCTAATACCCTCATCCAGGCAAAGCTTGGTGTTTTGGATGGCTGCGAAAAGATGTCAAATGGTCAAGTGCTAGTTTGTGACTCTCGAGAGGAATTGTGGAGAGATTTGAGGCAAAAAAGAAGGAGAACACTTGGATTTCTCACTGACTAAGCAATGGACTAACCATTGGGATAAAGAAAAGAAGGGGGAATGGGTGAAAAGAGGGGTGGAGACATCAAGGCACCGGGGGATTCCCCCTGGAAGAGGCGGGAATAGAGGCGGGGCTTGAGACTGGGCAATTTCCAAATTTCCCTGCGAATCTCGGATCTATGTGTTTAGTTATATAGTTTAATAGTTAGTTTTCTAGTTTCTCAGATATATAGTTTAATTTATAGTTTAATATATAGTTTTTATATAGTTTTTATATAGATTTTATATTTTAGGGTGGTGAAAAAGAAACTGCCGATTTGACGGTAAATTAAAAGAAAAAGATAGTGACATGATCACAATGGAATATTTTCGCAAGATCTCGAGCAGATTGGCATGGATCGGCCTGAATAACGTCCCTCAGCTTGGCTTCGTTCACGACTTCTGGTCTCGAACCGTGCTCGTAATCTTCCAAAGTCTCGTCTCCATCTCGGAATCGTTGAAACCAAGTCTGACACTGCCTGAGAGACAAACTGCCATCTCCGATTGTACAAGTCCGATTGTACAAGTCCAATTGTACAACTCCGATTGTACAAGTCCAATTGTACAAGTCCGATTGTACGAGTCCGATTGTACGAGTCCGATTGTACTAGTCCGATTGTACGAGTCCGATTGTACGAGTCCATTTGTACTAGTCCAATTGTACAAGCCCGATTGTACGAACTCGATTGTACAAGCCCGATTGTACAAGTCCAATTGTACAAGTCCAATTGTACAAGTCCAATTGTACAAGTCCAATTGTACAAGTCCAATTGTACAAGTCCAATTGTACAAGTCCAATTGTACAAGTCCAATTGTACAAGTCCAATTGTGCGCAGCTTTCAATGTCTAGATTTCTGCCTGAAAAACTTTTGCCAAGTGTCAGTTATTGAGATGGTAGATGTGGATGATCCCATTCCGTCCTTTTCCCTTCATTTCCCAAGGCGGTTTCCTCAGATCGTCGGCACCTGTCCAGTGAGGGAAAACGATCCCAGAATTGGGTGCTGATCAGAGGTCCCAGCAGAGAAATCTGCTCTCCTCGCTCAACCAACCAGTTATCTTTGCCTCAATTGATCCATTGCAATCCATTCACAGATGCCGATTTTCTGCTCCAAAATCAAGGTCATTCAATCGAAAATAAAGACAACGATTTACAACAGCTGGTCTATGTAATTAGAAATTCGGTGAAATGAAAGAGATCCGAGCAGTTTTTGAAACTTCAGTAAAAGTAAAACGAAAGTAAAATGACAAAAATTGAACGTACAACAACAAAAATCAAAAGTATAACAAAAATTGAACTTAAAATGACAAAAATTGAACCAAATTTCCCATTTTGAGCTGACTAATGTGTAAAATCAAAATAGAAATATCTGTAAATAGCCAAATAAGCAGTCAAAATAGAATTGAAAGGCATAGGAAATAGAAAAAGAATGAAAAACAGCTATTGTTCTAAAGAGAAATGTGAATCTTGAAGGAAAAAACTCAATTTACTCGAACTTTAAACAAAACTCAATGACTTTTTTTAATCTTAACCCAGGATTTGAAGGATTTTTGCAAGTACACTTAACTAAATTCAAAAATAAAAACAGTAAAGGTACTTAATTGAATTGAATGTAGGTCTTTGTCTAGAGAGAGTTGGCTGTCTAGAAAGAGTCGGCTATTTTAGGCAAAGATTTGAATCTGTTCATCTTTTTGGGTTTTTGTTACCTAAAAAAGACGCCACTTTTCCGAAATTCCGAAAAAGGCTACTTTTTTGCCCGTAATTCCTTCTTTTTCCCCCTCTTTTCCCACTTGACTTCCCTGATTTGTGACCGCAGCTCTTTTAAGGGATTTTAGGTAAAGAGATTTACTAGTCTTTGTGTACTTTGCCGTTGTTTTAGTAAAAATTATTGGCCTGACTCTCCTGGCAGTGTTCAAGCTTTGGATAATGCCAGACTAGATGCATTCTTCTGCTAGCTGCTAGCTGCACTAGCAACGTACCACTTCGACACTGATCGAATCGGGAGTTCTTGCAGTGAAGGCGTAACGAGCCTGTTTTGCAAATTTAACCAAGCATTCCTCGTCTAAAAATACTCTTTGGTATATGAGTCATTCAACAATAACCTGGAGAGCAGGCATGGAATATCGACTCCCGTGGTTTCTTTGGTTGGGGTGAATCAGGCACTGTCATTCGAAGGCTAGCTGCTAGCTAGACTTCAGGTTTGCTAGGAAAGTAGTTATTAGTTACTTTCCTAGAACACTTTCTTAGTACTTTCTTCGTATAAGTCCAAAAAGTGCAAAAACAAACTTCCTGGCACACTTAACTCTTAATTTTCTGGGAGAATTCATACAATTGATCACTCTTAGAAGGAAGAAATGGAAGCCTACGTTTCTACAGAGTTATCCAAAAGTTTCCATACGACCAAAAGTTGACTGAGGAAACTAAAAAATCAAATGATTCAGGAAATCTTATAGAAAAGAGATGAACAGTTTGAAGATCTAGCGTGCCGTTGATCACTTGTGCGTGGATCAAAGCTATGGATCAAAGCTAGATAACCATATAAAAAGCTATGAGCTATAGGCGATTAGTTTTAAGTATAATTTTATTAGGATTTTTATTTGCAAAAAGTTTAGTCGAATAGCTTTCCTCATTTTAAAATCAAGTTTTAGTAAAAAGTTGTACAGAAACTTTTGGATTCTGTATTTTAAACCTCATTAATGAGCTTGAGAAAGCTTGAGAGCTCCTTACAATTCAAAAAGAAAAAAAGAAGAAGCTTCTGCATCTTGTACAAGTTTAAAATGACTGAGGAAACTAAAAAATCAAATGGCTAAATTGCTTTGACTAAAGTTGCTTTGGCTAAAAGTTGCTTCGGCTAAAAGTTGCTTTGGCTAAATCCAAAGCCAAAAGCTCACTAGGCACTAAGCTATAATATTGTTCAAAAGTTCACGAACAAAGCAAGGCTAAAGTTTTTTTCTAAAGCCTTTCCCTACTCAATGTCGTGCCATGACCCCATTCAAGCATGTCCGGTCTTCTCTTTTCTATAGACTCTCCAATGTACAACAACAAATACCACAAGAATCCGATAGACATAAACTTGGCAAAAAGAGTATGAGTGTTGGGTGTATGCTAGAGTAGAAAGGAAAATTTTGAAGTAGAAAAAAAGATAATATAGATATCTAGATATAAATTTATAGCTTCATTGAGCTATTCAATGATTTTGGCAAAGAATTCGAGTATTCAGAAAGGATTTTTATGCGAAATTGAAAGAAATGGGATGAGTAGAAAGTGTAAAAAGAAAGAGTGATGAACTAGAAAGAATAGGGACAATGTTTTATATGAAAATGGCAATACAATCTCACTCTTCAGCTTTACAATCTATCTAACCGTGCTTTTATTCTATTGTATATGTAAATACCAAAATTAGGGACTATCAGAGACTTAAGGAAACCTTTAAACTATGATTTAAGCTTAAAAAGCATCAAGCTTTGCTTATTCTAATATATAAAAGAGCAGTGTCTTTCCGTCTGTACAGACTTTTTCTCAGCAGGCTTTAGACCAAAATAAACGGAAATCTTTTTGAAAGTCTTAAAATATTATATGGTTATGCTATGGAAAAATCAAGAAGCCAGTGGCACCAAGCGGGGTCGAACCCGGCTCTAGACCGTAGCGGTAGACAAGCGCGTTCAAGCCATCTATCAAGCTAGCTATCAAGTCAGCTATCAAGCCAGCTATCCAGCCAATTATCAAGCTAGCTATCAAGTCAGCTATCAAGCTAGCTATCGAGCCAGCCATCAAGCCAGCCATCAAGCCAGCCATCAAGCCAGCCATCAAGCCAGCTATCAAGCCAGCTATCAAGCTAGCTATCAAGTCAGCTATCCAGCTAGCTATCAAGTCAGCTATCAAGCCATCTATCAAGCTAGCTATCAAGTCAGCTATCCAGCTAGTCAAGCCAGCTATCAAGCCAGCTATCAGGCTTTTCTTAATTATTAGATAAAACTAAACTTGCTTCAAGCTGTAAATCCAAGCTGTAAGGATGAAAAGAATGAGATTAAAATGATTTTAGCATTGGTCAAGAAAAACACTTCAAGGCAAGAAACCTTCTACATTAAGCAATATTTAAAGATGATCGAGAAGAAAATGGAGACATTGTTGTCGTTTGTGAAAGCTGAGTGAGTCTTTTCTTTTCTTTTCTTTCTCTCTACCGACTTCTCTTGGTCCTATGCATGCTTGAGCGCTCGGTTGACTATTCAAACTGGCATTTGGCGAAAGAAAAGAGAAGACAACAATTGCATGACAACTATTTGAATAATTGTGCTTGTGATTTCTGAAATTTGTGAGATCAATGAATGAAGGATGGATCAATAAATAGGTTTTTGGATGAATTCGAAAGAAAATGATCACCAGTACATCACTAGTACAATCAAAATTACAATACAAATACAGCAAATCCATTGAAAAGTCAAGTATCAAGCAAGGATTAAGAAGTGAACTGTTTTCTTCAATAAATTTATGAACTGAGCTCACTTTAGTTCGTTTCCCGGTCACTTAGCAGTCATTTCAATAAAATATGAGCGATTTCGTGAAGAAAGCTCTCAATGGAAAGGTCAAATCAAGAAAAACAAGCACAAAAACGGCTGAATATCGATAAAATATCAAAAATGACCTCATAAAGTGTCTCTTTATGAGAAAGAAGGGAATGTTTGCCCATTGAGAGGTCAAAAAGAATGCGGCACTTTGGAAAAACAGAAAGGAAGGAGAGCTTATCGTTCGAAGAAAAGAAGATCGACGGAATGGATTGTTTTATGCATGAGAAAGATCGGGAAATGGTCAAGAGAATGCTTTGTTTTCGAGAAATTAACGATTTGATGTTATGATTTGAAAGTGGTTATGAAAATGAGGCATCGTTCAGAGTCAGAACAGAGTCAGAGTCAGAGTTCAGAGTTTTCCGAGCTTTCCACTGCCAGCTTTCCATTGAAAGCCAGGCTTTGCTTTTGGAATAACTTTGTAAAGTTGTTTTGAGAATTTTAAGTCATAAAAGTTTCGAGTTCTATTTGAAACAGCTTTTGAAAACAGCTTTTGAAAAAACAGCTTTTGAAAAGTCATCAAACTCTGCTGACGATCAAACACATCAATAAATAAACCAAGAATAGAATAGAACCAAGAATAGAGCTGAGCAATGTGAATTAGAGTTGGCTATTGATATTTTGGCTATTGATATTTTCAAGCGCTCGCATTAAAACGGACATATCTTTGTGATTGTAGCTTAAAATACTCTGAAACTTTTATCAATGGAAAGCCAGAAGTTCAAGCTTTATTTTAGTACTTAATATGTACTGTTAAAAGAATAACGCATCTCAAAAACCTTATCGATCTGCTATCGATACGATTATCGATAAAGGCTCGATAAGATCGATAAGATCGATAAGCTCGATAAGCTCGATAAGATCGATAAGCTCGATAAGATCGATAAGCTCGATAAGATCGATAAGATCATATCGATAGCGTATCGATTCAGTTTTTAGAGCTGCATTTTGCGTGTAAGTATTAGGTATAGGACTAAGTATTAAGTACCAAAATGATGCTGGAAATTTTGGCTTTCCAATGGTAAAAGCTGCAGAGCATTTAAGTAGTTTTGTGCAAAGTTAGAACATTTTTTGCACGACTACTCCAAAAATATTGATAATATCGATAGCCAAGTCTAATGTGGATAAATCTAGCACCAGCATGAGCAAAGTTTTATTATTTTGACCTTCGTATCTTTTTATCTATGAGAAGTGAGGTGTCTGTTGAATGAGTCAAACAATTGATTTTTTTAGACGATAAACAATTGCTCTGTGATTCAAGAGACAAAATGGGTGACTGGAAATAGAATTGAGAGTTTCAATTCAAAGTCCAATAAGTTTTTGCCATAGTTATAGAAAGAAAACTTGTAGAAAGACTTATAGAAAGAAAACTTATTTTCTTACCGCTCATTTGACAGATTTAGCTACACTTGGTTTTATTTGATAGCTATCGATCAGGGCTATCGAATAAAACCAAGTATAGCCAAATCGGTTAAGTGAGCGCCAAGAAAAACGCAAATAACAGACTCCCGGGGAACCTTGGCGGCGGTACTTCAAAGCAATACTTTATAGTACACCTGTAATCTAAAATAGAACAATCATGCAATGTAAAAGCTATTGAATAAACCAGATAAACTGTTATTTTGATTTGAATGATTCTCGATTTGGGATATAACAAAATATTGGGTTGGTGAATGCCGGACTTTGAACTAAAAAAACTGCGGGACTTTGAACTAAAATTTATTCAACATAAAACCATCAATTCATTCCAAATAATTTCCATTATTATTGACGACTTCTGCCCATTTTACAGGCAATTTGCGGATTCCTCTTTCGTAGTAGGATTTTGGTTTGTGTGAGACAAGTGTGAGACTCAAAAATCAAGGACTGAAGATGTCAGCTGTCAACCCAGTTTGAGCACTTTCTTCAAAAGAAACCCATTTTGGTGTCAATAGAAAAGTTGTAGAGAATCAAAAATTAGGCTTATAGCCAAATTTCCAAAAAGATACACTTAGTAGTTTCGCTTAAAATGCATGTTTTGTTGCAAGCTTTGTGAAAATTCGTAAATTTGGCATTTCTTGAAAACCAGTTTTTGAATCTTTCTGAAAATTTGGATATAAGCTTCGTTTTTGATTCTCTACAACTTTTCCATTGACACCAAAATGGGTTTCTTTTGAAGAAAGTGCTCAAACTGTCAAATATGACAATAGCCCGCAGTTTTCAATTCACCAACCCAATAAATTAGAAACGAAACGAAATTAGAAAAATGAAAAATGAAACGTCTCATTGTTATCTCATTAAAGAGCTCAAATTCTTGACTAAACCCCAAAACATTCTACCTAACTATAGCCGGTTTCAGTAAGCGAGTTTTATGTCTTTTCCTCTCACTGAATTCTCCATTCAATTTATCAGTGCTTCCAAAAATTCTTGCGCTTTTTCAAAACGTCTTTTTGAAAAAAATTTACAATCGTTTTGACAGGAATAGAGAGAAAGCAATAAAAAGAACTTGAAGAAGGGGAAAAGTACTTGTAATGGCCGTCTTTGTAAACCTGACTGAATGAGGGAAGATGAAAAAAGGAAAAACATGAGGAAAAAAGGGTAAATTGAGTGGAAAATCTGGAGAATAGTCTGGAGAATATTTAAGGAAGATAAAAAGTTGAAAATTTTAAAGTTTTAATGATTCATGAAGCTCATTTTTGTGGGGAAGATTGGAAAAGTGAGCTAGCTTGAAATTAAACCAAAAATCTACAATATGCTACAGTATACTGTCGATTGAAGTATCTATAATATGGATAATATGCTCTAGTATCTACAATATGCTCCAGTCTCTACAATATGCTCCAGTATCTACCAATATACTACAATATTCTAGCTGTGGATTGTATTCAATCTTGTAGGCTACTGTATTGCAAAGGAGCCTAAGCCTAAACCCAAGCCTAAGCCCAAGCCTAAGCCTAAGTCTAAGCCTAAGCCTAAAAGCCTAAGCCCAAGCCTAGGCCTAGGCCTAAGCCCAAGCCTAAGCCTAAGCCTAAAAGCCTAAGCCCAAGCCTAGGCCTAGGCCTAAGCCTAAGCCTAAGCCAAATAAAGCACACTTGAATATCAGTCTAATTAAACTTAACTTAAAAGTATTCAGTTTTCAAATAATTGGATACGTTTTCAGTGATGAATAAAGACACAACCCAATGCCTAATCTTAAAACGATCCGGAATCTGAAACTTTCTAAGGACAAAAAACAAGATTAACACAATGATTTGGAAACAAACGATAGCTAGTGTTCCATAAAACTTTTGGATTAAATATCTAAAGCATGTCATCAAACCCTATCGTTTAGTCTCCAGATCAAGAGATGAGAGCTCTCTTTCAGTTCCCCGCCTTTCTCTGTCTTCTCATCTCACTTCCTCTTTTTTCTCTCCTCAAAGACTGGTTTCAAATCAAAAAAACCATCATCTAGCCATCAAAAATCGCAATTATTTTTGAAAAGAAAAACATCGGTGTTTACTTTAGAGATTAGACGTTAGAGAGACGATAATAACATGCACATATTGGGTGAGAAAACTGGAAACTTTGGAGGGTTGGTTTAAACTAAAGACATGTTCTTTGAAGGGGAAAAGATGGATGAAGGAAATGAGATTAAGCAAATGATTATTCAAGAATAAAACTATTTTCTATATGTTAGGGTATGTAGATATGTAGATTAATCAAATACGGTTCCAATACGGTTCTGATTCTATTCGAATACGATTCCAATTCCAATACGGCTTCGATTCTATTCCAATCCGATTCTATTCCAATACGATTCCAAGTCCAATACGGTTCTGATTCTATTCCAATATGATTCCGATTCTATTCGAATACGATTCTATTCGAATACGATTCCAATTCCAATACGGTTTCGATTCTAGTCGAATACGATTCCAACTTCAATACAGTTCCGATTCTATTCCAATACGATTCCAATTCCAATCCGGTTCCGATTCTATTCGAATACGATTCCAATTCCAATACGGCTTCGATTCTAGTCCAATACGATTTCAACTCCAATACAGTTCCGATTCTATTCGAATACGATTCCAACTCCAATCCGGTTCCGATTATATTCCAATACGGTTCCGATTATATTCCAAAATCGATTAACTGTAAATCAGAGATAAAGTTGACTTCCGTTTTCTTGAGTGGCTGAAACAAAAACAAAGTTTTCAAATCAAATCACGAATACAACTTCATTCATTTCTAAAGTTTCACAGAATCAGCTTAGCCACAAAAATTGTTTCAGCCACAAAAACAAAGCTAGTTTGTCAAAATCAAATCATTTCATTCATTTCTAAAGTTTCTGGATCACAAGTTGAGATGAAAAGAAAATTCTCAGTTGTAAGGCACAAAAACTAGCTGGCTTATGTTGCTGGGTGTCGAGTGAAAAGAAAAAGAAGTTTGTGGGTGTGAATGGACACCAAATCTGATCCCCTTTCTCTACAGAGAAACCGTCCAACAAAACCTGAAAGAACTGCAGAAGAAAAACAAGAGAGCAAGCCGAACCTAGTCAAACAGTCGCCTGGCAGGGTTGTATTCATGGGATTTCTTTCCAAGAATACAACCCTGCCAGGCTCGAGAAAGTGCTAAGCATGGAACAACTTTCAGGTAAAACATTGGTGAGAAGGATGATTGGATATAATCCTGTTTCTTATCGGGTATTTACGTGATCTAGCGTAAAAACCTGAGCTACCTAAGCTACCTGAGCTACCTGAGCTACCTGAGCTTTTATCTGGCCTATTCACGAGCATCACATTGCCTAGCCTAAAAGAAGCTTTACTATTTCCTAAATAAAGTTAAGTTTTAATTTATTTTAAAGTTTAAAAGTATTGAATTCAAAGAATCAAAGAATCAAAGAACCAAAGAATCAAAGAATCAAAGAATCAAATTAAATCAAATTTGTAAGTGAGCCAGGTTTGAAAGGGTATGGTTCTCAAGTCTCACTTACTCTATTTGATGAATTTCATCTATTAGGCATCGATTGATGAATTTCATCTATTTCATCTATTCATCTATTATCCAGAAAATCTTTTCATTTCTTTTCGTAATTCCGTTTAAAACCAACAAATGCACCAATTGAACTACGGTTTATTTTATTAGAAAAGGCAATTATTTTTCTGCAAAATAACATTAAAACGGGTTTAAAATGTCTTAGATTTTGATTTTTTTGGGAACGTGAAGTCGGGTAGTCAAAAAAAGCGATGGCTCGATGATGTAGACGCTTTAGCTTTAGAAAGACGCACTTTCGCTAAGAAAACCTATCTTGGTGTCAATAGATAAAAGATAGAGCACAAAAAGTTTGGCATATAGTTAAATTTTCAGAGAAATTGATTCAGTCGATTTCTTCGTAGAGGTTTTTATAGATTTTTAACGAAAAACACGTTTTTCACTCTTGAATTTGCTTGAAAGTGAACCAAAATTGACTTAAAAAGGTAGGAAATTGATCAATAAACACTATTTATTTAGAGCAAATCATAGGCTCATTGGTGAATTTGTTATTTTTCAACGGAAGTACGAAAAGGAACGAGAAGAAACGAAAAGAAAGAAAAAGGAAACTTTCTGAACATCCAGATGAAATCTACCGGTCTAGGCTCCAGTTATAGTACTAATTTATTGTACTAATTTATAAACATACTCAAAGATATTCAGTTAAAGTTAAAGTACAGAGTAAAAGTCGAATTGTCTGAATGTTTTCAGATGGACGAGTGAAGTAAATGGGAAACAAGATTCGGAAAGTTTTAAGTATGAATCAGGATAACTTAAATCTCGCACATTGTTAGGATTTTCACTGTAACAAGCAAGCAAGCATTTTGGGAGTGGGACAAATGCGACCTTTTTTTGCGCACCCGGCCATTTGCGCACCTTTTTTAGCGCACTTTTTAGTGTATCCACGCTTCGGAAAGTGCACCACGCCGCTTTCGCGCCAATCCTTTAAAACTACACGTTAATAGGAATCTAGCAAAACGATTATATGGGTCTAGAGCAGCCCTTGTTATAATGGGCGAAAAGGTGCGCAAATGTCCCGAGTGCGCAAAAAAAGGTCGCATTTGTCCCACTCCCAGCATTTTCACTGTTAAAGAAGCAAGCTAAAGCTACAAATATTCATTTAAAAAGCAAGAATGACGGGGTAAAGTGTGAGAATAAGAGTGGAACGGTGTGAACGGGGACAGATGCCTTTCAAAGAATGGAAAGAGAGAGTGCGGGTCCTTATCTTCCTAAATCCTTTCCTATCATGCGGGGAATTGAGTGTGTGTGGCGGTTGTGATTGTTTTCTCTCTGGACAGAATTTTGCCGACTCTTTGAAACCACGATCTTTCCAAATAGAGTTTTTTTCATCTCTTAGATATGACAATTGCAAAACTTTGTCCATTACTGAACTTTATGTTATAGCTAGTAAGCTAATAACTTTATTTTATAGCTAATAACTTTATTTTATAGCTAATAACTTTATTTTATAGCTAATAACTTTATTTTATAGCTAATAACTTTATTTTATAGCTAATAACTTTATTTTATAGCTAATAACTTTATTTTATAGCTAATAAAATTCTTCTGAACTGAATTTCCTCACTTTCTAAATCAAAATCGTTTAGATACGATGAATAAGTACTCCAAAAAAGCACACATTTTCAGAAACAAAAGTCCGATCAAATTTCTCCTAGTAATTCTCAATAAATGAAAGATTAAGCCAGAAATAAAAGCATTGAAGAACCGCATTGAAGCATTGAACCGCCATCCCAGCACCAATAAAGCTACATTGCTCAAAAACATTAATAGAACAAAACAAATGATCGCCAAAGGGCACTCGAGTGACCGTGGGAGACAAAAAGAGAGCGGCTAAAAATAGTAGTTCTCTAGAAAAGAGGTGCTTATTATGAGGATGGACTCTTGATAAACCTTTTCCCTTTTCAATCCAAGAGATCCATCCAATTCTCTTCTCCTCCCGACACTCACAAATCGGATTACATTCACGGGAAATCGGCTCTCGGCAATGCTTGAAAAGCCTCTTTGGTAGACTGGAAAGGTGAATGGAAGCGAGGGATAAGTTGGGATATTGACGGTGGTACATGGGGAAATTGTGAAGATTGGTAGAGGCAAAAAAAATGTATATAAACGGACGAGGAAGAAAATTTAGTGTAAAAAGAAAAGCTACTGGTTTAAGCGATGAAACTGCGATCATAATGAATTTTTTTATGCTGAAAAGAGTTCAATTCTAATTTCAAAATGAGCTTCATATTTTGCCGTGTCGAGAGCCGATTCGGGAACAGGCTATAAGGAGATGTGCGCCAGATGCGATGCGATTACATGGACATAAAAATCTCCATACTTATAGGAATCGTTTAGAAATTTAGAGCAACGTAGAGCAATTTATTCAAAGCAAACTTAATGGCTTTTCCTATCTAAAGTTTGAAGAAAATGCTGCTTCGTCAAAAAAGATTGTGTTTGTTAATACACATTCCTAGCTGAGTCTCTTAAACTTCTTGAACTTGTTCAACAAGTTTAAGTTGTTCAGTTCAACTTGAGTTGAGTTCAAGTTGTTGAGTTCAACTTCCGGGCATATTTTGGCATACGTTCGACTTACGGGCATCGTTCCTACCCGCTTTCCCTGCTTTCTGGGCCCCCGGCTTCCTAGAATTTAGATAAGGATGAGCGCTTCGAAAAATTTAGAGAGCTAAAAGTTTGTACCCAGGGTTTTTCGAGTGATGATGATGATGATATTTGATTGATGATGATTGATCGATTGATAATCTTTATTTTCTTGTATGACATGAAAATTTTCATGCTGATAAGGATCATTTAGAAATTTCACTGTAATGAACAAGATAAAATTTTGATAACTAAATAGAAAGGCCGGCTTTAGCATAGAGAAAGCTTAGATCAGATAGCAGAAGAGCAAAACCCTAATTGTTGTCCAATAATTAATATAGGGAACTGTTTTAAGTTAAAATGGATTTGAGATCCGATCTATTGCACAAACTGTCATTAAATTTTAATGTTTTAATGTAAAAAAAAGCGAAATTTCTTTTGCAGCAACCTAGTACTTGATTTAAAGTGCAGGTAAAATGCAGGTAGAATGCTAAAATTAAGTTATCAGGGCTGATAGGAAGCACTGTTTGCTATGAATTTATGAATTGGGGTAAAACCCTAATTGTTGTCCCACTTTAATTATTTAGATGCTATGTTTTCTTCAGAAAAACAAAAGGAAATCGAAAAAAGCCAGGAAAACACTTAATGAGTGAAAACTGAGATGAATTGAAAAGAAAACAATTGACTGGGGGGAAAAGGGTTAGAGTAACTGAAATCGGAGAGTATTTTCCCCAAAAGCTTTGTGCCTTCTCGGGCACAAGGCTTTTGACGGGGCGCGAAATGGCGTTTGTCAATTTGAGCTAATTCAGCTCGACTCAAAAGGATTCCCCTCTCTTTGCTGTGTGAATAAAAAGATATCAAATGCTTTTTCTTCTTAGAAAGCTTGAGAATTCGAGTACAAATAGCAAATAAATAGTGAAAAAAGCAAAGAAATAGCAAAAAAGCTATGCCTATCAACAATCAAAATTATACCGTTTTCTCTCTAATAGTAGTGCATCCTGAGCGTCGCTTAAATTGCTCGAAATCTCGAGAACCGCTTATCAGAACCTATCGATGTGGGGTCGGAAAATGTGGCTGACGATGAGATCTAGTGGGGGATTAGAGTGTTGAGCTTCTGCGAAAGCTTGGAAACCGTAAAATAGCCATCAACTCGGCATCAACTCGGTGCACTACTATTAGAGAAAATACGGTAAATGTTTCCTACTCTATCACTTGATTAGTTGATCAAACTTTGGCCAAGCTGATCAAAACTAATCTAAACTTTAACCAACTAATCCGTGAAAAAGTTTCGTTAATTTCATGGAAACACAACTTAAAAGAAAGGATTTAGGACTCTGGTCGGTAAGTACTTTTGACTAGAGAATTTTATCAACTCAAGTTTGTAAAGAAATATTCTTTGCGTGACTCGGCTCGGCGCGAAGTTAGTCGCTCGGCGCGACTAACCTCGCGCCGAGCGCCCCTCCGAGCCCCCTGTAAGACCTTCGCTGCAAAGTAAATGAAATTGCATACTTCAACTCCATGCTTGAAAACATTTAAATCAAAAAAAAGTTTGGAACGGATGTGAATCGAACCCGACACTCCCTTAGAGCCTTCGTTTTGTAGAAGAGGAATAGAAGAGCAGAAGCTCCACCCAAGACTTTATCGAAAAGAATTAGGTGTACTTCCGTCTACTTCCTCCCACCACGCGCTTGTATGCTAATTTACATCATCTTCTCCTCGCCATTATCCCTAAAAATCTACGAGTACTAGCTTTATAATAGTTTTCGGTCTACTGAATTATCAGCCACAGCCAGATGAATGGGAAAACATATCTAGCACTGTGTGTAAAGAAATATTCTTGCGTGCTTGGTACTCTTCACTCAAGACACGTTATTTCTTATTTCGAGATATCTGATCTCACTTGAACTAAGACACTTTATTCAATAGCCGACTGACTCGGTATTTTTGGGCTCTCACTTGAGCAATTTTCACACAAAATCGACAATTGAATTAAAAGCGACGATAAAAACAGAAACAATTTCATCCCAATTAGGAAATAGCTTTCACACGATGAAAAGAAAACAGAAAAAAGTAAATCACATCAAATGAATAACAGTCGCCTTATAGACGCTTTAACACAAGATATTCGGCTAACAAGCTACAAAACAATTATTGCTAAGAACAAGCTCTACAGCTCGACTTCAACAACAAAAGTAACAAAATTTCCAAATGAATAATTTTTCTTATAACTTTAGCTACTTTTTGAGGTTTGTTTGCAAAATGTAATTACTTTTTTTTTGCTTTCTATCGACACAAGGCTCACCCCTTCATTTCCTCGCTCGCTTATGCATAAATCAAGGAGCGCTGACGGGGGAGCTGAAGAAAAAGAGCTCTTGACACCTTTAACTAAACAAAAATACGGGAAATGGTGAAAATGTGGAATATAAAGTAACAGAATATCGATTTTTGATGTTTCAAAGTTGATTTTTTTGAGAAATTCTCTTTAAAAACATAGAGAAAAAACTGCTTCAACCTGACTTGGATTCATTTTTTATTCAATTTGATTCAATTCAATTCAATTTGAGTTTCATTACAAAAAAATAGTGCTTTAGAATAAAAGTTAAGGCTAGTTTTATTGAAAATTAAAATCAAAAAGTACAAAAAGCCAAGCCAAAAATGCTAAGAAAGGGCCTTGAAACGTTTCCGGCGAATCACAAAATGACAAATTGGATTTGCATCAAACTTTTTTTGCATTTAGCATCAAATCAAAAGCATTTTAAAGTTTATTTGTAATAAATTAGCTAATTTTTCTAATAAATAATCGAATTTTCTAATCAATAATCGAATTTTTCTAATAAATAATCGAATTTTTCTAATTAATAATCGAATTTTTCTTTGGACAATAGTTTTTCTTTAGAATCAGCTGATCATCGGAGACAGTCAATTGATCGCAAATGTATTCTGGGTAGATATTCTGGAAATTGGGAAAGAGTGGAGAGAAGAAAGAGCTGACTCGGAGTAGAGACATTGGATCTGAAAAGTTTTTGAAAGCATGTAACGCCCGATTTTGAAAACTTGCATCTTCGAAACCTCTTTTTATCTAGAAGAGTCATTTCAGAAAAAAATCGGGCAATTTTCAAAGCAATCCCACGATTTTCAAAGAAATTTGGATGATTTTAAAATAAATTCGATGATTTTCAAAGAAATTGAACGATTTTCAGAGAAATTGGATGATTTTTAAAGCAATCCCACGATTTTCAAAGAAATTTGGATGATTTTCAAGGAAATTTGGATGATTTTAAAATAAATTCGACGATTTTCAAAGAAATTGAACTATTTTCAGGGAAATTGGATGATTTTCAGAGAAATTGGATGATTTTCAAAGCAATCCCATGACTTTCAAAGAAATTTGGATGATTTTCAAGGAAATTTGGATGATTTTCAAATAAATTCGACGATTTTCAAAGAAATGGGGCAATTTTTAAAGAAATTGGATGATTTTCAAAGAAATTGGACGATTTTCAAAGAAATTCTGACCATTTTCAAGACAATTTTCAAAGAAATTGAACCATTTTCAAAGAAATTAAACCATTTTCAAAATTGGACCTAGCCTACCGTTATCAAAAGCCTCAAAAAGACACTTTTTATATCGAAGATTTAACCGAATTCAAACAAAATCGTTTCATGATTGTTAAACTATCAGAATGACTTCTTTTTTCAGTTCACTTACCAAGCGGTGTCCCAGAGAAATGGACGAGTACTCCGTTTTTCTCGGCGTAGTTCATCGCTCTCATGAGTGAGTAGCGGATTGAAAGGATTTGCTTGGGATTTCGTTCAGTCATGACAAGGAGAACCTGAAATTGGTGTTCTTTTAGATAAACTGTAATCTAAGACTTAATAAAGTAAAGAAATGAATGGCAAAGACTTTGGAACCAAGGGGAAATTGAACCGACCTTCTGCTTACCAGGCAGATGCTCGACCACTGAGCTATTGCCTTCTTTGCCCAAGAAGAAATGGGAAAGACAAGGAAGAAGAAAGAGAAAGAAGAAGAAAGGAAGGAAGACGAAAGAAAGGAAGAAGAAAGAAAGGAAGAAGGAGAGGGAAATACCCGAGTAAAGCAAGTCTTGTTTGTTAAGTTTGTTAAGCCAGAAAGGACAAAGTACACTTGGAAGCTTTAAGGCTGGTAAAGAGTTCAACAATTCCTATCAACTGCTTCACAAACCTTTTTCCTGTCAGTCTTCTCTTCTGTCAGAATATCTGTAGCCGCTATATAGGCCTGAATTCTCGGTTGAGTTACCCAAGTTCAAGTTAAGATCACCTCAAATATGCTCATCGAACACTTCTCTTCTCGAAGATTACATTTTGCATGTTTAATCGAGTCAATATTTGAATCTAGAAATTTGATTTGAACTTTTTATTGTTAAAAACACAAACCAAAGAGTTTTTTCGAAGCATGAACATCAAACAGAGTGCTACTACGAACACCACCACCAGCAGTGTTGCTGAGAACTGTGATCCGTGAAATCTAGCAAGAAAATGGTACAAAAACGTTGAAAATGTTGAAAATGTTGAAAACTTTTAAAACTTTACCATTTCACATTTTTCTAGATTCTTTTCCATCATTTTGTGCAATTCTTTGAGAAAGAGTTTTGAGATATCAAATGATTCTTGGCTCATTGCCGAAGAATCGTCCAAGTAGACGGCCAGATCGACTCCACGAATCACACATTTTGATTTCGTATTTCGTTTCCTATTTCAGATTTTATTTTACATTCTTCTTTTAAACCTGTTATTTGTTTGAGTAATTCCTCTCTGCTTAGAAACTTGTCGTTTGCTTCGATTTCCCTGAAATAGTGCAGATTTTAGTGACAAAGTAAACAAAATAAAAGCTTATTAGGTTAAAAGCATTCAAAAAAAACAATCAGAATTCAGAATTCTTATTTCAAAGTCGTTTCCTAACCCTTTCCAGCGCAATTGCAGTCCTTGACTTCTCTAGAGCCATATTTTCAACGATCGATTCTCGAGTGGGCGGTGGGAGCTTCACAGAGTTGACTAAAAGTGCATTAAGAAGATATTTTTTAGGATTATCTAGATAATTCCTTATCTAGATTATCTGAATAATACCTTATCTAGATTATCTAGATAATAACGTATTATCTATAAATCTAGTAATATCTTCTAAGTTTTAATAAATTCTTATTCACCTGCATGACTTTCCTTGATTACTTCCAGACTTTCACCCTCTGCTGTATCCACTTTCCTCAAAGCTTTTTGCGGCTTGATCGGTGATCGACCGGAATACTTTCGAATGACAGATTGTCTTTCCAATTTTGGTTTTATTTCTGGATTAACAGACATAGTAGTTGACCAGCTAGTTAACGTCGGATGAACTGAATTTATCGGCTCTTGATCGAAATCCGAGAATTTTGCTGATCAAGGCGGCGGCGGCGAAAGCTTGTATATAAGGCGGCGGCGGTGAAAGGTCGTATATAAGGCGGCGGCGGCGAATGGTTGTATATAAGGCGGCGGCGGTGAAAGGCCGTATATAAGGCGGCGGCGGTGAATGGTTGTATATAAGGCGGCGGCGGTGAAAGGCCGTATATAAGGCGGCGGCGGCGGTGAAAGGCCGTATATAAGGCAGCGGCGATGAAAGCTTGTATATAAGGCGGGGCTCGTGATTTTTGAGCCAATTTCTTTTTCAAAATGTACAATAATATCAAGGCTTAAGCAACAAAATGCCCAAATTTCGGTCAAGAGCCAATTTCTCTCATTTAAAACTGAACAGATAAGTTACCTGTTGTGCTCCCATCCATATAATCTTGATAGCTTTTAGCAGAGACAATGTTTGAGAGAAGATTGTCTAGCGCTGGTGGCTTGGAATCGAGGGATTGGAAGAGAGGGATTGGAAATGGATTCACACTTCCTAAACACAAAAAAAGTCAGAGATTGGTCAAATCTAAGCGTTTTGTTGTAGTCTAATTGTAGTCTAATTGTAAGTACTTTGTTGAATCGGTCGAATCTCGTTTTGAGTCGGTTTCCCGTGCATCTTTGCATAACTTTCTTCAGATGGAGCATCAGTGCTCAGCTAGATTGTTGGATTTTAGAATTTGAGAAGCCAATTTACCTCAGCAATAGATTTTGCCACTTCATTGGTGTCCTCAGCAATGTTTTCACTGATACTCCGTGGCTTTTGCACAAATTGATCGGTTTTCTCGGTGTTTTTGAAAAAATTGTTGAAAGTTGACGTCAAGTCGGATGATTTAGCTGAAAATTGTCTTGTTTGAGCAAGATTTTTGACTGTTTAACTAGCAAAAGGCTTCAGCGCCAAGCTAAATTGTTCTACTTTCTTTCTAAGATAATGACTATCCTTGCCTCATTACAGTAGCCCATTAATATATCTTTGCTTCTTTATTTCACAAAGCAAATGAATATAAAAACCGATTTTCTGAATCTTTCCAAAAGAAAAAACAGTTTTTAGCAGAAGTATAAAGCTGTTCAGAAAGCTATAAAGCTTCTTTTCGTTCCTTTTCATGCTTCACTATTTTTCTCATGCGTTTTGAAGTCAAAGTCCTTTTCGCCATGGATGAAAAATCTTTTTCCGTACTTCACTTCCTCGTGTGTTCGAGTGGAGAGGTATAACAGAATAGTACCGTGAAATAGATTCTTATAAGCATGAAAATTTTCATCTCCACGTAATCGGACCTCATCTGGCGCACATCTTTTCCTTATAACTCGTTCCTAAAGTACCTAAAGGACTTCCTCATCGGTCATTTCGAAGATCTGCTGAAACTTGATTCCATGGTGATCTGGAAGTGAACCCACGGAAGGGGGTGGTGTTCGCCTGGCTCTCCTGCCCTCGAGACGAGGCGGAGGCTGGCGCTCTGCCTCGTCTTTGCCTCGTCCACAGCCCAACCATGGGTGCGACGGTTCAAGACAATGTCTAAATTTTTGGAAGCGCTCCCCTGGGGGCCCAAAAAGCAAGGAAAGCGGGTAAAGACGACAAAATATGAAGCTCAATTCATTTTGGAATTAAAACTTCGAGATTTCACCACAGTAACCCATAAGAACTACTCTTTTCTAGAGAACACTATACTCTATTCTCTCTTTTTGTCTCCCAACCTAGCCTAAGCCTAAGCCATGGTCACTCGAGTGCCCTTCGCGATCATTTGTTTTGTTCTATTAAAGTTTTGAGCAATGTAGCTTTATTGGTGCTGAGGAGGCAGTTCTTTAAGCCTTTTATTTGTGGATCAATGTTTAGCTTATTGAGAATGGCTAGGGTACGTATTAGGCTGTCCATAAAGTTTTTCGTTTTTTTTGTACTTCCATTTAAAGCCAACCAATGCACCAATTGAACTACGATTTGTTTCATTAGAAAAGGCAATTATTTTTCTTCAAAATAACATCAAATCGGGTTTAAAATGTCTTATGTCCGGGTTTATTTGAGAGCCTGAAGTCGGGTAGTCAAGAAGAGCGACGGTTCGATGATGTGGACACTTTAGCTAAGGAAACCTATCTTGATGTCAATAGATAAAAGATAGAGCACAAAAAGTTTGGTATATAGCTAAATTTTCAGAGAAATTGATTCAGTCAATTTCTTCGTAGAGGTTTTTATAGATTTCTACGAGTAACAGGTTTGTCACTCGCGAATTTGCTTGAAAGTGAACCAAAATTGACTTAAAAAGGTAGGAAATTAATCAATAAACACTATTTATTTAGAGCAAATCATAGGTTAATTGGTGAATTTGTTATTTTTCAACGGAATTACGAAAAGAAACGAAAAGATTTTCTGGAAAGCCTAATATTTTTGCTGCAAATTGCTTTCTCAATCAGAAAATCTTTTTTGATATTCATTTGCTTTGTGAAACAGTTGAAAAACTTTGTATTGTATAAGCTTACGATCTGGAACCGGAGGTGCTTCAGGTCGATCAACGGAATCGATCGGGATTAGCTTCTTTGGAGCAGTTTGCGGTTTCTTCTCATCTTCACTGAATGAAGTTTCCTCGGGTGGAGCTGGAGCTAATGGTGTTCGATCATACGGGTAGTACCAGCCCTGAAAAAGAATTAGCAATGATTCATCCTGAGGCTTCAAAGGCTTCAAAGGCTTCAAATTCTTACTTGTGGCTGTTGACATCCTCCGGAGCAAGGTGAATAGTACTGGGTCGCTTGTTGCTGACATCCAGTACTTATTTGACCACAAGGGCCAATTGGTTGTTGATAGTATGAGCCTGAATCCTGAATAATTTAGGAGTAGCTTTATTTTGACTACCATATCCACTGTATCGGATCTGATTCATTTCGCATGGAGATCCACAAGGTGAAGACATCGATAGCTGGCCGCATGGCCCAACCATTCCCGGGCAATTTGGAGGAATTGCTGGAGGGCCTAAAAATTGCTGTAGGGCCCCTAGTAAGATCGATTTTTAGACATATCAGTGTTAAATTTTTCATTATTACCGTTTCCCATCGGATCATAAGAGTACTGGATCTCTGGCATTTGATTTCCACCACAACCACCAGACGATTGAGATCCAGAACAACCATCAGCTGTCTTCTCTGTAAACTCAGATCAATTCAAATTCTTCTAGCAATGAAAGCAAGCAATGCCCAGTTCCAACTCACCTTTCGATCTTGGGCAAACGCATTGTTCTTGTGACAAGACTTCTCTCTTCACTCGGCTTCTCTTCACAGACTTTCTCACCTTTCTACTGCTCTCATTTTCACTAAAGTCGAGCTCGAAATCTTTCGAGATTCTTGATTTCGGTGTCTCGTTGATTGCATTATCCTCCAAATCATAATCAGCTGCTTGATTTGTTGTTGTCTCTTCACTTTCTTCTCCCAAAGTACTTCGACTTTCCTTCTTGTGCTTTTTGGAGGCTGGGCTTGCGTTAATCACCACTAAGTCAATTTTTTTTTGATAGAATTTTGAGCTAAACAAACAGCCTGGTGGATCCCCAGTGATCTCGTATTCATAATCACCGATTTTTGCTGAAGAAGATGGGGAAGAGGAAGAGGAAGAGGAAGAGGATGAAGTTGAATGTCCATGTCCATCATTGGCCTCTCCAGAATTCGTATTCTCACTCAGACTCTGGAAGAGCTGTTGGACTGTTGGACTAACTAGGGAAAGGTACAAATTCCCGGTGAGCTTTCGTTTCCAGAACACATACATTTTACTATTAAGTTGGTGCATAAGTCCTTACAATTTTTTGCTTTACAAACCTTTTAAAAAGCCACTAAAAATAATGCCACCAAATTTCTATTTAAACTGTTAAAAAGCTTGGTTATTTCTTGGTTAAACTTGGTTATTTCTTTGCAAAATGTCTTTGGGAAATCATCTGTCTTCTATGAAAACTCAGATCAACATTCAGAATTAAAATTCTTCTAGCAATGAAAGCAAGCAATGCCTAATTCCTGTTGTTTTTGTGGATTTTCAAATGCGCAAAGGGGAGCACCCAAAACTGCTGAAGCTGAAGTCAAATGCAAATGCTGAAGTCACAATTTGAACCCTTTCTTCAATACAAACAATAAATGTTTTAAATAATGTCGCACCAACAGGATTTCTATTTGAATTATTAAAAAGATTAATTGTTTCTCTGCAAAATGGCTTTTTGGGAATTCTTGGAAATAGTTGTTTTTGTGGATTTTCAAAGGCTTAAAGGCTCCGATGCTTGTCGCAATTTAGTCGCTTCATAGCGTGCCCCAGCTACCTTACTCTCATTGCCGTCAAGCACTTTCTTCAATAAAAACCTATTTTGATGTCAAAGTAAAAAAGATAGAGCTTATTTGATTACATAAGTTTGCAAAATTTGAAAGCGATCTATTCAGCCATTTTCTTTAAAACAGCAATTGAAAAGGATCAAAAAATTCATCAAAAATGCATTTTTAACGAGTTGATAGGAGCTTTGGGCTTTCTCTCAAGAGCCTTCTTAGAGAAATTATAGACTTCTTAGAGAAATTATAGACTTCTTAGAGAAATTATAGACTTCTTAGAGAAATTATAGACTTCTTAGAGAAATTATAGACTTCTTAGAGAAATAATAGACTTTTTTAGAGAAATTATAGACTTCTTAGAGAAATTATAGCCTTTTTAAATAGTTAAATTGCTAGGGATCAATATATTCTCTGATTTCAGACAATTCCCAACTCACACTTTGACTAGTATTTGGTGAAGAGCTCTCATCACATGGAGGACACGCAAAAATCTCCCCACAAACGTCCTTGCTCAATGAGTGAAGTTGGGAAAAACTAGAATTTCGATAAAAAGAAAAACTTCTTTAGAAACTCTTTCAAAGTGATCACTCCATTGTCAACTTTTTTCTCAAACGGCAATTTGAATTGATCGGAATCATATTGTCGTCTAAAGCGAGGCATTGTTGCGTTGGGGAACATTTGCTGCATTCGCCCGATGTAGCGCTCATACGGTTGATAGTAGGCTTGGAGGTATTCATTGTAAGGATCATCTCTCGCCAACATTCCTAAAATTTAGCTTCTAGTCAATCATTTTTATCTAGCAAACCGGTATGTACAATGATCTGCGCAATTTTCAACCACGGATCCCGTTGAGCCAAGATTTGAACACGGTCCAAGTCCTGGAAAAACAAATTTTGGTTTTATTTTAAGACTCTACCGTTTGTTCCACTTGACCATAATGGATCTGGACGATTTTTTTCATTCTAATCACCGTCGACTCGTTGATAAAGACGCTCACTGATGCCTCAACAGCCTGAAATTCGTTTTGCTGTTGCCGATGCGCAAACCTGACTAGAAGTGACGTCAAACCTGACTAGAAGTGAGATGTGGCTGTTCTTGGCACCAAGTGCCGCATGGTGTCCGGGCTATCTAAAAATGGCTTATATTAGGCTGTCCAGAAAGTCTTTTGGTTCCTTTTCGTACTTCCATTTAAAATCAACAAATGCACCAATTGAACTACGGTTTGTTTTATTAGAAAGGCCAATTAATTTGCTACAAAATAACATTGAAACGTGTTTAAAATGTCTCATATCTCGATTTTTTGGGAGCGTGAATCGTAAAACTTGGTGTCAATAGATATTAATGCTAGGGAGGCAGTTCTTTAAGCCTTTTATTTGTGGATCAATGTTTAGCTTATTGAGAATCAACTTTCCAATAGCTGATCTTGATGAAAAATATGGAAACGACGACGCACAACTGGAAAATTTGAGTCAGTATTTTCAGTTGTTCGCTTCAGTTTTACAGCAAAAAAGACTTTCTGGACAGCTTAATTGCTGAGCTTGGCGCTTCCCTGATCAATAGCAATCTGTGCATCAGCCGCTCTTCCATACGCATCAAGGTGAATCTTGTACTCTGGATCGTTTAAGCCATCATAGGTAACAACACCGACACGAGTTTGCTAAAGTCTTCTGTCACAAGTCTTCTGTCACTAATGAGTTACAAGAATTACAATATTTTAAGGATTCTTACATGTGACGTTCTTCCCATATCCAGTGTACCAATAAACTCTTTTATGAGCCCTCTCATTTCATTGAAACCATTTTCTGGGAGATCATAACGAGCGTTTAAAACAAATAACACCTAAATGGGTTTTTAGATTCTACTGATTAAGGTAAAGTTTAAGCTTAAGTATAGGCTTAAGTTTAGGCTTAAGTTTAAGGTTAAGGTTAAGCTTAAGTTTAAGTATTTAAGTAAGTTTAAGTATAAGTTTAAGTATAAGCTTAAGTTTAAGTTTAAGTTTAAGCTTAAGTTTAAGCTTAAGCTTAAGTTTAAGTATAAGTTTAAGCTTAAGTATAAGCTTAAGTTTAAGTATAAGTTTAAGCTTAAGCTTAAGGTTAAAGTTAAGCCTAAGTTTAAGTTTAAGCTTAAGCTTAAGTATAAGTTTAAGTTTAAGGTTAAGGTTAAGCTTAAGTATAAGTTTAAGTTTAAGTTTAAGGTTAAGCTTAAGGTTAAGGTTAAGCTTAAGTATAAGTTTAAGTTTAAGTATAAGTTTAAGTATAAGTTTAAGGTAAAGTTTAAGCTTAAGTTTAGGCTTAAGTTTAGGCTTAAGTTGAAGTTTAAGCTTAAGTTTAAGCTTAAGTTTAAGTTGTTTATTATTTTGTTTGTTTATTACTGGGAAAACTCACATCTGAAGCGCCGAGATCACATTTCTCGAAAGATTGCGAAGAGTTGAAAAAGAAAATAATGTAAAAGAGTAATCGGAGAATCATTTCATGAATAAACTGAAAATTTGAATCTACAACTGAACAAGATATTTAGTGAAAAATCTATGCAACAAGTCTTGAACAAGCTTTCATTTTCTTTCTTGTTTGTTTAGGATTTGCAAGGTCAAAAGAATTGAACAAAATAGAGAAAAACGATTGAAAAATTTGAGCCTTTGAGCCTTTCTTTGAGCCTCAAAGCCTTTAACTTAAAAAAAATGAAACCAATGTGACAAGAAATAAGAAAAATTCAAAAAGGCATTTGATCAACTTCTCTAATCTTCCAATAAAAGAAGCTCGTTTTCTCTGCCACAAGAATAAGAAATAAGTGCCACATTCAGCTTTTCAAGGGTTCTTCAAGTACATTCACTTGAAGCAATCTCTTCTTGATTCACTTGGAGCAATCTTAGCTTGATCAACTTCTCTAATCTTCCAATGAATGATCAATCAAATGATCAACTTCTCTAATCTTCCAATTCCAATTCCACCGAGCTTCCAAAGAAGCTTCCAAAGAGGCCCGTTTTCTCTGCCACATTCAGCTTTTCAAGGGTTCTTCAAGTACATTCACTTTCACTTGAAGCAATCTCTTTAGCTGTGACTCACTTTGCATAACTTTTCCTTGATCTTCATTGAAAGAACGGTGACCACTTGATTCTTTGCTGATTTCCACAACTTTTACTTTCTTTGACTACACAAGATGATTCACTACTTGAGAGCTTGTAGAAGTCTTTTTTCTACAATAAATCTCCATCTAAGTGAGTCTACAGTATGAGAGATGAAACAAGAATGTCCATTCAAAGAAAATGAATTCTATTAGGCTGTCCAGTTCGCCCAATTCTAATAGGCTGTCCAGATCGTCTTTTCGTTCTTTATAGTAATTAATTAATATAATTATATTCTTTTATAGCACTACTTTTTTAGTAATTAACCTTAAAAACGTATTAATGCAGTAAAAGACGGAAAAAGATGATTTTTTAGAAACACCAAACTCGAATTTAACTGTTTTTTAGCATCGTACCGCATAGCGTTTTTTGTACTGCTTGGCTAGAGATGTCAAAATCATTAAAAATGTTACGATTTTTCTATTCTATGTAAAAATACCCGTAGATCTTATGATTAATTGTTGTTTTTCAGCTGAAGTTAATGTATTGGGTTGGGGAGAATGAGTCGGCGCCGAAAATCAAAAAAATGTCTAAAACTTCTATTCGACTTCGTCAAATAATATGCGTTTGATATGAGTAGAATGGTTAACTAATTCTCTACAAAATCACATTTAAAAGAAAATTCAAACAGCGCCTCCGCTCAAGAAAAAGCCATTTTTTCACAAAAACTACAAACTGTCATCTAGAAAAAACCATTGGCGGGATCTTCCTGCAAATTTGGCAACTTAAGTAATTGAATGTGCTCTATCTTTTTTATATAAACACCAAAGAAGGTTTATGGGAAAGAAACTGTTCAAATGATGAGTCGGACTCTTTGCCATTTTAACCAGCTGCGTTTGGAAGTTCATAAGCTCCACGAAAGAAAAGCTTTGTGGAATCTCTCAAAAGTCATTTTGTAGAAAAATAGTGGATCCTTTTGATGAAACCAAACGTATGTTTAAAGAAGGCTTTATGTGTGCAAAAAGTCCCTTTAAAGTTTGGCGCCGACTCATTCTCCCCAACCCAATATTTTCTTAGAAAACCAAAAAGATGCATTAAGCGCAACAGCCATATATGTCGCAGCTTTGACTTCCGTTGAAAAATGACAAATTCACCAATGAACCTATGGTTTGCTCTAAATAAAAAGTGTTTATTGTTCAATTTCCCATCTTTTTAAGTCAATTTTGGTTTACCTTTAAGAAAATTCGAGAGTGGAATCTATAAAAAATCTAGGTGTTTTTCATAAAATCTATAAAAATCTATAAAAACCTCTACGAAGAAATCGACTGAATCAATTTCTCTGAAAATTTAGCGATATACCAAACTTGTTGTGCTCTATCTTTTATCTATTGACACCAAGATAGGTTTTCTTAGCGAAAGTGCGTCTTTCTAAAGCTAAAGCGTCTACAGCATCGAGCCATCGCTCTTTTTGACTACCCGACTTCAGGCTCCCAAAAAATCGAGATATGAGACATTTTAAACACGTTTTAATGTTGTTTTGCAGAAAAATAACTGCCCTTTTTAATAAAGTAAGCCGTAGTTCAATTGGTGCATTTGTTGGTTTTAAACGGAAATACAAAAAAAAAAAACGAAAAACTCTCTAGACAGCCTAATATAAGCCATGTTTTCGCTCTCGAATTTGCTTGAAAGTGAACCGAAATTGACTTAAAAAGTTGGGAAATTGAACAATAAACACTTTTTACTTCGGTTAACCATAGGTTAATTGGGGAATTTGTTATTTTTCAACAAAAGTACGAAAAGGAATGAAAAGACTTTCTGAACGGCCTTAAAGAATGTACTTTGATAAATCTAGTTTACAATAGCACTAAAACTCTAATCTAATTGTAAGATTTGATTGATCATTTTAGATTGATTGATCATTTTAGATTGATTGATCATTTTAGATTGATCATTTTAACCATTTATCAGACCAACAAAAATTTTCATTGAGTTTTTGAAAAAAGCCGATATTTCTGGTTGAGGAATTTGTGATTTCATTAAATTTCAAATGCGAATTCCATTTCGATGATCTGCAAAAATCATTTAGAAAAAAGCTTTAAAATAACGCTGCTAAAAGTATAAAAGAGAAACGTTTTGCCATCAATTCAAAGCAATCCATTTGTTCTAAAATCTCGTCAACATGTTCAAATCTATTTTGTTTGGTCTCCTCCTTGCCTCCATTTCTTTGTTCCAGGTTTGTTCTGATCGTTTTTGAATTTCAGGAGAAACTGCGAGTTTATCTAATGTTTATCAATCGCAAGATCAAATATACAAAAAATTATCCAGAAAAGCATTAAGCAGAAAACTTTCAGGCTGTCACAATGCAACTTTGTCCACCGATCACTCTGGCATCAGTCGGGCGTAAGTTTCCAGAAAGCACAATCAGCTTTCGTGTAAAAAATTGAATCTCTGTCTTTGCCAGATTGTATTTTTAAATTCCAGCCTCTCTTGGCGTTGCTTGTCCTAGCGGATTTGGCTGTTGGACAACGAAAAGCGGCAGACAAGAGTGTTTCATCAAAACCAAATGAATTGTTTTCGCAATTGATGGGCATATTAATAATTTATTGATGAATCAAATAAATTTTTTTTGTAAATAGTATTTACTAGCACAGCATTGGGTATCCAGCTGTATAAGTATTTGACCGACGCATTTGAAAATCCAATCTACTGTATCCAATCCACTGTACCCAATCTACTGTATCCAATCTACTGTATCTAATCTACTTTATCCAATCTACTTTATCCAATCTACTATATCCAATCTACTTTATCCAATCTATTGCATCCAATCTAATGTATCCAATCTACTGTATCCAACCTACTTTATCCAATCTACTTTATCGAATCTACTTTATCCAATCTACTTTATCCAATCTACTTTATCCAATCCACTGTACCCAATCTACTGTATCCAATCTACTGTATCCAATCTACTGTATCTAATCTACTGTATCTAATCTACTGTATCTAATCTACTGTACCCAATCTACTTTATCCAATCTACTATATCCAATCTACTATATCCAATCTACTTTATCCAATCTACTGTACCCAATCTACTTTATCTAATCTACTTTATCCAATCTACTTTATCCAATCTACTGTACCCAATCTACTTTATCTAATCTACTTTATCCAATCTACTTTATCCAATCTATTGCATCCAATCTACTGTATCTAATTTACTGTATCCAATCTACTTTATCTAATCTATTGTATCCAATCTATTGTATCCAATCTATTGTATCCAATCTATTGTATCCAATCTATTGTATCCAATCTATTGCATCCAATCTACTGTAATCCAATCTTACTCCAGTTACAGTACTCTACAAAAGTTACAACAGTCTAATAGCAAGCTACCAGATCTTTATCCAATTGTTGATCAAACAGTAATCTTTTGGAAAAATGTATCTATAGACATTAAAACGCTACCAAAGCCTCCTAGAAAGCTGTGGTTTTGTGCCGTAGGGACGTTCCACCGTGTGAACTGGAGTGGCCGGTTTTAAAATGAAAAGAAATGATGTTATTTTTGTAGATGTGAATGTGTAATCTCTCATTGGCAGGTAATGGCAGGCAGGCATTACTATTAGATTCTTCCAAGCTCTGTAGGATTTTGGTTATCTAAACTTTGAAAAGACTTAAGAACAGTTCATAAGAACTTGAGAAAAAGCTAACAAGATGATCTTTTTTCACTCTGACATTAGAAAACTTCTCACAACAGGCTTTTCAGAGGTTGAAAATGGGCTTTTACGGACAAAAAGACAATGTTTTGCTAGTGCAATTGACTCAAAAAGCTAATTACAATTGAATTATATTGCTCTCGCCGCGCTACTAGAGCAATATAATTCTGATTAGAGCAGCGGGGACATGAATTTATGAAGAACTCTGTGACCAATCGACTACTCGGATCTATAAAATGATGTACCAGACAGGTTGTCGATTTTCCATTCACTTCCATTCTCACCTTCCCTCTTGCAAACTGTGACTCTCTTTGGTAACTTCATGAATTTGAATAAGAGGAAATTTTTTTGTTACGCTCACTACGTAAGCGGTGTATTCTCTTTCGGCCTTCTTTCGCTTCTGTCCTCTTTTTCCTTTTGCGGCAAAACGATGCATTGCAATGAGTTTTAGATTGCACAAATGACCCTAGACTGATCTGAGAATTTGAAACAAACCAAAACCCGAAAGCTTTCTTTTCAGACTCTCCAAAAGGGCTACGCGTAGCTACGAGCCAGAATTTCGATGTGAACAGTGAAAACAAGAATTTCTTGGCGATCTCGTCATTCTGAACAAATCCACAGCTACAGGAAAGCCTCTCATAGAGCGATTTCCTATAAACTCATTGATCACAAGTTCATTCTTTGGGTGCTAGTTTCACCTCTTTTTTTTAGGGTATTCCCTTTCTGTGTCTCTCCAAATTTCATTGTATTTCTCTCATCGGATTGATCGCTTTTTATGTTAAGAGTGTTTTTGCCTTTTTTTCACCGGTTTCAACTTGTTTTTTCATTCACTTACTCACTCAAAAGCGTTCAATTGATGAAATTTTTTGATTTCTTCTGCATAATAAATCAAATTCGCGTTATGTGACTTCAAAAAAAGAATATTTTGATTTCCTTGCTATTTTGATTTCCTTGCTTTAATTTGATTTTCAAGTTGTTTTCATTTAGAGACTCTTTCAAGCATTCCGAACGTTTCAATTGATTTCATGCGGAAATGTCTGAAAGAATCGTGTTCAAATCACTAAATTGTCCCGACTGCTACACACCATGTGAGCTTTGAACTTGAATTGAATTGAATTGAATTGGATTTGAAACTTGAAAAAGTTGAATCTTTGGGGGGTGGGGGACAAACAAGAGATAAGATTTCATTGAAGTTGCATTGAAGTTGAAGTCCACAGAATGGTCACTTGCACACAAAAACTTTACTTGCATTCGTCGAGCTTTACCTCCTTCATTCTCCTTTTCTTCTTGCCTTTTTCCCTTCTTTCTCTTCTTTTATTTCCTTCTTTTTCGTTGCATCCCTTCTAAATTTCATTTCAAAACGGTCATTTTCAAAGAATCGTTTTCAAAATCGCTAAATTGTCCCGACTGCTACACACCATGTGAGCTTTTATTTGAATTGAATTGAATTGAATTGAATTGAATTGGATTTGAAACTTGAAAAGTTGAATCTTTGGGGGTGGGGGACAAACAAGAGATAAGATTTCATAGATTTCATTTCAAAACGGCCATTTTCAAAGAATCATGTTCAAAATCGCTAAATTGTCCCGACTGCTACACATCATGTGAGCTTTTACTTGAATCTTTGAGATAAGATTTCATAGATTTCATTTCAAAACGGCCATTTTCAAAGAATCGTGTTCAAAATCGCTAAATTGTCCCAACTGCTACATACCAGGTGAGCTTTTACTCAAAGAATCATGTTCAAAATCGCTAAATTGTCCCGACTACTACACACCATGTGAGCTTTCATTCAAAGAATCGTGTTCAAATCGCTAAATTGTCCCGACCATGTGACCTTTTACTTGAATCTTTGAGACAAGAGATAAGATTTCATAGATTTCATTTCAAAACGCTCATTTTCACTGGATCGCTTTTATATTTTATTCTTTCGAATTTGAGTTTCGAGAAATTTGTTTCCATAAGTTTTCCGTAGCACTCCTTCTCACAAGTTTCGATTGGAAAATGGGCTGTTACGGAAATGAAATCTGGTGAAAATGGCCGTTGAGTAAATGAATAATCTGTGGGAAATGTAGCTGCGCCTGGAATTGCACTCCTTTCCAGTCAGCAAATCAGTCGGCACCCCGAAATCTCCGCAACATGGCCGATGCCCGGCGTTCTGGAGTCCCACCTGTTTGGTGTGTTATTATGCGAAAAAGTGGAACCAAAGTCAAAGAGAGGGATGCAATCATTCAGTGAACTGTTCCGAGAATCCGACACCGGCCTACTATTTATCTGGTTAGAAGGATCCTCAACTATTCATATCAATTCACTTCTAGAAATTCTTTCAAGTGATAGCCTCGAAATGGACCCGTCTGGACGTGGCTATGTTTTGGTGAATGAGATCGAGGTTCCGAAGTGTAGGAGCTGCCATGAGAAGTGTTCGTTCTTAACTATTTGCTACCGTCTCTAAGTATATTGGCGTACTATTTTCAAATCATAATAAAAAGATATATAATGTATTTTGATATATAGAAAGAAATAGGAAGATACCGTATTTTCTGTAATAGTAGTGCGCACTACTATTTTTTCAACCCCCCTCCAGCCTGCACTACTATTACAGACTGCACTACTATTAGAGAGTTTTCTTTTTTTCACTAGATCCATACCTTTACCAGGCAATAATAATAGGTATCATGTACGTATGTCATCCCTTTCTTCCAAGTGAATCGAGTTGTTTTTATATATTTATTTAGAATCAAACAAAGAGTATCAGGGTAAATCAATTAACAAAGATCAATAGATACATCACTATCATAACCATTATCATCCAAAACAATGTTGGCAAGATGATCGTTGATTTCATTTGCTGCTTGTTCTGCTCGAGCATCCGAGAGACGTTTTGAAGCAGTGGATAAGGTGGTCTTCTGATTCGTCAGTGGTTGTAGTAATTCCACAAATCTTGAAGGAGTGAATGATCAAATGCTTCGGCAGCTCATTCCAAGCGTTCCAAACCCATGTAAGGTAAATTTCCATCGGTGGTGGAGCGGGATTCCCTCCTTTCGTGAGAGGCCTTGATCCGTTGACCATCCATTGTTCATATTGTGCTCTAATATTTGCTTTAAAGGGAGCGTTCCAGGCAACGTCTATTATTTTTTCAACCCCCCTCCTGCCTGCACTACTATTACAGACGGCACTACTATTATAGACTGCACTACTATTACAGAAAATACGGTATATAATGGCCGCCGCCTTTGAATAAAATCAATATTTACGTTTATTTCACCGGGTTTTTTAAAATTATTTGCTCAATTTTATGATGGGCACCTCTGTGTGCTGCAAGCTCTCCGACACGGAGCCAAAGCCATAGGTCTAGGTGGTGGACAGCCCATTCCTGCTTCAGTCACAACTCTGCTCCAGTAACTTTGTAACCTATCGGTCTTTTGGTAATAAAATAACGTCTTAATGCACGCTTAACAGTGTGTAGAAACATAGAAACGTAGAAACAAATTATTTATAAAACCCAGTAAAATAAAGGTAAATATTCATTTCGTTCAAAATCAGCTAGCGAAATCGTTTCGTTCAAAATCACCGATCACATGTATGTCGCAGTCCTTCCGGGCTGCTAAATCGGTCAAGCCAAACATGGCAGCAGCCTTTCTCGAGCTCATACCAGCCTTCATTTGTGCTACCAGCGCGGTCTTTAAATCTTCTAACCATATTGGAACCATATTGGAACCCTATCCGAACCATATTGGAACCATATTGGAACCATATCAGAACCCGATCCGAACTATATTGGAACCATATCGGAACGATATTGGAACCGTATCCGAACCATATTGGAACCATAGTGGAACCATATTCGAACCATATTGGAACCATATTGGAACCATAATTGGAACCATATTGGAACCATAATTGGAGCCATATTGGAACAATATTGGAACCATATTGGAACCATAATTGGAGCCATATTGGAACAATATTGGAACCATATTGGAACCATAGTGTGGAACCGTATCCGAACCTTATTGGAACCGTATTAGATCAAAATAAAAACCGTATTGGAACCGTATTGGAAAATCACGCAAAAATATTAGACGCTTGAGTAAAAGAGCAACAAAATATAAAGTAGAGTAGAAAGTGAAATAAAAATGCTGGTTTGAGTACAATATACTAAAAGCTTATGGTTTAGTAGCCATCCTTTGCTAGCGCGCGGGAATGGGTCCAAACTTTTGACCACTACTGTATATGTCGCAGTCGAATGGGAATCATTCGAAGCAAAATTTATATTTAGCTAACCAAAAAGTCTCATTTGTTTTCGATATAGATTTGTACTTATTTAGCTCAGACATCGTCTTTTTTTGCTACTTTTGACTTTTTACCACATCTAGAGTTTCCTGAAGACTGAGTATGCTAAATTTTGCATTTAAAATGAATCTTTCTTTGAAATCCTTCCGTCGAACCTTGGGTGTTTCGATTGTCTCCGATATGATTCAAATACTAAAAGCAAAGCCTCGAAAAAATTTACGAAATGGCAGTCTTGGGAAATGGAAATTTACGAATTGGTTCCGGTTCCAGATACGCTGACGAACAAAGACCTATGGCCATTCGTCCTCTTCTGTGGGCACACGCTGTGCCGCGGGTGTCTCTGGCGGGTGATGGCCCCAATTGGTGCCGATGTGGAGGAGGAACGGGTGTTGTGCCCGGTATGCGGCGAAGCGAGCGACTACAACGCCATCGAGGGGTCACCAAATTATAGCGCGTGTTTGGATCTGACGAACGGGCTAGAGGGTGAATTTTCTTGTCGCCAAACGCGAGTGATCACCTCACTTTTAGGGTTCCTCAAGGAGCTGGCAAAGCAAACGATGTGGGAGGAGGAAAGCTTGAAAATTTGGTGAGCAGCTGCCTCCTGCTTCTCAGGTGAATGCTCACATTTAGCTCTTCGTACGCACCACCGGAGTTCTTTCGATCGTCCCCACTCCCATGGCTACCTCAACCACCTCTAACATTGCCCATATCTTTTCCTACGCCTTCCCATGATGAAGCAAAAGTGCCGAAATGAGTGTAACAATAAAGTCAGTGTTCGAAAGATTTGATTGACCCAAAGATGCGATTCTTCAAAGAATTATTCAATTTGCAATTATTCATTCGATTCAAAGATCCAATTAGTTTCAAATTCTCAAAATAATCAACGGTTTGGAGTGCTCGAAAAAGGTGAATTCTTTCAAGTACAAAACTTTTTTAGAAAAGCAAAAAACTTGGCTGCAGCCTGGTTAACAAATAACGTAAGAGATCCAAAAAAACTTTTTAAAGCTCTGGAATAGTCAACTGGAATCCCGAAAACCCTTTTTATGCAGCTTTTTGTTAACGAGGCTTTACTGTATCTCTTTTTGTTCAGATCTGTACAGAGTGTAGACTGCGGAAGCATCACCGGCACGATCGATCGTGGTGAAAATGTGGAAAATCAACAAGCTGCCTGGTACATCATTAGATCCGAGTGATCCGAGTGATCGAGTGGATACACGATCAAAATATGAAATGCTAATTTACTTTTCGTGCATTTTTTGTTCATTTTTCACTTCTTTTTACTCCATTTTTCACGAAAAACACCGGATTTTTTTTGTCTTTGTCTACTAGAGCAATATAATTCTGATTAGAGCAGCGGGAACATGAATTTATGAAGAACTCTGTGACCAGTCGACCACTCGGATCTATAAAATGATGTACCAAACAGGTTGTCGATTTTCCATTCACTTCCATTCTCATCTTCCCTCTGGCAAACTGTGACATTGTCCCAAAAGTCGCTACGAAAGCTACACTGACTAGTTGCTATTAGTTGAAATCAAGAAATTGGCAAGAGTCATTGAGTCGGTCAATGCATAGCCGCAGATGTTTTTTGGCCGTGCCGGTGAATAGTTGTATCTGTTCTTGGGCTTATTGTAAAACAAAGTCACTTGGCGAAATGTGGCAAGCACGAGCTTGGTTCGAGAAAAAAGAAATCACCTTGTAAATCCATCAATGATGTTATTTTTGTAGATGTGAATGTGTAATCTCTCATTGGCAGGTAATGGCAGGCAGGCATTACTATTAGATTCTTCCAAGCTCTGTAGCATTTTGGTTATCTAAACTTTGAAAAGACTTAAGAACAGTTTATAAGAACTTGAGAAAAAGCTAACAAGATGATCTTTTTTCACTCTGACATTAGAAAACTTCTCACAACAGGCTTTGCAGAGGTTGAAAATGGGCTTTTACGGACAAAAAGACAATGTTTTGCTAGTGCAATTGACTCAAAAAGCTAATTACAATTGAATTATATTGCTCTCGCCGCGCTACTACTGAGTCGGTCAATGCATAGCCGCAGATGTTTTTTGGCCGTGCCGGTGAATAGTTGTATCTGTTCTTGGGCTTATTGTAAAACAAAGTCACTTGGCGAAATGTGGCAAGCACGAGCTTGGTTCGAGAAAAAAGAAATCACCTTGTAAATCCATCAACAATCAAAAGCGACGACAGAAATACGAGCGAAGCCGGATGGGTCATATCAAATGGCGAATACAACAAAATGTGGTCACCAGGCGGACCTTTTATCGTTGTGACATTGGATGCCAAAGATTGCTTTTCACGGAATGAATTCGAGTCGATGTTTGCGGGCATATTGAGTACGAAAAGTTTGGCAGCCATCCATTGTTCGACACAAATCGAATGGCTTTTTGGGCATCTGTCTTTTTCGTCGAATAGCTCAACAACCATCGGATCACCGGAAATTTGTGAAAGCTTTGCATGGTTTGTGGCGAAACGTTTCCCTACATTATAGTGGAACAGTAAAAGGATTGATTTGTGATCGGGGAAACAGTTTTGAAGGAGGCTTTCTGGGATAATTGGAGTCGAATTGTTGCTTAAAGACAAGCCAGAGCAATTTTGAAGTGAACTTTGAAGTGAAAAAAAAACGCTTTCAGAACGAGGCACGTTTTTGAAAAGACAATCACAATAAATGCTGTGTCAGGACTTTTCTCAGCCATCACTAGCCAAGCTGGCAAGGTTCAATTTTTATTTAGGTGCTGATATTCGTTGGCTTTTCGCTTGGCAAAATCTGAGATAGAAATAAAACTTTAAAACGGTTCATTAGGAAATTTAAAGAATGCTAGATTAGACCTGAAAGCGACTTAATTTCAAGGATTCTTCAAGGCCTAAATTAAATCGATGCCTACGTGTCGACGCTTCCTTGATTGCCGACCGCCTGGGAGATCAAGTGGAACCAATCGCAGCCCATTACCGACGCCACTTACGATGATAAACTTTTGATCACATATTTCGAGAGATTGGTAAAGCAATTCGAGAGATTGCTTTACCTTCGATCGCAAAAAGCATGCCATTTAGGGTACTTGGAGAGTTTCTTCCCGTTCTCCGTTGCAGTCTACTATTCGACATTGTCCCAAAAGTCGCTACGAAAGCTACACTGTCTTCAGTTATGTAAAATATCCTTATCCATTAAACGTACTCGACACTACTCGGTACGGCATCACTCACATCATCAATCAAGGGGCTAGAGAATCAATAAGGTGCGGCAAAAGTTCCCGCAACTTTTCCAAATAGATCAAAGGCTTTAAAAAAGCTTGTAAGAGCAACGAATAACAATGTATAACAATGTTAATCAATATATACAGTGCGTTTCAAATTCTTAAACGCACCCTCTAAAATAGCGGATTTTGCATTTTGACCACCGCTACAACTATTAATCTTTTTCTATTAGAAAGAGCATGTCTTAAAACCTAAATAGCACGAAAAAGAAGCCTACTGTCAAAAGTAAAAATTTTCAAAATAGAAACTTTTTGCTAAATCAACCGTTTCAAATTCTTAAACGCACTATGAAAATATTTTTATTTATCGACAAAAATTAAAAATCAAAACTAATGATCTGTACACGCACCAGAACGATTAATTACTTGAAAAATGCGGTCTGGCATTGAATTGATGAGGTTTTGAAGAGCAGAGACGTCGAGATCGCTCCAGGCCGAAAAAATTGCTGCTTTAAGTGCAGAAACGTCTTGAAACTGACGATGATTCTTGTAGACAGCTCGGACAAGTATTCCCCATAAATTTTCTATCGGATTGAGGTCAAGAGACTGAGCGGGTCAGTCCAAAGTTGCAATGTTGTTGCTGTTCAGCCAGTTTAGGGTGTCTCCGGCTCGATGAATTGACGCGTTGTCGTGTTGAAACAAATCGGGAACGGTTGGATTTAGGAGCAAAAACGGCAACAAGCAATTGTTCAAGATATCTATCTAGACATCCGATTCCAAACCATCTTCAGAGCGACCGTTCCGTCGGCACAAAAGGCGGCGCAAACCATCACAGAATCACCGCCAAAGTTTCGAGTTCCAAACACCATCGGATCACGTCGAAGATCCCTCCAATAGTAGCCAACGCCATCGGGGCCATCCAAATTCCATTTCTTCTCATCGGAAAAGATCACCTAAACGCAAAAAAATAATAAAACATAAGCGGCTTTCCAACCATAGACCAATTTTGATTCATATGAGTCTTGGCGAAGGCCAATCGGGCTTTCTTGTGCAAAAGCTTCACGACCGGTTGCATGTTCAATAATTGTTGATCGATATGTGCGTTTTTCCTTGATGGCTCGCCAAATTTTCGACTTCGAAGAGTCGATTTTCCGTTCCGTTTTCACTTCATTGATCGTTTTTCCTTGGATGTTGTTCACAATATGGCGTCTAGCTCGCGGTGTCAGCTTTGGTTTTGGTCCTGGCTTCTTCTTTGGTGTAGAAACGAACTCGGACTTTATATAATTTCGCACGGCAGAGTCGGATCGGCCCAAATTTTTTGCGATTTTCCTTATTGAGTCGCCAATACTCAAACGGGCCTCAATCTGGCCTTTCTCATAATCCGTGAGCAGCTTTCCGTGTGCCATTTACCTGAAAATTAACAAAAATTATAAATTTAATAAAAAAATATGCACAACAAAACGAAAAATTTCAAATAACAACAGCAAAGGCGGGTGCGTTTAAGAATTTGAAACGGTTGATTTAGCAAAAAGTTTCTATTTTGAAAATTTTTACTTTTTACAGTATGCTTCTTTTTCGTGCTATTTAGGTTTTAAGACATGCTCTTTCTAATAGAAAAAGATTAATAGTTGTAGCGGTGGTCAAAATGCAAAATCCGCTATTTTAGAGGGTGCGTTTAAGAATTTGAAACGCACTGTATATAACCAGAAGAATAACTATAGCAAATGTTCGAAATTTCCGCCTTTCATCTCAACACATTTCCGTACTTGCTTCGCAAGTGGCCGGCTATACTTGTTCTTGAAAGCTTCTCGAAAACTGGAATCTCCAAAAGAGACCGTACAACTTTTTTTTGCTTTGGTCGACATTGAATTTATTTGTAATTTTTGAATGATTGTGTGTGCAAATTTCTTGGATTCTTCTTTTAGGTCGAAAAGTCGGTTGCGTCCCAGTTTGGCCAGAAATGAAGACAATAATTCCGTAATCATTTCCTAGAGCTGATAAATTGCCTCCGATTTAGTTACCTAGTTACCCTGTTCATAAAAAATAGTGCTCAATCAAACCACAATATCATTTGTGATTCGGGTGATACGTGAAATTGCTTGCTTATTTATTTCAAAAAATCGGCATCTAATTTCGCAGAAGAGTGTTCGGTCGTTTAAAGACACCAGCCGCACGTGCGGGCACAATGAGGGCGTCTGTGGTAGCACACCATCGGAATACCACCTCCGAAGCCACTTTCATAGCAACTAAACAAATCATAGAAAAAGCGGTGCTTGCGGAGTGTTCGAGATGCTGAGGGCACAGATCTAGTTTGGTTCACGAGTCTTGTGGAAATATCACTCACTCGGTCGCATTCGTCACAGTGTCATGACAATAGCACCCGTTGATGCCGCCGACATTGTAGCACGCGTAGTCTTCTGGGCAGCGGCCCGCGATCGCTCCTAAAAGTCTTGACTGTTTTTTTGACCATCCACATAAATCAATTTGAATCAATCGACATTTGAAAAGCGCCATGTAAACGTCTCTTGTGTAAACGCCGTGCGCCAGACGGCGAGCGATTACACGGCCGCACAAGGGACTATTCGCGTCCCTTGACAAAAGAATTTCTTTTGTTCTGTAAACATTGCTCAGATGAGATATGAAGCTAAAAGTTTGTACCCATGGGTTTTCGGGGTCGGGAAAGCGATTGTTGATATTTATTTTCTTGTAACTAAGAAAAATCCTAGCTTGTGCTGATTTTGAGCCATTTTTCGGCTACAAATATCATTATTATGGAGTATAGCCTTTAAGAATCATTGTTTCAACAATTCAACAACACCATTTTGGGACTTTCGATTTTAGATTGACGTTCAAGATTGCCTTTAATGAAACTTATAAAGAAGTTAATTCCCAAGACTTGGCAAAAAGCCAGATTTCTGTGTTGCAGTTTGGTTCGCGGCGGGATTTTGTTTGGGGGAGTGGACGAGGGGACAAGAGAGTCCATCCGAATCTCACCCGCACAAAACATCTCAATCATTTGACGTTAACCACGTTTTCTCTTTAAAAGGAGATTTTCCCTTGATTTGTCCCAGTTTTGTCCCAGTTTCTCTTCTTTATCCGTTTTCATTTAGCTTTTCCTTTCAGTTTTGGATTCGAATCGTTCAAAATCTGAGTTTCGTCTGGATTCAATTAGCTTTTTCTGGAATAGTTCTTGAGAATGATTTGATTTTGATTGATTGATTGGATGAATGAATGGATGAATGAATGAATGAATGATTGATTGAATGATTTGATTCCGATGATTTGATTCCGATGACTTGATTCCAATGACTTGATTCCGATGGTTTGATTCCAATGATTTGATTCCGATGATTTGATTCCAATGACTTGATTCCGACGACTTGATTCCAATGATTTTATTCCAATGATTTGATTCCAATGGCTTGATTCTGATGATTTGATTCTGATGACTTGATTCCAATGATTTTCCAGAATTCTTTCTCCAAATCTTTCAAAGCTTCACTTCAAAATCTTTCATTTAAAAATCTTTCACTTCCAAATCTCTGCGTTCTCTTGCGTTTTAGCTGAAACACCGTTTTTTCCAAATCATTTCAGTTCTCGTTTTTTGGAAAACCCGATAAGAAACAGTTCCATTGTTCTCAAATCGTTGAAAAACGGGAACTGAAATTTTTTTAGTAAATAAAAGTTAAAAGAGCTTAAGAACAACTCTTAATGTTTTGATAACTTGTTAAAAGATCGATTCTGTTCCCGCATTTTCTTGAAACTTTCCTTCTTATCTTATCTTATAAACTTTCTTATCAATCAATCTTTCCTCGAAATCTGTCACCGTCCTCTATTCTTAACCAAGATCCAAATTTCCAGGTAAAACTTTTCTCTCCGGAACTCCCGCAATCACTCAAAATGGCACCAAAGCAAAGAATGCAAGTGGCGAACAACCAATTCTCAAAGAACATCACAAACAGAGGATCCGTCGCCAAGTCATTGGTGGGTTTAGAAATAAAAACAAGAAATTTGTCAAGTGGGGATTCGAACTCACTACAAAGAAATCGATCCGTTTCGTAGACAAGCACAGTACCAAGATCGCCGCCAAGATCGCCGCCAGGATCGCCTTTTAAGAATCAGCGTAAACTCAGCTCTAGAGTCTCTGGCAAAAACTTTGATGCCAGAAATCTCGTGTTTTTCAGCAGCAGATTTCGAGCTATTCAGCAGATTTTGATTACAGATTCGAATTTCGATCTGTAAGAATTCGATCTGTATCGAAAATACAGATTCATTCTATTTTCTATAGGATCGGCTAGTGCTCGTTTCTAAATCCCACACTAACCTATTACTTTTCCTTATTCAAGATGAAAATGACTAGTTAAGTATAACAAGTTTAGGCTACAGTTTCAGAACAAACTTGACCTAGTTTAAGAACAAACTTGTCCTAGTTTAAGAACAAGGTAGTCCTAAGGTTCTAAAGATCAATCCAAAAGTTGATAGAACAATTCTATAAGTCTATAAACAAACTCGGTGTTATGCTTGCGGAGGCATAACTCCAGAATCCCCTTTGTTTTTTCCGATCTAATCTTATAACTTACCTAACTACTTCCAAAGTTGACTCTAGACCTACCCAAGTACTTCTAAAGTTGACTCTAGAATAGCCAAGTGGAGCTTTTTCTGGAGCCAACTTCCCTAACTACTTCCAAGGTTGACTCTAGACTTACCTAACTACTTCCAAAGTTAACTCTAGACTTACCTAACTACTTCTAAAGTTGACTCTAAAATAGCCAACTGGAGTTTCTTCTGTAGCCAACCTACCTAACTACTTCCAAAGTTGACTCTAGATCTACCCAAGTACTTCTAAAGTTGACTCTAGGATAGCCAACTGGAGTTTTTTCTGGAGCCAACTTACCTAACTACTTCCAAAGTTAACTCCAAGATCTTTCAAAAAAGCGTGCCTAAAACTTTTAATTTTCAAAATGCATTTATTATTTTATTATTTCCCAAATTCTTAAGTCTATAATTCTATTCAAAATTACTGTAAATATCTAAGCATTTTTTGAGTGACCTTTGCAATGTCGCCTGGCAACAATGGGCCTTTGACTAAAAGATTCTGACGGAAATTGGAAAGGGATTTGTTGAAATGGGAGTCAGAATATTTATATATATAAATGTATCAAACTTTACTGATAAAATCCTGGAGATTAAATTTTCAGAATGTGATTTTTCAGAAACCAAAAGAAGACAAATACCCAGCGGCCCCGTGGCTTATCGGATTGTTCGTTTTCGTCGTTTGCGGATCGGGTAAGTGAATGAGAAAACATTTAGATAAAACTTTAACAAATAAAAATGGAGTACCAAAGCTAATCTGGTTTTTCCTAAGCTAATCAAAGCTTTCCAGATTCAGGGATCACACGATTGCAGTGATTTAAGACAAATATAGCATTTCAAAGTCATGAAACTAAGCTTATCAAGTCATTCTTGTCCTTCGACGTGTACTTTACCCTCCAAAACATCTAAATATACCTCTTTTGGTATACTTAATTGTCCATTTTCTCGTGTTACCTCGAAAAATGAAGAATTAAGCAAGCCAGACAGGGTGTGTTTGCATTTTGAGCACAAAGTAAATCTGGGAGGATGATGGGCCATTTGATACGCGCCCCGCCCCTTTTGCATTGGCAATTCAACTTTGAACTCAAATATCTTGGTTTTGGGCTGTTCAATTTCAATAGTTTTTGTACCAATCGAGAGAGAAAAACTTGGCGCATCCAATGACACCAAAAACATTTCAATTGAACAACTCTACACCAAGATATTTGAGTTCAAAGTTAAATTCTTTCGGTCGCGGGGCGACCGACCTTTTATACCGCCTCTCTCCTTTTGCAATGGTCCGTAAAAGGTCGGTCGCCCCGCCCGCCCCTTTTGCCATAGGCAATCCAACTTTGAACTCAAATATCTTGGTGTAGAGTTGTTCAATTTAAATGTTTTTGGTATCATTGGATGCGCCAAGTCTTTCTCTGTTGATCAAAATTTCTCGGTCAAAAACTATTGAAATTGAACAGCCCAACACCACGATATTTGAGCTCAAAGTTAGACTGCCAATGACAAAGAGGCGGGGCGCGTATAAAAGGTTCGTTGCCTCGCCCCTTTTCCATTGGCAATCCAACATTCAGCTCAAATATCTTGGTTTTGGGTTGTCCAATATAGATAGTTTTTACACCAATCGATAGAGAAAGACTTGGCGCATCCAATGAAACAAAGAATATTTAAATAGGACAAACCAACACCAAGATATTAGAGCTCAAAGTTAGATTGTCAATGGTAAAAGGGGCGGGGCGTGTATCAAATGTCCGATAACCTTCCTGTTGCGTAAATTTTTGGGATTTCACGACTTTTTTGCCTCTTGCATAAGATCCTTTTTTCAGCGATCTTCGAAATCGTCCGTTACGTGAAGATGGGATGGTAAACTTCAGAGCAATCGATCCTATCCACCGGTTCATTTACCCAATCTTTGGATGAAAAGAACCTTTCCATCATCATCCTCATTATTTTTGTCTCTTTCAAAGCTGGTTTCAAACAAAACATTGTGATACATTGCCTCGTAAACAATTTTTTATTTTCTGTTATCTTCCAAAAGATTTCCCCTAGCATTTCATTATATTTATTCAATCAAATAGTCTTAGACCCTTAAAAATTGGGTATTATGGGTAAAATGACTCAAAAAAACAACATTAGCAAAACCTCGAAAAGTCCGGAAATTTTCAGTCACCTTCGTTATTTATTGATTTCTTTGAGTTACCCCAAAAATTGAGTGATCATTTTAATTGGGGATTTATTTTTGTTTCACCATCTGTTGTACATTTTTCGCAAAAAGGGACTAATTTCGGCTAGAAATAAACGAGTTTTGATGGCAAAAAAGGCGATTTTCAACGAAATTGAATAAGCAAACGCATTGTTGCAAGTAACTGTATCACTTTTGCTTTTGCTAACTTTATAACCTTGAAAAAAGCAGGGGTTTAAATAGAATTTCTCTCAAATTTGTGACCCCTTCACGAGGAGAACACCAGCTATAATCAGATAATAGAAAAAGGATGGATTTCACACAATCGAAATGGCAAAAGTTATACTGTTACTTGACAGCTTTTGGATTTTGGTGTTCGATTTTATGATGTCAACGTTACTGATAATCTTTACTATATATATAAAAAATTTCTCTGTCCGTCCGTTCATCCGTCCATCCGTCCGTCCGTCTGTCCGTCTGTCCGTGCGTCCGTCTGTCCGTGCGTCCGTCTGTCCATCCGTTCGTTCATCCGTCTGTCCGTCTGTCCGTCCGTCTGTCCATCCGTCCATCCATCCGTCCGTCCGTCCGTTCGTCCATCCATCCATCCGTCCGTCCGTCCATCCGTCCGTCTGTCCGTCCGTCTGTCCGTCCGTCCGTTCGTCCATCCATCCATCCGTCCGTCCGTCCATCCGTCCGTCTGTCCGTCCGTCTGTCCGTCCGTTCGTCTGTCCATCCGTTCGTTCATCCGTCTGTCCGTCTGTCCGTCCGTCTGTCCATCCATCCATCCATCCGTCCGTCCGTCCGTTCGTCCATCCATCCATCCGTCCGTCCGTCCATCCGTCCGTCTGTCCGTCCGTCTGTCCGTCCATCCATCCGTCCGTCCATCCATCCGTCCGTCCATCCATCCGTCCGTCCATCCATCCGTCCGTCCATCCGTCCGTCCATCTGTCCGTCCGTCAGAAATGGAAAAATCGGTAACGGATTTCTGAGTCTTAAATCTTTTACAACATGAGTGATATTGATCTTCCGAACTTATCCAAATCCGATTGTGACCCAATTCGAGTTCTCGTATTCACCGGGATTCTGTGGGATGGTCGCTGCAGAGAATTTTACGAAGCTTATCGTGGCTTTCTGGAGACTTTTTTTGAGCAATTTGTGATCAGCAATTTGGCTTTCCAACTGAGTAAGTCAAAGAATATACAGGGTGATCCAAAATTATGGCAACCAGTTTTTGGAAAACTATTCTTTTCCAAAAAACTTTCTATCGAAAGTAACATGTATTATATACTATTTGAAAGCTCTAATTCTCAGCATCATTAATATATTAAAGATTTTTTAGCCAGAGCTAATTTTTGACCCTTATTAGCCTTCGGAATGAGCTCCACCCCACAATGATCTACCATTTTTTATGGTTTTGAATGTAAGGAGTGTTTCGAAAAGATTGTTTTCAACTGTGTAACCTTTTCCTAATTCTTTTGGTCTAAAGTAAAGTTACCTCAACCTAATAGCATCTGTATCTATTCCTAGGCCTATCAAAACAAGTAACGCACAAAAAACGAGCCTAAAACATCAATTCATCTATTGCCTTTCAGTTGCCTAGCATCATTTGGCTCGATTCTCAATGAAATTCAAAAAGATTTTAGTTTTCTATGCCCATAAATTCAACGAAAAAGAGTCCAAAATTTGCCTTTCTATATCAAATTCTTTTATAAGCTTAAGTTCTTAATTTCCAGCCTCCCAGTCGATGGACGTCTTCTCAGTCTCATTCAACTCAGTCTTTTCATATTTGTGTTGCTCGTAAAGGAGATAAGGTTATCATTTTTCTTTTCCTTTTGCTTAAACCCTTTTCCTTTTCTCGTTGAGCTTATATTTCGTTTTCGGGAAAATATTTATCTAACAATTTTTGATGTTTCTGAAGTCTTGAGATACGTTTGATAGATGGAATTTTTGGTAAGAGGGTTTTCGAGTTTATCTCTTGTTCTAAAATGTCATAGTTATGGTTGTGGACAATGTCATAGTTAGGTAAAGTATCTAAATCAATATTAAGACTTAATCAGCTTCTGTTTTTCAATCTACATTTCTATTAATGAATAGAATATGTTTTCCTTTGATTAATGGACTTTCTAAAAGAAATCTTTGTTAGAAAGCCTAATCAGATCGCCGATTTGCATCGAATAGCTCAATTTTCGTCGATTTTCGTCGATTCCGCGTCGAATGGCACCAAAACACCACCAAAAATTGAGCTAATCAGTTTAAAACTGGCGTTTACAATCGTTTTTTTGAAAATAGATGTGTTTTAGAAAGTACTTTAGCAAAAGGAACACATAAATGTAATGTTTTCTAGCGATTCATTGTATTTAAAGATCAAAACTTCTTGAAATACGTTTGTAACCGTAGAAAAGGTCGGTCGCTCCGCCCGTCCCTTTTTCCATTAGGAATTTAACTTTGAACTCAAATATCTTGGTGTAGAGTTGTTCAATTTAAATGTTTTTGGTGTCATTGGATGCGCCAAGTTTCTCTCGGTCGATTAGTACAAAACTATTGAAATTGAACAGCCCAACACCAAGATATTTGAGTTCAAAGTTGAATTCCCAATTATGCACCGGAACTCGCAGCCATAAATAGCATCGTTTTTTATATAACTCTGACATTCAGCTCTTGTTTTCACTCGATCTCTCAATTTACGATACTCAATTATTCAATTAGGCTCTTGCTTATCTGCTCTTGCCTAAAAATGTCTAATCTTTCAATTTCCAGCTAACTCACTCGTCGGGGATCAACGACTTATTGGCTTGGAGAAAAGAGATCAACGAGGTGAGCTTTTTTGAAGAAATTCCCAGTAGCGTATCCCAGTTTTTTTCGGAATTTTCCTAAAAGGATTTTTCGGACATCAAAAATTGATCCTCTCGGGATTCGAATTGCAGAAAAGACAAATTCTAGCTGGAAAAAGTAACAGATTATCAAATTATTTCAATTGTTCGGCGATCAACGATTATTTATTTAGCAGCATAGCTTAAAATTTGATCGGCTGTCTAGGCTGGATCGTTTAAAAGGTGCTTGAAGCTAACATTGAAACCAAAGAGCAAGTTTTTACCTCTCAGAGTTTTTCTAGCTCTTATGATTACCATTTTTATTCTAATAGAAGAAACGTCTCCAATAGAAGAGTCCATTTAGATAAAATTTTTCATTTTTTCGGATTTGTCAAGTTTGAAATAGCAAAATGCTCAACTTTTCAAACACTTTCAAAGGCTTAAAAGGTTTCAAAGGCTTAAAAGGCTTCAAAGGCTTATAAACTAAAAAAAAGCTTAATGACGTCGAAAATCGGATGGAAATCCAAGAAAAACACCTATTTTTGAGCTTTGAAAGCTTGAAATTTTGAGTATGCTGTAGGGCAAGTAAAAGAATTTTAGAGGGACATCGAATTACCATAAATATTCTAATAGAAGAGCCGGCTCTTCTATTAGAATATTGACGGGAATTCGATACTTCTGGATCTTTCTCCTACCAATCTAAAAGATAAATGCTAATTTGCATCATCTATAGTTTCCCCGGCACTCCTGAGGCAATAGCACTCTACTAATAGTGAATTTCACAGTGCTAGATATGTTTTCTGTTCATCTGGCTGTGGCTGATAATTCAGTAGACCGAAAACTATTATAAAGCTAGTACTCGTAGAGTTTTTTGGCTTAATTGTTGCAATTAGGAATTTTTTGTCCTATCGATCGAGTTGATTAGTAATTCTCCGTCAAGAATTTTCAACAAGAGTCAAGAAAAGAAAAAGCGATGAAAACACTTTTTCCCTTCTTTTTCCTTGTTTTCATTTGTCATTTTCTTTCACAAAAGTTACAATAAAACCCTTAGAAATCATTATAAAATGATTTCTAAGGGTTTCATTGTAACTTTTTTAGTCTTAAACTTAAAGGGAAGTTAAAGCTAATATTAGGTTGGCAAGTTATAAACGATCGCTTTTGGCAAGTCTTTGGGTAATGTGTTTTCTGAAAAAACGGCTTATCCAATCAAAAAACGGTTTGCTTGATTCAAAAGCCCTATCCTTAATCTACAAAATGGCTTTTTTGAATTTTTGAAAAATGTTTTATTTTAGAACTTTTTCAGGCATTGTAAGAGTTGAAAATCCTGGTTTCTAGGAAATATAATAGCTCATTTTCTTTCACAAAATGAATCATTATAAAATGATTTCTAAGGGTTTACTAGATCTAACAAAATTGTGCAAATTTCTAGCTTTTGGAGCAAGTCCACACTTCTATCTAGCAAGGTAACAAGTTGCAACACTTGAACTCTAGCATTTTTCAGTTTACAAGGCAACTAGCAAAATTTTACTAGATTTGCAAATGACTTGCAACACTTGCAACACATAGAAACGCTAAAAAACAATATAATTTGATTTATTTCTAAAAATTGTTGCCAAATTTGGATTGCGAATACCTTATCTACTCAAAAATCCAGAGAAAGTATTTCATTTTTTATTTTGCAAATTTCTAGCTTTTGGAGCAAGTCCACACTTCTATCTAGCAATTTAACAAGTTGCAACACTTGAACTCTAGCATTTTTCAGTTTACAAATTCAGTAGACCGAAATTCAGTTGACCAAAAACTATTATAAAGCTAGTACTCCTAGGGATATTGGCGAGGAGAGGATGATGTAAATTAGCATGGAAAGAGAAGTGGGAGTAGAGTGTGTTCCTATTGGATAATACGTTTTCTAAAATGCGATTTTGGTATCATTGATTGAGCCTTGTAATTCCTCATCGAATGATACCAAAATCGGAGTGATTGCTTTACTAATACGTAAACTAAAGTTTCGACTACGGTAGACCACGACTTTTCGACTACTTTTCTCAACTAGGTGCATTTTAGAAAACCCATTATCCGATAGGAACACACTCTAGGTGGGAGGAAATAGACGGAAGTACACCGAATTCTTTTCGATAAAGTCCAGGTCCAGCAGGATTACGGCAGCAGATCCAGCAGGATATAGCTGACCTATAGCTGACTCATAGCTGACATATACGGTAGCGCTTTTCTAACGTTAAGAGATGGTATGCGGTAGCTGGAACCAGTCTAGCCTTGGATGACGGTAGCTTTTCGGGGCGTAGTCAAAACAGTGGGACCAGAACAGCTCCAAAAAAGCGCCACTATTAGACTTGCTTATCGACCCATAGCTGCCCTATAGCTGAGCTATAGCTGACCTATAGCGGACCCATAGCTGATCTATAGCTGATCCATAGCTTGAAGCGTGAAGCACAGAAGCGTGAAGCTTCTGTTCTTCTATTCCTCTATCCTTCTGCTTTCTTTGAAAAATAGAAGAACCGGCTCTTCTATTAGAATGTTTACGGTAAGCTTACTGTTAAGTTATGCTAGAAAACCTGGATTGGCTTGCCTGGAGCCTATTCTAGGCTTCTATTCTAGGTCCAGTGGAATATTCCAAACCAGGGATATTGCTAAACAGATAAGCTGGGTAGTCAAAAGGTAGAGTCAAAAGTCAAATTCAGGTCTGGCTACTGATTTATGAACTAGACCAGGCAAAGCCAAAAGCTGAGCGAGGGTCTTTCCTAGCAAGACCTAGCGGGACTTCCAGCACTCTTCTATCTAGTGCCACACTCAAAAAATAGTTCTGCCAAGGCTTCTGTGCCGAATTCGGCACTTTCTACAAGAAAGCCGTTTTAAGTACAAGCTAAAGTCAGACAAAACGGAGCATACTGTAGCTCAAGCCTATTTAGCTCAAGCCTAGCTCGCATTTTGTTGTCTCTATGAGGATTTTCACAATTTCATCAACAAGTTCTCCAATGTTTGTTCATCACTCATTGAAGTGAGCAAGAATTGTACAAATTGACGGGGTGGGTTTTAACTTGGGAGATCAAACTATGCTAGATCAAACTATGCTAGACCAAACCATGCTAGCGTTAGCCCCAAAACCCCAGTTTTTTCAGCTGATAATAAATATAATATTATTTAATATTATACTTCAAAATCTTTCCATATTTATCGTATAATTTATAATTTATCCAAAGAAAGAGTGATCGTTAGTGGGGCTCCATATGATGCCTTTCCTGGGGTCTCCCCTCCATCACCCCAAGCCATCCGCTCCTCCTCCTTTTCTCTCTTTTGTTATCTCCTATATCCTCGAATATCTGCTTCTTGTCCTATTTCTTTTGCCTATATCTTTTCCCTATATCTTTTCCCACTCTCGAATCCCTTTTCTCTATCGAATCCAATCGAGAATCACCCCTTTTCCCCCTTTTTCTCCTTTTCCCCCCTTCTTCCCCTTCTTCCTCTTTTTCCCCCTTCTTCCCCCTTTTTCCCCTTTCCTTTCCCCCTTTTTCCCCTTTCCTTTCCCTCTTGAGGTCTCTCAGAAATGAGCGGCTCTCTTTTCAATTCCCCGTCTTTCCCAAGCGGACTTTTCAACTTGAACAGCCAAAATCTTGGCTCATCACTTTGCAAAAAGTTTTATTCTAAATCCCGAGATGACTTTGAAGCCATAAAATAAAATTTGATCCTTTTTTTGTTGAAAAGGGGATTTGTTTGAAATCGATACATTTAAAAAAACGGAATCGGTTTAAGCAAAGTTTCTGAGCTTTTACAGAGCTTTCTGTTTTACAAAACTACTTGCCCTTTCTTAAAAACTTGCTTGTTTTTATGATAATTAGGCTATTTTCTTTTATTTTGTTTATTTTATAGTTTATTTACTTTCATTTTGTTTTTCTTTACATTTTATTTACTTTCATTTTGTTTTTCTTTTCATTTTGATCGACTTTTGGTTAAAGGTGTTGTAAAATCTCGCCGGGATTGAACTAGAATGTGTTCCTCTTGACTAACGCTTTTTCTAAAATGCACCTACAGTACTGGACAATGAAATATGATATTTGAAAAACGATCGTCACTTTCGCGCGTCTGTAACTCCCTTGTCTTTGAGTTACACATTTTCTGAAAGCTCTTCTGAAAGTTGACGTTCTAAGCTATCTAAATCTTATTAAAACTTCGTGATCTAACAAGTTTAAGGTGCTAAAAAATGAGCTGCAAGTTGGCCAAGAACTTGGGCACCGGCGATCATCGCTACCCGATCATCGCTACCCGATCATCGCTACCCGATCATCGCTAACCGTAAAGCACCCTAGACTCTATCACTTTGCTCAAACTGAAGTATTTTGTATCAAAATACCAGAAGTATCTACAGTACTGGACAATGAAATATCATATCTGAAAAACGATCGTCACTTTCGCGCGTCTGTAACTCCCTTGTCTTTGAGTTTAAACTATTGGTGTTATACATTTTCTGAAAGCTCCTTTCAATGGCTACACGATGGTAATATTAATATTTAGAAATACGGTAAAGACAAGAGAGTTACAGACACGCGAAGGTGACGATCGTTTTTCAAATATGATATTTCATTGTCCAGTAGTGTACTTGAGAAAACTACCGTAATCAAACTGCCAATTTACATCATCTGCCAGTTTATCAGCTCAATTTTGGTATCATTTGATGAGGAATCAGAAGGCTCATTCAATGATATAAAAATTGGATTGACCTGATGAAAACTAACGTTTTGACTACGGTACTTTTCTCAAATAGATGCATTTTAGAAAACGCCTTAGTCGAGAGGAACACACTCTAGATTGAACCATTGTTCTTTTAAATGATAACCGCGACTTTTATCCAAATGGCTTTTGTCCAAAACAGTTGGCTAAATGGCTTGAATTCATTGAATTAAATGACAAATGACAAATGACCTTTTCAAAGCTAATTTAGAATTTTAAATGCCAATTTCCGATTGATATTTTCAAATATTTTTGCGCGAAAAACTATTTGGAATATTTGGGCTTTTAAAAAATATAAAACTATGGCGTTGCTCACAACCATTTCGTACTCCCATGTTCTCTTTTCTTCTTTCTTCCTGATTTCTCTCCCATTCATTCATGCATTCTTGATCTGTTTCGGATGGGATTTTCCCTCGTTTCTCATCCATTCCATTACATTCTTTTCGCGCCAATACTATGCAATGCAATGGTTGAATTATCTAGACTTGACTTACAAAGAAAAGGCATTGAGTCAAGCTGGCTTTTTAAGCTTTTAAGCAAGCTTTTTAACTTGAGACCAAGTCCATCTTATAGAGTCGGTTATGGAGATCTCGAATCCGTTTTTAGTTTTTGCAGAACGCGAGATATCTAAATTTTGGACTCCTTAAAAAGCTGGCACATGCTCCCTTCACAACTGCTCTGGTGGTCTAGTGGATAGTGGATGTTAGACTAGCGAATCTATTACGTTTTTTGTCCCCAAGTTCGAGTCCCACCCTCGCCGAATAGGTTTATTAGTCTAGCAGACTATCCACTAGACCACCGAAGCAGTTGACGGGGAGGCGAGTGATGGCTTCTTAGGAAGTCCGCAATTTAGGCCTCATAAGGAGCTCGGAATTCAAGGTGATTTTCTATGCCGAATATCTCGAATCTTGCCAAGCGTTCTGCAAAAACTAAAAACGGATTCGAGATCTCGATGGTCGACTCTATAAGATGGACTTGATCTCGAGTCAAAAGTCAAAGGCCAGCTTCACTCGGTGCCTTATTAGTGATTGGCCAACTGCCGAATGGCGAATTTGTTTCAACCACCAGTTTTTTGTATTTGAAGTATATTTGCAAGTACTTTGACAGAAATTTCCTCTTTCTCTTTCTCTCTTGAACAACGAAAACTTTCCATTTCACTTCGTTTCACTGAAATTTCACTGAAATTTCGTGTTGAGTTTGCTTTAATTTGCACAGATTTTGTGGAGATTTTTGATTTCTTAAATTTGATTTCTTAAATTTGATTTTGAAAGCCGATTTGTAAAATCTTTAAATTGCGCTTTTCTGCTCAAGTTTAAAGTCGATTCAGTAATAACATTCAAATTTTTCGGCTTAATTTGCATCATCCATAGTTTCCCCGGCACTCCTGAGGCAATAGCACTCTACTAATAGTGAATTTCACAGTCCTAGATATGTTTTCTGTTCATCTGGCTGTGGCTGATAATTCAGTAGACCGAAAACTATTATAAAGCTAGTACTCGTAGAGTTTTTTGGCTTAATTGTTGCAATTAGGAATTTTTTGTCCTATCGATCGAGTTGATTAGTAATTCTCCGTCAAGAATTTTCGACAAGAGTCAAGAAAAGAAAAAGCGATGAAAACACTTTTTCCCCTTCTTTTTCCTTGTTTTCATTTGTCATTTTCTTTCACAAAAGTTACAATGAAACCCTTAGAAATCATTATAAAATGATTTCTAAGGGTTTCATTGTAACTTTTTTAGTCTTAAACTTAAAGGGAAGTTAAAGCTAATATTAGGTTGGCAAGTTATAAACGATCGCTTTTGGCAAGTTTTTGGGTAATGTGTTTTCTGAAAAAACGGCTTATCCAATCAAAAAACGGTTTGCTTGATTCAAAAGCCCTTATCCTTAATCTACAAAATGGCTTTTTTGAATTTTTGAAAAATGTTTTATTTTAGAACTTTTTCAGGCATTGTAAGAGTTGAAAATCCTGGTTTCTAGGAAATATAATAGCTCATGAGCCATTATACTTTTGAGCTATTTTTGAGTGATTGCATACTTTTTAAAATAAAACGCTTCATCGATTACATAGTTTCCCAAAATTTCAGAACAATCCAATCTTCGGAAGGTTGATTTTCAAACCCAAAATGCACTTTTGTGCTATTGGGTTGATGGAAAAGTCCTTTCCGATTTTTTGGGAGGGTACCTTAAATTTGTCCAATTTTGCCGTTTTATAGCTCATCCTAAAGCTGAATTCAAGACGGATCGATTAGTAAAAAACGTTTTGAGATATCTCTTTTTTTAAAAGTTTTTACAGCTATTTTAGTAAAGGGCGGCAGAGCCAAAAAATGGCTGTTTTCACGTTTCGTTAGTTTTCCGTGCAGAAACCAAGGCTAAAAACATGTGTTTCGTGATCGGCGTCAAAAATAACCTTTTCCATCAACCCAGTAACACAAAAGTGCATTTTGAGTTTGAAAATCAACCTTCCGAAGATTGGATTGTTCTGAAATTTTGGGAAACTATGTAATCGATGAAGCGTTTTATTTTAAAAAGTATGCAATCACTCAAAAATAGCTCAAAAGTATAAGGGCTCATGAGCTATTATATTTCCTAGAAACCAGGATTTTCAACTCTTACAATGCCTGAAAAAGTTCTAAAATAAAACATTTTTTCAAAAATTCAAAAAAGCCATTTTGTAGGTTAAGGATAAGGGCTTTTGAATTAAGCAAACCGTTTTTTGATTGGATAAGCCGTTTTTTCAGAAAACACATTACCCAAAAAAGATGGTTTATAACTTGCCAACCTAATATTAGGGTTGTCCATCAGTTCTTGCGGTTCTTAAATTTGTGATTTCTTAAAGAGCAGCCAACGGTTTCATCTGAAATTTCTACTGAATAATCTATAAAATAAATGCTAACTAGTAGCCAAATTTTGATGACGATTGCTTGGTTCAATCGAGAGCATGAGCCTCTAACGTTGCCGTGTGTGTTTCACTCTTTGTGAACTCGCTTAGCTCTGTAGAAACACTAATGAAAAACAGGATCCAGAGCATTTTTAGGAGGCTTGGTCGGTTAAAATTGAACTTCAATTAGCTCTTTTGATTTATCTTTCGATTTATGGAAATTTGAAAATTTCGATTTATGAATCAAGCAAACCGTTTTTTGATTGGATAAGCCGTTTTTTCAGAAAATACATTACCCAAAAACGATCGTTTATAACTTGCCAACCAGTGCCAAGTGCCAACCTAGTAGAATAACAATGGAAAACTAGAGTGTGTTCCTCTCGTTTTTGTAATACGTTTTTGTAAAAAGCACGTATTTGAGAAAAGTACCGTTCTCCCCCCTATCCGTAAACAACCTAATTTCCGGAACAATCTTATTTTTACTTCACTTTGCTTCACTTTTTATTGCATTCTTTTAGATCGAGTACAAGGAAAGAGAAAAATGGCCGTTCTATTGATTTTCTCTTATTTGTAGTCGTTTCCTGTTTCTTTTCCCCATTTTCTGCATTCCCACTCACCCTAAAATGCCCATTTCACTAATGAAACTCATCCCAATATTTTTCTTCCTCTTTCGTAGCATAATTCTATTATTTTTGGCTAGATTTTGAAGCTGAATCTTTCGGAAAATCTGGCTTTTTATTAGTCTAAACATTTCAAAAATCGATTCTTGGTTGAAATCCGGATTTTTTGATTGTTAAATCGATATTTTAAGTGTTAAATAGATAGATTTATTTAGAATATTTACAAATTTACAAAATTAAATAAGCAAATGATAAAGCAAATGATTAGAAGTTGAACTTGAAAACTTTAATGGAACTGAAACTTACTTGAAAACTTTAATCGACCACGAGCTTAATGATGGATTTTTTCGAAATATCTAGATTTCGTTCAAGAGCCCAAAAATCTTCTAATCTTCTTCAATTAGATAGGAGAATTTGTATGAAAATCCTAATATTTGAAAATCTGCTTTTCTTGGCTTAGTAGATTTTCCAGTAGATTTTCCAAGAGCACTTTCGAATCACAAATGGTCATTTAGTAAACGAACTAGAGTGTGTTCCTTGCAGACAACGCGTTTTCTAAAAAGTGCGCGCCAAGGATAAGCTACCGTAGCTCTATGCTTTGCATCAGGAAATTTTTCAAAATGCAACTCTACATTCAAATCTTGCGCTCTTTTTTTCTATTACTCTTTCGCTAAAACTTAAAATTTTTTAAATGCTATGTAAAATTAAAGAAAACATTTAAAACGGGAAAAGTTAAGAAACACTATTAAAAAATTCTATTATTTACGAATTTACCAGGCCTATTGTCTACATTTGCACTAGAACCATTCCAAAAAAAAATTCCACGCCCTAAAACACCTAAATCCTTCAATAAAACTATCCATTACTATATTTTAAGAAAAGTTTGCAAATTTTTTTCGCGCGACCTTTATAGCTTTGCTTAAAAAGCGCACCTTTTAGAAAACGCGTTGTCGGAAGTTTGTCGGATCAATTGTCTGACAAAAAAGTTGTCAATGAAAATTTGTCTGACAAATTGTCTGTCAACAAGGAGCACACTCTAAAACGAACACACCCTAGTACTAGTGGTGCGGCGTAAACATCGCACTTGTTGCTGCAACTAACGACATAAGGAATCTTTTGATTTCGCAACGCAGCAAATACAGAAAACACTTTATCAGTTTATCAAATTCAGTCGAACCTCTATATAACGTCGACAATTTGTTTTGTCTTGAATTCAAATCATGATTTTATGTCTTTTCTTGATTCTAGATCCTTCTTTAAATCATAAATATCCTTTTAGTCGTAATGAAATTGAAATTGAAATTGAAATTGAAATTGAAACGGACATTTATTGAAAAAGTATAATTCAAAAATTTTGTGGAGCTTTTAAACTTCGACAGGATTCTTTCCTTACTTTCGAATAGGTCTTTAACAAAAAAATTATCAGACTTTTGTTCAATTTTAAATTTTTTATCAGAAAAATCTAATAGGTTAGTTAGTTTTTTGAGAAAATTGCCGCTGGAGGTCTAACGATCGAGAAAACAAAGGTGGAACTAGATTCAAAGCACCCTATCACTCCAATTCTACTACTTTTTAAGCAATAATCCAATTGTTTCAATCGTAAACAGTTCTATTTAGCCGTTTAAATATCAAATTTACTATTTCATTCTCTTTTTAGCTTAGTTTACGTGTGAGTTGTTTATGATTCATTTCGAGAGACTTTGATTGAGGTCGATGTTTTGTTGCTGCGGCGCGGAAATGGGAAGCGCTCTCATATCGATCTTTTTTTGCTCTCAAATCGACCCCAATGAACCTTTTTTTGTGTTATTTCTGGAATTGATTTAAGACAATAAAAGAAATGCTTTTTGTAAAGCCAAGTCCAAGATTCCAGCCGATCAAAGTAAAATCTGCTACTTGCTTTTCCAGCTTTTGATCCAAGACTGATCAAGAGAGCTTTCTCATCCGTTAATTGATGATCATCATATTGGTGAGAATCAATTTACAATGTAATCTCCATTATTTTCCAAAACTTGAATCTATCAATCAAGCAAAAGTCTGCAAAAGTCGCAAAAGTCATTCCTCTTTCGTAAAAATGTTTTGGCTTAGTTGCGAACAAATCCTTTACATTTTCTTGGTTTCTTAATAGGAAAATTATGTGATTTCAATTATGTGATTTCAATCTCTGGCTTAATATCATTTCCCTATCAAAAATGAAAACTACTGAATAAAACAGTCTATTTACAGATCTCTTATTTACCATCATGTTAAGAATTTGTGACTTTGCCTAGACTTTCCCCTTATCGATCGCTACGTGCCTGTTGTCACTCGTAGCTTAATGCTTGTTGATGATGAAAATTCTCAATAAAGTATACAAATTACTTTTCAAAGCAATTCAAGGCATTGCTTTCATTTTTATATCAAATTCATCTTCACCAATCAGCTCGTTAGACCAGTTTTCTCTTAAAACTCTTCGAATAACAGTTAGCTAAAGGTTTTTGCAAAGCCAAGTCCAAGATTTCAGCTGATCAAAGTAAAATCTACAACTTGTTTTTCCAGCTTTTGATCCAAAACTGACCAAGAGAGCTTTCTCATCTCGTATGGACTAATTTTCAGCTAACATTGTCACAAATCCAGTAAAATTACCTCAAATGCGTTGCCTTTGCCTTAAAAGATAGCTTTTTATATATAAAATTGTATTACCGTATTTACTCTATTAGTGGGGTCCCCCACTATTTTTTCAACCCCCTTCCAGACGACCCCACTATTAGAGAGGACCCCACTATTAGAGAAATTTAAAAGAACATAAAACCAAAGTTTTAAATTGAAAAGATATCAATTTTTCTCCGAAATTCTTGACAAAACAAGTTTGGCTTCATATTTTATTTAGCTTTAACCGTAACAAAACATTAACAAACAGTAAAAGAACTAATCCAAGAGATCAACAATTGATGTATCACTTTCGTTACCAATATCTTCTTCCAATTCGAGAGGACACCACTATTTTTTCAACCCCCCTCCAGACGACCCCACTATTAGAGAGGACCCCACTAATAGAGTAAATACGGTATGCGTTCTGTTTTGTTTAGAAATCGAAAATTCAGAAATTGTTCAGAAAAAGTTTGCCCGGACTCGTTGAGCATTCAATAATTGTAAATTAATAATTGTATTCAATAATTGTAGATTTGCAAGCGATTTGCAACAATTGCAACACATAGAAACGCTAAAAACAATATAATTTGATTTGTTTCTAAAAACGTTTGCATTGTAACAATGTCGTTTCTTTCATAGAAAAAGTCACTGACGACAAAGAAATACCGTTAATTGATGATCATCATATTGGTGAGCTTATTGCACGATGATGGGATAATACAGGATGTTCAATAGTTACCCGGACTAAGTATTTTAAATGTGTAACTCACAAGAGAACCCCACCAGAGCCCCGACATTGTTTGGCTGGAAACAAAGTGTTTCTGATGCAGAATTTCACTTTGATATCAGATTCATCTTCACCAATCAACTCGTTAGACCAGTTTTCTCTTAGAATTCTTCAAATAACAGTTAGCTAAAGGTTTTTGTAAAGCCAAGTCCAAGATTTCAGCTGATCAAAGTAAAATCTACAACTTGCTTTTTCAGCTTTTGATCCAAGACTGATCAAGAGAGCTTTCTCATCTCGTATGGACTAATTTTCAGCTAACATTGTCACAAATCCAGTAAAATTACCTCAAATGCATTGTCATTGCCTTAAAAAATAGCTTTTTATTTTATACCCTTGGAAAATCTACTGTAAAGTCAAGAAAAGCAGATTTTCAAATATTAGGATTTTCATACAAATTCTCCTATCTAATTGAAGAAGATTAGAAGATTTTTGGGCTCTTGAACGAAATCCGTGTCTTTTGAACGAAATCCGGGTCTTTTGAACGAAATCCAGATATTTTGAACGAAATCCGTGTCTTTTGAACGAAATCCGGGTCTTTTGAACGAAATCCGTGTCTTTTGAACGAAATCCGTGTCTTTTGAACGAAATCCGTGTCTTTTGAACGAAATCCGTGTCTTTTGAACGAAATCCGTGTCTTTTGAACGAAATCCGGGTCTTTTGAACGAAATCCGTGTCTTTTGAACGAAATCCGGGTCTTTTGAACGAAATCCAGATATTTTGAACGAAATCCGTGTCTTTTGAACGAAATCCGTGTCTTTTGAACGAAATCCGGGTCTTTTGAACGAAATCCGTGTCTTTTGAACGAAATCCGTGTCTTTTGAACGAAATCCGGGTCTTTTGAACGAAATCCAGATATTTTGAACGAAATCCGTGTCTTTTGAACGAAATCCGTGTCTTTTGAACGAAATCCGGGTCTTTTGAAAAAAGTCTCAAGTCTGTTAGCCGAAAATTGTCTCAAATCCAGTAAAATTGCTTCAAATGCATTGCCTTTGCCTTCAAATGTAGCTTTTTATACCGTAAATCCTCTATTAAAGCCGGCATGCCGCTCTATTGTTCGGATATTATTTTTCCGCATATTTTTCGGATCCACCAAAAAAATCACATAAGGGGGTACCACATTGTTGAAAATAAAAAATTATTTTTGCTTAAATCACTCTAGCTCGATTTTGATCTAAAACATACGAAAAACAAATTTAAAACAAAAATTTATGTCCATGGTTCTACCCTGGACCCTTCAAAATCCATGTGAGCGGGGACGCTTATGATTTTTTTCTCAAAGAATGTTTAGTCAAAGTTATTCCCAGGATCGATTTGAATTTTACTGCTATGACTTTTAAATCATAATTAGCATTCATATGCATCATTTTAAGCACTTTCGGAGAAATTTTTCTTGGAAAAATTTGGATCTTGGAGCTGTTAAAATTAGCATTGGGAGGTGCCGTTCTAATGGACTTTGCCGCTCTAATAGAGGATTTACGTTTTATAAAATTGTGTTATGCGTTCAGAAATCTGTTTAACTTATCTTTCAGAAAAATCTGATGGCGAAATGGCGTCGATTACTTAGCCTGTACCGTGTGCGCACCACGACGCTTTTCGCTATTTTTTGCCTTGTCGCCTTGGTTTACTATCAAACGGGGCATGAAGCGAAGAAACAGGTTCGATCATTTACAAATTCAAGTTCTACATATTACCGTATTTTCTCTAATAGTAGTGCACCCTGAGCGTCGCCTTAATTGCTCGAAATCTCGAGAACCGCTTTTCAGAACCTATCGATGTGGGGTCGGAAAATGTAGCTGACGATGAGATCTAGTGGGGGATTAGGGTGTTGAGCTTCGGGGAAAGCTTGGGAACTGTAAAATAGTCACCAACTCGGCTTGGCCGGAGGGAGGGGGAGAGGGCATTACAATTAGAGAAAGTACAGAATACCGTATTTTCTCTAATAGTAGTGCACCCTGAGCGTCGCCTTAATTGCTCGAAATCTCGAGAACCGCTTATCAGAACCTATCGATGTGGGGTCGGAAAATGTAGCTGACGATGAGATCTAGTGGGGGATTAGAGTGTTGAGCTTCTGTGAAAGCTTGGAAACCGTAAAATAGTCATCAACTCGGCTCAACTCGGCTCAACTATTAGAGAAAATACGGTATATGGATTCACTTGTCGTTAAAATGTCCTATCTTTTAAACCTAATCCAATGAACTTTTTTCCAATGAACCATTTTCTCGAGCTGATCAAGTCCAAGTGTAGCCAGGATTACTGTAATGTTTGCTTTCACTTTTCAAATAAACGCATTCATAAACATCCTCATAAATAGAATTTCTTAGTAATTCTATTAGTTTACTGTAGATTTCCGAGACTAATTTGATTTCATTTTTCTAAATTTAGTCCAATTTGCGGCAATATTCGAAAGAGATTCAACCGCCCGATTTCTACGGAGTCGCCAATCAATTCCAGATTCAAGAGGTGGGAAATTGAAATGGAAAAATCATAATCCAATCTATCATAATCCAATAACTAAATCGAATTCAAATTTAGTTTTATCATTTCACAAAAAGGAAAGTTCAGACCGAGATCAAAGACGATTTTGTGGCTGCTGTTTTGGTCATTTGTGCTGTAAGAGATCGTGCAATCAAAAATCACTTGGAGCAACTTCTAAAGTGAATACTTTTGAATAATTAGCTTCATTAATAATTAGCTTAATTCTAGCTTCTTTATTAGTTTATTTCCCAGACAGCTTTTCAGCTTTATCACCTTTTCGAAACTATCTGCAAAATTAGATCTTTTCCATCAGATATCGCCCCTCGGCCAACAAATTCCCGATCGTGATCAGCCAGGATGGACACGCAGTGATGGCGACTGAAGTCATCAAGCAATTCACGAATGAATCCAACTTTGTGTACACACAAAATGTCCGGAAATTTGAAAGCTTTATACAAAACTGAATTTAGCACCAGGCTAGCGGGAAAAACAACTACAATAAGATCGCCACGCATTACAAATGGGCGCTGGATAAGATGTTCTTTGAACGCGGGTATTCACATGTGATTATTACTGAGGGTGGGTTTGCACTTCTCAACTAATATATAAGGGTGATGGGAATGAAACCACCGCTCACATATCTTTTCAAAAATAAAAACATTGCAAGCGTCAGCCAATAAGTGTTGCATACTGTTCGAAAGCCCTCAATCTCTTCTACAAAATAGTGCAAAAGGATTTTGAATTGAATTGGTTATTGAAGAATTTGGGTGACTTTTAAGGGATCACAAATGACTATTTTCTGTGTTTCTGGCAATAGCCATGCCCGGGTTTTTCGTTAGAAAATATTGCCAATTAAAGTTATATGAAACTAACATAAAAGAACTCTTTTTGTTTGTTCGCCTTCTAGAGCTTCTATTTTTCGAAAAAGCTTCATTTTAGGCCATTCCAGGCCACAAGCGGCCATTTTAGGGCTTCGATTTTAGGCCAACATCATCTCCGTTATTTTCCAATGCTTGAGCCTATTTTCTCGTTTGGTTTCATGAGTTTCTTGCTGCCCCTGCTTGCACCGAAATCCTTGGGATGAATCCAAAAATTCACAGCGGCTCCCTTCAGCACCCTTTTACGGGCACTTGGGATCCCATCTCGACCGACGAAGAACTCGCCATAGTGGTCAAAATGAGCCGGAACTGGGTTAACCAATTCTACAACCGAGGTTAGTTTTGGGAAGCGGTGACCACATGGGGCAGACAACGGATTGGTTACCGGATGACCCAAAATGGACGCTTCCGATTTCAGAGGTGAAAAGGGAACTATATGTGGAAACACGGGATGCTAGAAAGAGCGCGATTGTGCTCGCGCACAGAGAACAACCCGGCGATCTTTGTTGCATTTTAAAGTTCAGAACTTCAAATTTTTGAACAGAAAAAGTGTAACAAGGGTTTTCGGGGTTGGGGAATCGATTGACAGTGTTAGTTTTAATGTTTTTCTTGTCCCAAATCAACGATTTCAATACATTTTCCATTGAAGGAAAATTTCGATGTTTATAAATAAAAGATAGAGCATGTAAAGTTATGAGAGTATTCAAATTTTCAGACTAATTTGTTCAGCCTTTTTTAGTTTTTGCAGAAAAAAGATTTTTAGGATCCCTTCCATAGTTCACTAACGAGGTTCGACTTTATGTAGAGAAGCAGTCAACGTTCAAAAAGCAAAGAAGTTCGGCAAGGGTGGGACTCGAACTTGGGGACAAAAAACGTAATAGATTCCCTAGTCTAAAAGACTATCCACTAAACCAGGGAACATGTGCCAGCTTTTCCAAAAGGAGTCCAAAATTTAGATATCTCGCGTTCTGAAGTTCTGAACTTTAAAATGCAACAAAGATCGCCGGGTTGTTCTCTGTGCGCGAGCACAATCGCGCTCTTTCTAGCATCCCGTGTTTCCACATATAGTTCCCTTTTCACCTCTGAAATCGGAAGCGTCCATTTTGGGTCATCCGGTAACCAATCCGTTGTCTGCCCCATGTGGTCACCGCTTCCCAAAACTAACCTCGGTTGTAGAATTGGTTAACCCAGTTCCGGCTCATTTTGACCACTATGGCGAGTTCTTCGTCGGTCGAGATGGGATCCCAAGTGCCTGTAAAAGGGTGCTGAAGGGAGCCGCTGTGAATTTTTGGATTCATCCCAAGGATTTCGGTCCGCAGGGGCAGCAAGAAACTCATGAAACCAAACGAGAAAATAGGCTCAAGCATTGGAAAATACCAGAGATGATGTTAGCCTAAAATGGCTGTTTGTGGCTTAAAATGACCTAAAATGAAGCTTTTTCGAAAAACAGAAGCTCTAGAAGACGACCAAACAAAAAGGGTTCTTTTATGTTAGTTTCATATAACTTTAATTGGCAGTATTTTCTAACGAAAAACCCGGGCATGGCTATTGCCAGAAACACAGAAAATAGTCATTTGTGATCCCTTAAAAGTCACCAAAGTCTTCAATAACCAATTCAATTCAAAATCCTTTGCACTATTTTGTAGAAGAGATTGAGGGCTTTCGAACAGTATGCAACACTTATTGGCTGAGGCTTGTAATCTTTTTATTTTTGAAAAGATATGTGAGCGGTGGTTTCATTCCCATCACCCTACAAGGGAAGGTCAACTGGTTAAGCCAGTCGAATGCTTTACGAGCTATACCATTCGAAGCAGAAGCTGATTCCGGATACCGTATTTTCTGTAATAGTAGTGCAGGCTGTAATAATAGTGGAGGCTGGAGGGGGGTTGAAAAAAATAGTAGTGCACACTACTATTACAGAAAATGCGGTATATTTTTCTATTTTTGCTAAATTGCAATCTGCCAGAAGTTATAAGCGTTTAAAGTTTTGTTCTGACTCTGACAATGTGGTCATTTGGGTCTTAGCGGTCTGCTTGCGGACCTAATTCGCCATGGCGAGACCTCACAAGTGACCTCACAAAAAAAACAAAAGCTAAACCCAAAGTGGGGATCAAACTTGTGAGGTCTGGCTCTAGATCGTCTTATAACTCCTGGTAGATTGTCATTTAGCAAAAGCGGAATATATATTCGGAATCAGCATCAAATTCTGCGTCTAATGGTAGAGGTCGTGTAGCATTTGGTCGACTCAGTTAGCTGACCTTCCCTTGTAAGCTAATAGCTTAACGTACAATGTAACTAATGAATGATTTTGTTTTTAAAGTTTAAAAAAATATTTCTTTGACTTTTAGAGGATCTCGACATTGCTCCCGACTTTTTCTTGTACTTTGCCGCCACAAAGCGTTTACTCAAAGAGGATGAGACAATATGGTGAGTAGGCTACTAAATAAGATTAAATTTCAATCGCATTTGATACACGTTAGATCTATTAGAATTGCGCGGAATCACAATCTCTAGGTGCATATCAGCTTGGAATGACAACGGAGGAGCGCATCTGATCGATAAACAACGTTCGGGAATGCTGTGGAGAACGGATTTCTTTCCTGGATTGGGTGAGTTAAGCTAGAATCTTGAGAGTACATTTGGATCATTTTGCTATTCTTTCTATTCTTTCTATTCTTTCTATTCTTTTTGTCATACTACTAGGTATACTTTAAAGAGATAATCCTACTGAAATCCTAGTCAAACTATTAGGTTGGTGGGAAAATAATGCGAATTTTTAACTTGTGCTCTTGGGAAAGTAATGGCCGACAAACAGAGAAAACCGTGATAGTAACAGAGAAGCAGAGTGTGTTTGCTTACACAATCATAATATTATTTGAAAACATTTGTTCATTTGTTATCAAAAAATGACGGAACAAAAATTCCTTATTCGAGCTGCTTTACTCTATGACTCTAAGCTTGGAAAATCTGCCCGTGAATCGCATAATTCTATTTCAAAGGCCTATGGCGAAGGTAGTATTAGCGAAAGCCAATGTTATCGATGGTTTGTGCGATTTCGAAATGGAAACGAGAGCCTAGAAGATGAGCGTCATGAAGGACGTCCTCAAAAGCTGGATGAGTCTCAACTTTTGCAAATTATCGAAGAAGATCCCACTTGCATCACTCGGAAGTTGTCGGAAATGTTCAATATTGATCATAGCACCATTGAAGAGCATTCACATTTGATTGGAAAGTGAAACAGATGCGGAAAATGGGTCCCACATGAACTGACCTTTAATCACAAAATTTCCCGTATGAACACTTGTTCAATTTTGATTCAAAAATCAAAAGTACATGATTTTTGGAAATCGATTATTACTTCTGATGAAACGTGGATATTATATGATAACGTTAAGCGCAAGCACCAATGGCCATCACCAAAGCAAGTCCCGGTTGTCATGTCAAAACCTGGTCTGCATGGAAGGAAGTTGATGTTGTGCGTATGGTGGAATTATCGTGGATTGGTTTATTTTGAACTGCTCAAACTGTCACATCTGAACTTTACAGTGAGCAGTTAGAGCGTGTGAATCAAGCTTTACCGAAATCTCGACATGACACTTCAAAAATTCGATTTTTGCGTGATAATGCAAAAGCGCACACGGCAAATATGATCCTCCAACAAATCGAAGAGCTGGGTTGGAAGCTTCTACCTCACGCCCCATACAGCCCTGACTTGACCCCATCAGACTATCACTTATTCAGGTCTCTAAAGCAGTTCAGCCCCGATCAGCTGTTCAACGATTTCCGGGAAGTCGAAAATGCGGTCACCAACTATTTTTCGTTAAAAAGTCCCCAGTTCTTTGAAGAAGGAATTATTGAATTGAGCAAAAGATGACATAATGTCCTAAATAATAATGGAGAATACCTTTTATATTAATCCTCTTTATTTATTGTTTTTTTTAAATAAAAATTTGGGTCAAAAAAATTCGCATTATTTTCCCGCCAACCTAATATTGGGTTGGTGAATTGAAAACTGCTGGCTATTGTCAGCTTTGACAGTTTGAGCACTTTCTTCAAAAGAAACCCATTTTGGTGTCAATGGAAAAGTTGTAGAGAATCAAAAATCAAGCTTATATCTAAATTTTCAGAACGATTCAAAAACTGGTTTTGAAGAAATGCCAAATTTACGAATTTTCACAAAGCTTGCAACAAAACTTGCATTTTAAGCGAAACTACTAAGTGTATCTTTTTGGAAATTTGGCTATAAGCCTAATTTTTGATTCTCTACAACTTTTCTAATGACACCAATATGGGTTTCTTTTGAAGAAAGTGCTCAAACTGGGCTGACAGCTGACATCTCCAGTCCTCCATTTTTGAGTCTCACACTTGTCTCACACAAACCAAAATCCTACTACGAAAGAGGAAGCCGCAAATTGCCTGTAAAATGGGCAGAAGTCGTCAATAATAATGCAAATTATTTGGAATGAATTGATGGTTTTATGTTGAATAAATTTTAGTTCAAAATCCGGCAGTTTTCAATGCAACACCCCAATAGTTCTTTAGGTTAGACACCTGACTTTGTCTTAAATCTTGATCCTAAACCTTACAAGTTTAGGTTGGATGTTGAGCAAAGAGCTTTGGCAAGAGCTGAGTAACGGATTTCCCGAGATTTTCTGGGATGACTGGTTGCGGAGGCCGGATATCAGGAAAGGGAGAGTTTGTATCAGGCCTGAAGTCAGTCGAACAGCTCACAACATGGAAGTGGCAGGAAAAGGAAGCAGCAAGTGAGTAGGCGAAGAAATGTAACAAAAAAAAGGAACAATCAATGGTTGCAACTCAACCAAAAAACTCGTCATTTAGGGGTCTCTACAAGAAATACCTTGAAGCAATCACTCTTCCCGTTGAACCGGTCAACTTTCTCGCGATGGATTTAGATTATTTGTTGAAGAAAAACTATGACTTGAGACAGAAACAATTCATAAAAGAGGTAAAAAAAAAGTTAGCATTTGAAATATTAAGTAAAACTTTAGGCGAAAGTGATCACACGAGGAGAGTTGATTTTGGGTGGCTTGAATCCCCAGAGTGCTTATCGGTGGGTGAACTTAGTAGCTATAATAGAAAGAATTTCAGAGCCACTTTCGGGAATGCTAGACATTACACGGATGTTGCTATGAAATATTCGCTGATGTACGATTTAAGGGTGAGTGAGAAAGCTTGTGAGGAAGCCTGGGTTTAGCCAAGAACTTTCTAGCGTTCAATACCAAAGTACCAGAGCTTTTTTGACATTAAAGATTAGACTTGAAACGAAAACATCTGTCGGTTCTTTCTTGCTATTGGCAATCTAAGGTTTTTGATCTTTTTCTCAACACCAACCCTTCTATTCTGACTATTATGACTATCATTCGATACAGAACCACATTGTGCTTCGAATGATACCAAAATTAGCTCAAAATCTAATATCCACGCAAAGCTGTTGGCTAAAAACCTAAGTCCGTCCATTACAGGCGGGACTTAACCTTTTGACTCATAACTTTGCTTGGATATTGCACTTTACGTTAATTTTGGTATCATTCGACGCGGAATTATGTTCTGCATCGAATGATAATCAAAATAATCAAAATAGAAGGATTGGTGGTGAGAAAAAGATCAAAAACCTTAAATTGCCAACAGCAAAAGAGAACCAATAGATGTTTTCGTACAAATCTATTAAAAATCATTCAACAATTGCATTTTAAACGTTTTCTACCTATTCACTATTAGTTTATCGAGTTATCAACCCGAATTTAGTCCGGTATGCCGAGAACGGCCTACCAAGGCGTGGTGACGTTTCTCGCCAATGGAACTCGGGTTTTCTTCGTCTCCGAGCTCACGAACATTGAAGAGTTTGGAAGCCAGGTAATAAAAGTTTTAAATGATTGCTTATTTTTGTTAGTAACAACGATTTACAAACAATTTCCACATTTCAGAGCCACTCGCAAGTGTACAATCCAGATTGGGAACACCAGGGTCGATATCTCGAATTCGCTCGGCAGTACTGCGTCTCAAAGTGAGTCTAATTGGATTGGATCCTAGACTTGGATCCTAGACTTGGATCCTAGACTTGGATCCTAGACTTGGATCCTAGACTTGGATCCTAGACTTGGATCCTAGACTTGGATCCTAGACTTGGATCCTAGGCTTGGATAATTTCGACTCTTAAACATTACATTTATTGTATTTCTAATCCATAAGCTAAGATTAATATCGAAATTTACCCAATCAATCTCTAAATTAGCCCAAATTCCAGGTGGAAAGGCGTTTGTGACCCACTTGATCCAGCGATGGCCGAATGGATCCGGAAAAAGCGGATAAAGTTGGCAAATTGGGGCAAAATGATTGTCATTTGAATAGCTTTATTAGGAGAATATTGAATTTTACTTATCTAGTCACATTTCACTTACCATTGAATGCCATTGAATACTTAAAAAGTCGATTTTGAATACTAACTTCCTCTCTTGCCACTTAATCGATCTTCTCTCGCATATTCGGGGAATCTTTCCTTCACAAAAATCGAATCGGGTTGTGGATTTGAATTTGAATTTGAATTAACTTTAATTAAGTCTTTAATTAAGTCTTTAATTAAGCCTTTAACTAAGTCTTTAATTACCATAAATACCCTCGAATTTATCCCCAAGATACAAAAGGTTTAAAGGTCTAGCAAACTTTAAAGACACCCTACAAAGACAAACTACAAAGACAAGTTTTAAAGTCCCAAGTATAGTCTAAAAGCTTATAAACTCAGTTCTGGCTTGCCTAGCTTTGCTACAGGCAACATTTGACTTGATACAGACCTGGGCCTGACTTTACACAGATCTAGACCTGCTACCAGACCCTAACCTGGTTCTGAACCTGGTTCTGGCTTGGTTCTGAGCCTGGCTCTGAGCCTGGTTTTGAACCTGGTTCTGAGCCAGGTTTTGAGATTGGTTCTGAGCCTGGTTCTGAGCTTGGTTCTGAGCCTGGTTCTGGCTTGGTTCTGAGCCTGGTTCTGAGCCTGGTTCTGGCTTCGTTCTGAGCCTGGTTCTGGCTTGGTTCTGAGCCTGGTTCTGAGCTTGGTACTGGCCTGGTTTTGCGCCTGGTTCTGAGCCTGGTTCTGAGCTGGCCAGTCTGCTTAGCTTACAAACCCTAGATATGACTATAAGCCTGCAACCTATAAGTTAAAACCTATTATATTATGTTATTATAGCTAAATTATTATAATACAATAGCAATCTATTATAAGATAAATATTTGACTTCTTTAAATCTTGAAAAATCAGTACTTTTCATTGTCTTTTCCGTTGTCTTTTCATCGGTTTTCTCTAAAATCTTTCCGATCTCTTCACTCATTCATCAGCCTTCCCATTCCCCCTCATTTCAGCAACATTCTGGTGAACTTTTATTACTGGTATTTTATGATTAAAGAATTTTGATATACAAAATTTTTTTCGAAAAGAAACCCTGTGATAATCTTTCGAATATCTTTCTTTTGATAAATATAAAAGATTTGAAAAAGGCAAAACATGGCAGTTGAACAAGTAAAAAGAGAGAATCCTGAGCGAATGAGCACAAAAAAGAATATGACTAGAAATGAAATGAAAATTGTGAAATGGAAAATGTTTGCTAGAAGGTGAAAATTTTGAAAATTTTGCTTAGCACGGTGGCTTTGGAGAGCAAGGGATTTGTCCACGGCATTGCTGCTTCTCTTCGGCTAATCCAAGACAGTGACATCCGGGTTCACCGACACATTGACGGGATCTAAAGGTATTAGATATTAGAGTTGATCTAAAGATTTTAGATTTGATCTAAAGATTTTAGAGTTAATCTAAAGATATCAGAATTGATCTAAAGAGTTTAGAGGTATTCTAAAGATTTTAGAGTTAATCTAAAGATATCAGAGTTGATCTAAAGAGTTTAGAGGTATTCTAAAGATTTTAGAGTTGACCTAAAGAGTTTAGAGTTGATCTAAAGATATTAGAGTTGGTCTAAAGATATTAGAGTTAATCTAAAGATATTAGAGTTAATCTAAAGATATTAGAGTTAATCTAAAGATATTAGAGTTAATCTAAAGATTTTAGAGTTGATCTAAAGAGTTTAGAGTTGGTCTAAAGATATTAGAGTTAATCTAAAGATTTTAGAGTTAATCTAAAGATTTTAGAGTTGATCTAAAGATATTAGAGTTGAAAACCTTTAAGAAAACATCTGAGTAACACTTAAGAACACAGAAAAGAAGACTTTAAGAAAAGAAAACTTAAGAAAACTTATGAAAACACTTAAGTATTCCGTTATGCACTAAATCTTTCATCCAAATTCATTTTCGAATTGAATAAGTCTCAGGTTACCAAATGAAATAGGGTTTTTGTTCATTTGATAGCTTAATCATTGACTTTTGATAACTTTGAAATACTGTAAACTTTGACTTTTTCTTTTGAAAGTTTTTGAAAAGCTTTGTTTTAAAGGTTTTTCATTAGAAAGAAGCCGAGTTTTCAAAAACGACAAGCCGATGATGCGAAATTGGACCTTTTCTTCCAATAAAAGCTATTCTAACGACAAAATATAAAAGATAAAGCACAAACAGTTAGATCTACAGCCAAAATTTTCAAAATTTGATAACAATTGCTTAGTTCAATCGAGAGTAAGCCTGCTTAACGAGTCCGAGCAAAATTTTCAGACAGTCAGTCTTGCTCTTCGATTTTTTTACTACCCAAAGCTCCTTCTAGGATGAAACCCAGTTCCCCCATAAGCCCATATTTTAGGCTTCATTTTGATAGTAAACATGACTAGATTCTGTTTTGCCATTCTTTAGATTTCGATCATTTAGAAAAAGTTTTCTGGACTGATTAAGCTTATCGAGTCCGGCGAAAGATTGATCGAAATCTAAAGAATGACAAAACAGAACCTAACCTAGACAAAACATAACCTAACCTAGACAAAACAGAGGCTAACCTAGACAAAACAGAACCTCACCTAGACAAAACAGAACCTAACCTAGACAAAACAGAGGCTAACCTAGACAAAACAGAACCTAACCTAGACAAAACAGAACCTAACCTAGACAAAACAGAGGCTAACCTAGACAAAACAGAACCTAGCCTAGACAAAACAGAACCTAACCTAGACAAAACAGAGGCTAACCTAGACAAAACAGAACCTAGCCTAGACAAAACAGAACCTATTTAGTATCAAAATGAAGCCTAAAATAAGGGTTTGAAATGTGGTTTCATTACTGAGCTTCTAACGTTGATGTGTCACTCTTTGTGAACTCGCTTAGCTCTGTAGAAGCACTAATGTAAAACAGGGTCGAGAGCATTTTAAGAGGCTTGGTCATCATCTGAATACAATTCAACTTCAATTAGCTCTTTTGATTTATCTTTTTATGGAAACTTTCTCTCACAATAGCCCTCAAAGTAAGGTCCAATACTTGATTGAAGCGTTATATCTCATTCTCTCGATTGAACCAAGCAATTTTTATCAAATTTTGCCTACTACTTAGCATATACTTATAGATTATTCAGTAGGAATTTCAGATGAAGTCACAGATTTAAAAGCGGCAAGAACTTATGGACAACTCTAATAGATAATGAAATGCAAGACTTAGTACTGAAACTAATAGCATGTCTAACTTTTGAATATAGAGCTTTACATTAAATTTGTTCAGGCTAGAAGCGAGGACAAGATCTGGGCTCTGCTGGCCTTGGCCTTGTCTACTAGGCCTTGGCCTTGTCTACTAGGCCTTGGCCTTGTCTACTAGGCCTTGGCCTTGTCTACTACTAAATGGTTTTCTGAAACCTTTCTTACCGTTGCTGATTTCCGAGCTCGCAAGCTGATTGAGTCGAGCAATCACTCCAAGCACACCACTCTGTCCAGGCACATTGAGGCTAAAATGATTCAGATATCAAACTAAACAATTTGGATGTGTTTTAAATCTTCTAGACTGTTCTTTTTCTAAAATTCTTTGACTTAAACTACCTGACAAGCGTGATTGTTGCATTCGCGAGTCTCGCGATCAGGTCCCACACATTCGCAAGATGGATCAGTCACTGAAATCATCTTTGTACTTAAAAGTGACATGACAGTGATAAGCAAATGAGCAAGAGCAAGTGACAGTAATACGCAAATTGGTGTTAAAGTGAAAGACATTTTTGGGTGAAAGCTTTTAATTGACCTCCATTCCTCTGGCAAACTCTGCTCCTGAATGCCTGTCCCGTGCCACAGTCTCGATCACATTGCGACCACGGGCACCACTCGGCCCAACTACAGCATTCACCCTCGTTGCACAAAACTGTTTCCTAAATTTGGTGGCTGAGACATTTCTCAGCTGGCCGGCTGGCTGGCTGGCAGTGGCTTTGCTTACATGACTCGGTCCAGCACATTCATTTGTCTCTTGTCCGGTCGAAGTGAGACAGGCACGGGTTCGGGATCGTTGACCAGCTCCGCATCGAGTGCTAAAATTAGCAAAACTAAACCTCATAAACTAAAAAATCATAAACTAGAAGATAACTATTACCGGATTTACTCGAATAGAAGACCGGCCTCGATTATAAGACTCGAATAGAAGACGGGATCTAGGGGATGATCAAAAAAAATAGAAGACCGTCTCGAATAGAAGACCGGTCTTATATTCGAGTAAATAGGGTAGATTCAGATTTTAAAGCAATTATGCTTTAGCTGCTTTAGCAATTCTTTTTCTCACCTGCAAGCCGACCATTCACACCATTCGGTCCAAGCAGAGCATGGTGGGCCATAGCAGAACAGGGTTTCCTAGAAAAGGTATTGTAAATGATCTACCAGACTTTTCAAGGCCCAAGATAGCCACGATCTTCGGCCAGCCACTATCTTGGGTCAGCCAGTATCTTGGCCAGCCACTAAATCCTTATTTCTTTCACAAAACCTCAGCTGGTCCTTGACAATCTGTTCCATACTGACAAACTCTTTGTCTTCTCTTCATTCCATCTCCACACGAAGCACTGCATGAACCCCATTCTTCCCAGTTTGCCCAAATAGAGCATGGACCATGATCACAAGAACGTTCTTCGGTTCTTGGTCCTGAAATGGATCAGATTTTTGATATTTGATATCAGATTTTTGACAGTTGTTATTCCACTTTGAGACCTCAATCAACCTTTTCAATTGTTTTGTCAAAATGCAAAAATATCTTCCCATGCCGGGAATCGAACCCGGGCCGCGTGGGTGAAAACCACGAATCCTAACCACTAGACCACATGGGAGGCGGGGGTTGGACAAAGATTTTGAGGGAAAAGGGAAAGCAATGAGATTTCTTAACAAAGAGAAGAGGGAACCGATAAGATTTCAGCTCTTTTCTTTGTCAGAAGAGCCAAACTGGTATTTTAGTTACTATTGTTATTATCGAATGATTTGTCTATTCCTCTGTAAATGTGATCTCCCCTGTGCTTGTTCCGGAGAAGGGGCGGTCCTTTGGATTGTCTAGGAGAACAAGTGAGGCTCTCACTTGGAGCCCCCCCCCTTTCACTCATTTGTAATCTATTCGTCCTATCGTACTAGTGTGAATAAAGATACAGATCTTCCAGGTCTATGCAAATGCAGTTCAGGTCGGTCATTTCACAGGGATTCCCCTCTAATACGTTGGAGGAGTTGAGTCGGGTTGTCGAGGTGTTAGAAATGGCAGGATATCAAAAAAGGGTTTACTTTCTTTAACTTAACCCAAATTCTAGTCCGTTTACTCCTAGGAGCAAAAATTTATGATAAAAAGTGGAATTTGAAACATAAACCAATTTTACAAGTAGCAATTCAAATATCCATTTAAATCATTTAACAAATCAAGCATCGATTTACGATCAAAAGTTACGATTCAAAGTGTTTAAGCTCAAATAATAAGCCAAGCGAACAGAGTACAATGAAATTTACTTTACCTGGACACATATGATCTCCATGAACACCACCAAGGCAAGTTCTTTGTCTGTTCTGAGCTCCATGTCCACAAGTTGTTGAGCAAGTTGACCAATCCTCCCATTCGGACCATTCAGGGCAAGGGCCCGCGTTGCAGACCTCGATCTAGAGAAAAAAAGAAAGATCTAGATGAAGTGATAGTTGTTTTCAGGTTGTTGAATCTGTTTCAAACTGTTTCACCTGTGTGGTAAAAGAGCTTGTTTCACTGTGAGGAACTTGTTTCACTGTGTGGTAAAAGAGCTTGTTTCACTGTGTAGTAAAAGCGCAAAACTATTGCAGAGTTGTTTACCTCAAAATCGCTGCCTTCGCATCTCTTTGTGCCGAGGAAGCAGAAACGAGTTCGGGTTCGTTCACCACGACCACAAGTTCCCTAAAGATTTCACTTAACTTTTTCATTTGTATTAGTTTCTTTTCTAACAATTTAAGTACAATAATCGAAAAGAATTTAAAGATTTCAACTTTTCATCGAAGTTGTTTAATTGAAGAGCTTAATTGAATATAAACTAGCTGTAAGTAGCGTGCAAAGTCTGCCCCGCCCCGTCCCGCCCCGCCTCGCCCCTTTGACCGCCCCCCCCCCTTTCAAGGGTATGTTTCTTTCAATAGAAATATGTAAAACGATATAAAAAAACAAAGTTATTTAATAAACCCTAGGCTAATTCCTTTAAAAAAGTGAACTTTCCCTTTTCCTTGAGAGGCAAGCACTCTATGTCCTACTCACCTTGCACTCACTCCACTCACACCACTCGGACCATGTTTGGCATGGGCCCATGTTGCATGGTTGCTGCTCGAAATCTTGTCCCTAACAAATCTTATAGTAAATCTATTGTCTTAAAACCTAAATAGTAAATCTATTGTCTTAACCTGGCAATTGTTCCCATTGCACTCTCTTCTCCTTTGTTTCATTCCATCACCACAGGTACACGAGCACTGACTCCACTCGGACCAGTCGTGCCATTGGCCTGAATGTTTGATAAGTCTGTATTTACCGGTAAATATACCTTGAGTTTGTGGTTGAGCACATCCATCTCCACGGCAAGCTGGTGGTGGTGGAGGAGCTGGACGATATCGAGTTGGTTGTGGGTATTGGAATGGAGCCTAGATTTCAATGAAATTATGATATTTCAATGATATTAGAAAGATTTTAAATGTCTTGATTCAGTCAAAATCTTGGCTAAATCAAAATCTAAGTCGGCTCACTTGAGTCACTGGTGCTGGTGGGGGTGGCGGTGGTGGGGCGGGCTGAAAGCAAAGCATTGAGAGTCAGAGTAAAAGCCTAGCTTCTTTTCAGAAATGCTTATTTTTAAGCAAAAATTGAGCTAGCTAGGGAACAGCTTCAACTTCAGTTTTACAATTTTCGAGAAAAATACGTTTGAAGTTAGTAGGAAGTCTGGACACTTTTTGGAAAAACGGCGCCGCCGCGGTATAGAGATTACTTTCCTTCGAGAAGTGACCGAATAATGTAAAGGATAGTGTGCTCGCCCTGTGTGCCGCCCTGTGTGCCGCCCTGTGTGCCGTTTGTCCCTGGTTCAAATCCTCTCACTGTCGTCTCAAATCTCAAATCCTTTCAACAAAGCAAAAAGCTTTTCAGAATGAGAGAATTCGTACCAACGAAGCGCGAATTCGAGCGCGAACGGCCAGAGCACTATCCGTTACACAATCCGATCACCTCGCACTATCGGAGGTATGGGTATAAGTCAGATGTATAGGTATATTCAGTTCCATACCGCGGCGACGCCGTTTTTCCAAAAAGTGCCCAGACTTCAAAAGTATTTAAGTATTCAATATTTCCCTCGAAAACTGCTATGGAGGGAAACACGTATCCCTTAGAATTTCAAGCATTTCTGCCCTAGCTCCCATATCCCAAATCGATGCTAATTTGAAGCAATTCCCTAGTAAGTTCGGCTGCTTTTTGAAAAAGCTTCAAGCAAAGCAAACCCTTGTCCTGCACACTCCACCCGAGCATGGTTGAGCTTGAGGTTGAGCTGGATGACGCATGTCACTCACACTAAAGCAGCACTGTGTTTAGACAACAAAAGTTATAGCCTTTCTGGCCAGCAAAACTGGAGGCAAATTCTCATGTTGTTAACTTGAACTTAGTTAACTTGAACTTTAACTCGAACTTTCTTAGTTTTAAAGCCAAAAACCTTACCGCTGCTGGTACTGTTGGGCGAATTGTTGAGGTGCCTGGAAAGCTGTGAATCAGTCAAAGAAACAAAGGCTTGTTAGAAAAGCAATGGGTTGGTGGGGGAAAATGTATTGGGAAAGTTTGCATATGGTTTCTTTTAGTTTCTTTCAGTTTATTTCACTCTAGAACCTCGTTGATTTGACGGAGATTGACGAGATTTTCGAGCAACACCAAATGAGGAGCATTTTCCCCACCCTTCAAGGATTTCATTGAGAAAAGTTTACAAAGAAAAACGAGGGAAAGATGCAACTCAAATATTGAAGCTTGAGGGAAGTTTGAGTTTTTTTGTGAACAGTTAGAAGCTTTAAAGTAAGACTGGTACAGAAAAGTCACGATTGATTGGCATTGGATTAGGATTGGCAAAAAAAGAGCAAATTCCCGACCAGGCGTCAATTTCTGCTCAATTTTCTAAATTTTAGGAAAAGCCAAGTAAATATCAAGGTTTTAAGCTTAATTCAAAGATTTTGAAATCGAAATTTCAAACAAAACCATTGACTTTTGGGTTACGGTCGGTTGTGCCAAGCTCATAAAGGAAGTGCACCGACTTAAGGTGAGCTTTTGAATCGCTTTGACAATATCGTATGCTAAACGAGCTTACAGGGAAAAGGCAACAGTAGGATGTGGTTAAATGAGATAAATCATAGACCATTCGATACAAAATTTCACGCTGATTCCGAATTTGCTTTTCGTTTTTACAAAATGGCTCTCTATCAAAAGTTGCAAACATTTAAAATTTGTCGCAAAAAAATGAAATTTTCTGGAAATTTTCCTGGCTTTTTCCTTTTCCTGGACATTTTCCTGGCCTTTTCCTGGCCTTTTCCTTTTCCTGGACATTTTCCTGACCTTCATAAGGCTTCTTCAGTTCGGCCAAACGTCGACTGGTGGCTCAGTGGGTAGACGACTTCTATACCAAAAGATTTCTTCATTTTTGGGTTCAATTCTTGGCTGGGTTCAATTCCATCCCTTCTTTTCTTGAGGTTACAACACTTAAATTTGTTTTATTTTTAGATTTTAGATATGGAATTTAACAATCCTGCGGCGATTATTGGGAAATTCTCTTTGCCCTTCTTCAACATCAAAATAACAAGAAAAACAAGCAATGGAATTGAACCCAAACAAAAAAAATGAGGAAATCGTTTGGTATCGAAGCCCTCTACCCACTGCGACGTCAGTCTACATTTAGCTGGCACTGAAGAATCCCATTTAGAGCCCATTATGCCATTTCAAGCAGAATCCCATTATGAGGGAATCCCTTTTTTGCCAGAAAGATTTCATTTTTTGGCTACAAACTTTAAATGTTAATTGATAAAGAGTCATTTTGCAAAAACGGAAAGCAAATTCGGAATCTCTGCATCGAATGGTTTGGCTCTCGATTCAAAAGCTCATCTTAACTTGGTAGTACCTTAGTAGTGAACTTGTCAACTCTTGTCAGCTCCATTGTCAGGCTCAGATCAGCCACAATTTTAGATTCATTATCTAACTGTTCACAAAAGTTAATCAAGGCTTACGTTTTGTTGAACAGTAAGCGGGGCTCCAGCTCTCTAGAAATTATCTTGTTTATTCCTCTAACACACCTGTTGTGCTTGCTGTTGATGTTGTTGCAAGCGGCGCTGATGCTCAGCTAGCTGAAGCAAAGACATTTGTGTAGAGTAAACTTGTAACGAAAATATCTGTCGGTTCTTTTTTGCTATTGGCAATTTAAGGTTTTTCGTGTTTTTCTCACCACCAACCCTTCTATTTTGATTATCATTAGATGAAGAATAAAATTGCGCGTCGAATGATACCAAAATTAGCTCAAAATCTAATATCCACGCAAAGTTGCTGGCTAAAAACCTAAGTCCGTCCATTACAGGCGGACCTTAACCTTTTGACTCATAACTTTGCGTGGATATTAGATTTTGAGCTAATTTTGGTATCATTCGACGCGCAATTCTATTCTGCATCGAATGTCAATCAAAATAATCAAAATAGAAGGGTTGGTGTTGAGAAAAAGATCAAAAACCTTAAATTGCCAACAGCAAAAAAGAACCGACAGATGTTTTCGTTGCAAGTCTAGTGTAGAGTTAGGTCAAACTTGCACCAAAGCGTATTGATCACAGTGATCATAGAATCTACGTAGGTACTGCATTTATCAGTTAGTTAGTTAGTTGTGCAGTTAGTTTTACTTGAAAGTCATTATTGTTGCTTAAACTTTGCCCTTTGTCAAACCTGTTGAAGATATCGTGGATCCTGTCGAGGGTCTTGTGGCTAAAATCGATTTTTGACTGTATTTTTGACTGTACAGATACAAATACCGGTTGGGGTTGGGCCTGTGGTGGGGCTTGGGGTTGTTGAGCCTGTGGTTGAGCCTGTGGTGGGGCCTGGGGTTGTCTCTGTTGCTGCTGGAGTTGGAGTTGGCGTTGTTGCTCCTAAAATGATCGTAATATTGATCGTAATGGTGTTTTGCTATCAGCAGATAACTTTGAATCTAGCTGAATCTAGCAGTCTAGCTGAATCTAGCAGTCTAGCTGAGTCTAGCTGAATCAAGCAGTCTAGCTGAGTCTAGCTGAATCAAGAAGTCTAGCTGAATCTAGCAGTCTAGGTGAATCTAGCAGTCTAGCTGAATCTAGGTGAATCAAGCAGTCTAGCTCAATCTAGCAGTCTAGCTGAGTCTAGCTCAGTCTAGCTGCGCTTTCAAAGCTTTCAAGCTTAAAGAGTGGGGCACTAGAGAGTGAGACTTTCAAAGCTTTCATTTTCGTAAGCTAATCGAAGCATGACTAAGCACTGACTAAGCAAGACTACGTTACCAAATCTATTTCAAGTTAACGATCAGCTAACCTGTTGTTGATATCGTGGATCTTGTCTTGGATCTTGTCTTGGATCGGGTCTCTGTTGTTGCACTTGAGCGGTTTGTGCTTGCTGGTGCTAAAGCGAGTGTGCAAAAAGTGTACAAAAAGTGTGCAAAAGCAAAGAAAAAAGCTGGATTGTGTCTTTTCTACCTCATCAAACATTAATAAATCGTCCTCAAATTGCTAGAAAAGGAATGGATTTTTGTGTTATAAAACAGTGGTGAAATAGTTAGAACCTGTAAGTATCGTGGATCTTGACGGGGATCAATAGCCGGTTGTTGAGGAGCGAACTGAAATTGCTTACAATAGCCAGATCATCCAAAACATCAATTCTTTATTGTTCGTCATCCTTACTCACTTTTTTCAGATTTTATGTACTTGCTGTACTTGATTTTATGTACTTTTATGTACTCCAAATGTACTTGCTTTAAAGATATCAAAGTTTTGAACAACTTACTGGTTGCTGAAATCGCGGATCGTTTCTTTGGGGAATCATTCGAGCCGGGCATCCTCTTCTCTGGATTTTTCGCCCATATTCACAGGCTTGTGATCGAACGGCGTGGTTGAGACCTGAAAAATAGTTGTCTTGTCTTACAGGGTGCCGCAAAAGTTCTGTCCTTTTCAGAATTCTCTCTAAAAGCTTCCTCGTTGATTTTATTTCATAGATCGATCGAGTTTATAGCCAAAAGATAGCCAATTTTCAACAGAATTTAAATCATATTACAGTTTTTAAATAACTTCTTTAGATTTTGAGTCTTAAAAATAGCCATTAATTTTATCAAAGAAAATTGATGAAACCTTTTAGAAAATTGAATGTGAAAAGACTTTTGACTGTAATATTTGACTGACTATAAAAGCACATGACTGTAATTATGGTCACCTTAGTTCATAACACTTTTATAGCCAGTTATACTCCAAAGCCAGTTATACCCCAAAGCCAGTTATACTCCAAAGCCAATACCTCAAACTCCCAATCAGTTTTTCTTTATAAAACTTGTAAACAACTCCTCAATGTGATAAAAGAAATGATACGGAAAAGCAATTTGCATTGAAAGGTAGCTAGAAAAAGAAACAAATAGCTTTTTGTATTGGGTTGGTGAATTGAAAACTGCCGGCTATTGTCATATCTGACAGTTTGAGCACTTTCTTCAAAAGAAACCCATTTTGGTGTTAATGGAAAAGTTGTAGAGAATCAAAAATCAAGCTTATATCCAAATTTTCAGAACGATTCAAAAACTCGTTTTGAAGAAATGCCAAATTTACGAATTTTCACAAAGCTTGCAACAAAACTTGCATTTTAAGCGAAACTACTAAGTGTATCTTTTTGGAAATTTGGCTATAAGCCTAATTTTTGATTCTCTACAACTTTTCCATTGACACCAAAATGGGTTTCTTTTGAAGAAAGTGCTCAAACTGGGCTGACAGCTGACATCTCCAGTCCTCCATTTTTGAGTCTCACACTTGTCTCACACACAAACCAAAATCCTACTACGAAAGAGGAATCCGCAAATTGCCTGTAAAATGGGCAGAAGTCGTCAATAATAATGGAAATTATTTGGAATGAATTGATAGTTTTATGTTGAATAAATTTTAGTTCAAAGTCCGGCAGTTTTCAATGCAACACCCCAATAGTTCTTTAGGTTAGACACCTGACTTTGTCTTAAATCTTGATCCTAAACCTTACAAGTTTAGGTTGGATGTTGAGCAAAGAGCTTTCGCAAGAGCTGAGTAACGGATTTCCCGAGATTTTCTGGGATGACTGGTTGCGGAGGCCGGATATCAGGAAAGGGAGAGTTTGTATTCACGGGCAATTCACCAACCCAATATTAGACTAAAGCTTCTCACCAGTTGAACACTCGGTCCAATCGGTCCAATCACCGGCTTTCTTCACGTCGTTTTCATCGTTGTTCTCTGAAAGCATTTTTATGTGCAATTCTTATTATTTTTATGTGCAATCTTTCACCCACGTCTCTTCTTTCTGTCAACTTTATCGGTACTCGATGCAATTCCATCTTCATCCAATGGTGGATGAGCATCAAATTGATGACAATCAGCCACCAATTCCAACATTCTCACCAAATCCTTTTTGCTTTCCGGCTTTTGCTCGACCAAGGTCACCTAAAATTTTCCAATTTTGATCTCTAGATCTGGAACTTATTTTTTTTAGTCTACTTTGAACCCAGGTGTTCATTTTTGTTGAGAAATTTGATCTTTTTTCTTTTTCTTTCGATCTTTTTCATAAGAAAATAGCTCAAGATCCGGTTTCAAAAAAAAAGAAACACATGGTAATATATCTTTTCATTTGAGCAAATGGTAAAGTTTACCTTTTCATGAACCGAGTTCAACTCGAAAAGATAACAGTAGTGGTGCTTGGTTTCATTGTGCAAATAGTAGTAGACAACTGAAATTAGAAATTCCTGTGAAATGTGAAAATGCTAGATCTGAAGACTTTTGACTGAATCTAAACACTTTCCACTGAATCTGACTACTTTTTGACTGAATCTGAACACTTTTTGACTGAATCTAACTACTTTTTGACTGAATCTGAACACTTTCCACTGAATCTGACTACTTTTCACTGAATCTGACTACTTTTTGACTGAATCTGAACACTTTTTGACTGAATCTAACTACTTTTTGACTGAATCTGAAGACTTTTGACTGAATCTGAACACTTTTTGACTGAATCTGAACACTTTTTGACTGAATCTGAAGACTTTTCACTTATTTTTGCACTCTTGATCCGTTCACTACAACTCTGATTCATCCCCAATCCCTGATTCACCCATCTCAACTCTCAGCCATATTTCTCGATCCCCAAGCAATTCTTTGTTTCTCAATCCATTGCACCGAGATCGAGATGGATGAGTTGGTGTTGCGATTGTGGCATTCAAGGCATTGCTGGGGAAAAAAGCAACGATCTTTTCTTAGCGGATTTCTATCAGTTGTGTCTTCCCTTTTGATTTATGGCCATGGAATGAGGTGGCCGCCGGGAAAATTATGTGCTCAGCGAGAGGGAAAGTAGTTTGGACTAGACTGACCGCTGAGCTTTTTTTTGCTTTTGATCTGGAAAAGGATATTAAACAAATGAAACTAGGTAAATGAATGCAATAAAAGCTACCAATTGCAAGTATTAAGCTGTCTAGAAGCTGTCCGTTCCTTTTCATACTTGAAAAATAACAAATTCATCAATTAACCTATGGTTTTCTCTAAATAAAAAGTGTTTATTGTTCAATTGCTTTAAATAAAAAGGTTTATTATTCAAATTCCATCTTTTTAAGTCAATTTGGGTCCACTTTCCTATCCTTTTAAGTCAATTTGGGTTCAAGTTCGAGAGTGACGACGTGTTTTTCGTAAATGTCTAGAAAAAGCTGAATTGGCTGAATCAATTTCTATGAAAATTTGGCTATACACTGAACTTTTTGTGCTCTATCTTTTATCTATAAACACCAAGATAGATTTCCTTAGCTAAAGTGTGTCTTTTCTGAAGCTAAAGTGTCCGTATCATTCAACCGTCACTCTTTTTAACTAGCTGACTGGAGGCTCTCAAAAAAATTCAGACAAAAGACGTTTTAAACCCGTTTTAATGTTATTTTGTAGGAAAATAATTGGCCTTTCTAATGAAATAAACCATAGTTCAATTGGTACATTTGTTGAATTGAAACAGAAGTACAAAGAGTAACGAAACGATTTTCTGGATAGTCTAATATCAGTTTTTCACTCTCGAATTTGCTTGAATTGCCTTCAATTACTTGAGCCAAATTGACTTAAAAAGATGGAAAATTGAACAATAAACACTTTTTATTTAGAGAAAACCATCGGTTCATTGGTGAATTTGTTATTTCTCAGGAAGGATGAAAAGGAACGAAAAGACAGTCTAATATTGGTCTAACAATATAGCAAATAGCTTGTTAAAGTTGAATCGACAAATCATCTATGGAATGAGTTGGAAAACTTAATCAAAAAAAGGAAAATGGTTCTCCTAACAGCATAAACATCACATGTTTTTGTTTTCTTTTTGAACAGCCAACAGACAGAACAGACAGAACAGACAGACAACAGAACAGACAACGAAAAACCAACCAGCCGAGCATCCAGGCCACATATCCACACATTTTCGCTGACATTCATAAGCTGTATCTTTCAACATCTCAATCGGATCAACTCCCTGAAACTTTTAAATGTTAATCAAATCACGACAGACAATAACAGTTAATCAAATTGAATCCAAACAAATTGAATCCAACCTCTAAAGCGGTGTTGTTGTGCATCCTCGCGCATAGGTTTTCCATCTTTGTGGCCGTCACATTTTTGCCACCTCGAGACACCGAGAATCGGGCTAAGATAGATAGCTAATTATATTATAGATAGACAGCTGATTATATTATAGATACAGTACTGGACAATGAAACTTTTGAGGCATTTTTGATGCAAATTAGGCTAAAACTTTGCAACCAAGGGTTTTCGACGTCAAGGAATTTGAATTTGTTATTAGTTTTTAGAGAAAACTCCCCTATTTTTGAAGATTTTAGATATTAATTACCTAATATTTAGAGAGTTTTGTGGGAATCGGATTGACAGATAGAGTACTGGACAATGAAATATGATATTTGAAAAACGATCGTCACTTTCGCGCGTCTGTAACTCCCTTGTCTTTGAGTTTAAACTATTAGTGTTATACATTTTCTGAACGCTCTTTTCAATGGCTACACAATGGTAATATTAATATTTAGAAATACGGTAAAGACAAGGGAGTTACAGACGTGCGAAAGTGACGATCGTTTTTCAAATATGATATTTCATTGTACAGTAGTGTAGATAGCTAATTATATTATAGATAGATATCTAATTATATTATAGATAGATATCTAATTAAAATGGAAATAACTAACCTAACTAAGATGGAATTTCAAAACAAAACTTGTCCTATCTCGAGAAAGAAGAATTGAAAAAATTTGACTCGAGTTTTTCATCTAGTTTTCGAGATTTTTGTGCTTTAAGTTGAACATTTTCACTTTTTTTTAGTTTTTTCAATTCTATAGAACTTACTTCTATAACTAGAATTCTATAGAACTAATAACAGAGCCTCTATAGGAGTGTCGCGTAGTTTAAATTTACACTCAAAGACTCGCTCACATCTCAGCGACAGTGTGTTTGTTTCTGCACGTTTAGGTATCAAATTCAAATAGAAAAGATGGTTGATTGTTTTAGATAAAACACAGATTTTAAGCATTAACCAGCGCTTAGAACAAAATTATTAAAAAATGATGAAAAATCGGTTTTTTTTGCCATTTTTCAGGGATTACAAAGGCTAAAACTTTAAAGTTAAATTTCTTGCGTTTGCAAATCATTTAGGAAAAACCAAAAGCGGATTCGGAAAGCCCGTAAAAAACTGAATAAGTTGGGAAAGGTTTTGTTTTGAAATTTCACTTTAAGTTGGCGTTGGCGATGTAAATAGATTTTTAGCATAGAATTCCATTTTTCTATTGAAAAGATGTCAAAGCTTGTCACTGAATGACCTTCAAACGTTCACTCAGTCGATCATATAAGTTTTGATAAGAATGAACTCACTCGTGACAACAATGAGAACAGTTTAGAGGTCTAGCAGGTTTAGCGGCTCTCTCTAGACTCTAGAAAAAAGGCTCTAGCAAAATATTGTTACTTGAGTTTTGTTTTAGAGCTGAAAACTGATCTGATAAGTGTTCTGGCTTTACTGCTAAGTGTTGTTGCTTTACTGCTAAGTGTTCTGGCTTTACTGCTAAGTGTTCTGGCTTCACTTCTAAGTGTTCTGGCTTTACTTCTAAGTGCTCTGGCTTTACTGCTAAGTGTTGTTGCTTTACTGTCTCTAAGTGTTCTGGCTTACTTCTAGTGTTTTGGCTTCACTTCTAAGTGCTCTGGCTTCACTTCTAAGTGTTCTGGCTTCACTTCTAAGTGTTGTTGCTTCACTTCTAAGTGTTCTGGCTTCACTTCTAAGTGTTGTGGGTAGAAAAGAATGAAAAGAATCAAAAGAATCAAAGAATCAAAAGAGTCAAAGCAATCAAAACAATCAAAACAATCCCTTATAAAAACTATGAAAGAAAAGAATAAAGTTATGAAAAGAATTTAGTCAAACAAAGATAAGCGTCAGTGAAATCAAGGTTAATTTTTTTCTAAACAAAGATAAAGCAACTAATTGCTTGAAAGATTTTCACTCACCTCCTTCAGCGATGGCCACAAGGGCCAAGAATGCGACGAACAACTCGCGCATGTGTCTTGATCGAGAAAAATAGGGATTGATTAGTTAGGAGCAAGAAAAGAGTGAGCTTTTCTTAACACCACGGATCACCACGGATCAGTCTGTCTCCACCCCAGAAATTCTCATTTCAAACCCCTCACTTGAGAAAGAGAGACACCGCCTCCCCTCAATTTTCTTCACTTTTCCCTCAGCCAACTTTTCTCCGTCTTTTGGTTGATTTGACAAGCCATTGAGGGGGAAAAAGAAAGCTTGGGAAAAAGAAAAAGAAAGCGCGACTGCCTGTTCGTTGTAATCCATGAGTCTATAGTGATATGCATGAAAAGAAGCTTTGGTTTATCGAGGAAAAGGAAGATGGATTTGCATAAAGATGAGTCATTAGAAAAACTCGTTTAGAAAACGTTTAGAACTGGTTTAAAAAACGAGCTTTAACTAGTATTAGGCTGTAAATTAACTTTTGAACATCTCAGCAAAGCTTCGAAATTTTTTTTACTTTTAGTAAGGGCGCGTCTTGTTTTTCAAGTTATTGACTTATCAGTTCTTGATTCAAAAACAAAATCCAGAAAGCCAAAAGCTCTTTTTTATTGATTATTTATTCTAATGCTACTCCACATTGATCAACCAATCTATCTATCAATATCTACTCCACATTTACGCCATGTAATGTTGTACGAGCTTAAAAAAGGGTGCCCAAGGGCCCAAGTAGGTGCTCCATAACCTCATCGACCCTATGAAAGGGCAGACTTCGTCAGTTACCGCTGCATCAGTTACCGCTGCATCAGTTACCGCTGCATCAGTTACCGCTGCATCAGTTACCGCTGCATCAGTTGCCGCTGCCCTTCTTTCCAGATACGAGAGGAAATCGTCCTTGCCACTACCCTTCTTTCCAGATACGATAGGAGATCTTTCTTGCTGCGATTAGTGGGAGACGAGAAGTGGATTATGACTGCAAACTTTCAGAGAAAAGGAAAACAAAAAATTCACGAAAACTCTCGTATTTCTTTCGTTCTTTTGTGATTTCTTTTGGCTGAGGCTGGATACTCTCGTGTAACAGTTGAAAAGCACTTCCTTTCTATGGGTTTTAGATCGATTTACGGTCAATCGATGCCCCACAACCTCACCGACCCTATGAAACACATGCCTGTTTAGCTTGGGACTGAATTTACTAGTTTCTAACCCTTGTTCTCCCTTGATTATATGAGTCTATGAGTTGGGCTTATTGCTAGTCCAATATTCTTTTTCTCATTTCTCCTTTCGCATTCTCAATCTCAATTAGTCATCATTTCTCAGGATTCCCAACTCGTATGACTCATTTTGATCCCATTTCTTGGCCTCAAAAAGTTCAGATTTCAAAGAAATCGAATAAGTTCAGACTTTTTCTTATTTTCTTGAGTGATCCTTTTTTTCTTTCCGCAAGATTGGCCCTCTTCGCTTATATTTTTGAGATGAGTGACAGCTCTTTTTTGCTGAAAAAAAAACCTTTTTCAATGGGAAATCCAAAATCAACGACACTCACAAAAGTCATCCCAAAAATTGTGGCCAACTGCCGTTGCGAAGAGTTGGCAAGGAAAAATTGCAAGAGATTTTTGGAAGTAAAAGGATTTGAGGTTTATTTTAAAAGTATACTAAAGTATGTAGAAGTGTTAAGCAAAAAAAAAGTATATTGATTAACTTAATGACATCTTCCTGTAACTCAACTCAAGTAATTTCTAACTAACAATATTATCTGGTCCACCGAAACCACTTGGCGCCGGGAAACCACCCTGGAAACTACGTAATGTTTTGTCAAATCTAAGAATCAGCACAAAGATTAGAGTAAATTTGATCTAGCTCGTTAACTTGGAGCCAAAGAGAGAGTTAAAGTCAGAAAGTCAGATCAAAGTCAGATCAAAGTCAGATCAACGTTCAGAAACTAGAGTTGCCTCAGAACATTTCACTTTGACTCAACGCAAAACACAGTTCTCAACACTTGGATCCAAGTCTGCTAGTAGATCCAAGTCTGCTAGTAGATCCAAGTCTGCTAGTAGAATACGGTGTGCAGAATCTTGTAAAACTGCTACAAAAGTACGAAACTAAAGCCTAAGCTCTTTCAAAAGTTTTCACAATGAATTTAAAGTCTACTCAGTTTAAAGTCTATTCAGTTTCAACTCTATTCAATTTAAAGTCTATTCAATTTAAAGTCTATTATGACTTTTCATATCTGAAATCCTCCATTTGACGGCGGAAATCTTAAATATTGAGGATAAGCAGACACAATCGCTAACAATACTAACAAGAAGAGCATTCTGAAATAATCAAAAGTGAAGCTAGGCTAAAGATTACGGTAACCTAAGCAACTATAACAATTTATTCAATATAGCAGTCTAATAAACATTTCTAGTTTCTAATAAAGGTTCTAATGAAGTTTTAGCTATCCATAAAGCTTTTGGCTGAACTTAACTTAACTTAACTCACCTCAACTTAACTTAACTCAATGAAAACTTATTTAACTTAACTTTCTTTGTCAACTTTATCCAATTTCATTGTAGTTTTTTTAGTTCTCTTTTATATAATCTTAAAATTAGCTATCATTTGACAAAATGACCATCACATGGCCGATCATTTATCTCAAGAAAGCAATTTGTTTAGCACCCAAATTTTCTCGTCCCCAGCCTTCCTTTGCGTAATGTTACAAACAGCTTGCGAGCTTTCTCGAGATTTTCGTGAATTTTTGCAATTTTGAGAAGAAAAACGACTGATTTTATTAAAAAAAAGAGTAAAAAGAGCAAAAAAGCACTTATTTATTAGCAAAAAAATGGGGTCGAACTTTTTTCATGACGGCTCTGATGAGATCGACTGGGATTGGGAGGATCACTGTGTGATTGTCGACAGCTGAGATCTAAAATAGTATTGGGTTGGTGAATTGAACCGATTGACCGATTGGACCGAGTGTTCAACTCGTGAGGAGCTTTAGTCTAATATTGGGTTGGTGAATTGAAAACTGCGGGACTTTGAACTAAAGTTTATTCAACATAAAACCATAAATTCATTCCAAATAATTTGCATTATTATTGACGACTTCTGCCCATTTTACAGGCAATTTGCGGATTCCTCTTTCGTAGTAGGATTTTGGTTTGTGTGAGACAAGTGTGAGACTCAAAAATGGAGGACTGGAGATGTCAGCTGTCAGCCCAGTTTGAGCACTTTCTTCAAAAGAAACCCATATTGGTGTCATTAGAAAAGTTGTAGAGAATCAAAAATTAGGCTTATAGCCAAATTTCCAAAAAGCTACACTTAGTAGTTTCGCTTAAAAGGCAAGTTTTGTGAAAATTCGTAAATTTGGCATTTCTTGAAAACCAGTTTTTGAATCGTTCTGAAAATTTGGATATAAGCTTCATTTTTGATTCTCTACAACTTTTCCATTGACACCAAAATGGGTTTCTTTTCAAGAAAGGGCTCAAACCGTCACATATGACGATAGCGGGCAGTTTTCAATTCACCAACCCAATATGAATCTGATAGATCTACTATATATAAAGGGACTAAGACGTTTGTCTGTCCGTCTGTGTGTCTGTTTGTCTGCCCGTTCCTCTATCTTTCTGTCTGCCTGTCTGCCTGTCTGCCTGTCTGCCTGTCTGTCTGTTCGTCTGTTCGTCTGCCTATCTGCCTGCCTGCCTGCCTGTCTGCCTGTCTGTTCCTTTGCCTGTCTGTTCGTCTGCCTACCTGTCTGTCTGTTCATCTGTTTGTTCTGGGTTTCTTTCAAAGAAACTGCTCAAACTGTCACATATGAAAATAGCCGGCAGTTTTCAATTCACCAACCCAATACTAGATCGGTAAGCAGATATTTGAAACGGTTAGTTTCAAATATCTGTTTTTAAATTCAAAAAAGTCATGGTTAATATTTTAATGAATATAGCTGCGATTAACCTTTGTTAACGATTGAAGAACCCGTAGTTGGACGGCTCCCTCCGATTCGCTTAACTCGTCAGCGGCTGCTTTCAAAGCCATCGACGCCTAAACTTTTAGAAGCTATTTTTGGCACCTAAAGAACTTTTCAGTTTTTCTGTTTTGGATAGTGAAAAGCTTTATTAGAAAACAAACAAAATAATGATTCAATTAATAAGCTGCTCCACTTACAGGGTGCGCCATAATTGTCGTAACAAGGTATCACGCGCGTTCAAGGACAATAACTCGTTGATTTAAGCTTCATTTCTGTTTTTTTCGTATTTTTATTATATTTGGAATATAATTGAAACTTTTTTCATATAAAATGTGTTGTTTTTTAGACTGGCTGAAAAATCCCGATCGACAATCGATCATCAAATTGCAAAAGCGAAGAGTCTCGGCGCCGGAGATTCATAAGAGTCTTAAAGTCGACAGAAGTGTCATTTTCCGCCTATTCAACTCTGCAAATTCAACGACGATTCAACGCTACGAAACTACGGGAACAATTGCTGATCCACCAAGAAGCGGTAGACGCCCAAATGTTGTCACAAAGACAAATATCAACCGAGTGAGGGATCGAATCAAGCGATCTGTGATGGTTTTCGGCGTCATCACTGTAACAGAAAAGACTCCTTTCCTATTTGTTGCCCAAGGTGTGAAAGTCAATTCCGATAACTACCTGGCTCTTCTCAAGGATGAACTCTTGCCCTGGGCTCGTAAACATTTTGGAAATCGCATTTGGACTTATCAGCAAGATTGAGAATTTGGACCAAACCACAAATCCAAGAAAGTTCAAGAGTTCTGCCAAAACAACTGCCTGGATTTCTTTTCTTTTTCTGAGTGGCCACCTTAGCTAAATCACTGACTTAACTTAATCACTGACACTTAAGACACCTCTCCCTAAGTCATTGACTTAAAATGGTGGTGAAATCGGGCCCAGAGATCGCCAAGTATCTTTAAAGGGTTCCCTAGTTAAGGGTTGTGATTTGTTTGTACCATATTATTTGTACCAAATCATTTGTGTGAATAAATGTTTTTCGTTTTTGACACTTACATTAAGCTCTCCTTGAGCACAGACGTATTTGGCGTCGGATTCTCTGACCGCTTCCGCTTCAGCGGCCATCGATCGACACAATTCCGTGGGTAATCGAATGTCTTTAATCTCGACTCTTTCAACTGTGATCCCCCATAGATGAGTAGCTGAAAAGATAACAAAATCATCAACACATCAAATATTGATGAAAAGATAACAAAATATCGGCTATTCAGATCCAAATTCAAAGGTGAAATTCACCTGTGTCAAGAATGAACTTTGCCTGGATGGCAATTCCCTCTCGATCGGCCATCATCTCGGTGAGAGTCCTTGTGCCCACCAGATTTCTCAAAGTTGTCTAAATATTGATCTTGATTGTTGATTGATCAAGATCTTGATGAAGATCTTGATTTTTCACTGTTTTATCTCAAAATCTCAAGCTTAAAGAGAGACCTGAGCGAGTTGTTTTGTTGAATAGTGAGCGTCAGTGATTGCTGAAATGCTGGCAACAGGATCACTAAATTTGTCAGTTCTTAGTGTTTATGTTGGACTGGGTAAAGTAATATTAGAGTAATAAGGCTTAGAGTAAGGCTTAGAGTAATAAGGCTTAGAGTAATAAGGCTTAGAGTAATATTTAAAGCACTAGTGATTGCTTTTGAACTGACTGTGTTCTGTAGTAGACAGCTGCATCAACTGACACGGTCACCGAGTCTCTTGTGAGCATTTCTTGTGAAGGCACATCATAGGACATTGTTCTGAAGGACATTGGTCTGTTTGTTTTAAGAGTAAAAATTGCAGTTGGAGTACAGAAGTACAGTTTAGAAGTACAGAAGTTTCTCGACAATAATTTTAAAAAGCTTAATTAGTGAATTTGCTATTTTTCAATGGAAAAGCTACGAAAAGACTTTTTTGGACAGCCTAATAAAAAACGACAGCCTAATAAACGGTGATCCTTTGTTAGCTCTCTTTTTAAAAGACTTCTAACTGGATTGCTTACTTTTTCAACTAACCTAAGATCAACTATTCGATAATCATCAATGCACGGCAAAAGGAAGACAACACCCGGACCTTTTGGCCTACGATTGGGCACCCGGCCTAGTCGATACACTACCTAAACAAACAAACAAATACATTACCTAAACCTAATTGGCTTATTCATCGTGCAACAAACCATTCTTCTATACTCTGTCACGATTTTTATACAAAAAAATAGCGAGAACGGCATTGTGACAACAACGAGAGCCCAGCAGAGATAGATTGTGACAACGCTTGGCCAATCTGAACTGAAGTGTGAAGTTGGGTTCTCTACAGTATACCAAAGTAATGTCTCGTTTGGAAATAAGGCTAAAAATTCAGCACGAACAAACGAAAATGCAAAACTTTAGAACTTAGAACTTGATGCTCTGAGGTATGGTGAACTGACTAGAAAAAAGACGCGGAATGAACTTTTTAACAATATGTATTGTTTTAACATTCATTCTTTTAAAAGCAATTACAAGTCGATTCAATTTCTATACCTCGAGTTATCAAGTTGAACTTGATTAACTTCTTTATATAAGTAGTTCAACTTTGACACAAATTTTCTCGATGTTCTTACACATGAGTATACAAAATAAATTGTATTTTTCTATAACTAAATTTAATAAGGATCATTTTAAAATCAACCTTAAATCGATCGGATAATTGGAAGTCGAATTATAGAATAAAATAGAAAAGTGCGCTAAAGTGCCATTTTGACTATAGAAGAACGGCGCTTTAGCGCAATACTTTTCGAAGCCGCTTTTCTCTATGTCCTTACAGGTGAGTATACAAAATAAATTGTATTTTTCTCTAGTCAAATTTGATGAGGATTCTTTTAAAACCAACAACAAGTCGATCCAATGCCTGTGCCTCGAGTTATAAACCGCTTTTCTATTTTACTCTATATCTCGACTTCCGGCAATCGGATCAACTTGCAGTTAGTCTTAAAAGAATTCTCATTAAAATTGGCTAGAAAAAGTGCAATTTATTTTGTACACTCACCTGTAAGAACGTAGAGAAAAACGGCATCAAAGTTGGCCTACCTACCTACAGAAGCCAATCAACTTGGATAAAATTGAACGACGCTTTAGTGCACTACTCTTCAAGACGGCTTATCTCTATGGTTTTATCAATGAGTATACAAAACTAATTCCACTTTTCCTTAGTCAAATTTAAGATTCCACGTTTATGCATCAACAAAAGCTTTACTTAAAACGTAAACGATAAAAGTGACCCTGAACTGTGAAGTTGGGTCACTTGTGAAGATAAAAGGTGGACTTAGATTTGAGTTTTATAATCTTTAAAATGAAAATAAAATTAAAATGATGTAATTACTTGTATTTAGTTCTTTTCACCTGTTTTCGATGGCTGTCCTTCATTGAGTTGACTTGTCAGCGCCAATGGAGAAAAGCTGACTTTCCTTGAAGCTTTCTTCAGTAATTTCTTCTGGTAATTGTATGATTTCGTTTGCGGAAAAGCCTGTGTGTCCATGAATTCTAAAACTAAATTTTTCTTTAATAAGTGACAAATGTTAGCGTAAATTTTTGTCTTTTAGATCTAGATCTCGACCAAGTAAAAGCTTTGAAGTAATCTCCGAATTCTCACGGTGGATAGACGAGAATTTGAGGGGAAAAATTGAAAGTCAAATTGGTTTTGATGAGAATTTCAGAAGGAAAAAGTAAAAAGAAAGGAAAAAGTTGTAGAAGTTGATTAAGTTGATTTAAACTAATCAAAAAATGATTTTGACTATAAACTGATAAGTAAAGATTGAAGATTGGTAAGTAAGATAAACGATTTTCGAGATTTTTGAGAAGACAAAGCTTTGGAAAGCTTTGGAAAGCTTTGAAAGCTTTGAAAGCTTTAGAAAAGGCACAAGTTTAAGAAATTCTTATTGCATTAGCGTAAGCTGTTCAAATATTGTTTCGAAAATCTGATTTTAAAAAGCTTTTAGGGAAAATGTGCTGAAATGAGTCGAAAAAAAGCCTAAATTCCAAAATGCGCGTAAAACATAAACAAATTGAGTCTCAATGGCGCTAATCCAGAGAGCTTAAGCAAAAATTTGAGCAGTTCTTTTGATTTGAGCCGTTCTATTTTAATTTTAAAAATCAAATCAAACCAAAGCGAAGTCAAATATTTCTTTGAAACTTTCTAAGGTCAAAGTCAAAAATCTCTTTCGTTTTTTTGTGAGGCCAAGGGTGGGAATCAAAGCCAATGGCCATCATAATTCATGAGCGATTTTTCAAATAGGCACACTTTTTGCTAGCAAAATTTGAAAAAAAGACAAAAAGGCCAACTGTTTGGAGATATGGGCTTAGAGAAAATCAAAATGCAAGCTAAAAAATGAGTTAAATTCAATTCTAAGTTAGATTTTGTGGGCACAGAAAGGAAGTTTTTTAAAATCTCTGAAATTTTAGGGGTTTGAGTCTGAATTATTTGGTATTATGCATAAGAAATGCGAATTTCAACATTTTCATAAATTTCCAACGATAGAAATCTGCTATCGATGAATGTTATCAATGAATGTTATAAGCTATTTGAAAGTTGTAAATCTCCTCTACAAAATAGGCTAAAACATGTTTCAATTGATCGAAGCATTGAAGAGATTTCGAGGGCGAAATGCGAGTGACCAAAAAAGGACACTTTTTGACCGCCCCTTTTGCCACTGACAATCCAACTCTTAGTGTTCGGCTGTTCAATTGAAATAGTTCTTCTACCAATCGATCGAGAAAGACTTGACGCATCTAATGATACCAAGAATATTTAAATTGAACAGCCTAACACCAAGAAATTTGAGCTCAGAGTTGGATGTGACCCAAAAAGGAATCGAGTCACTTTAGGGACAAGTTTAGTGTGGTCAAAATAGAGTTAGCTTCCCAAAATTGAAGATTTAAAAGGAAAAGGATAACTATATATATCAATTCATTAAAAAAGTCTAACGAAATGCATTTACAGAAATTGAGATGGAGCGTAAGTTCAAAACCCGCAAAATTGTCAAAAAAATCGGCTTTTTCTCAAAAAAGAAAAATTATTGTAAAAACAAAGTTTTTCCATGAAATGATCCCAACTCTTAATTATTTTGAATGATATTTTTAGGATAATGATTTTAGGGCCGTCATTTTCCACTATATAGTCAAAACTGAACTCTTGTGAAAGTGGGGTTTTCAAAAAGTGCCCTTTTTTGGTTACTCGCTTTCTCACTCATTTCGCCTTCACTCAAATTTCTGTAAATGCATTTCCGTTAGACTTTTTTAATGAATTGATATATAGTTATCCTTTTCCTTTCAAATCTTCAATTTTGGGAAGCTAACTCTATTTTGACCACACTAAACTTATCCCTAAAGTGCCTCGATTCCTTTTTTGATCCCCAACTCTTTTTTGTTTTTTTTATTTTTTCTCTCCTGCAAAACTCTTTCTTTGTTCCCTTTTTTGGTCACTCGCATTTCGGCCTCGAAATTTCTTCAATTTCTTCATTTTCTTCGATCAATTGAAACACATTCTAGCCTATTTTGTAGAGGAGATTTACAACTTTCAAATAGTTTATAACATTCATCGATATCAGGTTTCTATCGTTGGAAATTCATGAAAATGTTGAAATCATTTCTTATGCATGTACCTAATAGAAGTCTGTATCAATAAAAAGAAGTAAAAATCTTTTAAAGTTTGGCTTAAAGCTTTTAAAGTCAAAATTTAATTCATTCCTCAATTTCAATTTAGAATTTCTCATTCAAATTTCTGAAAATACTTCTCAAAAATGGTTTTTTACTTTTGAATGGTTGATTAGTTTAGAAGATTTCCAAAAAAATGCCATTGATCAATTTAAACTATAAAAGTAGTTAGTTGAGTGGTAAAAGTGATTAATCAGTAAAAAGTGCTTACTAATCATAGTAAAAATCACTCAACTACCGTAAATACTGTAATAGCACCCCACCTCCCTCGTACAGTCGCGTAGTCGCAAAAGTTTTTTGGTATTTCATTTTTTCAAAGCGCCCGTATTTTTAAAAAATGCGTCTTTGGTATCAAAAAATAGCTGAAATTCAGGGCTATTTTTTGATATTTAAGCGCATATTGTAGCATAAACCAGTGTCGAGAAAAACTCGTTCAAAGCTAGACTACGCAACACTCCGCACCGTCATTATGGGGGTGGGGTACTATTACAGTATTTACGGTAACTTGTTTTATAGTTTAAACCACTCAACTAACTTGTTTAAATTGATCAGTGGCATTTTTTTGAGCCAATATAGCCAAATTCAAGTATTGTTGTGTGGATTGTTGGGTGTGCAAAAATAGAGTTGCTCATTCGGGATCCGAGTTGTCATGAGCGATCGGAAAAAAAAGCCATTTGATGAGCTTTAGCTCTCTTTTCTTCTCTACTCGTTGACACCAAAATCGCTCTTTGTTGCACTTTTCTTGTTTTGACAGATTGACCACACATTTGCTTCTCAAAAGTTGAGTTCCGACTAATTGGCTAACGGCTAATAAACGAAAAAAAGAAAAGATCACTTTACTCAAAAGAAACTTAAATCTTAATTCGCTCTTTTTGCTTACCCAACTTCACGCTGCCAAAAGCGTCTATTGGTTGGATCAATTTCTTTGAAAATTTGGCTATATATCTAACTTTCCAAGCTCTATCTTATATCTATAAACACGAAGATAGGTTTCCTTAGTTAAAGTGTGTCTTTTCTAAAGTTAAAGTGTGCGCATCATCGAGTCGTCGTTCTTTTTGACTAGCTGACTTCAGGCTCTCAAAAAAACCAGAAATAAGACATTTTAAACCCGTTTTAATGTTATTTTGAAGGGAAATAATTGGATTTTCAAATGAAAAAAACCATAATTCAATTGGTTCATTTGTTGGTTTTAAATGGAAAGAAGAAAAGGAACGAAAAGACTTTCTAGGCAGCCTCATAAAGCTCATCTTTTAAAACTCATTAAATTCAAATTGACTTATTGAATCAAATTCTCTGAGAATTTGGCTACATACAAACCTTTTTATGCTCTATCTTTTATCTATAGACACGAAGATAGGTTTCCTTAGTTAAAGTGTGTCCTTTCTAAAGTTAAAGTGTGCGCATCATCGAGTCGTCGTTCTTTTTGACTAGCTGACTTCAGGCTCTCAAAAAATCCAGAAATAAGACATTTTAAGCTCGGTTTAATGTTATTTTGAAGGGAAATAATTCGCCTTTCTAATAGAAATTATCTTGTCGTAACATCTACACAATCCACATCTAAATAATAGAACACAAAGGCTACAAAAACACGTAAAAACACATAAAAAAATGTTTAAAATTATCTATGAACTCCGCCAACGGCTTTGTGAAGAGGATCAGCAACCTCGGCACGAATTCCTGCTTCAGCTCGATCTTTCTCATTTCCCTCATTTTGAGCACGTTGAGCGGCTTCCAATGCAGTTCTTGCCGCAGACTCATCAATAGCATCAACCTGGATTGCCTCCTCGGCCGACACCTGACACGATCCATCGATGTTCATTGAAAGAGTCCCAGATGAAACAAAATATTTAGACACCTTTCTAATTCGCCTTTTTAATGAAACAAACCGTAGTTTTTTTTTTAATGTCTTTGCTTTTACAACTCGAATCTTTCTTTTTCTTGATTTAATTTTTAATTTTAAGAATGAGGCGGCGAATTTTCTACCGTTGAATCGAGCCGATCACAAAATTCCGGCTTTTCCATGAGGCATTTCGTCACCGATATCACTTAACATATCAAGGATTTCTCCATCTTGTACAATTCCGACATTCATTCATGCGACAAAGGAATTCAAGGACGCTTTCACTATGATTTCGAGTGACTGTGATGCTTCGATATTTGGCGAGCAATACGTTTCAAAATTTGATCGCTGATTCTCCTGGAATCTCTCAGCAGTTTCTTGGTTTTAAACGGAAGTACGAAAAGGAATGAAAAGACTTTCTGGACAGTTCAATATGTACAACAAATCATAAAGTGTTTCTTTTATTGAAGATTTCAATTGCCAATTTCAATTGGTGACGTTTACTCTCCGAGCATAACCAATCATCGTTCCCATTCCGACAAGTTCCGCACCAAAAACCTCAGAAAACCTAAAGGTGCAATGAAAGTAAAGACCGGCTTTCGATCGGTTGAAATGGGATACGTGCACTCGCTGTGCGTCGCACCATAGCCCCGTCTCGATGGCTTGCCATGGGGCGGAGGTAGAGCGGATACGCAAGGACCCAAAAGATGGTGAACTATACGTGAGCAGGATGAAGCCGGAGGAAACTCCAGTGGAGGTTCGTAACGATTCTGACGTGCAAATCGATCGTCTGACTGGCGTATAGAGGCGAAAGACTAATCGAACCATCTACATCTGTAGATGTAGATGTAGATCGAACCATCTGTAGTAGCTGGTTCCTTCTGAAGTTTCCCTCAGGATAGCAGGAGTTTGTATCAGTTATATTCGGTAAAGCGAATGATTAGAGGAATTGGGGGCGAAATGCCCTCAACCTATTCTCAAACTTTCAATGGGTATGACGTTGTAGTTTCTTCAGTGAACTGTGACCCTGAATGAGAGCTCCTAGTGGGCCATTTTTGGTAAGCAGAACTGGCGCTGTGGGATGAACCAAACGTCGGGTTAAAGTGCCTAAGTGTCCACTCATGAGACCCCATGAAAGGCGTTAGTTGATATAGACAGCAGGACGGTGGCCATGGAAGTCGGTAAGGAGTGTGTAACAACTCACCTGCCGAATCAACTAGCCCTGAAAATGGATGGCACTTGAGCGGACCACTTATACCCGACCGACGCCGACTTGAGCGCAATGCCCGCCTGGTCGCAATGAGTAAGAGGGTCGCGGTGGTTTGCGTTGAAGGCTTTGGGCATCACGTTGCAGTTTCTTCAGTGAACTGTGACCCTGAAAACAAAAACAAAAACAAAAACAAAAACCTCAATCACATCTTCACCAAAATTTCTCTTTCTGGAAAGAATTTTACTTTGTCTTTTCTTGCTTTGTACCTTTTATGAGCATAAATTATTTATCAAAAATACCGGTTCAAAGCCCCGCTATCTAAAAGAATCACAAGATACAAAAGTCTCTTGGCAAATATAATATGCAAATCAAAGAAGCACTCTGAAAATGAGACTAGGGAAACGCAAATCATTGGAATCAAGGGGAAATATTACTCAAAAGTTTTAGTTGTACTCAAAAAATGGAAATTGAAATTGAACTTGTTAGAGAAGTGTCTTGATAAATTCGATTGCTGCAGTGAATTGCGTCCACCAATACAAATCCGATCCTTCCATATCGGAGAGACAAAAGCTTTGCACGTATTGAACATTTGAGAGGAGAGCTGGTGGATTGGCCTAAAGTTTGTTTGCAATAGTACTACGGTATAAAGTAATAGCTCTTTAGGAAAGTCTTCTTTAGCTTTCGCTTTGAAGCTGAAAGTCTTCTTTAGCTGAAATCTTACTTGAATCAAAACGTAGACAAGCACTGGAGTAAGATCATCAGCCGCTGCAGGACCTGCACCTGGTGCCAAAGCAATCAAATTCGAGATGGTGCTGCACGCTCGAACCACACACTAAAGAAATTTGATCCACACAATCCTGCACAATGCGAACAAGGGAATGGTCTCAGCTCAAAGTTTGAAATCGACTGGAAACACAGTGCATAACATAGAATCGACAATGACGAACAAAACGCCGCAAAAATTAGCCACTAACAGCCACGGAAACGCGAGGAATCTGGCATGCAAAATCGGAATTCCAAACTGATTCCTTTATAAGGCTTCCCTCGCTGCCTGGGCAGCGACGAGCTGGTGGTCTAGTGGATAAAGGCTTAGATTTATGAAACGGTGGTGCTATCTCTGCCCTCAGGTTCAATTCCGCCTAGAGGCAAAATATTTTTTTTGCCTGGGTTTGCATCGACGTAACCACTGGAATGCCAAGAAAACTGACGAATTTTCTGGAATTGATCCGCTCCAAAGTGTTTACGAGTGATTGAAAGCAACTTTAATCTATTTTCTCGTTTTCCCGGTTGAAAACTTGTATCGCAGAGCGTCCCATAGGTAAAAATGTTAAATTTATTTTATTTTATTAAAATTTAGTTTGTTTTAAAAACCAAATAGTTCCAGGAATCGCCAAAAAAGATTTGCATGTGGGCAGAATTGAACCCGAGGGCCAAGGTAGGACAGACGTTTCATAAACCTAAGTTTTATCCACTAGACTACGAGCTAATACCCGGTCACCAGCGAGGGAAATAAAGGAATCAGTTTTGAATCCCGATTTTGCATGCCAGATTCCTCGCGTTTCCGTGGCTATTAGCGGCTAATTTTTGCGGCGTTTTGTTTGCCATTGTCGATTCTATATTATGCACTGTGTTTCTATTCTATATTATGCACCAGTCGATTCCAAACTTTGAGCTGAGGCCATTCACCTGTAAGCCAAAGTCTGTAAATCCAGGGTGCGGCTTAAATAGTGCTGCGCTCTACAAAAGAATAATTTTCTCAAAAACTAAAAGAGTTGACAGTTTTTTCGTTTAGATATTTAAAATCTATGGACATTTTTTCACTAGATACATAAGTTTGTATAAGAATTTAAAGCTTCATTTGTTTTAGATAAGACTTTAAACGTGATTACTGCGAAAAAATGAAATTTGCCAAGATAACCTCGAATTGGCAATAATGGAGCTCAAAAAGCACTATTTTTATAGTAATTAACTCTAAAAACGTATTATTGCAGAAAAAAAAGGCGGAAAAAGACGATTTAGATACCGTAAACTCGAATTTAATTGCTTTCCAGCATCGTGCCGCATAGCATTTTTTGTACTACTCGCCTAGGGTTGTCAAAGTTACTAAAAAATGTTCCGGTTCCTCTATTCTATGTAAAATTAGGCATAGATTTTATGATTGATTGTTGTTTTTCAGCTTAGGTTAATGTATTGTCTTAGAAAGCCAAAAAGATTTAAGAGCAACACCCTGTAAGTATGCCGTATCCTGTAAATTCAAGTTCACCAAGGTTTTTTTCTTGATTTGTTGTTTTTGAAATACCAATACCTGTAGCTTGTCCCTTGGACTCTTGTATGCGTTCAAAATCTCTATATCAGCTTGAGCGGATGGCCATGGTGCTTCGCCTTGCAGTTCCTAGATAGAATTGAAAATTGGGATTTTTTGAAATTTGGCCAAACCTTTGGAATGTGGAGCATCGGATGATCGGGGGTGATGGTGCGTGCTAGACGAGTCAGAGATCGATGTAGAACGCTGAATATTTGTTAAAATGAAGACTGATGTAAGCATTAATGTAGGACATTGACCATGTGGTATTTCCGATTGACTATTCCCGATTGACTAGCAACAGACCCAGCTCACCAAATGAAATGAGCCATATCCGATCTAACGCAGAATTTTACGCTGATTCCGAATATCTGATTCGTTTTTGAAAGGTGATCCTGAATCACGCGCAATTTGGCAAAAGCCTTTAGCCTTTATAAGCCTTTAGCCTTTAGTCTTTATAAGCCTTTAGCCTTCTTTGGCCTCTTTATAAGGCTTACGCGCGCACTACATGCCAATGGTTGCGTGGTGTCGTGGATAATCGGTTTAAATATGGAGTACGTAGATTCGGAGCTACTCAAGGGTTCAAATCCGCTCACTTTTCCTTTTGTTTTTTCTATAAACACTCTTTATGGAGTCTCTCATAGCTTCAATTCTCTCATAGCTTCAATTCTCTCATAGCTTCAATTCTCTCATAGCTTCAATTCTCTCATAGCTTCAATTCTCTCATAGCTTCAATTCTCTCATAGCTTCAATTCTCTCATAGCTTCAATTCTCTCCTTTTCAATTCTATGCTATGTATCACAAATTTATAATAACTAATTTATGATAATAACTTTAACAACAAAATAACGGAAACGATTGTAAGAAACTTACTCATCCCGATAAATATCCGCTTCCACATTCGGATAGAAGGCAATATTATGAATCTGCGCCATGATGACCCTTTCAACGGTTTTGTTCGCAAAATCCAACTAAATCACCCGATGTTAGCTCAATTCAAGTTTTGACGCAAAAAACTAACCATATCCTGAGATCCATCTCTCCACATGAGATTCTCAGCAAGCCGTAGAGACATTGCTTTTAAAGTCTTGTGAAGCAAGTCGGTACGCTCATCCTAGATAGGATCGATAAATCTGATCGTACTCTCGTACTGATAAATCTGATCGTATTCTCGTATTGATAAATCTGATCGTACTCTCGTACTAATCAATCTGATCGTACTCTCGTACTAATCAATCTGATCGTACTCTCGTACGATCGTAATCTGATCGTACTGAAGTAAGGAATGGCAAAGAAAGATTTCCGGAGAGGGCATTGAACCCTCGACCTTTTCCGTTTCGAAGCTTTTCGGGCAGATACTCTAATCACTGAGCTATCCGGTCTCTTTTTACCAGAGAAAGAGAAAATACAAGAGGGAAGCGAAAGGAAGAAAGAGAAGGAAAGATCTTGACAAAATGTAAAACAAACCTGTAGTTGAAGTTGACTAAATTCACTTAGTAATCGTTTCTGTGTGTGATCATGGTTGTCCAGATAGAATCGGACAAGGAATTCGACAACACACTCACGAATCAACGTTCGCTCTCTAAAAAAGGCTTTGTCAAGAAGGTTGGCAAGAAATTCATCAATAAACGATGGGTTTCTGGTTGATTTTTGAGCTCACTAGCAGGCATTTTTATTCAACTTATTCAACTAATCGACTTGATAATGCTGATTGAAATTACTATTAGTTTTAGGGGACAAAACTTGAAGAATTTTGAGTTTTAGTTCTATTGAACGACTAAAAAACTGCGAAAAAATCCAACAAAAACAACTTTAACACATTAGCGACAGCCCACTGATGGGCCGTACGTAGATTTGACAGTTTTTTGAGGCCGATTCGGCTGAAAATATGCAATCAAGGGTTTTCGGGGTCAAGGAATTCGAATCCGTTATTAGTTTAAAAAAACGGCTTTATTTTTGAATATTTCATTCGGTTTAATTACCCAAATACAACCCACATCCAAATCCTAATTCCACCTTTGTTTTCACGGCCGCTTTGGCCGCTTCTTGGCCGATTGCTTTGCAATTTTGTCTACAAGCTGAGAATGTCGATTTCTATCTGTAGACAAAATTTCAGAGCAATCGGTCAAGAATCAGCCAAGAAAACGAAGGTGGAATTAGGTTCGGATTGAATTTTTCCCATGTCTAGTACCCGGTGTAAAAATGAATCAGTTTCTACTCTAAATGGTGTCCAATTTTGAAAGTTACTGTAATCAGAAGATCCGTGATTAGGAAAACGTGTAAATTTTTATGTTCACGTAACCCTACAGCGTAATCGTACATGTGTAATTGCCTCTAGTGATATAGAACAAAACCTAAAAATGTTTTCGTTCTTTTTTCTCCAATTTGGTTTAATTACCCAAGTTTTTAGCGTTTTATGATAACTGTATTGGCTCGGAAATTAAAGTTGCTTGAAAAACTAATAACGGATTCAGATTCTCCATCCCAGAATGCCTCCAGTTAGAAATTTTCACGTCTACAGCTAACAGCTGTCGTCCGACACGGCAGCCAAGGACAAAAATAGCTTTGTCGTGAATGTATTAAGGTAAATCGATTGGTGAAATTGAAAATTTAACCCACTTGTTCACTCTTTGGTCAAGTCGTCCAATATGGGTTAAAAGGCGAAGAAGAGTGAGGCGAGATTGTTGCAAGTAAAGCACGTAGGATGTTCGTTTACGGTGCTCGTCTCGCAAGATCCGCAAAAGCTTTCGAATTCTAAATTTGGATTCTAAATAAATATTCTTTATTATCTAAATTATCAAAGATTTATTTTCCTAATTGGCTATTAAGTATCTAAATAGACAAACCCTTTGTCATCAAAGAAAGCCAGCACTCGTATTACTTCACGAATGTGAGCGGAAAGGACCTAAATTGAAAAATGTTTTAGACTTGGCACCTGGTAGAACTAATTAAAGTTAAAGTTATTTAAATTTAAAGAAATTGTTTGTTGTTTAGAATATTTATCTTTAGAATTGTTTAGAATTGTTTAGAATATGTTTAGATATTTCTACCTGTTCTCTTGTATTGATTGCCTCAGCGAGAAGCACTCGTAGAAGCCTTAGCAATTGAAGACGCTCAGACAAAGGCTCAGCAGCAACAAGTCCTTCTCTGGAGTTAAAAATCATAAAATTAGATGTTATATTTCGAAGCTATAACCTTATTAACTCAATTTTAAACTTTTACCTTCTAGAAAACAGCACAGGAGACGGTAAAGTGCCGATGTTGCTAAGAACATGACGAAGTTTTCTTTTGGCATCGATGAACGCTCGACATTGAGACAGATTTTCCGGATCATAGTACAATGGAGCCTAAAATTGCGTATGTAAAGTATTAACTACGTTTTAGTCAGCATTTCTAGATCAATATGTTATATCTGATTTAGATTTTTATCTGATTTAGACTCGATTTACGGTCCCGTATTGGATCTAAAAAGGTTTCAATACGGTTCCAATACGGTTCTTTTTAGATCCAATACGGTTCTTTTTAGATCCAATACGGTTCTTTTTAGATCCAATACGGTTCCAAAAAAATCTAAATCGGATATCCGATAGTGCGGAGATTTTCGTTCAATCGACCCTCTATTTCAGAAAATTAACGATTACTAAACTGTATAACGTTTTGACAATGCAAAAACGGGGCAAAATAAAACCAAAAACAGTATATTTTTACTTTCAAAATGGCTAAATTCGGCAAAAGTTAGTTAAAAGCGATTTTGATCCGGCTATTGCTTTTGACCTTGTTTTTGATGTCAAACACATGATTTAGCGGCAACAAAACAAGTAGCAATTGTTAAAACATAGCAATTGTTGAGTCTAAATCGGATATGCCAAATACTTACATTCGGTGGTGGAGCGGGTGCTTCGATTTCTGGCGGTTCTCCGGATGAATCCACCAACACGACTGATGGCTTACGAGTCTTGTACTTGTTCAAAATGTCATCAGCTGATTGTTGCGCAACTGAATATGACGCGAAATTCAAAAACTGAACCAAATTCAAGCTTACTTTTATGCAAATTTGTTGGTTGACTGCCGGACACTGGTATTTTTGGCTCGCTTCCTCGACGCTGTGGATTTTCGCCGGACCACTCGCCTGGGAATGATCCCAGAATGTCAGAAATTGTCGAAGAATGGGGTATCTAGATTTTCGAATCGTTGAGTTTGTTTCCTAGCAAACCTGTCGTAACGTTGTTGAATTCATTCCTTTGCGCATTCTGTCTCCAATTTTGTCACCAACATTTCGCAATCCTTGGAACAGGGCCGTCTTCTTTCCACGCAGATTTGCACTTGAGAAAGTTGAGATTCCGGATGGACCTGGGACAATATTTTAGTAATATTTTGCTTAAAAAGCCAATGCATAGTGCTAAATAAGAGTGTTTTAAAATTTCTCTATCTAAAAACGTCGCTATTGATTGGGAAAAGCTGATAGGGTGCGTGAAAAGTTCTGTCCCCTCTCCAAGAATCATTTGTACGACTCAAACCAAGGAATTTAGAAGAAAAACGGACTTCAAATTTGAAAATTTTGACTATTTTTACCCTAGAAATGCTTCTTCATATAAAGATTTTCGTTTTCAAAATCTGTTTTTTTGGCTGAATCCCGACCGACCGGCTTCTTTGACTTTTGGCCCAATTTTAACGGTGCTTAAAAATCGTGAGCTCTTAACTAATCCTACCGTAAAACGGATAGTTTTAAAGGAAAATGTTTCTTTTTTCTAATATTTAAAAAATTTGATTTGATTTCGGCTTTTTCACATTTTAAAATCAATAGCAAAGGTGGTAACGCGACGCAAAAAAGCAAATAATCCGCAGTTCCGAATTCCGCAAATAATCGAGCCAAAAAAAGATTTTCGAAATAAAAGACCTTTTTAAGAAAAAGCATTCTTAGGGTAAAAATAGTCAAAGATTTCAAATTTGAAGTCCTTTTGATTCTATTTTTTTATTTTCTCTGAAGAAACGACAATCTTTGGAGAGGGTCAGAACTTTCCATGGACCCAGTAGACCCAGTAGATCAGTAGACCCAGTGGATCAGTAGACCCAGTAGGTCAGTAGACCCAGTAGATCAGTAGACCCAGTAGACCCAGTAGATCAGTAGACCCAGTAGACTCAGTAGACCCAGTAGATCAGTAGACCCAGTAGATCAGTAGACCCAGTAGATCAGTAGACCCAGTAGATCAGCAGACCAACTTATCCTGACTGTACCTGGTCGCGAATCTGAGGTCTCTGATTGGGAAGGTGATCCGAGTTGAGCAACAGAAGATGATCGACGATCTTCAACATTTGGACGCGGTGGAATTTCTGGTGGGGTCGGTGTTCCCATTGAAGGCCGAGGTGGAAGAGCTGGTGGAGCAGTTGAAGCGGCTTTTGAAGCTGGTTGAACGTCATCAATTTCTCGTAATCTAGAGCTCATAAACCATTTGTACTCGATTAATCACTTACAACCCTGCATCTGAATCCAAATCAGAACGAGATAAGAAAGAGCTGCCGCTACTTTGTCGCCGCATTCTCTCGCCATCATTCGATGTTTCTCTGGGTGCCGGTGATGGATCCAAGCAAATCAGATTTTCAGATGGATTAGCATTGACAATGATTGGCTTGTTAGCCGGATTGTTGGCTTCTAGCTGAAAGAAAAGTTCATTTTGTCTAAAATCTCGTTCACTTGTTGATTATGTTGCACTTCTCGATCGACCTCTCGATCTCTTTCCCTAGCTCCATCAGCTTCACTGTCACTTGCAACAGCGTCAAGACTCCAGGTGTCACTTCGATCTTCGTTTCCTGCTCCCTGGTTTTGTCCACCGATTGAGCCAGATCTGAAGTGCTAGCGACTGATTTAGATTTTGTACCATTCTTGATATTTCTAGATAGATATCTAGAAGTACTGTTAGTACCGCTTAAAAGTATTGCTATATTAGATCTATTAAGCTGTCCAGTAAGTCTTTTTGTTTCTTTCCATCCTTTCGTAAAAGATAACAAATTCACTAAACAATCTTGTTTGCTCTAAATAAAAAGTGTTTATTATTCAATTTCCCATCTTTTTAAGTCAATTTGGCTCAAGTAATTGAGGGCAATTCAAGCAAATCCGAGAGTGAAAACATGTTTTTCGGAAAAATCTATAAAACCTCTACGCAGAAATTGGTCGAATCAATTTCTCTGAAAATTTGGCTATATACCTAACTGTTTATGCGCTATCTTTTATCTATAGACACCAAGATAGGTTTCCTTAGTTAAAGTGTTCACATCATCGAGTCGTCGCCCCTTTTGACTCGCCTTTACGCTCCCAAAAAAATCCAGACATTTTTAACCCATTTTAATGTTATTTTGTAGAAAAATAATTGATCTTTCTAGTAAAACAAACCGTAGTTCAAATGGTGCATTTGCTGATTTTAAACGGAAATACAACTCGATCATAGCGTTGCATCGAGGGGGCTTTTGACACGTGCAATTTCTCAAAAATTAGGAGTTTCTACGCGGCTCGTGAACAAGACGTTTAAACGCTTCAAGGAATTGGGAAAAATGCTGATAGTGCTGGTCGAGGAAAACGGCGATGTGTATTCAGTCCAACACCAAAAAAAGTGCGAGAGACGTCGCGTCGTAACCCGGAACGACCAGTCCCACCAAATGGGAATTTCTGATCCTAGATGCTAAGGCGTGTGCTAAACCACATCGAACAGTTAACTCGTTAAAGAAAGCGCTCCTCAAAGCATGGGACGAGCTTGATGTTGCCTATTTGCACGCCACAGTTGACGCCTTCCGCTCACGTCTTAACCGCCAACGGAAGAATTTTTGAAATTTGAGTTTTCCACTTGTTAACATATAAAAAACGATTTTTATAAAAGCTTTTTACCATTGGGTGACTTGTTTTTCGATTAATATTGAATTTATCTGAGCCCATAATTATGACGCACTCTGTAATACCAGTTAAAGCGCATTTTCGAAAAATCATTTCTGCTAATGGGGGTGGGACAAATGCGACCTTTTTTGCGCACCTTTTTTTGCTGGAAAAGGCCTTAGGAAAGGCCGTAGAGCTTCAAAAATGTTTTCATAGAAGGGAATCTACGCATACGATTCCCTTATGTGGAAATATTTTCGAAGCTCTACGGCCTTGCCTAAGGCCTTTTCCAGCAAAAAAAAGGTGCGCAAATGTCCAGGTGCGCAAAAAAAGGTCGCATTTGTCCCACCCCCTGCTAATGACTCATCATTGCTTGAAAGTGAACCAAAATTGACTTAAAAAGGCGGGAAATTGAACAATAAACACTTTTTATTTAGAGCAAATCATAGGTTCATTGATGAATTTGTTATTTTTCAACGCAAGTATGAAAAGGAACGAAAAAACTTTCTGGACAGCTTAATAGGGTTTGCCCAAACGTGCAAATCATTTTAGATAGTTTTGAGCCTGTTACTTTTTTCTCAAAACCTACCGTCCAATTGCATGCCTTCCCACCCGTGGGCCACCGGGAGCCAAGTTATCGCCAGGCGGTAAAGGCAATGACGGTCCAGGCCCTTCATTGTCTGATGCCACAACATCCGTAGACCAAGAATCGGAAAGCAGAGACCTTTGATCGTCACCTAATCCCTTTAAGCTTTATCTTCTTTTGTAAACATACGATATCTTCTGCCCGATTGCGACGAGGGAAGGCTGAACTTTCCAAATTTCTCCTCTAAACCCTCAGCGTTTTGTTTTCGAACAGTGACAGGTAGAGGCGGTAAAGCGTGTCTTGCTGGATCTCCCATATCACCGGCTGCTGTCGAAGCGGCTGCTACTTCAGCCTCAGTTTCGTCGTTTTCTTCTGAAAAGTTGGCTTTGATATTATTTAGAAACATTTTCCTATTGAAACTTAACTATTTGATTAGTGTTTCTGTTCTGGTCAAGCTTTTCAAAGGTCAAGCTTTTCAAATTCTTCTGTCAACTCACCCACAACCCCTTGTTGATCTCGTTGCCCGACTTGACTCAACGGCGAGCCTCGTCCACTCAAACTCGGGCTTCCCCTACCACTCATCGCTCCAACATCAGACATATTATCTGGCAAGGTTGATGTTCCGTCTTCGTCAAGTAGTAGAAGTCTGAATCTAATATCCAATTTCATGGCTGTTAAAGCCAAAACATCAATCCCAATCCTTTGCTCAAATCTTTTTTTACACTAAATACAAGGCGAGGTGTTTTTCTTTTGACTCAAAATTTTGTTTCTTGTAAATTCGCTAAAAATTTCTTTACCTATAGAGTAACGATCCACTTGGAATTATCTTCCCCGTTTCTTTGCGTGACTTAAATTCTATTTTTGAGCTAGCATTAACTTTGAGCTTTGAGCTACCATTAACTAATCTCTAACTCAGAGATTTATCCAACCTAAACTTTTAATTTTGGGGGTTAATGCCAGTTTTTCCCAACCCTTTCTTGTGACTAGCTGATTATTTAGTCTTTCTGTCTACTATTAGGGTTGTCCATAAGTTCTTGCGGTTCTTAAATTTATGATATCTTAAAAACCAGGCAACAGTTTCATCTGAAATTTCTACTGAATAATCTATAAGTATATGCTAATTAGTAGACAAAATTCGATGACGATCGCTTGATTCAATTGAGAGAATGTGATACGCCTGTTCAACCAAGTATTTGACCTTATTTTGAGGGCTAATGTGAGAGAAAGTTTCCATAATTCTACTAAAAAAAAGATAAATCAAAAAGCTAATTGAAGTTCAATTGTATCCGAATGATGACTAAGCCTCCTAAAAATGCTCTGGATCCTGTTTATCATTAGTGTTTCTCATTAGTGTTTCTACAGAGGTAAGCGAGTTCACAAAGAGTGAAACACACACGGCAACGTTAGAGGCTCATGCTCTCGATTGAACCAAGCAATCGTCATCAAATTTTGGCTACTAGTTAGCATATACTTATAGATTATTCAGTAGAAATTTCAAATGAAACTGTTGTCTGCTCTTTAAGAAATCACAAATTTAAGAACTGCAAGAACTTATGGAAAACCCTAATACATGTTTCTTAGGCTCAGTCAATTGGGATGTGCCGCAAATTTGAATTTAATTCCCTCTTAGATTTAATTCGTATTTGCTTTCCTTCCCTTAGATCTTTGAATTTCACTTAATTTTTAAGCTTTTATTACAAAAGTTTAAAATAAAAAATGAAATTTCTATTCTTTTCTGTACGTTTATGTTTTCTGAGCCACAAACGGCTCCTCCTGTGTATTTACATATTGGGCTCACTTTTACTATGTACTATGTACTATGTACTATGAATACCACGAATGTACCATGAATAAAGTATGACGATTATTATTATCATTATTATGATTTATCGCTGCCAATTCCATCCAACTCACCTGTCCTCATGCGGTTGGTCCATGCTGCTGCTCAACGATCCGACATCACCATCATTATCCTCCATATCAGAAGCCGGTGCATCAGTACCCTCGGATATTGCTGATCCAACTAAATTCAAACTTAATTTCGCAAAAAATCTAGTTTAATACCTGTACTAGCATTGTCCAAAAATCGAGTTTTCTTTTCTCGATCTCCAGTGCTCAACTTGTGAGTTCTCGAATTCTTGTGCCTCATAGAGTCCATAAATTTGTCCTCGGGTTGTAAGCCGAGTCGTTCATCATCATTGAACAATCTGAAACCACATTGAAAATTTGCATCAACTAACGCTTTACCTGAAAACAACAATGTCAAAGTACTCGGGTGGTAGCTCAACCGTTTGAGGCCCTGTTTCAGCTGTTGGTGATGTTGGTTGTTGCATCGCCAGTAGACTTCTTGCGCTTTGGACCTATAAAAATCAACAGTCAAGGATCTCATTTACATCTCTACCTTCTCGGTGAACTGTTGAATTTTCGTTCTTGGTTCGGTGCTTGCGTTTTGGTGAGATGTGTGATCGATTGGTGTAGAGAAAGAAACGGGCATTCGTCTTACGTATTCCTAAAACAAAGGCATATTTTTTGAAGTTTCAGGAATTCGATTCGATTCAAGTCTCTAGAATTTGGTTTTTCTGCTTCTGAACTTTTGAGTTTAACAATGGTATTGCAAAAAGAATGGGTTCTAGTTTTTGAACAAAAAAGCACAAGCCAAGTCCATACTTTTAAATCCTTCCTCAGATTCGCATCCACGATTTTCTCAACTGCCGAACTTCGAACAGCGAATAGGAGGGAATTGACCTAAAATTTCATGTAATTATCGTATTTATTCTAATAGAAGCAATAACTATGGAGATTCAGCTTAGTAGACTGAATGTAGTGAATTTTGAGCCTTTAAGGATAGTGACATCTCGATTGAAGTCGGCGAATCTAACGGTAATAAAATCCCTTTTTTGCTTTTTTTGACGATTGAATTGTTTTTAATTGGCTGTTACCTAAAGGTTTTCTTTCTACGAACTACTTCATCAATTTTTTAGTTATTGAAAAAGTGCAGCCTCCACCAGAAGCATTTTGTGGAATGATTGAAAAATAGAAGCGCATGCGCTAGAATCAACAGGGTAATCAAAATCTCAAAGCTTACTTCGTAAAGTGACCCAAGAAAGTGTGTCCTTTTGAACAACTCATCGCCTCTATTCGATTCGGCAACAACAGGCGGGAACATTGTATCAAGTTCAGGTAATCGTCGATTCAACAGACTTGCCACGATATCACAGATTGGACTCTGAAAATAGTGGTACTCAAGTTACAAAAAGTTTTGATACGTCTTTAAATTGTAATGAGAGAAACTGCATGTGCGGTGGTGGTTGCTCGTGTTTTTGTAAAGCCAACATTTGAACAAGTTGACCCATTTGCATCAGATTGAATCTAAAAGTTACTTTACGATTAGCTTAAATAAGTTCTCGAACTTACAACAATGAAATCTAACCTTGTAATGTGTCCAACGGGTGTATCACTGATGATTCCCAGGCTTTCCGGGTTTGTGATAGCCGGACAGAGTAGATTGGTGACAACAAGATCCGTGCATATCAATATCGCATGCTCTTTTGTTGCTCCCGAATCAACGAGTGAGTTGTACATTTGTTGAACTAGCCATGTTAAGCTTGCCGGGAAGCATACCAATGAATCGCTGATTCCTGAAAGAATGTCAGTTTCGTTTGGGCTTCAGTTTCTTTCTTCAAAAGGTCAGTTTTTAATAGCTACTAAGTAAATGATTGCAAAAGCTATAAATTCAAAATGACAATCAGTTTATTAGGTTATTCAATAATAACGGCTTCAGATTCTCCATCCCGGAATGCCTCCGATTACAAATTTTCACGTCTCAAATAGATCTGTCGTCCAAAACGACAGCCAAGCCAAAAATGGCTTTGTCGTGAATGTGTTAAAGTTGTGCTTACCTTTAACAAAAGCATGAGCAAGCAAAACAATCTTTTCAACAATTATCTTTCGATGTTGAGCGACTTTCTTCTGATATTGAGGATTTTGAGGATCAGTTCCTAAAGATTTTAGTCAAAAGTCAAACGCATTTCACAACCAAATCGCCTCGCTCGTTCCGCGGTTGGGAAACGAAGTGGAGATTTGGCAGGGTCGAGGTCAAGAAATATATCTTCCTGACAAAGCACAAGCATCACTGGGTCATGTAAGGCGGATGTTAGAAATATCTGGAAATTCGAAAATTCTAACTAAATCCTTGTGAAAATTCTAATCAAACCCAAATCCAATTAGACAATTCTAAGCAAATCCAAATCCGAACCTTTGCTGGGAATAGATTCTCGGTGAAAAGCTTGTAGAGGCGACAAAATGAGGAGGTTCCTTTTCTAATGGAAAGTCGAGGATTCACATGGCGGACAACTTGCATATCTGAAAATAGTTTTTTTACCGAACTTTATAGATAAGTTAATCTGTTATTTAAATTTGCAGTCCTTTAATTGCAAAATTTTAAAGTTAAAATCTAAAGCCAAAGTTAACTAAGCCAAGTCAAGCCAAAGATAATTGACGTTGCCTTAGAACTTCAGTCTTGCCGTTGGATTTGGCTAAATTCGGCCTAAAAGCTTGACTTTGCCTGGAAATTTGGCTTTTTTGCCAACTCTGATTGTAACATTGTACCACTTACCAATTAAATATTTAAGGACATCAAGTATCAGTCGTTCATCACTCGGAAAGAGGCAATGACCATAAATCAACGAGAAAATCGATCGAATCACTTCTTCTGTTGTCACATTTTCGTCCTGGAATCTTATTTCTCAATTTTGGCCATTCACCTCACCTGTGTCAACGCTTCACAGGCATTCAGAAACTCAGCCGCGGCTCGGGGTGATTTGAAAAATAAACTCAGAAGTGATTCGAAGTTTGAGCAATGATACTCAAGTCTAAATCGTTTCGTTTACGATTTGATGGAAATCTTAACCTTTTATAGGCTTCTGTCCATCTCGGCGCATTCACTCGTCCAATCAACTTGCAAGTCGTTTCAGGTTTGACCAATTCGTGCGAGTTGAGCAGGCGATTGAATGTTACCTAAAAGAGAGCTTAATTCATTGGCTTATTAGCTCAACTAAGTGCTGTGCTAGTGTTCGTTATAATCTAAAACAATTTTCATGGTAACAAAACCTTCAGATTTGTGTTATTAGCCACATATTATGCTGTCCAGAAAGTTTTTTTGGTTCCTTTTTACATTTCCGTTGAAAAATAACAAATTCATCAATTAATCTATGATTTAATCTTAATAACAAGTGTTTATTGTTCAATTTCCCATCTTTTTAAGTCAATTTGGATTCACTTTCAAGCAAATTCGAGAGTGAAATCTATAAAACCTCTACGAAGAAATTGGTCGAATCAATTTCTCTGAAAATTTGGCTATATACCTAACTGTTTATGCTCTAGCTTTTATCTATAGACACCAAAATAGGTTTCCTTAGTTAAAGTGTCCGCATCATCGAATCGTGACCCTTTTTGACTTGCCTTCACGCTCCCAAAAAACCTAGTTATTTTGCAGAAAAATAATTTGCCTTTCTAATGAAATAAACCGTAGTTCAATTGGTGCATTTGTTGATTCTAAACGGGAGTACGAAAAGGAACGAAAAGACTTTCTGGACAGTCTAATATCTTTGTTGTAGCTGAAAACATAGTTGGTAGCATGTCAGTTATTTTATTTTGTGTAAGAAATGCCATACTAACCTTACTGATAAACTTACTTGATGCTGTTGTGAGCTCCACTCATTTATTCCCAACTCGATCATCCGATCGGCGATTTGTGTGTGCAATTGTACGACGGTCTCCATTTCACTTGACAACAACAGGCGTTCGGACCTAAATTCTGTTAGATTGAATTGACCATATGTTTAATATCTTATTTCGTAATGTTTAATATCTTATTTCAAACCTGAGTTTCTCACATAAAGTCCAGACAACATCGGATCCACTTGCACTCACGGGAGCCTCCATTTTCCGAACCTTTAACCAAAATCTAATCAGTGAATCAGCGAGGCAATTTTGTAAATTTAAACACAATATGCTATACTTACGGCATGCTAAACTGTCTAAACAGATGATCTAAAGCTAAATATCCAAACCTATTCCATCTCAATCAGTAGCGTTGTATTTTGTCAAACCTTTCATTACACCTATTGCAACAAAAAGGAAATAACCATTGGCAGTTCACCACGTGCATTTTTTTGTTTGAACATCAGGAAAATTTATTTAAACATGACAATTATAACATTTTACGGATACAGAATACAAATGTACTTAGAAAAGTAATAATTTAGTCAATCACACAAATAATTGAACAAGGCGACAAAAGAGACCATGATGTCGAAAATAATCGAAAATTTAAAAGCGGCGATCTGATCGTCGACGGTCATCTCCACCGCCTCGACGTTCATCTCCTCCGCCTCGACGTTCCCGGTCACCACCATTGCGATCCCGTGAACGAGAGTGACGTCTGAAATAGAATTTTGTTACTCAATGAACTAATTAATACCAATCAACTTTTATTTAACTTCTAATCCGGTTTCGTTACTAATTATCGTTCAACTTCGTACTTTGGGTCTAAAGCTTGAAGTTGGCGCTAATTTAGTGTATCTAGAAGGATTTCAAGTGATTTCAACTTTTCTACAGATTCGGGAGCTCCGTGTCTATTCTATGATAGAAGCCACACTATCATAATGATTCCAACTAGTAGACATGCTATCCGACGAATCAAATCGGATCGGCCTTTTGATCGCAATCCGATCCGATCTGAAAAATTGAGACTTCGGATTCAATCCGAAATAGTTCAACGAGCTTTGTGCGTATTGTAGCTTTTTATTCTTTTTAAACATTTAAAGCAATTCAGTTATCGACCTGAATAGCGTAACTCAGTTGTGCACTTTATTTTGTTTTTTCTGAGTGATGTTATTGATTTTGCGCTGAGTAATGACTAGAGCTGAGGGTTTTTCCATATTTTTAACTTTCTGGGTACAATCTGCCCTTTTGAAACTAGTTTCAGCTCGTAGAAATGCCATGAACTAACTTGCAGTTGCAAAGGTGCATTTCATTAGAGTTCCCCATAAAAAAAACGGCTAAACGTTGCTTTGTTTCGATCCGAAAAGTTGAGATTTCGGATTCAATCCGAACCGGCAAAAATTTTTTCGGATAACATGTCTACTAACTAGGCATCAGGTCAAGGTAGGGATCTTATTGGTACTCTTCGTATATTAGTGGTGCTACTATCGTAGTCCGACCTTCACTAAAATCCAACCTAAACTCCGTTTAAACTTAAATTTAAATGAAATTTTTGTCAAAAATTTCATTTTGGGCAATTTTAAGTTCCGCGTAATTGTGGTTAAAGTCTTTTCCGTCCTCTATACTCGTTTTTCTTTCGCTTCTATGTTGTTAATTTAGAGATGGGAGAAGACGGTGATGGAAATGATTCATTATGAATTGTTCAAAATCTCTAATAGCTTATTAACTACGTCTTACGTCTATTAGCTTATGCGAAAAATGAGATTTTGTGTAAAGCTACTAAGATTCGCAGAGTTACAAGCACACATAAAGTAAGCCTTTGTCAACCTCAAGGCTTCTAACAGCTCACCTCTCCCTATCCCCTCCACGATCCCTATCGCGATCTCTTCCTCCACTGCCAGCTCGGTTGTCTCGATCGTCGACTCGAACTCCTTTCGCCAATAGTTCAGCTCGAGACTCTCTCGTTTTTCGTGTGTCCCCTTTTCCACCACCAAGTCGCCGGGGTAGCCAACTCTTCTGTGTGCGTCCTCTCTCATAATCCACCACAACACGTCTTCCATCAATCTTCATTCCATCAGCTTTCTTGTAAGCAGCTAAAAATTTTCAGGATAAGCTAAAATATACTGGATCAGTGGGGTAAAATAGTGATCTCTTTGGAATCGATAATCGCTAAGCTATTGGGAGACGAGTTAGGAGTTCTCTAAAAGGTGACCAAGCTACCGTAGGCCCGCAGTTTAAGATAAAGCTTTGGCTCTGAAGATAACGGATTACGGTAGTTTTTCACCTTTAGAATACGATCCTAAAAGATGGTAAAACTACCGTAACGCGACAGCCAAAGCCTCGGCTCTAGACTTGTTTATCAATATTATCGATACGAACGGCAAGCTAATATTTCACCGTTCAGATCTCGGCTTCTAGAACAGCTATCAATCTGCAAATTGTTTCATTAAAAAGCCAAAAATGTCAGCTTTTGATTGCTATTTTATACATAGCAAATTCTCATAAATGAGCGCCTTAAAAAGCTTATCAATACTTATCGCTAATCGATATTTTCGATATCGATAGGGTTTATGAGGTGCTTACTCATTAAAAGTCGCTATGTATAAAATAGCAATCAAAAGCTGATATTCTTGACTTTCCAATGAAAAAATTTGCAGATTGATAGCTGTTCTAGAAGCCGAGATCTGAACGGTGAAATATGAGCTTGCCGTTTGTATCGATAATATCTATAAGCAAGTCTATTTGGCTCTTAAGGTAACGGGTTACGCCAATTTTTCCTTCTTTTAGAAAAGCATTTGTCAAAAAGAAGAAAGCCTAGATAAATGTGTAAATTGCAAAAAGCTCACCCGTAGGCAAACTTACACGAAATAAATCGTTTTCGAGATGCGCGCTCTGCTGGCATAACTTACCCAGCTTACCTTTTTTTCACAAAGTTAGTGCCAAAAATGTGTGATAAACGAAATCACTTACGTGAGATCCGCAATTTTGAATTAAATTTAGAAAAAAGTTACCGTCTTTTCTTTTTACAAACTTACGCGCACCCAGCTCTCGTTTATTAACCAAGTTCATGCGGAAATTTGTTGAGATTTTGGAAAATTTTTGACCTTTGCATGAACTCGATCATAAACAAACCTATCAAATGAGGCAAAGAGAATCGGACGATTCATGGCGTCCACTATAAATAAACAAGTTTGGAAGTGGCACAAAGCCCGTAACCAAGCGTAAACGGAGCCCGTTTGTGCAAAATTTCGACGAAAATCTTTGAGTTTAGAATTTCGAGCACAAATCAGCTTTGTTTCCAAATTCAAAGCACCTACCGTGCATATCGTTTTTGTCACGATACTCTATGAAAGCGTAGCCACGGGGTTTTCCATTTTTATCGTAAACCATTTGGAGTCGCTCGATTCGACCGAATTGCTCGAACTCTCGCTTCAGCTTTGACTCAGAGGTTTCGTAGTTCTGAAAAGCAGACTTTAGATTTGATGCTTTGAGAATACAATGTTTCATGAAAGTATTACCCCTACATCCCACCACAAATTTCAGATTCGGGACGTGCAATTTACGGAACTGTTGCTCACTGGATAAACTACTTATAAAAAATACAAAATTTAACTTTTGAGTCTGATAAAATCGATTGACCTGATTGAGATCTAACAATAAGATTTGTGGTTTGGCATTAGAAAATGAAAAAATGATCCCTTGAAAAGCCTCTTAGAAAATGGCTTTTTTTCAATAGAACCACGGTATTTTGGTTTTCAAATAGAAATTTGAGCATTGAAGCTTACTAGGGAATGTTGCCAAGTCAAGCTCACGTTTTCGCATGAGCTCTGGCCCATGTGATAGTTTTCGTCGGGATTCTGAATCTGCTTTTAGTTTTTCCGGAGCGCTTCTGTAATGCGAGATATTTGGCCTTTTTCGGCTGGTTTACAAGCTTTTATCATCATTTCTAAAATGTTTTCTGACGGCCTAGTGGTTAGTGTGGCTGCGTTCGAAACTTTTCGATCCTGTTTCGAATCTCTCCACTGCTCACTCTTTTTACTTTTTTTTGTTTAATTACCAAAAATCTCGCGTTACAGAAGCATTCCAAAAAAGCTAAAAGCAGATTCAGAATCCCGATGAAAACTCGATTAGATGGGCCAAGACTCATGTGACATGGCAACATTCCCTAGTTAGTTCACCAACGGTTAACGAAACAGTCCACTACGACAGCCATAATTGTTCAAACTGTACCATCTCCTTAACCGTACCGATCTTGGTACCTTTAGCTTTAAGTAAAACATTTGGACCGTTAAGGAGTCGTACAATTAGTAAACCAGCGGCATTAAAGGAGTCAAAAGACCGCTATGAACCAGTTCTAGTTACCCAGAGCCAGTCTATTTACCAAATTTTTTATGTGCTTTAACCCACAATTCTCGAGACAAAGAGTGTCTTGTATGGATCTTTTGTGGCCTTCTCATTCTCAGCTGGATTCCATAGAGCGATTCCTTGTTCCAATTTGAATGACATCAGCTCTTCTTTTTGCTTTCGTATGCGAGCCTTTTTTTGAGCGTTTGTCTCAACCTCGGGCTTTGGCGGAGTGTCGACTGGGTCCTGAAAGTTGATTTGAAAAGCATTTAATAATTGTAAGTAGAACATTCAGTTAGCTAAACCTAGTTTTTATACCGTAAAAGTTCTAATAGAAGCCCCTTAGAAGAACGTCGCTTAGTCTAAGTTTATTCTCAAACAAACGTTCATATCTCAACACCAGTACATTTGTTTCTGCGGGCTTGGGTATCAAATTAAAGTCAAGAGGATGGGCGATTTTTTAAGGTATAACACATATTTTTAGCATTAACCATCGCTTAGAACAAAATGATTGAAAGGTGGAAAAAAAGCCGATTTTTATAATTTTCAATCATTTTGTTCTAAGCGCTGGTTAATGCTAAAAATATGTGCTATACCTTAAAAAATCGCCCCCTCTCGACTTTAATTTGATACCCAAGCTCGCAGAAACAAATGTACTGGTGTTGAGATATGAGCGGTTCTTTGAGTGTAAACTTAGACTACGCGACGCTCTTACGGGGGGCTTCTATTCGAGTATTTACGGTAGTTCAATTATCTATTACTACGCTATTTGAATGTCGGGTACTTTTAGAAATATTGAAACAAGAACAAAGTAATACCTCAAATTCTCCGATATGCTGAGCCATTCCACCCATCTTTGGTCGTTTCTCATTACGATCCACGAGTAGTTCATCGACTGGTGGTCTAAATATAACAAGCGTTTAACTTTAAGTTTAATACTAAAAACTAAGACTTTTAGCTGACTTTTTATAGTGTGTTTGAAAAAAACTTACAAATATGGGAATGGTGGTCGAGACACGAACAACGCCAGCAAGTTGTCCGGCAGAAAACTCGGCATTTTCGGTTCTGAAATAACATAAATTAGAAACAAAATAACATAAACTAGAAAATCAACAAAAAAACTCAGTCAGAAAGACAGTTGCTTGCAAAAAATCAATTGTTGCCTTTTGAAAAGACAGCCGTTTGCAAAGGGGAGCACAACGCATGGGTGTTATTTGGAATAAGACGTTGCCTGGGGAAATCCTAGTAAAAATTGGCACAGTATTGAAGTAGCGCTTTTGCAAAAATAAAGTGTCCAAAGAAATAGTCAGCTTCAAATTTAAACTTTAGAGCTCTCAGAAAAAATTAATGCAAAGGCCAAAAGAAAGGCAGAAGTCGCATCTGCTCTACCATGTCTTTTGCATATCAATTATCATTGTGAGAGTGGAACAAATGCGACCTTTTTTTTGCACACTCGGGAAATTTGCGCACCTTTTTTCGCATTTTAAAAAAGCTCTAAAAAGCTAATATTTACCAATTTCCACTCCAAAATTTGCTTTTCTGGGTAATTTTAGGGCGTAGAATCCAAATTTTGACATACCGTAAATGCTGTATTAGAATGATATGTCATGATATGTCAATAGAATGATATGTCATTCAATTTTTCAACTCTTCAAAATGGACAGATCCAAAAAGTAGGTATGGGGAAACACATGAATCAAAATTTAGAATTCGTTAAAAACTATTTTAAATGATGGCCCTTGGTCCAAAACGTGCAAAAACACGTTTAAAAGTGAAATTAATGTAACCCCGCGACTCCCTTTGAATCTCCAAAAAAAAATCCATGTGGGACCCTTATGATTTTTTTTCAAAAATAGTGTTTCAAATTTTACTGCAGATAAAATTTTAATAGGTTTTAAGTCCAGGTCTATCCATAGAACCCCCATAAGGTGAATCTAAAATCAAGATTTCGTTGGGTGTCATTCTAATACAGCATTTACGGTATCAGAGCTTGAACGGACGGAGTTATACGTAGGGAAAGATCGAGAATTTTCTTGAATTTGACCTACCCCTTTTTTTATCTTTCAAATTGGTTCCACAAGCTCTGATCTGTCAAAATTTGAATTCTACTCCCTAAAATTACTTAGAAAAACAACTTTTTGAATGGAAATTGGTTAATATTAGCTTTTTAGAACTTTTAAACGCAAAACAACGCGAAAAAAGGTGCGCAAATGTCTTGGGTTCGCAAAAAAAAGTCGCATTTGTCCCACTCCCATCATTGTTTATCATTGATTTATTGTAATTTAACAAATTCACGGCAAAGGCCATTCAAAAGAGACAACCTGTGAAGAATGCGATAAATGACGATAAGGTGATTGATAGATATTCAAGTTATTAACACACTCATGACAAAACCATTTTTGGCTTGGCTACCGCTTTGGACGATAGCGACCTGTGCTAGCTGTAAACTTGAAAATTTTGCAATCGGTGGCTTTCGAGGATCAAAAATTCGAATACGTTGTTACTTTTTGAGCAACTTTAATTCTGGAATCAATATGGTCATCACAAAACTCTCTAAAAGCTTCAGTAATTAAACCAAAATGGATTCATTATAATTTAACACATTCACGAAAGAACCATCTTTTTTCTTGGCTGCCGTTTCGGACGACAGCTATCTATGTTAGCTGTAGATTGGAAAATTTGTAGCCGGGGGCATTCTGGGATAGAGAATCTGAATCCGTTATTGGTTTTTGGGCAACTTCCAAGCCAATACGGTCATCACAAAACTCTCTAAAACTTGGGTAATTACACCGAATGAAAGATCCAAAAATAGAGCAATTTTTCTAAAAACTAATAACGGACTCGAATTCCTTAGCCCCGAAAACCACCTGGTGCAAATTTCCAGCCCAATCGGCCTCAAAATAGTGCTAAATCCACGTACGGCCCACCGGTGGGCCATATCTTCGGGAATGTGTTAAAATTTTTAAGCTTAGGCTTTTATAAGCTATTAGGTTGAGGAAAAAGTAATGTCGGTTTCTGTCGTAAAACTGTTTATTGCTAAAAACATAGACATCAATCAATGAGATATTCTCAATTATTATTGATGATTTGTTTCCATCTTTGTCGCAAGTCCCTGATCCCATCCTCAAAAAAAATGGGGAGTTTTCGAGCCAAAATAAGTGTCAACTGCTTTTTTGATCTGTGCATGATTCTCGAACTTTTCTCCCATAAGAAAACTCTTCAACGACCGAAACAAAAAATAATCTGATGGGGTCAGGTCCGGACTATAAGGTCTCGGGCGCGGGGCAGAAGTTTCCAACTAAGCTCGTCGATTTCCCTTATTTAAAATCATACCACAAAGTGGCCCGAAAACTTTTCGTCTTGCATTTTGTACCTGAAAATATTGTTAAATTTATAAAAATCAAATATAATATGAAAGTATAGAAGTGTCTAGGTGATTGAATTTGAAAAAAAAAATCGCATAAGCAAAGAAATGGAAAATTGCCAACAACGGGAATTCAAAACCGACATTAATTTTTCTTCAACGACATTAATTTTTCTTCAATAAAATTTCCAGGCTAATAACTCTAAATCTGGCAATGTAATCATAAATTGTAAGCCAAGGGCAAGACTTTGGCTTGACTTTTGCGTTTTGCTAGAAGGTAGAATGTTTAATTGGTCAAAGGTAGAATGTTTAATTCTCTTTACAGCCCGACCACTGAACTTCAAAAAATACTTTTCAAAAAGTGTCAACTTTCAAAAGATAGGCAGACAAAGAACTGAGTAATGACTTGAGAGAAAAAGACTGCTTCCCTCCCCATCCCTTAGTCTTCCTTCTTTCTTGACAGTAAAACGAATTTTAAGTGATTTCTTAGGTGATTTCCATGCCGTGTTAACTTTTTCATCCTTGATCCTTGATCTAATGAGTAAGCTGAGTGATTTTTCGAATTTGTCATTAACGAACGAACTTTGTCGGGGGTGACAAAGCAGAACTCGGATTTGGTCCTGCTTACAATTTTCTTCCAGAACACAAAAACGCATTCGATTGTATTTTGTGTCACCCGTACAATTCATGACAACATTTACGCATCAAATTTTATATCCAGATGTAGAATTTTCACTCTGAATAGCTTTCTTATCTATGGAAAAGTGGGAGTGGACACGCCACGCCGAGTCAAAGACCGACCAAAACCTTTTACGACCCATATTTTTTCCGTAAAAAATCAGAAGCGGGAAAATCTTCGGATTCGGTAGCTTTGTGTTCGATTTTTGAAAGATGGGTGCTGAAACTCGGCTAGTTTTGCTATTACTATTTGTTGTTCATCAAATCTCGGCTCAATGCCCGGTGAGCCCAATCGGTGGTCAGACATGGACCGCGAATTTTCCGATGTGTACTGGTGGAAGGAATGATGTCAATTATATGTAAGAATTTGAAGAACTGTAGGGAATTTGATGTAGGAACTGAAAGAAAGATAAGATTATCTACTCTTGGGATAATTAAAACGAAAAATGCTATCAAGCGAAGTAAGGCTAGGAGAAATTTTCGTTGAATTTCCTTTTCTCAAAAAGTCAAGGATCTCCGGTTCTCCGGTTTTGGTTTAAAAACTGTATTTGCTTTGCTATTTGCTCAGAATTTTAACTTTTGATTCTGATAGGCATATTTATAAGGATTTGGCTTTATACAGAGTGCAACAGGATTATTGCAACCAATATTTTTCAAGGATAGACACCGATAAAAGAGAAATCAACTCAAAAACTTTAACAATCGATTTTTAAAGATATATTAGTATAGATTAAAGATATAGAAACAAGATATATTAAACAAGAAAAGATACTTTCTTTTAAAAAGATCTCTATGGGCAGAAATGCAGGCCTGGTGACATTTGGGAAATGCATTCACTAGACTTGTAACAAAAACATCTGTCGGTTCTTTTTTGCCGTTGGTCTTTCGTGTTTTTCTCAACACCAACCCTTCTATTTTGACTATTTTGACTATCATTCGATGCAGAGCAAAATTGCGCGTCAAATGATACCAAAATTAACTCAAAATCTAATATCCACGCAAAGTTGTTGGCTAAAAGCCTAAACCTCGCCCATTACAGTCGGGACTTAACCTTTTGCCTCTTAACTTTGCGTGAATATTATAATTTGAGTTAATTTTGTTATCATTCGACGCGGAATTATGTTCTGCATCAAATGATAGTCATAATAGTCAAAATCGAAGGGTTGGTGGTGAGAAAAAGACGAAAAACCTGGAATTACCAAAAAAGAATCACCTGATTTTTTTCGTTACAAGTCTAGCATCCAAATGGTTAAGATCGAGTTTATCGAGCTTTTGCAAGAGATTTCTTAAGCGAATTGATGGTGGAATGCGGTTTTGAGCACGTTTTTGCTTCAAGAACATTCTAAACACTGAAATCTATCGGATTAAGATCGGGATTTGAGGGCCAATAAAGGTGGCCAAATGGGGAAAATGCTGCTTGCGCCAGTCCTGAACCACTCGAGCCTTTTGAGCATAAGCAGCATCCTAAATAAAACACCAAGTCCTGTTTCCAAAGTGATTTTTGGCTTACGGAAGAAAATCTTTCTTAAGTATGTGGAAATAGTTTTTGAAACTAACATCTATGAAACTATGAAACTATGAAACTAACTAACTAACTAACAGCCTTGGGGCGGTTGCATGAATCCTGTAGCTTGATGAATATAAAAAGAAGCCTTGTATTATAACTTTACTCAGGTTCATCGGCTCACAAAACGCGAAAAGCGATCCATTGATCGTTTACCTTGGTGATATGTCCGCTTGTGGGCCAGCAAAATCGATGTTCGCTGACATTGGTCCTTATCGAATCGGCCCAACTCACACCACGATTTTGGAGAACGTCTACTCTTGGAATAAGGTTTTAGATGGGCTCAATAAATCGTGAACTTTTTTCAGTTCTCAAATGTAATCGTCATGGATCTATCAATGCAGTACATCGACACTTTTCAAAAAGTTTTGAGCTAAGATTGCTTCTTTTCAAAGAGAATTTAGTTCACCAATTTGATCACGGATTTCGTGGTCGCGTTTCGGATGAATAACACCGACTATGCGCAGAATGAGCTCTATTTTGCCGGTAAGATAAGCAATATTACAAGAATGATCTGACTTCTGTTAGATTCAGCTTGATGAATCTAGAAAGAAAAGTTTAAAATATAAAAAGATGCATACATTGGGTTGGTGAATTGAAAACTGCGGGACTTTGAACTAAAGTTTATTCAACATAAAACCATAAATTCATTCCAAATAATTTCCATTATTATTGACGACTTCTGCCCATTTTACAGGCAATTTGCGGATTCCTCTTTCGTAGTAGGGTTTTGGTTTGTGTGTGAGACAAGTGTGAGACTCCAAAATGGAGAACTTTGAGAATGGAGGACTGGGCTCCCAGTTTGAGCACTTTCTTCAAAAGAAACCCATTTTGGTATCAATAGAAAAGTTGTAGAGAATCGAAAATTAGGCTTATAGCCAAATTTCCAAAAAGATACACTTAGTAGTTTCCCTTAAAATGCAATTTTTGTGAAAATTCGTAAATTTGGCATTTCTTGAAAACCAGTTTTTGAATCTTTCTGAAAATTTGGATATAAGCTTGATTTTTGATTCTCTACAACTTTTCCATTGACACCAAAATGGGTTTCTTTTGAAGAAAGTGCTCAAACTGGCACATATGACAATAGCCTGCAGTTTTCAATTCACCAACCCAATAAAAAGCTTTGGAAAGTTTAAAACTTATACTGATATGCTTTTTAGCTTCTGGCTTTGCCACACCGGTGGCACTTCGAGCTTCTCTGGATACCAGAATGGTAAGTTTGTCCAGTCAACGACTTTAGTTGATCGATTGAATCACTTAATCGATTAAAAATTTAATTAAAATTTAACTAAAATTTGATTAAAATTTAACTAAGTTAACTTAACTAAAATAAAAGCTTCAAAGAATACGTATTTTCTTTCAGACAAACATCAAAGGAGTGATCTTGACCGGCCCAATGCTCAGCACAGCAACCAGTGTCAACTCTGATATTATCATGAACTACTATGATGGATTGATCTCGAAAAGGTTTAAAACAAAACAATATAAGCGCTGAAAAAGTGACCAATAAACATTTAGTGACTGGGCAAAAATGGGTGCTTGTTGTCCAGGAGTTGCGTCTCTTGAGGACTGTGATTTCAGTCAATACATCGATGTCGGACCATTTGGTATTTGTTTTGATTTGATTTGATTTAAAATGGCAATTTTCTTTGATCAAAAACAAAACTCTTTTCTTTGATCAAACTATGAAAACTTTAAAAGCCTTTCAGGTTACCCAATTCCAAAGAATTTCTCGGATCCAGTGAAAGATGCGTGCGCAGCCACGATCGTTGATTTGACTTTTCAATTTTTGGGAGACGTTGAGTTAGCAAAACGTATATTCAGAACTGATTTCTCTTTTGTAGAAGTGATGGCTCGTATCCAGAAAATTTGTATGACGATTGCTACAGCCTGTATTCGAGAGGATCGCAAAAGGTAATCAATTTAAAAAGTCTTAAACATGAGATACATCAAATTGTCATAAACTTATAGTTAGCAGTATTGGGTTGATGCAATTAATGCAATTAATTAATAATGGCAATTAATTGTAATTAATTGCCAACGGAAAAAAGAATCGCCAACGTTTCTCTGACTTCTCCGTTTCTCTGACTAGTCAAGTTCGGGATTAGGTTTATAATTGAGTTTTTTGCCATGAAACTTTGCAATAAAATGCAAAATTAAATTCGATACAAGATTGCAACAAAAGAATTTTTACAGTTTCATCGACATGTTGAAATTTCAAAGAATCCTTGGAGTTTAGACATGTCGTTGTAACTGTCTATATCTCGACTTCCAGCAATTGGATCGACTTACGGCTGATTTTAAAAGAACCCTCATCAAAATTGCCTATAGAAAAAAGTAAAAAAGTTGTTTTGTACACTCACCTGTAAGAAGATAGAGAAAAATGGCGTCAAAGTTGACCTACTTACCTACAGAAGTCGATCAACTTTGACGGTTTATATTCTTTATCGTTTCTCAAATGTGAGCTTGTGGTGCAGTGAATAGTGGGGTACTGATAATGATACGTAAAACGTTTTTTGTACGATACAGTACTTTGGATGAGTGAAATGTTTTGAAATTTTGCATGGGATGTTTTTTTAACGTTAAAGAAATCAAAAAATACTTTTCATTGGGTTATGGCACGCTCAAAACTAGCAAAAAACAGGATGCTTTTATAATTTTTTGATAGAGTATGTTTTGTACGGATTTTAAACAGTTAACTATTAAAAAGTTAACTATTAAAAAGTTAACTTAAAAAGTTGCAAACTTATGCGCATTTGTAGTCTCACCGTTCCAAAAGAGAAGCCGATTTCGATTCTTCGCCCGGAGCTGATGGAAATCTGATCAACAATGGAACAAACGCCTTTTTTGATTCAGGTGTAAGTGATCAAGATTTGAAATAGACTTTGAGCTGAACTAGACTTTGAACTGAAATAGACTTTGAACTGAACTAGACTTTGAACTGAAATAGACCTTAAACGAGTTTTTTGGTTTTGATTGTGTCTCGATTGTGTCTCAATTGTGTCCCGATTGCTGATTGTTTTCAGTCTCGTATCAATCGTCATTCATCGGGTCTTCACAATGGTTATACTTGTACTTTCGAGGCGGCTTTTCGAGGATATCAAAGACTTCTCCAGAATAGTCCATTCTTTTGTGGCTCGTTGGTATTTTGAAAAGTTTTAAGGCTTGGATATTCAAGTTTTGCATTATTAACATTATTATTATTATTATTATTATTATTATTATTATTATTAACTGTGCTTGTTTTTGTGTCTTCTATCTTTTTCTGCTTTAGATTTGCTGAGTGGCCAATTGAAGGTCCTCTCAGCGCTGATGTCAGTGATGACTTGACAAAGCTGCTGAATTTGGGGTTTGTTTTGAAAAACCTAACTAGTATTTTAAATTTCTATATTAGAATTTCTATTTTAGGATTTCTATATTAGGATTTCTATATTTCTATATTTCTAAATACCTATATTAGGTTGAACGGAGAATCTTTGAGCACTTTTTAAAGCTTCTTTTTTTGAAATGTTCAATGCATCGATTCACGTTTTGGCCTCAGTTTAAAGCTTTCTTTTAAAGCTTTAAAGCTATTTTTCAACCCCCTCTCGGACCGCAATACTATTAGAGAGTGCACTACTATTGGGTTGTCCAGTTATGAATGCGCGTTTTTACTATTTTGTAAATTTCTCAAGATATCGAACAGATGTATATGAGTGTTATGTATCATTCGAAAGCTGAAGATCTCCTCTACATTTTGGAATAAAAAAGTTTTTAAATTCATTCAACTTTTTGGGAAATTGACTGCACAAAAGGAGAGGTCGTTTCCGAAAAAACCCATTTCAGCTTAGCTATTCCTCAAGTTTTATGGTGTAAAATAACCACCCAGAAAAGAAAAGAAAAGTAAAGATGCTCTGAAATTGTTATATTTAAAAAAAGTTTTATTGATATATCTATTGGCCAAACATCAAACGGTTAACTCAATTTGAGCGGAGCCAAAACTTGATCCAAAGGCACCCTTCCATTTTTTGGCCACCTCTTCTTCTGTGCAGTTAATTTGCCCAAAAGCTGAACAAGTTCAAAAACTTTTTATATCAAAATGTAGAGGAGATCTTCAGCTTTCGAATAATACTCATATATATCTTTTTCTTGATTTCGGTATCTTGAGAAATTTACAAAATAGTAAAAAACGCGCATTCATAACTGGACAACCCAATATTAAAAATACTATTAGAGAGTGCACTACTATTAGAGAGAATACGGTATCTATGTCTCCATTACCTGCATTCAGTTCATTCTAGATTTAACTAGCTCTTCTTTAATCAATCTAAAATCTTTAGAAACAAGAAAATCCTTGTCTTTCACGGAGGTTTGGATGCTGGTTTCACTCCATTGGGCAGCGAGCGCTTCTTGGAGAATTTCGCAAAAACGTTGAATGTTAGTCAAATCCTAGTCAAATCAAAATCCTAGTCAAACCAAGTCAAATCTAACCAAAGTCAAACCTAAAACTAACTATAGACTTTTAACTTACTGTAGACTAACTGTAGACTAACTTAACTGAATACCTTAATCTAGACTGAATACCCTATAGTCTATTCTAGACTAAATTCTATACTAAATATCCTAATCCAGCATAATCTGGACTGAAGATCCTAATCTAGACTGAATGCCGTAATCCAGCTAATCATGACTGAATACCTTAATCTAGACTGAATACCCTATTCTAGACTAAATTCTATACTAAATACCCTAATCCAGCTAATCTGGACTGAAGATCCTAATCTAGACTTTTAACTTACTGTAGACTAACTGTAGACTAACTGTAGACTTTTTTCAATTTAGACAAATCTATCTGATCGCACCGAATGGGAATACATCACTGAAGCCCTTTACCCAGTGAACGGTGGTACGACAAGACAGTTCAACATCTCGAATGGATCTTTCCTAAAATTGGTTGTAGTCAAGGTTTGTTTGACTATTAAATAGCTTTGTTACAATACTAAAGCAACAAAAATTTCTCAGGGTGCTGGCCACTTGATTTCCTACGATCGACCGGAAGGTGTCCAACAACAGCTTCTGCAATTTCTCTTTGATCAACCACCAGCCAGCTACTCGACCAATCCAATGCCATACAAAATACCCGGAAATTATCCTAATCGGAAATGTGAGTGTTAAACAAAAGTCTCCTGCAAAGTCTACTCAGCTCAAGATTAACAAAACTGACAATGAGCTACATCAAAATAATCACAGACGCAGACGCAACCTTGAGTTCGCATTTGCCTTGGACAGTTTGAAATTGTTACATTGTTTCTTTTTCTTACATTGTTTCTTTAAAGATTCATTAGAACTACAGCAATTGTACTTTGCTTCAAATCATTTACAAACTTGTAAGAAACCTCTTTAGGGAGTCGCAAGCAAGCTGACCGAATCTGGTGGCTACCCGCCACAACAGTGCCCATCAACTTCAATCACTATTCTGGTTATCTACAAGCATCCGCTTCTGGCATCACCTCTGCTATTCATTACTGGTTGATTAACCCTTAGGCTGTCCAGAAAGTCTTTTTAAATAGCGCAATAACAAATCGCCATATTGACATTGTTCTAGGTTCCTTGAGTCACAAGGCAATCCGGCTGCTGATCCTCTCGTGCTCTGGTTGACTGGTGGTCCGGGTTGCAGCGCGATGGGTAAGACTTGCTTAATCTGCTTAATCTGGTTGTTGGTGTACTCTAGACGCTGTACTTTAGTGAGCTAATGTACTCTGATAGCTAACAGACCAAGCTACCGTGTACAATTCGATCTACTTTTAAACCATCGATTAATCTAGACTCGGGATTGAGAACGGGTGGGCCGCTGTATCGCTAGAGCAAGAAATTGAAAAATAGATAAAAAACTATAACCTAATATCTAGATCCGTTATCTTTTCGTTATCTTTCCGTTATTTTTCATAACTTTTTCACATAGCTTATCTTGATTCTTTGATTCTTAGCTCTGTCTTAACTTGATTCTTTGACTCTTCTCTTTGAAAGCAAAGATTTGATTCTTGGTGAATTAAAGTTGGTCTTTATCTATCAAAAACAATTTGAGGTGCACTCTTGACCGAGAATGGACCCTTCAGAGTGAACCCTGATGGGAAAACGCTGTTCGAGAATTCGTACTCTTGGAATAAGGTTAGCTTATAGGCTTAGGCTTAGGCTTGGGCTTAGGCTTAGGCTTGGGCCTGGGCTTAGGCTTAGGCTTAGGCTTAGGCTTAGGCTTAGGCTTAGGCTTAGGCTTAGGCTTAGGCTTAGGCTTAGGCTTAGGTTAATACCTACTTGGTGGTTAATACCTACTATTCTTAAAGAGTAGTAGGTATTAACTTAGGTTTACTTATTAACTTATTAACTTAAAATCTTGCACAAAGTGTTTTTAGATGGCTAACGTTCTCTACCTGGATGCTCCTCGAGGAACAGGTTTCTCAGTGCGAACTGGGAACAGTCAGATCGAAGTAGCGCCATCAGATGAATCCGTCAGTACCATTTTGCTTTTTATACAAAAACCTATTCCAGACAACTCTTGAAATCTATACAGCTTTACAAGATTTCTTCACCGTTTTCCCTGAGCAAAAGGGGCGACCATTGTTCATCTTTGGTGAATCGTACGGAGCAATCTTCGCAGCACTAGCAGCTAAAAAGTTTCTTGACGACAATTCGGTAATTGATGATTTGGGGCTAATAAAGAATCAAATTTCAGACAAACTTTAACTTGCAAGGAATCGCTTTTGGGAACGGACATTTGAGCTGGAAACAACAGGTCAACTCAGCGATGCACTTCTTGTACTTTCATGGAGAGATCGGAAAGAAGTAAGATTGATTCTACTTTAACTTGGACAAGGACCAAGACAAGGACAAGACTTAGGCCAAGACTAGTTTTAAAGCTATTGGGCCAATGCATATAAAATGGCTAAATGTTCAAAAAAGCATTTATTCTTTATCAAATCAATCCAAATATTTTCCATTATTTTTAATAATGTTTTTTCATTTTTGTTGGCAGTCTTCGGATGCCCTTCTCATAAAAAGTCTTCGATTTTCCCAAACCAAATCGACCAAATCTCCGCTTTGTCAGGCACTTTTTAACGTCATCGTTGAAATCGAAATGCTGCCCAAGCAGCTCGTTGCTTATCGACCGGTAATGATAAGCACTTGGGGTCCGGGCTGTATGGGGGATAGGCGCCTAGGCCATCACTTGCCAAAATAGGCCATCACTTGCCATCATAGGCCATCACTTGCCAAGCCAAGGCTCTCCAGTTTGTCCCGAGTCATGGAAAAAAATGACGGCGGGCGTGATCATAGAGGAGGATGACTTTTGGCCCTTTTTGGGCCGCCATTTGTCAAAGCTGTGGATAGTTTTTCGAGGTTATCGATGTATTTAGCAGAGTTAAGTGTCGGCTTACTATTCACCAACTCCCAGCACTCCTTTGGTGTAAGAACATGAGAGCACTTTGGCGCATGGGAGCCCTTTGGTGTAGCAGCGTGAGAGCACTTTGGTGTAGGAGCATGAGAGCACTTTCGTGTAGGAGCATGGGTGCACTTTGGTGTAGTAGCATGGGAGCACTTTGGTGTAGCAGCGTGAGAGCACTTTGGTGTAGGAGCATGAGAGCACTTTCGTGTAGGCGCATGGGAGCCCTTTGGTGTAGTAGCATGGGAGCACTTTGGTGTAGCAACGTGAGAGCACTTTGGTGTAGGAGCATGAGAGCACTTTCGTGTAGGAGCATGGGTGCACTTTGGTGTAGTAGCATGGGAGCCCTTTGGTGTAGCAGTGTGAGAGCACTTTGATCTAGGAGCATGGGAACACTTTGGTGTAGGAGCTTTGGTGGAAACAACCCCAATAGCGCTTAGGGTTCACAATCAAAGAGCGTCAACAGCCACCGTTTGGAAAAATTTAGCCATTTTATGTACACAATACAATAAATCAAACAAAACAGAACGCCAAAATCTTGCTAAAAGCTTTAGTTAAACGTTTCAGAGAATGGGAAAGCCTGATCCCCTGTTGCAATCAATCAAACAGTGATCCAGCATGGTTTGAGTATTGCGATTTCTCCGTTTACTTAACCTGGTCAAATGGCGTGATCTCTCCGATTGACAACTCGACTTGCCCGTCGAAAATTATTGGTTTCATCCAAGATCGTATTGATCTGCCAATGTAAGTTTTCCGAAAGATCTCTCGTTGATTTTCGTTCATTGATTTTAGTAATCATGCAATGAATATGTACGAGGATTGTTACACACAGACTGCAGCTGTTTATGGGTCACAGTTATGGAGTGGATTCTCGAATAAGATCAACGAGCACCTCAAGAGCCGTTTCTATTCGAATCTTGCGGTGAGTTCTGGAGTCGGAGCACTGGACCGAAGCAATCAGTTCCTAATATACAGATGGAGCTTCTCTTCAGACCAACTTTCTCTGCCATTCCTCGATTGGTTAGGGTTTAATCTTAGACGATCGCGCACTTTCTTGACATTAGCCGGAGTAACCGCTGCTCGTTTTGCACTTCTTCCAGGGCGATCAAAAGCTGTGCCCAGAGTTTCATAACGTTGAATGGTTCGAGAAACGAGGCTTCTGGGGACGTTCAGGCGCTTTGAGATGAGCCTAAGCCTAAGCCTAAGCCTAAGCCTTGCCTGAACACACTGCCGCTTGAGCTCAAGGATCGATTGTCGATGTGGAGACGCTTTCACCATTCCTGAAAACAACGATACTAATCTATTGAAAGTTAGTAATCATACCATAAAATAAGAAAAATACAAAAAAACCATAAAAACAGGTAAGCAAAAAGTGAAATGGGGCTCATAACCGCACGAATTACCACAACGACGTCGTATTATGATACGACGTTGTTGCGGTAATTCTTGGTCACCCTGTATAGTGCCGGGTATCAGATTTGTACTTCTTACCTAGAAATTTCAAGTCCAGATATGGTACATAACGTATAGGTACTGAAACAACAAAAGTGAATCTTGTAACCTTTTGAATTCGTTTAGTTGATGGCTCCAATTGACATCACCGACAATTTGGGTGGCTTTCCTTGTTATGCCAACAATGCCACAGCAAAATGGCTGAATAAGCCTGAGGTTCAAGAAGCTCTTCATGTGAATCTAGAATGGACTGAATGCAGGTAATGGAGAAATAGATAAAAGCTTTATTTACTTTTAGTTCAGCTTCATCGAAAGTTACAGTAATGGACAATGAAATATGATTTTTGAAAAATGATCGTCACTTTCGCGCGTCTGTAACTCTGTAACTTTAAGTTTAAACTATTAGTGTTATACATTTTCTGAAAGCTCTTTTCAATGGCTACACAATGGTATTATTAATATTTAGAAATACGGTAAAGACAAGGGAGTTACAGACGCGCGAAAGTGATGATCTTTTTTCAAATATGATATTTCATTGTCCAGTAGTGTATCTTGATAAAAGCTTTATTTACTTTTAGTTCAAAAGTTCAAAATCAGTTCCGCCGAACACATCCGACACTTGATGCTGAAATCGATGCAATAATCAAGTTGGTATATTAGAGTTTAAACGAAAATTGAAAGCATGCTATAGAGAAACTCTTAAATATTTTCAGTTCCACCAAATCTCCGCTTCGTTTCCTTTTCTACAATGGAGACATCGATTTCTCTTCAATCTTTATGGGAGTTCAATGGTTTGTGGAAGCTCTTGTGACAAGAAACAACTTGAGCGTCAAGAAGGATTATGGTATTTGGAAGTGAGTAACTTATTTGAACACATCTATTCGATTTCTAGCTACCGTAATCGCAATGGTGGTTACAATAAACGTTTTGGAACGATGGATAACAAGATTACTGTAGAATATGCTACTGTAAAGGTATGGGATGTTTAAAATAAACTTTGGCTGGCTTGAGAATTAAAACATAAACCTTTAGGGAGCAGGTCACTTGGTCCCATTGGACAGGGCAGGTCCCGCTCTGCAAATGTTCTCGAACTTTCTGGGTGGAAAAGATTTGAGCACTCCTTTCTTGATCAATGATGCTGATGTACCAGTCAGCCAGGAATATCAAGTGAAGAAAAAGGTGAGATTACTGTAAACTCTTGGAAATGAGTACACTATCCTGAATAAGAGTCTCAAGGTTAGTCTATTGGTCTGAGGTCTGAGTTCTGAGGGCTGAGATCTGAGATCTGAGATCTGAGACCTGAGATCTGAGATCTGAGGTCTGAGGTCTGAGGGCTGAGGTCTGAGATCTGAGATCTGAGGTCTGAGGTCTGAGAACTGAGGTCTGAGGTCTGAGGTCCGAGGGCTGAGATCTGAGGTCTGAGGTTTGAGATAGTTTCATGCAATAGTGGTTATGCAATGTAGCCATAGTATAATATTTCAGTCAGAGCTCAGCTTTCAATCAATAGTCTTACAAATACAAAACGTTTTTAGGCGGCTCAAATGAACGCAGGTGCTGATGCGGAGCATCGACGCTCAAAGCGAAGCTCTCCACCCGAACAGCCTTGGGTAAGAGAAATTTCAAGCCTTCATCCTTCAATCCTTCATCCCTAAAACCCAATTGAAGTATTGGGTTGAAGACAAAATAATGCGCGTTTTAAATTTCGCATTGGGGAATTGAAATTGACTTCAATCCAACATTCACGACTCGCGAGCTTACAGAAATGTTTGACGTGATCGGAAGACAATCAACAACCATTTGCACCAACTCAGAAAAACTTCGCTGGATCGCTGGATCATGCACGAATTGACTCAAGACAACAAAACAACTCATATCAACGTCTGTTCATTTCTGCTTCATTTGCAAAGCTGGTGGTGTTTGGGATTCGATTTTGACATCTGATGAAACTCGGATTAATTTCGAGAATATTAAAAGGGATGTCGAGCCAAAAGGAAATACGTGAATGTCAAAAGGATATCAAAAGGAAGAACCAATCTACCGGATAAATCCCTCAAACCGTGCCCAACTCCCAAACCTGATATTCATGGAAAGAAAATAATGCTCTGTTGCTGGTGAAACTCAAAAGGTTTGGTGCACTATGAGCTGTGCATTAAAAATTACCGCCCGGTCATGTTCGACATAGCTAATCCTGGCTATCTACCAGGCAAAACTCCTCAAACCACTCCCAAGCCGATGCTACTTTGTCAATTCATGGAAAGAAAATAACATTCTGTTGCTGGTGGAAATCAAAAGATTTGGTGCACGGTGAATTAGCTAATCCAGGAGAAAACATTGATGCTGATCTCTATTCAAAGCAATTGGCTAGAAGTTGGCGATGGTTTAAAGAAATTGGCGCCCAATCCATCAAAGCTTCGATTTTTCCACGACAACGGCGAAACCCCACATCGCAAAAGTCATTCACAAAAAAATTGAGCTAAGCTGGAAGTTGCTTCCTCATGCGCCTTACTGGCTGATTTCTCACTTAGCCCGTTAGATTATTTTTTGTTTCGGTCCCTGAAACAGTTTCTCATGGGAGAAAAGTTCGATGATCATGCTCAAGTCAAAAAAAGCTGTCGACAACTATTTTTTGGCTTCAAAAAGCCCTAATTTTTCACAAATGAAATCAAAAACAGCATCGAAGATAGGAAAAAGTCGATAAAGATGGAGAATACCTTACTGATTGATAGTTGAAATCAGTAACCTGCTATTTCTTGTAGAATGCAATAAATTGTACGCCAATAAATTGTATTGTTACGCCCAAAAAACGCGCATTATTTTTTCCTCAACCTAATAGATTAAATTCTCTTGGCGCTGAGATTTAGTGCGGCTCTTCAAGCTTTTTGCCCTCAATCAAAACATAATCCTTTGTCAGAAACCTCAGGAATCACAAGGATTATGACAAAAGGCCTAAAAGACTAATACATTTTTGAAAGCAATAACGATACAATTGAATCGAACGTCTTCGAGAGATCATTTTTGAAACGATTTTAACCCAGTTTTGAAAGCTTTAATCTCTTTAATCTCTGGAAGCTTTAATCTCAAGTCTCTTTATTTTAAAGCTTCATTGAATACAAACATCTCTCTTTCTGCATAAAAACAACTGTATTTCATATAATTTTTCTCTAAACATTTCAGCCAAAACCAGCTCCTCCACCACCCACCCCAACCACCAAAGAACAGGATCGAATCGACGTGCCCTTCACCTCGTTCCAACCAAATTTCAACACTTATGGTGGATATCTGAACGCATCAGATGGAAATTATATCTACTATGTGTACGCGAAAGTTTTGCTTTCTTTTACATCATTTTATAGGCTCACCGAATCGCAGAATGATCCAGCAAAGGATCCATTGCTTTTGTGGTCGAATGGAGGGCCTGGCTGTTCGGGATTGATCGGATTGTTCACGGAGAATGGTGGGCTTGTCAAATTTAGTGATTATAGCAAATTTTAGTATGTATTTTATATATTACAACTATTTTTAATTTATTTAGGCCCATTCCGAATCAACTTCGACATGGTTTCTTTGTACGAGAATGTCTTCTCATGGAACAAGGTGAGTATTGAATGATTGCTGTTACAAAGATAGAATTTTATTAAATATCAAAATATATAAATGAATTGAATTTGGATACAATATATAATAGATATTAACTGCTAAATTTAACTTTTCCCAGCTACAACACAATAATAAACGCTTCAGTTCGCCAACATTCTCTGGATCGAATCGCCCCGAGACGTCGGCTTCTCCTACCGTGCCAATAATGTTTTTGATGATCAAGTTTGGAATGATAATAAGGTAATTGTAAAGAAAAATGACTGATTTAGAAATAACTCATGTAGACAGCAGCAGTTGATTCTTGTCTTGTTTAGACAGCAGTTGATGTCGTACTAGCCATCAATTCTTTCTACCAGAGATTCCCAGAGTACAATGGGCGAGAGTTCTACTTTACCGGTGGGTTATAGGCATGTATATGTTGCGTCCGATTAAGCATTTCGTTCGATTACCGTATTTTCTCTAATAGTAGTGCACCACAGTATTTCACATTTTTACACAATTGATTCGAGAAATTCTTAATTGGACGTCCGATTAAGAATATTTTTCAAATCGGACGTTCGATTCAGATGACACTCTTAGTCGGACGCTCTTAGTCTTAGTCGGACGCTCTTAGTCTTAGTCGGACGCTCTTAGTCTTAGTCGGACGCTCTTAGTCTTAGTCGGACGCTCTTAGTCTTAGTCGGACGCTCTTAGTCTTAGTCGGACGCTCTTAGTCTTAGTCGGACGCTCTTAGTCTTAGTCGGACGACCACTCTTAGTCGGACGACCGGTCAAGAATACAGAATTCAAATCGGAAGAATTCAAATCGGACGTTCGATTCGGAGAAAATTCTTAATCGAGCGTAAAATATACAAATGTATTCGTTCAAAATCCACTTAAAACAATGATTGTTATTTAAGAAACAAAAAGTTTACTGTTTTTAGGAGAATCTTACTGTGGCGTTTACTTGCCAACCGCAGCCGACGAGCTCTTGGCAAGGCAATTGGTAAGAAAATGATGTTATAACTAGGGAAAATGATTTCGTTTTGAAAGACGGTAAATGTAGAGCTAATCAAAAATAGGAATTGTTATCAAGCCAGTACAAATTTGATAAAATGCTTATTTTAGCAAGGCGATCTAACCCAGATCAACTTCAAAGGATTCGCTATTGGGAACGGGATTCACAATGAATACAAACAGATCAACTCGGCAATTTCACTGTCATATTATAGAGGATTTCGAGGAAAAGCGTGCGTTGAATTAGTTTAAAGTTTAAAACTTATTGTTTTAACTTTTAAACTTTTAAAACTTGATTCTTGAATAGCTGAATCCATTCTTTTAGAGAATACGATCGTTTGAAAGATTGCACTTGGGGTAATGTCACAAATCCGATGACTTACTTTGACTATCGAGAGTATTTCGACATTGATACAGCCGGATATCCATATCAAAAGGTTTTAAGCTTTTACTTTAAGCTAGATTTTACTTTTCTTGTTTTTTTTAGCGAGTAGACGATTCGACATCGGCAAATTGCGGGAAATGGGCAATTCAGCAGGGATATGAGGACACTTGGTACAATGGGTAATGATTAAAACAGTTTAAAGCACCATATCTTAACCCATTCGAAACTTCTGCAGCAAATAATCGCTGCAGCAAAAACTAGAACGGACCGCTGCAGCGATTATTCGCCGCGCTGAGCCATTTTCATTCTTTATTGGTTTTTGCGGGTTTTCGGCATTGCATGTACAGTCCAATTGTAACAGATCTACAATCGTGGGCAAAAGAGGTGTATATTTACGGAATCAATGCAGCCTCTGGTTTTTGCATTGAAATGTTCCATAGTAGCTCTAATCTTATAAAGCCGATCTCCTGTAGAATCCAGTTCATTATCACAAAAGCGCAGGTTTCGAAGAATAGATCAAATTTTGTCTTGACATAATGTGGGACATGTGGGAAAATCCTCCTAATCCAGGCCTGCTCTCCAGTAGTCACGAATCCTCGGTCATTTGACGATTCCCATTTGGATACAGAGCCAAGAAGGCTTGAAATATTTTGCATCGAAATCCTGCCAGTTGTTCCTTTTCCATGTTTATTAGTTCGCCTACTACATATTGTTAATTTGTCGTCGATAAAATAAGAATAATAATCGATAGAATCTTGAAAAGTACTGAAGTCAAATCCAAATCGTTCTTCATCAAAAATAATGGTGTAGGAGACTCTCTTACCTTTCCACCCTCTGGATAAACTGCTTCGGTCAAAAATGTCAAAAGGGCTTGGTCCGGGACGGAAAAGAAAAACGCTGCGGTTTCGAATGGGTTAATCTAAATATCTCGAAATCCGTCCAAAACCTCAAATCCGTTCAAAACCCTCAAATCTATTTCAGAAACAATTACTACAACACCTATCAAGACAATTATTCACCACAAGTTCAACAACATCCGCCAAGTGGTAGAAAGAAAAGAGAAGCACAGCCACTCAGAGAACAACGGGGATTTGTTGATCAAACGGTTTGAAATTCTTGCAATTCTTCATCAACTTCTTTTCTTTAACCTTTTCAAACTCTCAAAAACTTTGCTTCTTTGCATTTTTGTATCAAAAGAAGTTGATGAAGATTGAGAAATTTTCCAATTTCAGTCAAAGATCGACAAGGATTACACTGGTTTCCTCAAGGGTTTCTATTTCTGGGGAGACCAGGCTGATTACCTGAATCAACCAGAAGTAAGACAAGCTTTCCATGTCGGACCTAACAATCGTGATTATCATTCTTGCTAGTGAGTTCAACTTATTAAACTGTCCAGAAAGTTTTTTCGTTCCATTTTAGGGTGACCAGAAACCACCTGTCCTTTCTTTCTAGGCTCAAATTTCTGTCATTTGTAAACCAAAACGATTAGTTTCTTTTTTAAAATGAGAATTCACATCATTTTCTGTATATCTTCAAGATTTCATGACCATAGCATTGATAGAAAATTTTTTATGTACGCTTAAAAATGGCTGATCAAAAAATAACGAGCCGCAACTCAAATTTAGACCTTTATCGATGATCTTATAGAAAATTTTAACGCATTTAATATTTTTTTTGAACTGAATCTAGTTAAACATAAGAAAATCTAACTTTTAAAAAAAAAATGCAAAGAAAAAATTATTTTATGGGGTCAAAAATCCCCAAATTTGAGTTGCGGCCGGCAATTTTTTGATCAGCCATTTTTAAGCGTACATAAAAATTTTTCTATCAATGCTATGGTCATGAAATCATGAAGATATACAGAAAATGATGTGAATTTTCATTTAAAAAAGCATTGAAACGTTTTGGTCTAGAAATAATAGAAAAATGAGGCTAGAAAAAAAAGGACGGGCTATTTCTGGTCGACCCTGTAGCGTTGAGAAAAGCTTAAATTGAAAAAAACGTTAACGCGCTCGTTATATAGTGCGATTCACATGTAAAAGATATTCACGCATTTAATATTTTTTTAAACACAATCTACTTAAACATAACAAAAACTTGGCTTTCAAACAAAAAACGCAAAGAAAAAATGATTTTGTGGGGTTTTTTACCAGCCATTTTTAAGCGTACATAAAAAATTTTCTATCGATGCTATGGTCATGAAATCTTGAATGTATACAGAAAATGATGTGGATTTTCATTTTAAAAAAGAAAGTAATCGTTTTGGTCTACAAATAACAGAAATTTGAGCCTAGAACTAGAATTAGGACGGGTGATTTTGGGTTACTCTGTGCTTTGATTGAAAAATAACAAAATTCACTAATTAAGTATGGTTTAGTTTAAATAAAAAGTGTTTATTGTTCAATTTTCGATGGTTTTTAAGTTAATTTGAGTTTGCTTCAACTCTTATAACAATTTCTAGTCGCTATCTTGATCGTCAATATGTGCAAACTCATTTCGAAATGGAAGCCACTTATGGAGCTTTGTTTGACAAAGGTTTGAAAAGTTTGAGTTTAAAATTGAGATCGATTTAGCAAAACGGCTGAAGAAAGAATTGCGAATTCTGCACTTTGAAGGCAATGTTGATATGGGATGTCAATATTTGATGGCTGAGTGGTTTGACGAGGATTTGGCTGAAGCTCACCAATTCTCGAGATCCTCCCGTGATCCCTGGTATTATTGGTTGACTGGGAAGAACGAGTGAGTTTAGAAGTTGGCTAAACTCTAATCTAAAACCTAAATTCTAATCTGAAACCTAAATTCTAATCACATTGTCTCAATGAACTGAAATCTCTAAGCCTTTCTTAAGCTCAAATACGATCAAAGCCGGCTACGCAAAGAAATTCTCTGGTGAGCAAGTGACAATCGACTACATTACCGTTAAAGTTGGTTTTATGAGCTGATTTACTTCTTTTATTACCGTAAATACTGTAATAGTACCCCACCCCCCTCGTACAGTCGCGTAGTCGCAAAAGTTTTTTAGTTTTTCATTTTTTTCAAAGCACCCGTACTTTCAAAAAATGCGTCTTTAATATCAAAAAATAGCCCTGAATTTCAGCTATTTTTTGATACCTAAGCGAACATTGTAGCATAAACCAGTGTCGAGAAACACTCGTTCAAAGCTAGACTACGCAACACTCCGCACCGTCATTATGGGGCTGGGGTACTATTACAGTATTTACGGTAGCAACTTTACCTAGTAATAAGTGATTTTATAGGGCGCAGGCCACATGGTTCCCTTGGATCGTCCTGGTCCTGGCCAACAACTAATCTACAACTGGTTAAACCGCAAAGATTGGAGTCTTCCACTCCCATTAAGCATCGATCCACAGCCGATTAAAGCTGATTATCAAAATCCGAAACCTGATGGTAAAATGATAAAAATAATTAGCATTTAGCCTTTTTTAGTATCGATTCCCGAGCAGGACACAGTCTATTTTATGCCTGGTTTAACTTGGCCTCTCAATTTCACTCACTATTCTGGATTTCTCGATATTGGGGATAATGCTTTTGCTCACTATTGGTATTTTCAAGAATTGCGCTAAAATTAAGCGGTTCTAGGTTCCTTGAGTCTCAAAATTTGCCCTACAATGATCCGATTATTGTCTGGTTAAATGGAGATCCTGGTTGCTCAAGTGTTACAGGTAATTTCTAATATACAGGATGCCGCAATTACAGAAACCAATACATTTCTAATTTAAAAACCACTGTTTTTTTGTAAACAATAATCTTCGGTAACAAATTTATTCTTTATATCCCAAGAAAAACAAGCGATACATGCTTGAAAACGGCGCGGAAAGGCATCAACGGTGGCAGAAAGATAGGCGAAGAGATTTCTTTTGAAGAGATTTCTCCAAAGAATTAATGGTTGAATGAGCTTGGCGTTGCCAGTCGATTGATGGTGGCTAAGTTTGTTGTTTCAAAAACAATTCAACGCTACAAACTCTTGAGAACGAATTCCGATCGACCAGGATGCTCCAAACACTGAAATCCAATCCCATCGAACGTCTTGAGACACTCATTTTTGAGGCCAATTTTCGTAAAGAACGGGCTAAAATTGAGGCTAATTTTCCTCAAGCACGAGCGTCAAGCACGAGCGTCAAGCACGAGCGTCAAGCACGAGCGTCAAGCACGAGCGTCAAGCACGAGCGTCAAGCACGAGCGTCAAGCACGAGCGTCAAGCACGAGCGTCAAGCACGAGCGTCAAGCACGAGCGTCAAGCACGAGGCTCCTAGGCTCCTAGAAGGCTCCTAGAAGGCTAAGGCTCCTAGAAGGCTAAGGCTCCTAGAAGGCTAAGGCTAAGGCTCCTAGAAGGCTAAGGCTCCTAGAAGGCTAAGGCTAAGGCTCCTAGAAGAAGGCTAGAAGAACTGTAGCGTAGGCTTTCGCGCACTTTCTTCACCGTCTCCTTTGTTGTCACTGTCGTCCATGGACCTCGTTCTGGTCAATCGGAATTCGTTCCCAAGACTTTGTAGCGTTGAATTGTCTTTGAAACAACAAACCTAGCCACCATCATCAATGCTTTTCTGCCTCATACCCCATTTGTAGAAGTTGATGATCGAATTTCTGTGCTCCGATTTCTTCGTCATTCTGAAATCTCAAAAATAAAAGCAAATACGATGTTGCCAAAATCTTAATTGACAAGAAAAACATAAAAAAAGAGCCAAAAATTTGAGTACCCGGCCTCATAACGATTAAGAAGAATTGATAAGAAGAAGCATTAAGAACCACACAAGTTTCCTTAATTTCCGTAATTGCGCGCCATCCTGTCTTTTCCATTCCAGGTCTATTTTCTGACATCGGTCCATTCTATCCAAACGAGGATGGGGCAACAATTTTCGAGAATGGTTTCTCTTGGAATAAGGTGGCCAACTTGTTGTTCATTGATGTGCCCACTCCATCAGGATTCGCATATCAAAATGGGCAACCTGTCAAGAATGCGACAAATGACGATGAGGTGATGGTTAAATATTCAATTTATTAACACATTCACGATAAAACCGATAAAACCATTTTTTGGCTTGGCTTAGCTGCCGTTTTGGACTAGAGTGCTAGCTGTAAACCTAAAAATTCTGCAATCAGAGCCTTTCGAGGATCCGAAATTCGAATACGTTGTTACTTTTTGAGGAAATTTAATTTCCGAGCCAATATGGTCATCACAATACTCTCTAAAAGTTTCAGTAATTAAACCAAAAGGGATTCATTATAATTTTTTCTTGGCTGCCGCTTCGGACGACAGCTATCTATGTTAGCTGTAGATTGGAAAATTTGTAGCCGGGGACATTCTGGGATAGAGAATCTGAATCCGTTATTGGTTTTTGGGCAACTTCCAAGCCAATATGGTCATCACAAAGCTTTCTAAAAGCTTCAGTAATTAAACCAAAATGAAGTAAAAAAAAACGAAACCGAGTAGCATTTTTGTCTAATATCTTTAAAAATGATTACGCAAATATGAAAATTTTTATGTTTTTATAATTGCGCCTTTTGGCAAACTGCTCTGGATTTGGGGTCGCTGTAATTGGGTAATTAAACCGGATACCGGATGAAATATCCAAAAATAGAGCAGTTTTCTTCAAAAACTAATCATGAATTCGAATTCCTCACCCTCGAAAGCCCCCGATTGCAAATTTTCAGCTCAATCGACCTCAAAATAGTGCTAAATCCACGTAGTGCTAAGTCCCATGGTGCTAAGTCCACCGATGGGCTATATTGTCGTGAATGTGTTAAGAACGCTTAGACTAGGCTAGGCTAGACTTATCCTAAAAAGTCAGCGTGTTAGTTCCTGTCAAGTAAAGAAGAAAAGCACCAGCCAGTCAAAAGCCAGATTAGAAATATCTAGAATTCGTTTGCTGTGAGGACTCTAAAACCACTCTAGAGTTTAGCTCAAAAGTTCAAGAGAAAAAGCTATCTTTTTTCAACCTCTACCTAATGTTTTAACAGTCTTTTAATTAGAGTCTGTTCACTTTCAGATCACAAAAAAACTTCTGAAAGCACTGGAAGCATTCCGAGCATCGTATCCAAATTTCGCCGAACAACCCATTCACATCGCTGGCCAAGGGTATTCAGCTGTGATTGCATCTGATCTCGCCTCGTTTATCACGGATGAAATTGTGGTTGGTTTTAAAAATAAAGAAAACTATCGTAAATTCAGACAGGACAAGATTTAGAAAAGACAAGACTTAGATAAAGACCTAGATAAAACAATTTATAACAAATTTTAGACTGGTCAAACCACGATTCAACTTGAGGGACTCATCATTGTTAATGGACAACTGGATTTGGCTAGACAAGTAAGCTCTTGAGCCAGTTGATCGTAACTTTAGTTTATTGATATTTACAGTTTATAGACATTTACAGTTTATAGCTAGTTTAACCCTGAACTAGCTATGGAACTGTAAATGTCTATAAACTTAAAATATTAGGTACATGCATAAGAAATGCGGATTTCAACATTTTCATAAATTTCCAACGATAGAAAGCTGATATCGATGAATGTTATAAACTATTTGAAAGTTGTAAATCTCCTCTTCAAAATAGGCTAAAACGTGTTTCAATTCATCGAACCATTGAAGGAATTTCGAGGGCGAAATGCGAGTGACCAAAAAAGCGCACTTTTTGACCGCCCCTTTTGCCATTGACAATCCAACTCTTAGTGTTCGGCTGTTCAATTGAAATAGTTTTTCTACCAATGGATAGAGAAAGACTTGACGCATCTAATGATACCAAGAATATTTCAATTGAACAGCCTAACACCAAGAAATTTGAGCTCAAAGTTGGATGTGACCAAAAAAGGAATCGAGTCACTTTAGGGACAAGTTTAGTGTGGTCAAAATAGAGTTAGCTTTCCAAAATTGAAGATTTTAAAAAAAGAAGGATAATTATATATCAATTCATTAAAAAAGTCTAACGGAAGTGCACCAAAAAAGACGGCCCTGAAATCATTATCCTAAAAATATCATTCAAAATAATTAAGAGTTGGGAACATTTCATGGGAAAACTTTGTTTTTACAATAATTTTTCTTTTTTGGTGAAAAAGCCAGTTTTTTGACAATTTTGAGGGTTTTGAATTTACACTCTATCTAAATTTCTGTAAATGCATTTCTTTTTTAATGAATTGATATATAGTTATCCTTTTCCTTTTAAATCTTCAATTTTGGGAAGCTAACTCTATTTTGATCACACTAAACTTGTCCCTAAAGTGACTCGATTCCTTTTTTGGTCAGATCCAACTTTGAGCTCAAATTTCTTGGTGTTAGGCTGTTCAATTGAAATATTCTTGGTATCATTAGATGCGTCAAGTCTTTCTCTATCGATTGGTAGAAAAACTATTTTAATTGAACAGCCGAACACTAAGATATTTGAGCTCAGATATTTGAGCAAAAGGGGCGGTCAAAAAGTGCACTTTTTTGGTCACTCGCATTTCGAAATCTCTTCAATTTCTTCGATCAATTGAAACACGTTTTAGCCTATTTTGTAGAGGAGATTTACAACTTTCAAATAGTTTATAACTTTCATCGATATCAGCTTTCTATCGTTCGAAATTTAATGTTGAAATCCGTATTTCCGAAATCCGAAAATGTTGAAATCCGCATTTCTTATGCATGTACCTAAAATAAACAATTTTGTTCTTGTTAGGTTCAAAGCCTTGGCGCCGATCTCCATTTCAGAGGCTTTACGACGAATGCGTGCGTTTTTAAACCAAAAATATTCGACTTTCTAGAATTTAGTCACTGGCAAACTCTTCAAAAATGCTGTGCTCTTGACAAAAAAAGTTGTGATTTAGCCTATTTCTTTGATTTTTCAACTGGTAAAGAAAGTTTCTCTAACGAGCGATGATACACAAATTTAGGCATACCAATTCTCCTCCAATTCCAAGACCAAGACTTCCAGGATTGCTCAGATGTTTTAGCGATTGCCATGAAGAATCTGTTGGTACAATAAAGTGTTCTTAATCTAGACAAATTCTAGTAATTATCGAAAGGTTTCTGGGTTGTACCAAGATTGTTATGCATCGACGTTCAAGAAGCCAAAAACGGAAGCAGAAAAGTCGCGCGGATCACCGGTACTTTTGATATAGAGCTGAGTTAGGCTCAATAACGGTCAATAACTGTTTCCATAATTCTATTGGGTTGTCCAGTTATGAATGCGCGTTTTTACTATTTTGTAAATTTCTCAAGATATCTAACAGAGCAGATATGAGTGTTATATATCATTCGAAAGCTGAAGATCTCCTCTACATTTTGGAATAAAAAAGTTTTTGAATTCATTCAACTTTTTGGGGAATTGACTGCACAAAGGGAGAGGTCGTTTTTCGAAAAAACCCATTCCCGCTTAGCTATTCCTCAAGTTTTATGGTGTAAAATAACCGCTCAGAAAAGAGAAGAGAAGCAAAGATGCTCTGAAATTGTTATATTTAAAAAAAAGTTGTATTGATATATCTATTGGCCAAACATCAAACGGTTAACTCAATTTGAGCGGAGCCAAAACTTGATCCAAAGGCACCCTTCCATTTTTTGGCCACCTCTTCTTCTGTGCAGTCAATTTGCCCAAAAGCTGAACAAATTCAAAAACTTTTTATATCAAACTGTAGAGGAGATCTTCAGCTTTCGAATAGTACTCATATATATCTTTTTCTTGATTTTGGCATCTTGAGAAATTTACAAAATAGTAAAAAACGCGCATTCAGCTTGGAAACCGTAAAATAGCCATCAACTCAATAATTGAACAGATGGGGCTTGAACAGAACAGAACAGATTGAACAAATTCACCCTGTAGACTCTAACAAAGTGTCCTTGCTTCCTTGCTGATTCGTCCAATTGTCAATTGTCCTTGGTTTGATAGTTTGTTCAATAGTTTGATTTCAGTTTGACTTCATTCCCCTCTCAACCGACGCAAATGGTGGTTTCCCCTGCTACATGCTGGACGCAATGAGAAACTATTTGAATCGAGAATATGTGAGAGAATCAATTCATGTACCGTCGTTTGTTCAAAAATGGGATGACAACTGTTTCACTGAGTAAGTTGATTGTTTCTGAGATGAGATCAGAGATATTTCTGCTTTTCAAGAACATTCAAATGTTTCAAAATTCAAAACAAACATTCTATCACCGCAAAAAAGCAAGACTATAGCAAATTTAGTGTCCCAAATCCTCAATACACTCGACAATCCACTAGTTTGTATGTGAAATTCTACTCCTTACTCCAATCTCAGCATCCACTTCGGTTTGTTAGAATTGCCAACAGAGCACTGAGTGTTTTGGCAATTACAGAATTCTCTTCCTGAATGGAGATGCCGATTTCATCCATCATCACAGACAAACCGAAGGATTCATTCAGGATCTCATAGATGCGAATGCTTTGGTAAAGTGGTCGGGGATGGATTTTATGTTTTAAAAATTTAGGTGCAAACGACGAATCGGACGAGCTGGTATGTGAATGAGTTGGGCAATAATGGAGATGTGACGAGCTATAAAAGAGTTAACGGATATCCAAGTCAAGTCGATTTTGTGACGGTCAAGGTGGGTCAAGAATTGAGTGTGTTCTTTGTGCGCTTCAAAGAGGCTATTGTAGTTATGTAAACTTGTTTATGCACAAACTTAAACTTTTCATTCATCATTTGCAAGTGTTTTCTCAAGTATCCGCGTCTTTTTCTAGCATTCTTGCTAAATATTTATTCGAATTTAGATTTAGACTCGAGAAAATCCGCGGGATAACCTATTTACAGTCTGTATAATGGCTTAGGTAAATCTTATTTATAATAAAATAGATGAGAACGCTTACGTTCGCTTACGTTCGCGTTTTTCACGCATTCTAAGCCCCACCTCTTTTTGCCAATGACTGCGCACAGACGGACAGACGTCTCTTCTGCTTTATATATATAATAGATTATATTATCTTATATTATTATAGCTTTATTATTATCAGGGTTAGTTCTTGAGTAAATATAAAGCAGAAGAGACGTCTAGACGTCTCTTCTACTTCTACTTTAGAAGCTCAACACTCTAATCCCCCACAAGATCTCATCATCAGCTACATTTTCCGACCCCACATCGATAGGTTCTGATAAGCGGTTCTCGAGATTTCGAGCAATTTAGGCGACGCTCATGATGCACTACTATTAGAGAAAATACGGTATTTTTGATTGCAGCTAATATGCGTAAGAGGATAATGACCGCCAAGAAACGTTGCGTAGCGTAAAGCAAGCATGGGAACAAATCACAAACAAGTTAGAGCTTCTGAAAGCTTCTATGTCTAAGGAGCTCGCTTATTATATAAAGACACGTAAAAGATATTCAGCTCATTTAATTTGCATATTTGTTTGTTTGACCGATTTGTTTAATTGACGCCTTAATTAAGAAAAGCCTTGATTAATTGACGATTTGCATAAACAAATTGATTAAAGAATCGGTTTGTTTATGCAAATTTATTCAATTGATTATTTAAGCACGTGAAACACACTCTAGTCAAGCATGGAAAATCATGTGCTGTTCATGTACTGTTCTGGATTCTGGTTCGGGCTCCTAGCCTGGTCGAACTTAGCCTAACAAATTTGTGTTTTGATCACCTAGTCGCAAACTTTAGCCATCCGAGTTCCATCTTGAGTCTATTTTTAGGGAGCCGGCCCACATCCAGCTCGCGATCGTCCTGGTCCGACTCTGTTTGCCATCACAAACTTTGTCAACAAATGGAATTACACTTATCTCACCGAGTACAATTGGATCACAACTCGGATATCAATGTTCAAGCAGTATACGGTAACTGATCTAATCTAAGTGGTAACTGGTCTAATCTAAGTGGTAACTGATCTAATCTAAGTGGTAACTGATCTAATCTAAGTGGTAACCGATCTAATCTAACTGGTAACTGATCTAATCTAAGTGTCGTAGCCGATTTGCTATTTTAGTCGATTTATTATGAAAAAATATCGGCTAGTTGATTTGCTTTGAAAAATTTTCCCTAGCCAATTTGCTATTTCGCTAGCCGTTTTGCTATGAAAGCATATCGGCTAGTCAATTTGCCAATTGGATTTTCTCCAAGTTTGTTTCAATTTTTAGGATCTACTTTTAAGTTCTTTGTTAAATTGTACCAATTGCAAGAAGCTGGGGACATCAAAGAAGGGAATTGTCATCAAGCCGATTGTCATACAGGAGCAGAATGAGCGATGTCCGAAACCAAAATCCCACTCCGTTATATAGTCCGTTATATAGAGTTCTCATTGATCTAGAATCTGTTCCCGATGGTGATTCGTGTTCGTGTCTTTACCTAGTTAATTAGTAAAGTTCGTGCCTTTACCTAGTTAGCATCGGCCGGGACCAAAATTCCATTCCGTTATATAGAGTTCCGTTATAGAGACAGTCGACTGTACCATAAGAAACTTGCAATTACCATCGGGAACAGGTTCTAGATCAATGAGAACTCTATATAACGGAGTGGGATTTTGGTCTAGGTCGACGCTAAGCTATATAAAACGACACTTTATATAACGGAAACATTTTCTGGTCCCTTCCATTCTGTTATAGAGGGAATCGACTGTATATCAGGATCACTTAACGAAGTTTGTCATTGTTGTCAGAAGTTTGTCAGAAGACCACTGAAATCCAAAACCATAGCAAATCGGCTACGACCTAGGAATCTATTATGAAAGAATTCTTGAGCCCTACCCTGTCTTGGCTTATTGTGTGTTCAGGAAGACGGTGAAGTAGTGCCAGATACAACTACTACCACTACAATTACTACTACAACTCCGACAACCACCAGGACGACAACGTCAACGCCAACTACTACCACAAGTACCACAACAAGAACCACTAGACGACAATCCACAACGACAAAGATTGGTAGTCAATTGGGAACGCCAATGATTTTGTTGTTGATCATTTTGTTCTTCAGTCGCTAAACGTGAACTTTTACTTGAACTTGAGATTTGAATAAATATTTAAACTTGTTGAACGAAGTTGCAAAACGCTTGTGTTCAGCAAACGTTTTGCATAATTTGAAAGCAGCTTATCATTGGCGAGTGGTCTCCAAATAGTCTCCAAATTGTCCCACAAGTGTTGTTGAAAAGTTGGTTGATAAATCAAAGCAACAATGTCATTTGATCAGCTTTGTAATATCGAATTTGTTTTTCACCGCTTTAAACGTTCATTTATTGTCTGGGAAATCTCAAGGAAAACCGATTTTGAGCGATTTTGAGCGATTTTTGAATCTTTAAACTTTTTTCCAGTTCAAGAGGACCTAAAACTAGGAACTTTCTAAAAAGGAGAACCTCAAGAGACTCGTAAATTCGAATGGACAAGTATGAGTAGTGAATTGCAAGAGTAAAGAAAAAGGGGTAGTGCCATTCGACGAGAGTAAGTTCTTCTGTGAAAAGTAAGAGTCTCAACTCGAGTAGGCAGGCTATTTGTCGGGAAAAGAGAGCAGCGCATGTGATGTCTAGACTGGGGAAAAGAAAGAGTGAGAATTGAGAGTAAACAGCGCCGAAAATGGAGAGAGTCATCTGATTCTGAGAAATGCGGCATGGTTCCATAAAAATTGCGATTACTCGTGCGCTTTTTGTGAGTTATTATTGCTTTTATGAGTTATTGCTTTTGTGAAGAATGGGTGCCTTTTGTTTTTCTTCTTGTTTACTAGATTTTAAATGTTGATTGATTGTTTACCTGATTGTGTTTCGCAATCTTAATTGCTTTCTTGAATCTCTGACTAGGGAGAGGCATAAACTCAAAAATAATAACTTGATTTGATCAAATGTACGATAAACAATAAAAACAAAACAAAATTAAGCGTAGAAGTACCTAAATAAACAAAAAGTAAAAGATTTAGCTGCGGAAGGTATTGAACCCGAGCAAGTCCCTAGCCCGTACGCTCTTGATACAAGCCTCTTATCCACTACACCACGTCGGCCTTTTGCTGCCAGGTTTGTAGACGCCCCAAAAGACCATGAGTTGACCAAAAGACCATGAGTTTGAGTCCCTCTTCCTATTGAGAATCATCTCGAAAACTATTCTACAATCAGGCATAAGGCCAAGCCTTGACGGCATGGGATTACGTGTCGGTGTAGCTCAGTGGTAGGGCGTCCACCTTGGCAAGCGGGAGGTCGCGGGTTCGAATCTCGGATAAAATTTTTTACCACTTTAGACCATAGAATATGGTATATTTCTATTCAACCCATAGAAAAACTACCCAACTCTACAGTGTGAATTGCATAATCTTTGGACCACTAATCAGAAGCTTTTATCAATTCATCAATTCAGGCACATCATTGGAATGATTTTAGGACTTTAGGACATCATTGGAATGACAATCTGCTAATCCATTGCTAAAAGATCATAGAATATGGTATCTTTCTAATCAACCCATAGAAAAACGGGTCTAGTGTGAATTGCATAATCTCCAGACCACTAATCAGAAGCTTTTATCACCAATTTAGGCACATTTACATTCAAACTTTCAAATGGGAATAAACCCAGCAAATACATTCAAGCTCCAAGTTTCCCAAGTGCTAAACGTCCGAAGTTACCTTCATTTCAAGTTTTTCACAATGCAACTGTGAAGAAAAGCTTTGTTCTAAAAGTTTTCTAATGTTAGAAATACTCGTACAACTTGTAAAACTGAACACTTGTCAAAACTTGTTGTTTTTTTCATGATTTTCCAAGTGATGGATAAGAAATGATGGATGAAAGCACAAGTTTTTTTCATCCCTTTCAAAAAAGGAGACATTGGGGCACAAGGGAGACCTTCGAATTCCATCCTTTTTCAGAGCAAAGCTTTCTCTCATTCTCAAGGGGGATGTGGTCACATGGTTGTCCTTTTCCATCTTTTTTTCTCATCTCAGCATCTTTCTTTTACCCATTTCCCATTCCGGAGAACCCATGAATGTTCCAAAGCATGGGTTCGCTTGTAAATTCGTCACAAAATTGCCTTTTTTTAAGCGCAATACTTGTTTTATTGTTGTTGGAATGAAGCTGTGCATAGATGAAGTTTTCGGCGAGCTTTGCTTGTTCTTGTTGCTTTATTTTTCATTCTAAAATTGTTACCAACCAATTTTTTTCAAGATTTCTTAGCACTGTGGCTCAGTTTTTTTTTCCCTTTTCACTTATTTCTTCAAAACTTTTCCCCTTTTCACTTATTTCTTCAAAATCACTCTCCGGAAACGATTTCTGAGCCCTCGTCGACCTTATTCCAGACCTATTGTCTTTTTTTTTCCAGAACTTCTCTCCTTTTTTCTGCATCGCAAATTTGCCCTCTCATTTTATTCTATGTGTTCCAACGGAAAGAGCACAAAAAAAACGTAAAAGGGTGTGTGTGGCAAATTCAAGCAAAGTGACATTGTGATGGGGGAAAGGAGGGAAAATGCTGGGACTCATCCATCCGTAAGGGGACATATGGGAAAGAAGCAGAGAAGTCGAAAACCGATCGAGGCGACGGCTTGTCTAAGAAAGTGTGTTCACTCGATGATTTTTGAGGTTTTAGCAGTTCACAGCAGTTCTACAATGCCATTTTTAACGTTGCTGTTTTTAACCTTGCTCTTTGCTGCAGCCTTGCAGTGCGTGCAAAGTTCTGTCCCCTCCAAAAAGACCACTTTTTGAAAGTTTTTTTGAAATTTCCAAGACTCGAGACCTACAAAATTAGATTTTTCAAGTATTTTTGTTGTTTAAATTGTTTCATATTTTCTATTTTACTCATATAGATTTATAGAACTTTTTATGACAGCAAAATGAGCTAAAAATCAAATTAATTGTGCAAAAACAATTGTATTTTGTTTTTTTGTTTATATTAAGTCGCTAGAGTTTATTTTTTGAAACGAGATCTTGTCAAGAAATGAAGCGAGATCCCCAAGCACTTTTGTCGAACCCGGAAAGGGATCATGTAAAGATTTAGGATCTTATTAGGTTATTCGGATATAAACAAGCGTTACTAAACTTATTGTTGTGAGGGAAGCTTTTAAAATATGTCTTTCTGTATTTAAATGTACGTTATCTTGTGTATATTTGGAATCTTTCTAAGCGGATAATTTCTTATTTTTAAGATCTTCTTTCTTGCTTTAGATGATCGACTTCAAACATCAAGTTCGCGTCTGCCTACTTTACGACTTCAAATTGGGCCAAACAGTCGCGGAATCCCATCGAGATTTGGTCAAAGCATTTGGGAATGATGTATTGTTCGAAAGCTGATGCCGAGCCTGGTTCTAACGCTTTCGGAATGGTGATGAAAGTGTCGAGGATGATGAACACTCTCGTCAAGAATATCGTGTCTACCTCAAGCGGTAGACAACGATATTTTGAGGGCTGTAATCGAATCGGACCCATGTCAAACGACGCGTGAACTTGCTCAACAGTTTCTATGTTCAAATTCTACTATTGATGAGCATCTCCACGCCATTGGAAAGGCGATCAGATATGGGAAATGGCTTCCTTACAAGTTAAGCAGTGCAAGCACTCATTTATATCCGAACAACCTAATAGATAGAAGTTTGATCAATGATTAATCGACCAAAATGATTAATCGATCTTTTTTCTACTTTTTCTACTTTTTCTACTTTTTCCTACTTTTTTCTTTTTCTTCTAATCAATCCGAATACTTCTTTTATCGAAATTTTTAGCCAGATTTCACATCATCATCCATGTCAAAACTCTTGCTCATTTAACCAAACGGTCCTCCTTTTCAGCTTTCCTTTTCAGCTTTTTTTTCGAACAGCTGTCAGCATTGATCATTTCACTTCAAACTTCAAACAAAAACCTACTTTTTAACCCATTTTGAGGAAAAAAAGGCAAAGTTTCGATGGATTCGACGAAATGGGTTGACGGGTTGATGGGTGAAAAGTGAAGGAAAGAGAAGGGAAAAGGATCCATCCAGATGTCCGCTCATGATAGAACCAACTCTTTGAAGCTGAAATTTGACCTATTCATCGGCCTTTTAAATCATTCGAATGACTTTAGGACTTCAGAATCTTAAAATCTGATAATCCATTGCTAAAACAAACCAACCTAGGTTTCCTTTAGCTTTGATTTTGATGCTTTTAGAAGATTTGCAATTAGGTTTTGCAATTAGATATCAATTAGATATCAATTAGATATCAATTAGATATCAACTGGACAATTTTTGTTCTCAAGACTCAATGCGAACCAATCCCAGCACAGGCATTGGGTTTAAAAGAACTTTAGCATGCTAGCTAGTGTCTTTGATGCTTATCCTAGTGTCTTTGATGCTATGCTAGTGTCTTTGATGCTTATCCTAGTGTCTTTGATGCTATGCTAGTGTCTTTGATGTCAATTGGATCTTGAACCTGAATCAAGACTTTTTCTTGAAAGTCTTGGTCTTTTTCGAAGTTTTGAAGGCCTAAACCAAGTTAAAATCATCAAATCAGCAATCAATCTCAAATTTGGTAGCTTATCACCGAGAAAAAGCGGTAAAGCCCGTCGATTGAAAGTTGGTAAAGTCTCTCGATTGAAATTTGCCTAGATTTGTGGTTTAAGTCACTTTTTCTCCCATTCTCTAATCACCAAAATCACCAATTGCCCACAGAAAACAAGAAAATTGACGAAAATTCGAAAAATCTCATCTCCGTTGTTCTTTTCATGTTATTTCAAACAAAAAACACATGTCCAATAGTGGTGTTGGTGAGTGAAAGGAATGAGGAAAGGAGGGAAAGGCAAGGGGGCTAATTGCCTTTGCTCAGCCACACCGCTCCTCTCCCTTCTCCCAACCCGTTGCCAAGATTCCGACGAGCTGAAACACAAAAAATGGCTGAAACGTAAACGTTTTAGCGCTTGGAATTGTCTTTCTTCTAGAAGAATTCACTTACTTTCCGATTTTTTTTTCTAGATTTATCGATGAAAACTTAAAGCTGTTTAAAAGCTTGCTTTTTTAAGGCTTGCTTTTTTAAGTCGTGGCGTTTAAAAGCTTGGCGTTTAAAAGCTTGCCGTTCTTGCTGTTTCAAAGCTTGATGTTCTTGTTGCTTAAAAGCTTGCTGTTTAAAAGCTTGCCGTTTAAAAGCTTGCTGTTTAAAAGCTTGCTGTTTAAAAGCTTGCTGTTGCAAAGCTTGCTGTTTCAAGTGCTTACTTACTTTCTAATCTTAAGCCAGAAGCTCTCAAGCTATCAGTGCCTAGAAAGAGCCAAGATAACTCTATTTTAAACATTTTGCAAGCCTTACAAATGACTGGTAAACCCAGAAATATCAAGTTGATGAATAAGTCTTTTCGTTCATTTTCATACTTTCGTTTAAAATCAACAAATGCATCAATTGAACTAACAGCTAACAGCTAACAGCTAACAGCTAACAGCTAACAGCTAACGACTAACAGCTAACGGCTAACAACAGCCCAATACTTAATAAATATCAACCAGTACATAAATATCTAAAATCTTTATTATTTAAAATCTATAAATTAATCAAATATCTATCTACCAAGCACCCAGATCTCAGCTTTCCAATCTTCATCCATCTTTATTTACCAGTTATGCATTCCAGAAAGAAATCCCTTACGAAATCCTTGTTTTTGACTTTCCATAAGTTCTAATCTAATCCTAGAATTCCAGTTTTTGTTTTCCGGCTTTTCTGATTTAAGAGTTGGGGGCAAAACGGGGAAGAAGGCCGGAATCACCCGATCCACCCCTCCTCCTCCTCCGCCCTTCCCCCCGCGTGACTCTCCGAACGCCTACATTTCCCCGATGGGTCTCTTGAATGGTCTTTTTCTCTTTTTTCTCTTTTCCCTTCAAGAATCGACCATCCATTTCACTGATTGGCCTTCATTCTTCCATTTTCTCTTTCTTCATATCAGTTCTTTTTTGTTGCAAAGATTTTAGTTCCAGTTTATTTTAGTTTTATTTTAGGTATGGCTTTCATCGAACTTTGCGCCGAATTCAGCTTGGCCAAACTGCTTTTAGAAGCTTTATTTCCAATTCTCTTTGGTTTTGAGATCATTCCAAAATAAGGGGCTGATGGGTTGGGCTTAAAGCTCTAAAGCTTTGAGCTCTAAAGCTTTGAGCTCTAAAGCTTTGAGCTCTAAAGCTTTGAGCTCTAAAGCTTTGGGTTCTAAAGCTTTGGGCTCTAAAACTTTGGGCTCTAAAACTTTGGGCTCTAAAGCTTAAACTCTTCGAGTTTAAGCCGGGAGTCTTGGAATTTTTTATTCTAGTGGAATCTAGGATTTGATATTTAAAGATTATCGGCTGTGCATAACTTTGTTAGCAAATTCTTTAAGCTTTCAAGAAAACTACAACTGACATGACTGTCTCTCACTTTTTAAAAGATCAGCTGCTTTCAAAGAATGTCTCAAGACAAGACAAAGACTCTGGTCATAAGGAGAACAAAATTCGTGTCTGAAAAAAGTCTACTAGGTGTTTTCTTAAAGAAATTTGACCAAAAGAGACACCTTGTCCTTTTCGCAGTGATGTCCCCTCAAAGTGAGCTCCTCTCTTTCTCCAAATCGATTGCCCCATGGTGTCCCCCTTCTCTTTTTTTGCCCACAAACAACACGCGTCCTCACCCCACACATTCCCGCCTCTTTCTTTCTTCCTCTTTCTTTCTTTTCTCTTTCCTTTCTTCCCCCTTCTTTCTCTTCTCTTTCCTTTCTTCCTCTTTCTTCACCTTTCTTTCTTCCTCTTTCTTTCTTCCTCTTTCTTTCTTCCTCTTTCTTTCTTTTCTCCAAACTCCCAGCTGATTTTTCGGAACCACCCCAGAGCCATTCCCCTCTTTTTCACGAAAGATTTTATAACTATGGACTTCCGCTTTTTGTGTGCCTTATGATTTGAAAGATTTGTTTGGTTTAGGATTTTTTTAAGATTTCGAGATAACGAAAGAAAAACTTTAAACAAGCAATAGATTTTTGGAATCTTCTTTAAATTTTCTAAAGCCAAAGAAGTTCTAGGCTGTTGTAGTGGAGCTTTTATTCTTGTACATAAATTATCAAAAGCTGTAGACAAATAAAATTAGAATACTATCTAATTCCGCAACTATCAAAATGATATTACTTCAACATTTTGAATATCAAAAGAATATCAAAATGATATTATTTCAAAAGAATATTGAAAAGCTATCATTCAGATTAAGAACTTAATAAAAAAATAAAGAAATAAAGAATAGAATAAAGGGAAATCAAGCTTGTCAAGATGTCAAGTCAAGATGCGCTCAAGTTTAAGAAGGATTGTTAGTCTTGAATCAGTTGAACCCTTTCTTTCTTTTCTCTTTCCTTTCTTTCCCTTTCTTTTTCTCTTTCCTTTCTTCCCCTTTCTTTCTTCCCCTTTCTTGTTGTCTTGAATCAGTTGAAACCAGGTTGAAACCTAAATTTCGGAATCTAATTAGAAAGTGACAAAATCTGTTTTACTTAGAAGCTTTTTGAGGTTTGTTTGGCAACATTTAAATAACAATCTTTTCTCTTGTCTCCCAGATTTCGGCCATTTTCCCAAATCTTTCATCGCTCAATTCATCGCTCACTGGCTGATTTCTGTTTTTCACGAAATTTTCGAGAGTGCATTTTTTGTTGTTTTTTTTTTGGTTTGTGATGCGATCCGCTGGATCGAGGAGATGGTGAGGGATGGGTCGGGTTTCAGCCCTCAATTCTTCTCCATTCTTGCCCAGGTCCATCCATAGTTTTTCCCAATTTTCCCCTTTCCCCCCATTCTTTTGCCCATCCGTGTTTTGAGGCATTTTTGCTGCTTCAAATTTCTCCCATTCCACTCGGAGTGGCTTTTCGATTCCCAGCTTTATCGATTTAGCCTCGAATGACCGGTATTTCGAAATGGCATATTGTAAATAGACTGATAGAACTTCCAAGACTGATAGAATGTTGATTTTTTTGGATCAGCGCTGATTTTACTATGATTTTGCTATGGTTTTGCTATGATTCTGTTATGATAAGTGTTGAAATGATGCTTCTGTTATGATAAGTTTGATACGAAACTGACAAGCACAGGATTTTGAATGGTTTATATCAAAACTAATTTGCTATTGCTATTGCTATTGCTATCAAAACTATTGGGTTGGTGAATTGAAAACTGCGGGCTATTGTCATATGTGACAGTTTGAGCACTTTCTTCAAAAGAAACCCATTTTGGTGTCAATGGAAAAGTTGTAGAGAATCAAAAATGAAGCTTATATCCAAATTTCCAGAACGATTCAAAAGTGGTTTTCAAGAAATGCCAAAACCAAATGGTTACCAAATTGTTTGGTAACAGACACACTTCTTAGGTAGAAAAATAAAATAGTACAGGGGTTTGTTCCCTCCTAAAAGACCACCTTTACGATGTTAACTTGTTAACCTGGCGTCGGCGATCTTTTGGATTTCCAGCCCAAATCCATAAAAGGACCTCTTGCTTGCAAGACTGCCTTTCTTATTGGGTTGGTGAATTGAAAACTGCGGGCTATTGTCATATGTGCACTTTCTTCGATGCACATATGACAGAACGATTCAAAAACTGGTTTTCAAGAAATGCCAAATTTACGAATTTTCACAAAACTTGCAACAAAACTTGCATTTTAAGCGAAACTACTAAGTGTATCTTTTTGGAAATTTGGCTATAAGCCTAATTTTTGATTCTCTACAACTTTTCTACTGACACCAAAATGGGTTTCTTTTGAAGAAAGTGCTCAAATGCTCAAACTGGGACACCTCCAGTCCTCCATTTTTGTTTAGACTGTTTAGACATTGTTTAGGCTTAGGTATTTCTAGTATCTTATTAGCGTTTTCTTTGGTTTGCCAGCTTTTTCATGAATCATCTTCACAGTTTTGATAAGGTTTTGCTGAAAAAGTGACCTAAAGAAAAAGTTACTTTCTTGAATCAACTCTCTTGGATCAACTTTCTTGGATCTTAGAGACGTTCAAGAGTTCTCTATATTCTCTATTCTCAAAAGAATTCTCTATTAGCAGAATCAAATGTCAATAAACCAATCACAATTCTTGAATAAACCAATCGCAATTCATTATTCCAAGGCTAACAATCATTATCGGATTTCTCAATCTTTACTGGTCAACCTTTACCAATTAATAAGCATCGAATTTCTTATCTTCACACAAAGGTTCATGTTGCGGTGGTTGTGGATGTTCGTGAGTGGGTGAGGATGATTGTCGGATCGGTTAGAGTAGGAGAAGAGATCAGAAAAGAGGAAGAGAACAACGAACCGGACAAGAGGGATGCCCCGAGGGGTCGATTGCACAGCTGTCCATTCCCCGTCCCAAACCAAAATCGGTTGATCCGTTCACAAAGAAAATGTTTTTAGAAATGTTTCTTTTGACTTTTCCCACTATTTTTGGATTCGATTTTGACGCTGAACAATAGGAAAATTGTTTTGCAAAAACGACTTTGTTTATCATTACAAAAATCATTACAAAAATCATCATTATGCCTAAATTTTTAAACTAAAACTTTTGACAAACAAAATCTTTATTATTAAACCTTAAAATTCATTCATCTAACCAAGATTTTGGTGTTCTTTGTGCTCAAAGCTTAGAAAAACTCTTTCTAATACACTTTTTCTTCATTGCATTACTATTTCTGTTTCAGAAAGAACTACAATATAAGAAAATACTGGGCTTTTGCGTAAAATCCAGGTATTTTTAAATAATCCGGGTCTTTTGAAAGAATCCGGGTTTTTGAAAGAATCGTCAAGAATTGTCATCATCATACTCATTAAGGAAATGAGTAGTTGGAAAAGCAAAAGCATCCATTCTCTTTACGAAAAGTTATCTATTAGACTTATTCGCTCTTGCGTAGCCTCCGGGTATTTTGAAAGAGTCATCACGCTTTGAAGGCCTATAACTTTGTCTAGGGACAATATTTTTGCTAACTTTTTATATCATTATAAAGAGGACATTTCAGCCTTTCAAATGATACCAAATAAAGCTTGACTGAATGTTTCATTCCCATGCAAACCAGGCGACACAACATCCGAGTTGGACAGACCTCACTTGCTCAGAGTTGGCTCTGATTTTCTTGAACTGAATTATTCAGTCAATTTCGATTTAATATCATTTGAAAGCCTGAAATGTCCTCTTTACAATGATATAAAAAGTTAGCAAAAATATTGTCTCTAGACAAAGTTATAGGGCTTCAAAGCGTGATGACCCGTTCAAAAGACCCGGGTTTTTTCAAAATACCAGCTGCTTTATGGCAAAACTGAGCCAGTACTTTAATGCCTACTGAAAGGATTGCCTAGCGCATGTAAGAATGCTGCTAGTAAACCTTGAAATCTATTTACTCATCTGAATTTTGGTGTACTTTGTATTCAACACCTAAACAGCTCCTTTCTGACGCACTCTGGCGCCCAAATATCCCACCAATCGGGGAGAATCCGTTGGCGTGACTACTTGGCGCTAAATTTTCTGCGCAACTCTCCATAACTTTTTTCTAAGTAAGCTAATCTTTATGATTTTGATGTCATTTTAGATCATTTTAGATGTAGATCTCAACAAGTGCAACTTATTGGATTTAGCCCAAAGTGGCCACAAAATTGATCCGTTCACAAAGAACAACGTTTCCCAAGTGTTTTCTCTTGAATTTTCTCCTCAACCATTCTTTGATTTGATTCCTTTTTGGGGTTTTTTTTTGACATTTCCATCTTGGGGCGACGAAAAGCCTCTTCAGCAAACAATCGCCCGATCTTTTCCCCCCAAAATATCTCTCTATTCACTCTTTCAATAAAGCAATTACCCAAACCGCCATGCTTTCCATTCATCGAATTTGATGCCCACTAATTTCTTCCCATCCCAACCCCATTCACTTTCTTTGACATTTTTTGGGAAGTTGATTAATAAAATTTTGAGAGAAGACTTTCGTCTAATGGTGTTTGTTTCTTAAAGATTTCAAAATACTAAAGATCTTTAACCTTAAAGTCTATTAGTCTATTCGTTTTAGAAATTCCAGTCACCTCCAATAAGTTTGTTTATAACTCTTTTCCAATAAGAACTGCCAGAATTTGGAATCGACTTCCCAGAGTTTTGAGAGAGTCCAATAGTCTCGAAACCTTTAAATTATCTGTAGATGATCTTGATCTTGAAGCCCTAGTGGATCCTTGACGTTATCTGTGCTACCCACATTTTACATATATTATATCGTGTTTCTTTTTATCGGCCCTTTTCGTTTTATGTGTATGAATTCATGTGTTTGAATCTTAAATCTAGCGCACTTTATCTCAGGTCCTGAATAAAGTATCTATATATATATATATATATTAGATCTTTAACCTTAAGGTCTATTAGATCCTTAAACTTAAAGTCTATTAGATCTTTAAACTTGAAGTTTATTAGATCTTTAACCTTCAGTCCATTAGATCTTTAAACTTAAAGTCTATTAGATCTTTAACCTTCAAGTCTATTAGATCTTTAACCTTAAAGTCTATTATTAGGTTGGTGCAAAAGAAATTTCGGTCGATATAAAATGTTCTTATTTTTTTAATCTGAAGAGCTTATTTGATGTTCTTTTGTGCATTTGTACTCTTGGATATTTACTTTATTTTCGCATTTTTTCAAAGTCAGAGCTTTCACTTTTTAATTGATTTTTGCTTTAGATCATGGTGGATCAAAAGTGGATTCTGCGCACGTGTCTTCTCTATGACTTCAAAATGGGCAAAAACGCTGCTGATTCACATCGTGATCTCTGTTCCGCCTTTGGAGAACAGGTTATCACCGAAAGATCATGCCAGCTCTGGTTTGCCCAATTCCGAGATGGTAATGAATCCCTTGAAGACGAATCGCATGGACATCGTGCCACAGCCATCGACAACAATGAATTGAAGCTGATCCAATGCAAACAACACGAGAACTTGCCAAACATCTCCAATTCAACAATTGTACGCCATTTGGAAATAATTGGAAAGACAAATCGTAATGGACAATGGGTTCCACATCAATTGAGTGTTGAGAATCTGGGAGCACGCGTTCCGATCAGCCATATCTTGCTCCAGAAGTCGAAAAGAAGCCATTTTTTTTGAGAATATCTTGACGATGGATGAGAAGTGGATTCACTTTGATAATACTTCTCGAAAAAGACAATGGCTGAGCAAAGGTCAAGCGCCAATTCCAACTCCAAAGCCGGATTATCATGGGCGCAAAGTGATGTTGTCTTGCTGGTGGAATATCAATGGACTTGTTCATTTTGAATTATTAGAGCCCGGAAAAACAGTCGATTCATCTTATTTTATTCAACAACTCAAGAAGGTTGACGAAATTTTGCGTGAAAAAGGCCTAAATCCCTCAACTATCAACTTTCTCCGTGATAATGCTCCAGCTCACACGGCAAAAACCTCTTGTAAGGAACTAGAGAAGCTAGGATGGAAGGTCTTACCACATGCGCCGTATAGTCCAGACTTAGCACCCTCCGATTTTCACCTTTTCAGATCGATGCAACATTCCCTTGAGAATTGCCAGTTTAAGAATGCAAAAGAAGTCGAAAATTGGGTGACCAACTACTTTGCATCACAGAATCAAGCGTTCTTTGAGAAGGGGATCCGCAATCTGTAGCAACGTTGGAGGGATGTCATAGATAATAATGGTGCTTATTGTTTTAAATAAATTGTTATCAAAAAAAATTTTGGATGACTTTAATGTTTGTAAAAAAACGAAATTTCATTTGCACCAACCTAGTAGATCTTTAATCTTAAAGTCTATTAGATCTTTAACCTTAAAGTCTATTAGATCTTTAACCTTAAAGTCTATTAGATCTTTAACCTTAAAGTCTATTAGATCTTTAATCTTAAAGTCTATTAGATCTTTAATCTTAAAGTCTATTAGATCTTTAATCTTAAAGTCTATTAGACCTTTGACCTTAAAGTCCGCTTAGACCTTTAATCTTAAAGTCTATTAGATCGTTATTCTTAAAGTCTATTAGATCTTTAACCTTAAAGATCTAATAGACAACTGGTTTGTTTTGTTTTTATCTAATAGACAACTTGATTTAACAATGTTTTTCAATTCTCCAATTCAACTTGATAATCTTTGTTCTTAAAGTTGGACTCATTTTCATTTTTCATTCTCTTTCTCTTTCCCCCTTCTCAAAAATTTTCCCGCTCAAACTTCGAAAAAGCAAAAAGAAGCCGGAGATTCGGGGCTTCGATAAAAAATGCTTGCCGATTTTTTCGAGATTTTCTCTCCGATTTCACAAGAGAGCCAAATATTTGGCCCAAAAGAAACAAAGCAAAGCATAAAAAATTGCTTTGCGCGATTTTATCTAATTGAGAGATGAGAGGTTTGAACTTTTTGAGGCAGATTTTGGCAACAAAAAAAAAACAATCCTTGGAAAGTTGAGTACCGTATTTTCTCTAATAGTAGTGAACCTACTCTAGTAGTGAACCCCAGCGAGCCGAGTTGGTGACTATTTTACGGGTTGATTTCTTTTCTAAGTCATTTCTAAGGATTTCTAAGTCAAAAAAATGGGGTTTTCTTGCCTTTAACCATTCATAACTCACCTATATCGAAAAAATAACAACAATAAAAGTGCTAACTATTAAACTAGAACATTTTTCAAGCATTTTGATACGAAGAACATGCAGATCGACTGGATATGCAAAAAGTTAGAGCACTTCGAGTTGAAGTTGAAGCATTGTAGGTGCCGATTTTTGCGAGTAGACAGACTATAGCATGGTAAAACTACTGTAGTCAGAGTAATAGTATATAAGCAAATTGAAAAGACTAATGCTTAATATGTTTATCTTAATTTAATCATAGACTAATTACCGTATTTTCTCTAATAGTAGTGCACCCGGGCGAGCGGAGTTGATGGCTATTTTACGGTTTCCAAGCTTTTGCAGAAGCTCAACACCCTAATCCCCCACTAGATCTCATCGTCAGCTACATTTTCCGACCCCACATCGATAGGTTCTAATAAGCGGTTCTCGAGATTTCGAGCAATTTAGACGACGCACAGGGTGCACTACTATTAGAGAAAATACGGTAATATTAAATACGATAATTTTAAAAGGAAAAAGAGTGATTAGCTAAGGATTTTGTTAGCTAGGAATCTTTCAATTTCTAATCTAAGAAAAACGGACTTTGAAACTGAAGCCTTTCTTAGGACTTTGATATACTTTATGTTGAAGTCTAAACTCAATCTTTCTGACACATTCAAATCTAGTATTTCTTCCACAAGGCTTTATCAGACACTTTGTAAAGCTTGCAAAGTTTTAAAATACAGTTATTTTGGCTCTTTTTAGAACTATGATCTATTTTTATTAGATCTCAATTTTTTTTCACAAAACTTCTAACTTCGCAAATTTCTAGGATTCATTCGATTTAAAATTTTCTTTCCTTGAAGCTCTCATTCGGATTCTTCACTTACCGTTTGCCTTCTTTGACTAAATCTTTGCCTTCTTTGACTCCTTCATTGACCAAATCAATTCCAGATCACCTCCACACCTCATTCTAATTGATTTGAAGAAGACAATGTGGTGATGGGCTATTCGATCTCGGAGCTTTCCACCCAATCCACTCCAACCACCACCCAACATCAGCATCACACAAAGCCGTTCAAACTGGAGCGACTGCCCGACTACTTTCGAGATACCGTCAACTGGATCATCGGGTTGGTGGAATTTAATGTGATTTGTGATTTGTTAAAGTCAATCATAGCAATGAACCTAAGAAAACAAGCTAAGGCAACTGATTTGTTAGAGCTAATCATAGGAACCTAAGAAAACAAGCTAAGGCAACTGATTTGTTAGAGCCAATCATAGGAACCTAAGAAAACAAGCTAAGGCAACTGATTTGTTAAAGCTAATCACAGCAATGAGCCTAAGAAAACAAGCTAAGGAAACCGATTTGTTAAAGCCAATCATAGCAATGAATCTAAGAAAACAAGCCTGTTCGATAGATAAATCTGTTAAAAATACCTGTTAAAGCTTTTTTCAATACTGATCAGTCCAGTTTTCGGTTCCATACAAGAGAGTTAGTTTAAGAATTGAATTTAGACTCAATTTTATGGTGTGGCAACTTATCTAACACTGTCATTCAAGAGGCAAATTTACCTAACACTGTCATTCAAGTGCCAAACTTGAACTTATTCACAATTTCATGAATTCCGATTTTCAGTAAGACTAAATCCACCAAAAACCAAGTGTTTCATTTGATAAAATCTAGAAAAAGTGAATCGCAAGAACACATAAAGATAAAGAAAAGCCGTTGAGTCGTTGATGAAGGGGTAGAACAGAGCCTGGTGGAGTCTGTAGAGCTATTGGAATGAAGAAAGAGGAAAAGAACCGGTCGCCTAGCCATCAACTTAGAGGAACGCTCGATTTTGACGTCACAAACGTTAACCATTGTTCTTTCAGAGTGAAACACTGGCTAATTCTTTCAAGATCTATTGTTTCTTCTACGTAACTAAATAGATTATCGTATTTATTCCAATTGAAGAATTAGAAGCACTTTCGATGTAGAGAATGTATTCTGAAAACGATTTTTCCCTTCAATTAACGAGTCTTCCTATTTTCCCCCAACCATCCATTGCCAGCTTTGTATTGCTTTGCTTCTTTCTTGTTTCTTTTGACTTTAACATTGTTACTTTAATTAAACTTTAGTTAAACTTTGATTAAACTTTGATTAAACTTTGATTAAACTTTGATTAAACTTTGATTAAACTTTGATTAAACTTTAATTAAACTTTAAAGATTACTTTAATTATTACTTTAATATTGTTACTTTAACATTGTTACTTTAACATTGTTACTTTAACATTATTACTTTAACATTATTACTTTAACATTATTACTTTAACATTGTTACTTTAATTATTACTTTAATTATTACTTTAACATCGTTACTTTATCATTGATGAAACTACTTTTTCTTTCTTTTTTGTTATTCTTCTTCTCAATTCTTCTTATTCTTCTTCTCAATTCTTGCCAAATCCCCCAAACAATCACAGCTTTCTCAGGCTCGATAATAGAAGCATTGTGCTCAAATTGAAAGAAATGAACAATGTTCATTCCATCACTCAAATTCTCTTCATTCAATTCCTTCAATTCCTTCAATTCTTCAATCCAAACACATAATAATCTCAGTCTAAAACTGGAAAAGAAAGATTGAAGTGCGGGGAAACGAAATTTGAATTTTCGCGCCCCTTGAATGAATCGAAAATCCTTCACCCCTCTTTTCCAACTCTTTTCCACATCTTTTCCTTTTTCGTTCACTTTCCGTCGCGACAACACTTTTCAAAATGGGCGTCGAGGGGGCGAAAGCGCAGAGAAAAGAAATGAAAGAATGGAATGTGTCGGAATCCGATTCGAAACCCTTTTCCCTTCTCACACGTTACCCATACTTGAGTTCTGGGAGAAGAGCATTTTGTATACAGAGCTCCGAAACAAAGCTTTTTCCGGGAATTTTCCCTTCCTCCAGCACTTTTGGTGTTGAAATTTGTGAATTCTACAGTTTACAAATATTTTGCAATTATCCGTCTGTAACCTGAATTGATTTCTAGCGTTCAGGACTGTCGCAGAAGCGGACTTGGTAGAATTCTTGAAGTAAATCAGCTCTTGTCTTATTTCCGGGGATTTTGGAAGAATCTGGGTCTTTTGGAAGAACCAGGGTCTTTTTGGAAAAACCAGGGTCTTTTGAAAGAATCCGGGTTTTTGAAAGAATCGTCCCGCTTTGAAGGCCTATAACTTTGTCTAGGGGCAATATTTTTGCTAACTTTTTATATCATTATAAAGAGGACATTTCAGGCTTTCAAATAATACCAAATAGACATTGATTGGTTAACTCAGTTCAAGAAAATCAGAGCCAACTCTAAGCAAATGAGCCCTATCCAACTCGGATGTCGTGTCACCTGCATGGGAATGAGAGATCCAGTCAAGCTTGATTTGGTATCATTTAAAAACCTGAAATGTTCTCTTTATAATGATATAAAAAGTTAGCAAAAATAGTGTCTCTAGACAAAGTTCTAGGCCTTCAAAGCGGAACGACTCTTTCAAAACACCCGGAAAGCTACGCAAGAGCGAATAAATCTAATAGATAACTTTTCGCAAGAGAATGGATGCTTTTGCTTTTCCAACTACTCATTTCCTTAATCTGCATTCTCCCAAATCACTCTTTTCCTGTCAAAGCTTTATAGCGGTTTACTTGGTAACAATCAGCATCTTTTAGCTACTTACCATTCTTGTTTTTCTTCAGCTACTCGCTGGTATCTAATTTCCAATCAAAGACCGAATAAAAAAGAGGAAAGAAGTGTGGAGGTGGAGGTTCAAAATAGGTCCTTTTTTTTCTTCCAGAGGGTCACTCAGGCGTCACTTCACCTCATTTCCGTCCTTTTCGATCCTTTTCGTCTTTTCCTTGTCTTTTCTTTTCTTTTCCCGTTTCTTAGCACCTTAAAATCCCCTTAGCTGGTTTGTTTCTTTTCCAAAAACCCCTTCAACTACGTTCACATTTTACACCAATGCAAGGGTGTACAATGCTTTGCATAATGTCTTGGATTGAATACGACTTTAAAAAGAATAATGGCTTATAAATTATACTAGATAATGGCTCATTTCTTGATTTGTTTCTGGAAAGCTATTGAAGCTATTGAATCCTGTTAGAAATTTCAAATAAAGCTAATACAACTATTAAAGCTAATAAAGCTAATAAAGCTATTAAAGCTATTGAAGCTATTAAAGCTATTGAAGCTATTAAAGCTATTGAAGCTATTGAATCCTGTTAGAAATTTCAAATAACTATGTATTCTGGATTTGATGATTCTGATTTTTGTCCACTAAGAACCTACTTAAACAGTATTTTTAAATTGGTATTGATCACAGATGAACTACGTGCTTACTATTTGGCATTTGGCTTACTATTTGGCTACAGGTTTGAATCAGATCAAGTAGATGAAGTGAATGCTGAACTGAAGTAGATGAAGTGAAGGCTGAACTGTACAGAATCAACTAATAACTTTGCTACTAGAAGAAAGGCTGTTGTTGGTTTGAAAAACTTCGAGCTTGTCATTATCCAGCTGGATGACTGAATGACTCTTTGTCTTCTTTGTCTGAATGACTATCTCCAGAACCGAATTTAGTAAATTTAGTTTACGAATTTAGGGATCAATCGGAAAAATGATGACATTGATACCCATCGACCCGATAGTTAAACTTCAATCTCTTAAACTGTAACTGAATTTTGGCTAACTGTAGCTGTCACTTCTCATCACAGGAAACCACCTAAGGGCAACAAATAAGTTACTTCTTTTGAAGAGTCCCCTCAACCCATTGAACACATCCCATTCCATTCATTCTCGGCCTTGAATCTCACAAGTCAACTTGACCACATTGCAAATAGGCTAAATTTCTGATGATCCAAAGTCTACCTTGAGTTTTCTATTTACCGAGTAGTATTTTTGCACTTATGATTTGTTCCCATGTAAGTCTAACGGTTAATTAAAAAATGGGATTTGTTGAAGAAATTTAGTTTAGAATTTAGTTCAGAATTCAACTCAGATTTCAGTCCAGATTTCAGTCCAGAATTCAGTCCAGAATTCAGAGTTTCGTTCAGAATTCAGTTCAGAATTCAGTCCAGAATTCAGTCCAGATTTCAGTCCAGATTTCAGTTCAGAATTCAGTCCAGATTTCAGTTCAGAATTCAGTCCAGGATTCAGTTTAGATTTCAGTCCAGATTTAAATTCAGAGTTTCGTTCAGAATTCAGTTCATATTTCAGTCAGATTTCAGTCAGAATTCAGTTCAGAATTCAGTCCAGAATTCAGCTCAGAGTTCGGTTCAGATCTCAGTTCCGAATACAGTTCAGAATTCAGTTCAGAATTCAGTCCAGATTTCAGTCCAGAATTCAGTTCAGAATTTAGCTCAGAGTTCAGTTCCGAATACAGTTCAGAATTCAGTTTCGGCTTTTCTTTGCACGATTTCGAATTTGAAATAGTTCTACAGTCCAGAGTTCAGCTCAGAATTCAGTCCAGAATTCAGTTCAGAATTCAGATTTCCAATTAATTTTAGAATAAAACAAATTTGAGCAGATTTTTTCGTTAGTTAAGGCCAAAAATCGGGCCAACAAATATTTGCTAACCTCATTTTTCTGTTTTTGTTTGAGTCGTTGAAATTTTTCCCACTTTTTTTTCACTTCCACTTTTTCCCATTTCAACTTTTTTCATATTTTATTCACCTTTTTACAAGTTTAAAACTTAAAAAAACTTATTTTGTTATAGATTTTTAAGGCTATAGCAAAATGTATCAAATGAAATATCAAAAATGATTAGGTACGTTAAAAATCACGCCATTTGAGACGCAAAAAAAGAGAAAAAAGTTATCCATGTGTCGATTTGTCCTTGGAAAGCACTTTCATTTTGATTGGGTATAAGAAAATGTTTGTGAGAGAAAGAGAGATTGTTTCTGTTGGCAATTTTTCTCCTTTTTCCTTTTTCACCGCACGTGGTGTCACTTGCACTAGTTGGCAACAAATGAACAGCAGGGAGTTGGTTTTACTTTCTTTCTTGAGATAAATGAATGACTTTAAGTGCAATTCTTTAATTGAATTCTTAGACAGTCTGCTTCTCTTCAGCAGACTGTCTAAGAAGTCTGCTTATTTAGGCCTGAAGTCTGCTTATTTAGGTCTGCTTATTTAGGTTTAGATTTATGTTTGTATCCAACTTTCAAGCAAGGTTACAAGCAAGGTTTTAAATTTAACAAATTCCTTAGATGCTAAATTTGCACCGCCAATTTGCACCAGCAATTTGCATCAAAATTAGCATACAAAATTCATTGCTCGGATCTTCATTGCTTCATTGCTCGGATCTCCTTATAGACTAACTCCTTATAGACTTCCTAACTCCTTATACACTTCGCCGCATCGTTTAAGATCTTATTTTAAAGCTTATTGACTCTGATAAGTTTAGAAATGAACTTAAAAACAAAAACATAGCATATCAAAGCTTTTCCAAACGCCACACTCGGCAAACAGTTCACAGATCGGCTTGTCTTTGCACGATTTCGAATTTGAAATAGTTCTACAGCTTTTTGAGTTGATTCTAATGAAATAAACTAGCCAAAGCCAGCTAAAGCTAAATTTCCAGCTAAAGCCAATGAAATAAAGCCAATTTCTCTGGCAAATCTCTGGCAAATCTCTGGCAATTTCCCTGTAATCCCCAAATTTCAGTTTCAATGATTTCCAATGATCTTTTTAATCAATCTTTTCAATTATCCAATCCACATTTCTATCATTTCCATCGAAATTCTTTTCATCTTTACCAAATTTGAAAGAAATCTGATTGTAAAAAATCACCCCACGTCTGTTGGTCGGGTCCAGTTTCCGTTAAAATCTCCTTTTCCAATTTTCCAAGTTGATCTTTCTCAAACACCCCTTGGTAGGGTCAATTTTTCATCAGGAAGCAAAAAAAAAGAGAAAAGAAACACTCGGAAAGTCAAAAACCCATTTACAAAGCACGTGGTGGGGTTTTTTCTGCCTTTGTTGATCCTTTTTTTTGCTTTTTTCGTGTTCTTTCCTCATCCAAATAGACAGATCACATGGTGTGTGTGAAATTCGTTTTTCGGACATCCATCAATTTCTAAACTTTGTCTACGTTTTGCTCATAGTTTTCAAGAAAAGAAGTCGATTTTATCGAGTTCTGATCGAATTTTTGATTCGATTCGAGTTCTGATTTGTGAAGTAAAAGAAAAGTCAACAAATCAGGGGTTTTTTTTGAAGTTGACACAGTTTTCTGCTCACAGAAATGAAAAATTTCAACGTTAAATCTATGTTTGGCTACAAGTTACAGCTTGTAGATGAAAAGTTCTAGAAGAAGTTCTATAAAAAGTTCTATGTGTTCTATAAGAAGTTCTACAAGTTCTACAAGAAGTTCTTTATGTTCTATAAGAAGTTCTACAAGTTCTATAAGAAAACAATCTCAACTAACATTGAGTTTTTGTGCATAGGCATTGATTGATTGATTGATTCATTCATTCATTCATTCATTGATTAATTCATTGATTGATTGATTGATTGATTGATTGATTGATAATTGATTCACATTCAGTTCTCCGATCAAGAGCAAAATCTAAACCTAAAAAGTCAGATCTCAAGATCTCCGTAAAGCCAGACCTTAAGATTTGACCATTCTACATCTCGACAGTCGATTGAACAAACTAAACATGGGAAAATTCCAATCCGAACCTAATTCCACCTTCGTTGTCTGGCCCTGGGTAGTTCAAAGTCAAATCCTTGTCCAGAAGCGATTCCAGACTCAATTCTCTTCATTTCATTTTTTTTACCTCACATTTTTCATTGAGATCATCTATTCTGCTCAATTTTTCTCAATTTTTCATTCTTTTTCTCTCATCTCCCGCTGAGAGTCATTTCAAGGACATTTACACGAAAATTTCCTCTTTTTCACATTTCACTCATGACATTTTCCTTGATTTTTCATTTTTGATCAAGAAACTTTTTTAAATCTATAAAAAAAGTGATGAACTTGAAAGATTTTAGATAAGAAAGAGAAAGGAGAAAGAAGAGAGAGAGAAAGAGAGAAAGAAAAGAAAGAAAAGAACATTATTGCTAATAAACAGAAGATAAAACGTGTTTGAGATGTGATTTCTAATTGAAAAATGGAATCATAAGCTTTGAAAAGTTAGAAAAGCTTTGAAAAGCTAGAAAAGGCTTTGAAAAGCTAGAAAGGCTTTGAAGAGCTAGAAAGGCTTTGAAGAGCTAGAAAGGCTTTGAAGAGCTAGAAAGGCTTTGAAGAGCTAGAAAGGCTTTGAAGAGCTAGAAAGGCTTTGAAGAGCTAGAAGGCTTTGAAGAGCTGAAAGGCTTTGAAGCTAGAAAGGCTTTGAAGAGCTAGACCAAGGCTTTGAAGAGCCTAGAAGGCTTTGAATTGAGCTTTGATGCTTTGAAAAGTTAGAAAAGCTTTGAAGAGCTAGAAAGGCTTTGAAGAGCTAGAAAGGCTTTGAAGAGCTAGAAAGGCTTTGAAACAAAACCATTAGAAAATCTTTAAAAACAACCGTTTATTCTATTTGTTGTCAAAATATAGCAAAATATAGCAAAATTTTCAATCCAGACAGCTATCTTCTAAAAAAATCTGCACTTTTGCGATGAATGAAGTGAGAAAGAGGTAAACAAAGATTGGAAATTTACCTTTATCTCTGTTTTTTTGTTTTTGTATTGTATATTGTTTTTGTTTATAGATTTAGTTGACTGAATGGGGGAAAGGGTGAGGTTAGTGAAAAGAAAAAACAGATTACGCAATGGCCTTGACCAGTCTCTTTTTGCCGAGATCCTTTTGTGACATGATTTCTCTTTGAAAGTCGTTTGCAAATGTTTGATTAGTAGTGTAGCTAACTTTTGTACACTAACCTGTAAGAACATAGAGAAAAACGGCGTCAAAGTTGGTCGGCTTCTTTAGGTAAATAGGTCAACTTGATCTTTCATTTACATAAAATTGGTTTTTCTAATCAAATAGCTATAGGAACAGTTATCAGCTATAGAAACAGTTCAGTATTAAGTTTGAAACAATATTTCAATGACTCCATTTTTCCATTTTGTTCCAACCAGCTTTGAATCTCTTTTGCTTTGTGCCATTAGCTTTTTGTGAAGCTTCTGATTGAACCCTAATCTTTTAATTCTCCTAATTCTTCTATTGCGGCTTCAAAAAAAGTTAAGCGGATCATTGCTTTCATCAAAATTGATAAGAAACTGTAAAGGCATTTTTGTGTTTTGTGTTCATTCTCTCCTCTCTCCTCTTTCCAAAAAAACCAAGCAAATCATCGCAAAGATTGGATACATTCATGGCTTTTCACAAATGTTATGACTCTTTTTTCAATCTTCATCGGCCTCGTATCGATTTTGGATGATCTTGGAGCTCCCCCTTTCCCCTCAAAACCCCGATTTTTCTCGCAATCTCATCACAATCTCTCACTTTCCCCCATTTCTCACCTTCCAATTTCCCATCGATTTCTCAGCACTGATTGTGTCAATATTCATAATAGCTTTTCTCTTCTTTTTCTTCTTTTTCTCTTCTTTTTCTTTTCTTTCTCCCATACATATCAGGGAAAATTGTTTTGCCGAAACAAATTTGATTCAAGCCCCAAATTTCTATTCCCCCAAATCGTCTTTTTGTTTATCTGTTCAAATCACTTTATTCTTGTTCTAAGTCAAGTATATGTTCCTAATTTTAAGTAAATATCGAAAACATTTAAACCAAAATAGACTTTGATTAGATCTGTAACTCGGTCCAGTCACACTGAACTGCTTTGACTCTGGCTCTAGCTCTAGCTCTGGCTTTAGCTCTAGCTCTGGCTTTAGCTCTGGCTTTAGCTCTGGCTTTAGCTCTGGCTTTAGCTCTGGCTCTAGCTCTGGCTTTAGCTCTGGCTCTAGCTCCGGCTTTAGCCCCGGCTTTAGCTCTAGCTCTGGCTCTAGCTCTGGCTCTAGCTCTAGCTCTAGCTCTAGCTCTAGCTCTAGCTCTAGCTCTAGCTCTGGTTCTAGCTCTGGTTCTAGCTCTGGTTCTAGCACTGGCTCTAGCTCTGGCTCTAGCTCCGGCTTTAGCCCCGGCTTTAGCTCTAGCTCTAGCTCTAGCCTCAGCTTTAGCTCTAGCTCTAGCTTTAGCTCTAGCTCTAGCTCTAGCTCTAGCTCAAGCTAGACTCTGGCTAAGCCATCATGATCTCAAGACTTCAGATCTATTCCTTTTCTAGGTCAAGCTCTCAATTTTAACGCCAATTCCCAGATAAACCAAAAAATTTTGTTGGAGAAACCCTAAAATTATCCCCTCTGCACGCGGGAGGCTCATTTTTTGTGTGGGTTTTGGTGGAGAGAATATCGTGTCGATCGTTGAGGATGACAGTGACAGGCAAAGAGGGGAATAGGACAAGAGACGACAAGGGAAAAGACAGTCGATCGACCACACCAATATAAAGGGTAAAAGATCATGAAATCGGCGAGGAAAGGGGAGAAGCCGATTCATCCATTAGCTCCTCCTCTCCTCCCTGCTTCTCCACACTAACCCTTTCTTCACATTTCATCGATTTATGCATTTTTGGTTAATTTTAGATTCCCAAGGTTGTTCATTCGATTGTAAATTCCATTTACTTCTTAAATTATTAGTGTTTGCTTTTTCTGACACTACAAAAAGATTGTGGGACATTTGGTAAGGCCCCGCCCCTTTGCCATTGGCAATCTAACTTTGAACTCAAATATCTTGATGTTGGACTGTCCAATTTAAATATTCTTGGTATCATTAGATTACCCAAGTCTTTTTCTATCGATTAGTAGAAAAAAAATATTTAAATTGGACTGTCCAACACCAAGAAATTTGAGCTCAAAGTTAGATTGCCAATAGCAAAAGGGGCGGGGCGACGAACGGGGCAAAAGGGGCGGGGCCAGAAAGACCTTTTATACGCGCCCCGCCTCCTTGGACGCCTCAATCCAATGATACCAAGAATATTTAAATTGGACAGTCCAACATCAAGATATTTGAGCTCAAAGTTAGATTGCCAATGGCAAAAGGGGCAGGGCGCGTATCAAATGGTCGATAACCCTACAAAAACGAGGATTTTCGACCCAAGGGCTTGTTTTGAATAGACTCAAAAGCGGTAGCTTGATCTAGAACCTGATTTTATAAACTAAAATAGAAACTTTTAACAAGTAACAAGTTTTAAAAGTAGTCAAACAAAGTAAGTAGTCAAGTTAGTGTTCTGGATGTGCTGAATGTTCTTGATAAATGTCTATATCTTCCCTGAGGCTGAGTTTAGCAAGAAAATAATGCTTTCTTCAAGTTTTCTTCAAGCTTTCTCCATTCTTTTGTTAGGTAATGCTAAAAATAACTTGATCTTTCTCTCATTGTTCTTGATCTTCATTGATCGATTGGGCCTTTTTGTCCATTTTCCCTATCCAATCCATTGGAGCTCCTCTTGATCTCTCGTCTCTTCTTTTCCTTCCCTTAAACCTCTCGTTCACACGTCGATCGCCGCGACTTGACGTTTAAAGAGAAAAAGAAAAACCAGGAAAAAGCCAGAGAAAAAACGAAGGCAATCCCTCGTTTTGCCCCGTCCTGGAGCCCCATTTGTGACTTGTTTTCTCCACCACAACGAGACTAATTTATTTTTCACCCACACTAGCTTCAATTTCGATTTTTTTTTTCGAACGATCGAGTAACCCTGTTCCTAGTACTAACTTTCAGAGCTGAACACGGATCGTTGCTTTGTTTATGGTTGATTAGATCGGATAAATAGGTCGATTTGAATATAATAGGAGTTTTAAAAGATGAGTTTTATTAGGCTGTCTAGAAAGTCTTTTCGTTCCTTTTCTTCCTTCCGTTTAAAACCAACAAATGCACCAATTGAATTATGGTTTGTTTTATTAGAAAATCCAATTATTTCTCTTCAAAACAACATTAAACTGAGTTTAAAATGTCTTATCTCTTGGCTTTTTTGAGAGCCTGAAGTCAGCTGGTCAAAAAGAACGATGACTCGATGATGCTCACACTTTAACTTTAGAAAAGACACACTTTAACTAAGGAAACCTATCTTCGTGTTTATAGATAAAAGATAGAGCAAGGTTTGTAATAGCCAAATAATAAACCACTTTTCCAATATTTTCTGGTAAAATTATCTACAATGACTTCATTTTAAAGCAATGAAGCTTTCATTTCAAACTTTGCAACTTTAGCTCATTGTCAGACGACAGCCATCAGTCAGACGTTAAATCATCGTCAGTTTCTCACATTAGGCTTAGGATCAGGCTCAGGCTTAGGCTCAGGCTTAGGCTCAGGCTTAGGCTTAGGCTCAGGCCTAGGCTTAGGCTTAGGCTTAGGCTTAGGCTTAGGCTTAGGCTCAGGCTTAGGCTTTTTCAAAGACTTACTCATCAATCTAATAAGAACCACAATGGAAACTGTTGAAAGGTTGTCCTTTCGACAGATATTTGAAGATTTGAAGATTTGAAGTCTTTGATTCTCAGTGCAAAGTTCTCCTTGATATCCAATCCAGTCCTTGAACCAATCCCGAACTTGAAAGATTCAAGAAGTGGAGTCAATTGAATGAATGGAGATTCCCCTTTCTCTCTATTTATTTCATTATTTCCCCCTTAAATGTTGATTCTTGGTGTGGTTCGAATGATGATGGAGGACCTTTTTCCCCCAACAAACAAACATTAGCACAAATATCGAAAATTGGACACAAAAGAGACCCTCGGGGGGAAAGGGACAGCTTTCTTTTGTCCCCCTCACTTTCACAACAAATATTTGCGAATGGGGGACAGCTTCTTCTATTCTTTTTCCATTCCGATATAATTTTTGATGGGCAATTGTAGTTTTGTAGCTTTAATTGTAGTTTTGTTGCTTTAATTGTAGTTTTGCTAATTGAATTTGAAGCTCTTTTAGTCGTTTCCCCTCTGATATTCCCTCTTATTTCCCCATTTTTGATTAAATTGATTCAGGAAAGCTTTGAGGATCTAGAAAAAGATGTTAGTGTTCTTAAAGATGTTAATGTTCTTAAAGATGTTAGTGTTCTTAAAGATGTTCTTAAAAATCAAGAAAACATATCAGTAATCTTTAAAATCAAGAAAAGTATAGTAAATTTAAGTAATTTAAGTAATTTATTCAAGTACATTTATCATTAAGTATATTTTTATCAAAATTATAGCTTAAATTATAGCTAAAATTATAGCTAAATTATCAATTTTAGCAAAATTGATGGGTGAATTGCCTTAATTACTTTTTAAATTGCTTTTTGGCAAACTTTTGCAAACTTTTAAACCAATTCAAAACCTAAAACTTTTAAAATTTGATAAATTTCCTAAAAATGAAGTAAACTATTCTTATTAGCTTTCTCCAAAATAAGATTTGGTTCTTAGCTCTTAGCTCAGGAAATTTCTTAGCTCCGAAAAGTAGAAAGGATTCCGGAAAGGAGAGGCTCAGCTTTCGCTTCTCATCGTCAACTTCTTCTTCGTCAACTTCTTTTTCCTAGTCTACCCCCAGATTCCTCTTTATATGCATATTACGAAGATCTATTTTTCTTCTTTCATTTAGCCATTCTTATCGGTTTCTTTTCTTTTCTTCAGAAACGCATCACTGATTACCCATTCGCCAAAGTCTTTGTTCGTTTTACAACCGGATACAGGTTTATGGTTGTTTTGAGGGAATGAAGGGAGATCAAAGGACTCTTTGAAGGAAAGAGATTGTGGTTGGCTTTATTAATACTGGTTTTGCTAGAGCTGATAGCTGAGAATTGTTGGGCTCTTGATATAATATAATAATATACAGTCGACTCTCTCCATAACGGAATGAAAGAGATCAAAAAAGGTTTCCGTTATATAGATCTTTCCGTTACATAGAGTATAGAGTGCCGTTATATAGAGAGTGCCGTTTTATATAATTTAGCGTCGGTGGGGACCAAAATTTCATTCCGTTATCTTTATATAGAGTTTTCCGTTATATATGTCGTAGCCAATTATGAATGAAATTTTTTGGCAAATCTTTCTAGTAGAGCAACCCTTTAATGTATGAGGACGATATTATATCATCTTGTAGCGAATTAAATTCTGCGTCGATTGGTACCAAATTTGTGAGTTTAGGTTAAAAATTGCCGGCGCTACAACGTTTCATTCAAAATCGGCGGGACCCCCGTAGCCGATTATGAATGAGTGGGTCTAGGACCGTCCAACCATCAAGTATTTGGTATCATTCAACGCAGAATCATTGATAATTCTGTTAGATTTTTTAAATTAGAAAGATTGAATAAAAAGAAAAAAAATTAGAGCAAAAAAACTGTTTGTTCAAGAGAAAACTTTGAAGCCCCATAATTTTTTTTCTTTTCATCCAATCTTTCTAATTTTAAAAATTTAACATAATTATTAATGATTCTGCGTTGAATGATACTAAATACTTGTTGGTTGGCCGCTCCTAGACCAACTCATTCATAATCGGCTACGACATATAGTTCCTTTCTCTAGTTCCGTTTCTATAGTTTCTATAGAGAGTCGACTGAATTATTATTTAAACTACTTAAAAACAAAACCTTTGTTCGTTTTACAACCGGATACAGGTTTATGGTTGTCTTATGGTTGTTCAATTAATGCATTTGTTGGTTTTAAACGAAAAGACTTGGACAGCCAAATATCCCTGATATTTTCATTATCATTGTCATCATTCTTAACGATGAAAATGTATAGAATGACGTGTTGGTGATAAGGTAGAATGGAGACAATAGTTGAAAAAAAAGGAGACATTGTTTACTTTCATCGCTTGTCTTTGCCTATTCTTTTCATCTCGATGAATTCATCAGCAATGAATGAATCAAAAATCGAGAATTGAATTTTCCTTGTTCTTTTTCCTTGTTCTATATAAGTTATAGTTTTCAATCGTTTCAATCGTTTCAATAATTTCAATATTTTATTCAATAGTTTCACTAGTTTCAATCGTTTCAATCGTTTCAATAGTTTCAATAGTTTATTCAATAGACCTCAAAAATCTTGTTTAATTCAATGCGAATCAAAGTTTAGTCAAAGCGAATCAAGCTTTAGTCAAAGTTTTGTCGAGTTTAAAACTTTATGGGTGAAGAAGTTGAGAGTAACTCAAAGATTACTTCAAAATTGCTTCAAAATTGCTAAAAATCCATCCCTTTCTCGATCATCGATCTCTCACTCGATTCCTCGAATTCCACCGATTTGTTCCTTTTCCTCTTTTTCTTGTTCTTCAAGACAAGACCTGTCCCTGAGACAAGACTTCAATAATCCCTCATATAGCCATCGTAAAGGTGTGTCTCAATCGATGACTCACTTTCGTCACCTTTTCTCTTTTTTCATCTTTCTTCTTTCTCTTCTTCATCTTTTTTTCTCCATTTTTAGATTTTGATCTTTCTAACATAAAAAAAGATCAGAAAATAACGTCATTTTACGTTTTCCGCCGCGTTTTGCTTATCTGGAAATAGCTTGCAACTTCAATTTCGAAAGAATCAAATTCTGATTCATCTCAAGAACACAATATTTTGGTGAAAGCCATAAGTTAACTCTAAAACGAAGTTGTCTTTCACCCAAACTCATTTTTAATTGAATCAGTACATACCGTACATATGAAATACCTACCGTAAATACTGTAATAGTACCCCACCCCCATAATGACGGTACGGAATGTTGCGTAGTCTAGCTTTGAACGCGTTTTTCTCGACACTGGTTTATGCTACAATGCGCGCTTAGGTATCAAAAAATAGCCCTGAATTTCAGCTCAAAAGTCTAGCTCAAAGATTATAGCTCCAGTTCAGATTATATTTCAGTGTTCATTTCCTCTCGTTTCAGCATCATCATCATCGTTTCAGCACCTCTAAAGTTATTGTAAGATATTCAGCTTCTGGTGAAGAGCCGAGTATTTCCTTCTCTTCCTTTCTCTTCCCTCTTGTATTTCCTCTTTGTCCTCTGGCGAGAGGTCAGTGGTCAGAGCTGGGTAGGTCAGTGGTCAGAGTTGGATAGGTCAGTGGTTAGAGCATCTACCCGGAAAGTGAAAGGTCGAGGGTTCAATCCCCCTTTCCGGAAATCTTTCTTTTTCTTTCTTTGCTTTTCTCTCTTTGTTTTTCTCTCTTTGTTTTTCTTTCTTTCTTTTTCTTTCTCTGCTTTCCTATTCAATGACTTTACTTGACTCTGGCAGCTTATTCAAAGCTTTCTTGACTCTGCCAGCTTATTCAAACCTTTCTTGAATCATTTCGTCATTCATTTTTCTTTTCAACTTACCATTTCTCTCATTTGTACTGTTCTTTGTTAGTTCTTTCTGTTTAGCATCTCTTCCTACAGTAATGTCAGTACCAATGACTTCAACACGACCATCCGTTGTACGTCTTCCATCAAACGATCACGACGATGTTCAAGGCTGCTGTTTGGCAAAATTCGTTCTCTCCAATTTGCTCACCTTTGCGTGAGTATTTGAAATCATAAAAGCAAAGCAAATCTATGTCAAAGTCAAAGAAAATCTATGTAGATTTGTAGATTCAAATGATTTAAACAAAAAGACAACGAGATCGAATTAAAACTGACTAAGCGAAAGCGAAAGACAGAGCTAAAAAAAGTTGAACTTTCCACTAAGCATCACTCAGTCTAAATCTGGTTGTTTGCCAGAAGTAAAATATTAAAATTTTCCGTGAAAATCCTATTAAACTTTCCATGGATTATAACGGAGTGTTTTCTATTCAAAAAAGGGTCACCTGACTTTTTTTCGGGCACAACAGTCGCTGCTGAATTTCAATTTGATATTGCTGTGCAATATTAGTCTAGGAACATTCATTTCTGATATATTCCTGGGAAATAGTCTGGGAAATTGAATTTCTGATATATTCCTGTGAAAGATTCGTCATGTCTTCACAGAAACCCAATAAAATTCTCCGATTTCTTCGGTTTTTCAAGATTTTGAGGAGGTATGGTTCAATTGTTTTGGGTGCTATTTGTTTTTAAACCTGTAGGTATACAGGCTGTGTACCTACAGGCTGTATACCTACAGGCTGTGTATCTACAGGCTGTATAGCTACAGGCTGTGTACCTACAAGCTGTATAGCTACAGGCTGTGTAACTACAGGCTGTGTACCTACACTTTGTATTATACTTTGTTTTTAAACTAAAAATACACCTTCTAGCATACCATATTTTATCTTTTCTTACAAGAAACTAACGAATTGAGTACGCTAGAAGGGTGTGTTTTGATTTGAGCACAAAGTACATCAAGAAAGCAGACAGACATGGAGATGTGGGCCAAGGAGTGGCCTCAGTGGTCAAGGGAATGGCCTCAGTGGTCAAGGAGTGGCCTCAGTGGTCAAGGAATGGCCTCAGTGGCCAAGGAGTGGCCTCAGTGGTCAAGGAATGGCCTCAGTGGTCAAGGAATGGCCTCAGTGGTCAAGGAATGGCCTCAGTGACCAAGGAGTGGCCTCAGTGGGCCAAGGAGTGGCCTTAGTGGCCAAGGAGTTTGCCCTGTAGATCAAGGAGTTCATCCTGAGGATCCTGAAGCTGATGTCAAAGAGTTTGCCCTGTAAACGCACTCAATCTAGCGCACTGAAGTAGTAGTTTAGTGAATAAGCCGAAGAAGTAGAACACGAAAAGTAGAAGAACACGAAAACGTGAAAAGTCGAACACGAAAAGCAGTAGTTTAGTAAAAATCTTATTGCAATACTTCCTGTGCATCACCAAACTGTAAAGAAATGTAAAGAACTCTTACTCATCAACTCTTCTCCCTTTTTCTTCTCTATCCATTGACATTCAATTCTTTTTCTTTACCCCAATTCTCTTCAAATTTCCCCCTTGAAGAGACAAATGTTTACCTTTGTCATCTTCTTGTCACAAGAGCTCCACTTTTACTTAAGAAAAGACAGAAAAGACACAACGAAAGCTTTTTTTCAAGAATTACAAGAATTTCCTTTCATTCAATTCAAGAAATTCGACTTTTCATTGTTCCTAGTTTCTACTAGAATTTTGTATAAACAAATCGAAATTTGAGCCGATTTTTTGTGTAAAAAACTGGCTAGTCTTTCGTTGAAAATAGCAAAGATAAACAAAATTGTTATTTTTTGGAAAGTTTTTTAAGCTTCTTATTCCAAAATTTGATAAGGAATCGATCGGCCGGATTTGATGCCTGGAAACTTAGTAGAACCTTTGAGAAAACTTTCTAACTAAGTTCAAGTTTTGATTTTGAATCAATGACTTTGAAAGGATTTTGATTTTTAATCAAAACTCGACTGAATTGAAGATAAAGTTAAGTTAAAGCTAAGTCAAAGTTAAGTTAAAGTTAAGCCTAAGTCAAAGTTAAGTTAAAGTTAAGACTAAGCCTAAGCCTAAGCCTAAGCCTAAGCCTAAGCCTAAGCCTAAGCCTAAGCCTAAGCCTAAGCCTAAGCCTAAGCCTAAGCTAAAGTTAAGCTAAAGTTAAGCTAATGTTAAGCCAAAGCTAAGCCTAAGCCTAAGCCAAAGCTAAGCCAAAGCTAAGCCTAAGCCTAAGCCTAAGCCTAAGCCTAAGCCTAAGCTAAAGTTAAACTTGTAACATCAAATAGTGATTTTTGAGCACTAACAATTTCGGAACAGTTCTCTTGATCAAAGTTTCTACTAAGTTTTGATTTTAAATCAACAATTAACTCTAAAAAAACTGAACTGACCATTAAATTTTGTAAAACCAAATAATGGCAAGGATTTTGATTCACTAGCAATTGCGTAACAGTTTTTGCTTGGCTATAAGCCATCAAATCGGTCTCTTTCGCTCAAATCGATCCCTTTCCATTCAATTTCCATTCACCATTTTTTTCGTTTTCGCAAAATGTCAAACCTAAGCGATTCGCAAAAAGGATTGCCTCAGCAAAAGCTTTTCTTTTATTTCTGTAGTATGTTTACCCAAGAGGAGATCGCCGATGAACATGGAGATGAGAAGGGTTTTGGAAAGGGGAGAGGAAGAAGAAGAGGAAGAAGAAGAGGAAGAAGAAGAAGAAGAAGAAGAGGAAGAAGTGAAGAAGATGTAGGTAGGAAACGATACTCACACCGATCCGATTCGAGTTCTTCTCTTTCTTTTCCATTTCCGTCTTTCTGTTTATTTACCCTCAGATGCTCCCCATCCAGTTGTAGCTATGGATAGAGAAAGTGAAATCGAGTAGCCTCGCTACTCGCTTTTTAGCTTTTCAAGGACCCAGCCACTTGAATTTACTCTATTGATACCACCAACAACATCAACAAGCTATAAATTTGATTATAAGGCTAGCTACAAGTTAGTTAGTTAGTTAGTTAGTAAAGAAAGAGTTCCTTGTTTTTAAACTCTTAGAGATTGGTTTCAAAGTCTACCTCACCGTTTTTGACACTAAATCTCTATTCAAGACTTTCTTTTTGAAATAATGACCAACTTTTTCAGTTTCTGGCACTTGAACTTTGATCAGGGATGGTCTTGAATCTTTTTGAGGTCAAACCAGCCCATTGGTCTTTCTTTAACCTGGCTACAAATATGGTTATGGCTTTGACCAATCAATCTTGGCTACAAGTTTCGTTCCTTGTTTTTAAGCTCTTAGAGATTGGTTTCAAAGTCTACCGGTTTGTAATTTCTTTCACAATTTGCTATAATTTTAAAAACTTAACTTGAATAGAATGATCTTTTGCTTTTTTTTGCTTTTTTTGCTTTTTCTTTAACTTTTTTACTCTTCATTGACATTTAAAATTGGTTTTTGATTTACAAAATAGTAAGACTTAAAAAGTCAATGAAGAAAAAGCAAAAGAAAACTTGAGTGTCGTGGATCAAACCTACCGTAAATACTGTAATAGTACCCCACCCCCATAATGACGGTGCGAAGTGTGGCGTAGTCTAGCTTTGAACGAGTTTTTCTCGACACTGGTTTATGCTACAATGTTCGTTTGCATATCAAAAAATAGCTGAGATTAAGGGCTATTTTTTGATACCAAAGACGCATTTTTTGAAAGTACGGACGCGTTGAAAAAAATAAAATACTAAAAAGCTTTTGCGACTACGCGACTGTACGAGAGCGGTGGGGTACTATTACAGTATTTACGGTAACTTTTTTGCCTTTTATCTTAGCAACTATCGTAGCAATCGTAGCAACAGTTGGCCACTGAGCAACTGATGGCAGTAGCTTAATTTCACCTTCTGACGGCCGTTCTATGAAAATTTTCCTTGCGATTGCCAGGATTGGGTAAAACTAGTTACAGATCAAATTGGCAGCTCAAACTCAAATCCAGCAGCTCAAATTGGCTATGATGAAGCAGTTAAAGTTCAACAAAACCCCATAATGACTCGATTCCTTCTCTTTCTGAGCTTTTCCACTTTCTAGGCGTCACTATGACCAAATTTTTGTAATAATTGCCTTTGAATTTCTATTTTGCTTTAAAGTATTTTGTATTGTAAACTATTTAAAGTAAGCATTTTGCTATAAATTCTGCATTATTTCAAACCAAAACTGGCTTAAATACTTCAAGAAATATCGAACTATCGTTGAACTATTTGAAATAGAAATATTGTCTAGTCCCGAGCTAAAACAACCCCATAAACAAATCTCCAATCATCCAAAAATGTTCATTTAGCCGCAAGTTAATTAAAAATGCATTCATCGGCAAATTTGGATCAGCAAATTCGGAAAATGATGGTTGTGTGGCTGTAAATCGTGGTCACCTTCTGCCCTCAGATCTCATTCATTCCAAAAAGGGAGGCGAATCAATCCGGGGGGTCATTGTGAAAAGAAAAGAATTGTGGTTGAGGGAAAAGAATCCAGGAATGGGCACACCTGTGCACGCAATCCATTCATTGCCCCCATTCAATCCACAGAAAATATTGTCCGCGAAAAGAAAAGTCTCTCTTCTTTTTGTTTGAGTTTGTTTGGATTTGACAGTTGGCTTAATGAACACGGATTTCCACTGGAATTCCATTAGAATTCAATCAAAATTCAATCAGAATTCCATCAAAACTCCATCAGAATTCCACTCCATCAGAATTCCATCAAAACTCAAAACTCCATCAGAATCCCATCAGAATACCTAGATTTCTGGATTTTGTCTTGATTTTGAACTGTCTGGGTTTTTTGGTTCAAGAATGGGCCAAGTTTCGACAATTTGGTGGGGATTTCTCTAAATTACTGTAAAATAAAGTTGACTTTCATAAAAACTAAACGATTTTTGCCGAAAACCGCTCAAGTTTTAACTAACCGGTCGATTTTTAACTAACCGATTCACTCATTTTATTGTTAAACTCTAATTGTAAAAAGATTCCAATGATAGTTTGGTTTAGGATTTAAAACTAACATGTACCTAAACATCTTTGCCAATTTTCAAGTACACTAAATCATCTCTAAATTCGTTATCCTTCAATCCAAAGTCAAGAGCCTTAAAGCTTAAAGTCTAAAGCTTAAAGTTAAAAGCTTAAAGTCTAAAGCTTAATGTCTAAAGCTTAAGGTCTAAAGCTTAATGTCTAAAGCTTAATGTCTAAAGCTTAAGGTTTAAAGCTTAAGGTCTAAAGCTTAAGGTCTAAAGCTTAAAGTCTAAAGCTTAAAGTCTAAAGCTTAAGGTCTAAAGCTTAAAGTCTAAAGCTTAATGTCGAAAGCAAATCTAACTCTATAAAGCCAAAAAGGCAATATTCTTGATCTAAAGTCTTTTAAGAAGCATAAATTTATCTTTCTTTCTTCTTTCTTCTGTCTTTCTTCTGTCTTTCTTCTTTCTTCCTTCCTTTCTTTCTTCTTTCTTTCTCTCTTCTTCCTTTTATCCTTTTTCTTCTTTTTCCTGTCACTGCGAAATTCAATCATCGATTTGTGTGACTCGTTTCTTTTTTCTCCATTCAATATCTGGTTTTTGGTTTGCAATTTGGGAATTTCGGTGTTTTTGGGAGCGATTGACAGTGTTGAAAATCCTTTGTGTCCAAAATGGTCAATTTATGGCTTTTATCTACGTTTTAATGGGTATTCGAGTCATCGCATAGTGAGCTTTGCATTTCCATCGGGGAATTCCATTCCAGTAATCCATGTCCATTGCAGTAATCCATGTCCATGCTGGATCCATGTCTAACATGTTTTCTAAAGATTCCATTACTCTCTCTACCAGTAATCAACGAGCGTCTACCAGTAATTTACCTGATCAAAGAAAGCCCTTGACTTAATTGGATTTTCTTTAAAGGTTAAAAAGACCAAAATTCCATGTCTCCTTTCCACTTTCCTTCAAAGTTCAAATCGACTTACCTAAGCCCACATTCCACAATTTTTCCCCGGATTTCACAATCGCTAACCCCATTACATAGGGTGAAAGGACTGTCATTTCTCTCTTTTTTTTTTCTTTTCTTTCCTCAACTTTTTGGATAGGAACACTGTTTTCCGAGACACAAAATGACAAATCGCTACACCGACCGAGCGTCACTAATTCCAAACCGGGGAGGGGAAAAGGCAAGGGTTTTATCGAGTGATCGAGAGACACGAGGTGGACAGTTCGGCAGCATCGTTTTCACTTATATACCAAACGTTTTGTGTTCTATCTTTTATCTATTGACACGAAGATAGGTTTCCTTAGCTAAAGTTTGTCTTTTCTAAAGCTAAAGTGTCTTCATCATTGAGTCGTCGTTCTTTTTGACTAGCTGACTTCAGGCTCTCAAAAAATCCAGAAATAAGACATTTTAAACCCGTTTTAATGTTATTTTGTAGAAAAATCATTGGCCTTTCTAATGAAACAAACCATAATTCCATTTGGGTTCACTTTTTCATATTTTTAAGTCAATTTGGGTTCAAATTCAAGAGTGAAAGCGTGTTTTTTTTGTCAAAATCTATTAAAAACTCTACAAAGAAATTAGTTGAATCAAATTCTCTGAAGATTTGGCTATATACAAAACTTTTTGTGCTCTATCTTTTATCTATAGACAATAAGATAGGTTTCCTTAGCTAAAGTTTGTCTTTTCTAAAGCTAAAGTGTCTACATCATTGAGTCGTCGCTCTTTTTGAGAAGCTGACTTCAGGCTTTCAAAAAAGACATTTTAAACTCGGTTTAATGTTATTTTGCAGAGAAATCATTGACCTTTCTAATAAAATAAGCTGTAGTTCTATTGATACATTTGCTGGTTCCAAACGAAAGTACGAAAAGGAAGGAAAAGACTTGGACAGCTTGGTAGAATGGCTGATTGGATTGATGCTGAATATATTCTTGAGCAACTCTTTTGTTTGGGTCTTCAGATTGCTTGTTTTCTTTGAACCAACTGGCTAGTTAAACATTAGCTTCAGTTCAATAGCTTTAGTCTATCAGCTTGAGTTCAATACCTCTAGACCTCAAGATCTTCAGTCTATCAAACTCAAACCAATGACTCTAGCTTCAGCTTCGATCTTGAACTTTAGTAAGCCAACTCACTTCACTCTAAACTTTGTTTTGATTTCGATTCAAAAAATGAGCTAATCGAGTAATCGGGTGACCCTTTTCCCCATTCAAACCGTCGATAAGCACTCACTGCACACAAATCACTCCCAAGTGAAAGCCACTTTTGAAGGCAGCTGAAACTCGCCCCATTTCATTCATTCAGTCTCTCTTTTTTCCATAAATAGCTTTCTGGAAGCTATTTTTGTACTAATGGCTTTGAACTAATGGTTGAATCTTTTGTTTGAGTCATTATTACAAATGTGGTAGATCTTTTCTACCACAGCTTTACACCTGTACTACTGTTCCTGGCAATCTTGCCAGTTTAGTTTCTATTTTAACTTCTGCATGTTAGAATAGAAGTATTTGTACAAGATATTGGCTTTTCCGAATACTTTATATTTCAGGGATTAAGTTTCGGGGCTCAGAATCAGATTAAGGACCTCAGACTCAGATTAAGGACCTCAGATTCAGATTCAGGACCTCAGATTATGGACCTCAGACTCAGATTAAGGACCTCAGACTCAGATTCAGGACCTCAGATTCAGATTAAGGACCTCAGATTCAGATTAAGGACCTCAGACTTAAGATTAAGGACCTCAGATTCAGATTAAGGACCTCAGACTCAGATTCAGGATCTCAGACTTAAGATTATGGACCTCAGACTCAGATTATGGACCTCAGACTCAGATTAAGGACCTCAGACTTAAGATTCAACCTATCCGTTTCTAAGTCTGAGCCTCTCCAGCCATCTGGGTCTGGCTTGTAGTGGAACAAAAAAAACTAAAGGCTTTACAATAACTAGCAAAAAGATTACTTTAATGAATTTATTAAATCTTAATCGCTTTACTAATTACACTCAACTAGTAAACCAAGATCGATTCAATCATTTCGCCTTCCGTTTCCCTTTTCTCCTCCTTTCACTAACCGGTTCATTCAACTGCTTTGAAAGACGATGATCGAATAATTTTCATTGAGAAAAAGAAAAGCGTTCATTTTTCCTTTCTCTTTCATCAAATTTCTTCATCTTTTTTATACATTTAGCATTCCAGGCATTCTTTTTCCATTAACCCGTATCAAACTATTATTTTTGAGGTAAAAAGTGCCTAAATGCTGCTTAATTCTGCTTAATTCTTTGCTACTAGATGTTAAAACTTTAGATTTCAATCTGAAAGCCTTGGCTTATTTGTTTTTTTTTTGTTTTGTTTTATTTGTTTTTTTAAGACTTTCATCAAAATTCACTTCCTTTTCATCATAAAACAAATCATTTCTTTGATCAAACACAACAAATCATTTCCCTGATAAACGATTGCTTATCATTTTGAAGAACTTCCGGAAATGAGTGCTGAGAAAATCTGATTTCAAGTTGTCAAGGACCGATTTTCCCAAGTCTAGCCAAAGAATGATTGAAAGAGCTGGTATTTGAGTGGATTCGATCACCAGAAAAACTCTCCCCCACTTACAGAAAGAAAGGGGCAGCCGACAATCGCAAAAAAAAACACCAAAACACAAAAACACACTCTTTTCTTTTCCTTTTTAGGGTTTTTGCGTTGATTTGCCCTAAGAAGGGACATCGGTCGTGGGAGTGGCGAGTGCAAGGAGAACTTGGAGTGGGGGTGGAGAACTTGGATCACAGCTGCCTTGTACATTTTTAGCTCTGCAGCCTTTTTCGTTTTCAAACTTTGTCTCCCATGAATCGAATTCTTAAAACTTCAGATTTATATCTCATTTTTACACTAGCTTCTGTGCAAAATTAACATAATTTTGCTACTTTTTCGATTCACCAAATCACCCGGCTTACAGTTTGAACTTGATATCAAGAAAAGTTAATCTAGAATGTTTAAACATTGAGCTACTATCAATTTTATAGATTTTTTCATTAATTTCTCACTTTTTTCAAAACAACAAGTTTCTGGCCTTTATAAGATTACTCAAGAAACGAGGCTGGAGACAAGGTGACGACTTCGGCGAATTCCACAATTTCTTTGCTTATCTTTGCTATAACTGAATATATTTGCTATAGTTGAATATCTTTTCTGGATATCCCAAGTCAAATATGGAATAACGGAGTGGCCAAGAACCTAAATCATCTATTTCTGCTGATTGATAAGGTTCAGCCCTGGTTAGGTTTAGTCAGTTCGCAGAAGTCGTCACCTTGTCTCCAGACTCGTTAAGAAACGGGTTCTTGTTCGTTAAGAAACGTTATAGAGGCCAGAAACTTGTTGATTAATAGTTAATCCACTAACTATTAATCTGTCTAGAAAGTCAGAAAGAAACGAAAAGATTTTCTGATCAGCCTAATAGCCTAAGAATGACTGAAAGAGCTGGTATTTGAGTGGATTCGATCACCACAGGGGTTTTGGCGAAGGCCTCTGATGCGGGGTGTGTTTGTTATCAGTTGTGAAAGAGTGGAAAAGGGGAAAGAGAGGAGACAGTGATGGGGACAGGTGGGGGAAAGGGGATGGTCGATCCACCCTCTCCCTCCCTCCAGCCGATCAGAGGCAAAGCTCTCAGACCTCTCCGTCCTTCACCGTCCATTTTTTTGTATCTTTTTGTATCTTTTTGTATCTTTTTGTATGTTTTGTAAGCTCTCAGTGTATATCTATCGATATTAATTGGTTTTCCTTTTCTCAAGCTCAATATTAGATCGATATCCACTTTAGATCTCGATCATTAGCAATTAGAATCATTAGAATTCTTGAAGTCGTAAGAAATCTAAGTTTGTAATTCAAATGTAACTTTATTTGTTGTTTGTAAGTCCAAATATTTTATTTTAATTGCTTTTAGACTAGTTGTTAAAGCATTAAGCTTAGTCTTAGCAAAAAAAACAGCAAAAACAGTTTTCCTAAACTGAAAAGTTTCCTTTGTTTGTTTCTAGATAGTTCTTGCTTAGCTTTATTGACTACTTGACATTATTTATCAATTGTAAGATAGATTTCAATCATAAAACCTTTCCAATATCAAACTTTTCCAATATCAAACTTTTCCAATACTCGAGAACAGTTACCTTAGCCGATTTCCTTCACCCAGTCGATCGAAGCAGGCTGTCAGAGCTCCTTTCTCCTCTCCTTTCCTCCTTTCACCGTCTTCTCGTTCCCTTTGAATGGATTCGATTGGGGTGAAGGTGTGCCCCTTCACAAATACACATTCACCCTGTCTCTATCCAATCTATCCCTTAAAGCCAGTGTTCTAGAGAATTAGTTGTGGTTCATTGATGAATTATGGTTTAATTTTTATAGTTTAATTGAATTGTACGGCCAGAACTAGAACGACTTGCTAGAACTACTTACTAGAACTTGCCAGAACTAGAACTATTTGCTAGAGCTACTTGCTAGAACTTGCCAGAACTAGAACTACTTACTAGAACTTGCCAGAACTAGAACTATTTGCTAGAACTACTTACTAGAACTTGCCATATCAAAAGATCTGGTTTTTTCTAGATCAAAAGACCTAGAAATCAGTCACAAGACCTAAAACAAGCTTGTAAATCTGGAACTTCTTTATCAGTTTACTTACTGATTGTCTGTAAACTGTCTTGTCTTGTAAACTGACTTGTAAAAAGACTTGTACACTTGTTTTTATCTTGATAGATCTTGATAGAATAAGATAGATCTATGCTTGAATCTCTAAGCTCAAAGCCCACAAAAATTGCTCGTTCAAAACCAAAAAAGATCGTGCCCAATCCATCAAACAATGATCCATCAAAAGATGATCCATCAAACTTTTCCCTAAAAAGTTTTCCCTAAAAGTTTTCCCTAAAAATTGTTTGTCCTAGCTCTTATTGCTATATTGAGTCATAGAGTTTCGTTTTCGCGATTGCAAAAATATTAAGACAGTTTTTTAGTCACGCCCTAAACTTCGCGCCCCGTTTTGTTGTGTCCGTAAAAAGATTTTTTCCATAAAAAGATTTTTCCATAAAAAGATTCGCTTTCATATGAAATTTGACTTTATTTTTTTAACAAAAACTTGCTTTTATTGCATAGAAATCAAGCAAAAATCAAAACTTTAGCTGTTTTTGAGTCGATAACTTCCTTTTTTCTTCAATTGCACATCTCAATCTACTTTGTTTCTCAAAGCTGCTCAATCTGCTCTTTTTCTCGTTCTAATCCTCTTGTTCCTTACAGTTTTCAAAATTGTTTTCTTCTCAAAGCCCATTTTCTTCTCAAATTTCTTATCCGATACCTTTTTAGTACGATTTCCTTGTAATCCAACAGTTGATGGTGGGTCGATCAGCTGTTTTGATCGAACCGCCACCATCACATGGAAGGCTGAACTCGGTGAGATCAGTGCTGGCTGATTGGAAACAACTATTCGGTGGATGTAATTTTATCAAGCGAAAAGATCGAAGGTACAGTTTGCTAGGACAATTGCTAGGATAACTAGGACAATGCTAGGATAAGCTTTCTAATAGTATTGGTTTTGAAAACAGTTCTCGAAGCTGAACTAGTTCAAGAATCATTTCAAAGCTTTGTATACAGCTTTAAATACAGTTCTTGAAGCTGAACTAGTTCAAGAATCATTTCAAAACTTTGTATACAACTTTGGAAACAGTTCTTGAAGCTGAGCTAGTTCAGGAATCATTTCAAAACATTGTATACAGCTTTTAAAACAGTTCATGAACTTGAACTGATCATTATTACCTTAGAACTTCTATCTTTCCTAACCGGAATTGCTCTCCTAGCGATTTGTGAAGTTTACAACTTCCTCAGCTTCAAAAATCTTTTTATTCATTGTCCTTTTACTCATTCTCATGTTTCCCAATAATCAATCCTTTCAAAACCAATCCTCAAAATTTCCGGCCTTAGTTGGAACTAGAGCAAAACTTTGAGTTGGAACTAGAGAAAAACTCCGCCGGGAAAAACTCCGCCGGGAAAAACTCCGCCTCTTAGCCCACAAAAAACTATAAGCTCTAAGCCCACAAGGCTAGGACCTAGGATAGGCTAGAATCTAAGCAATATCTGCTTTTTAAACAATCAAATCGGTTACAAATAAACAATTTAAGCAAATCAAATAAAATAGGCCTGGTAAGCGAAAGGCGGCGGGTTCGAGTCCCGGCGGTGCACCAGTTTTGATTTGCCCCAGTTCCAACTCCTTTTTAACCTTGAACTTTCTCTAAAACCGTTCCATTCTCATACTTTTGTTTCATTTTCATTCTCAAATCCCCCTTCCGCAAAAAGCTTATCACGTGATGCCAACAAAACTCGATTCGATTTTCATAATCGCAAAAAATGCGCTCTCACGTGTTCGCTTCGAGAAAAACCGATTTTTGAGCCAAAACTCAAAGCCGAACTCACAAAAATCGATCTCCTATTCAAAAAAATGGGGTTTTTTGATTAAATTTTGTTGAAACTCTATCATTTTCACATAATATTTGACCAAAAAAGGGAAAGCCGCAAAAATGCGGTCCAGGGTTCGATTCGAATTTCAATCGGTGTCGACAAACATTGTCCTCTTCTTGAAAAGGCTCCTCGGTGTAAATAGTACAAATAAGGGAAAAAGAGGGAAATGGGGAAGAAATGGGAAAAGAACAAACAAATCGCAAACGGAATATCGCTTTTATCGCTTCTTTTTTTTCTTTTGCTTCTTGGAAACCTGAATTGAAACAAGCTCAAAGAGGGAAGATTCAAAGATCGTACAGTTTTCGTTCAATTTAATTCTGAATTCAATTCTGAACTCAATTCTGAACTCAATCTGAACTCAATCTGAACTCAATCTGAATTCAATCTGATTTCAATCTGAACTCAATTCTGAACTCAATTCTGAATTCACTGATTTCAATGAGATTCTTTTCTTTAGAGTTTAAATATTCGGATTTCAAGAGCAAGAAGTGAGTCATACATTTTTTGACAAGAATAAGACTAAGTAGTCCGTTGTACTCACGTGAACGCATCTTTCTGGCTTCTGACAGCTTCTGGCACACTCAATCTAAGTCTTTGTGCTAAAAAGGATCTATTTAATGCACAAAGTACACCTAAAATAGCTAAAGATCTGCTCAAAACCATTCTAATTCTTAAACCAAGACTTAAAACCAAGACTATAGCCAACTTTTTGAAGTTAAAAATCTGTTCTAAACCCTTGTAAGCCAAGGCTATAACCAATTACAACCCACTTTTGAAGCTACGATATGTTTCAAACAATTGCAATTCTTTAGCCAAGGCTATAACCAAGCTAGTCAGCTAAAATAGCTAAAAATCTGTTCTAAGCCATTGCAAGCCAAGACTATAACCAAGCTACTCAGGTTTTCCATTTTTTTTTGTTTCTTTAAAGTTATCTCTCTCAATTCTTTCAGTCAATCAATTTTCCGAGTTTTTTTTTCACCATTTGATCGATCAACATTTGAGCAAAGTGGACAAAAACAAAAAAAAAACTCAAAAAAATGAGGGGTTCCTGAAAAGATACACCCAAGAAAATCAAGGAAAATCCCTTGATTTTCTTTTTTTTTTGTTAGTTTAGAAGTTTTTCCGAAGAAGAAGGCAAACAGTTCGTAGAAAAAGAAAGAAAAAGAAAGCTCTTCTCGGATTGCGAAAGAAAGTTTTCCTTGAGAAATTCTTTTGAATGAATCAATCGAATACAAGGGGAATTTTAGGGAAAAACGACTGATAAGGAGAAATTCATGGAATTATTGAAAGAATTGAAAGAATTGCTGGTTTGAAATGAGTCTAAACAAGTTTTTTTGCGTCAAACATGTTAGGTGACGTCATGGAAAGGTGAAAAGCCTCGTTTCTCATTCATAAACAAAAAGAATGACAAAGAAAACAGAAGAAAGTTTGAAAATTAATGACGTTTTGTAAACGCTGCTTTTGTAGACTAAAAATAAGCTAGTTTTTACACTAAAATATTCTTCAAAATTTGAATTGACAATAGAAAAAGACTTTCATAGTCAACTTTGTGTTTAAAAAGAATACTTCTACAGTTTAGGAACTGACAATAAGCAGCTATGAAATAAAGCTTTAACAAGTGGTTGGCAGTGGTTGGCTTTAACAAGTGGAACAATATTATTTAATATAAACGGGGGAGGGACAAATGCGACCTTTTTTTTGCGCACCTGGACATTTGCGCACCTTTTTTGCTGGAAAAGGCCTTAGGAAAGGTCGTAGAGCTTCGAAAATGTTTCCATACTGGGGAATCGTATGCGTAGATTCCGAATTTCGACAAATCAAAGCAAATCAGACCTCGTTGACAACGTTAAATTTGGGCTAAAAGGCAAAAACTACGCAAATTAACGCTTTTCCGCAGTTTTTGCCTTTTGGCCCAAATTTGACGTGTCAGCGAGGTGTGATTTGTCGAAATTCGGAATCTACGCATACGATTCCCCAGTATGGAAACATTTTCGAAGCTCTACGACCTTTCCTAAGGTCTTTTCCAGCAAAAAAAAGGTCGCATTTGTCCCACCCCCATAAAAACATTTATCTTTAATATAAACATATTAAATCTTCAGTCTTTCTATCTTTCTATCTAATCTTTCTAATTCAGTCGATCTCGACGTGGCAAAGATGGAGCAAAAGAGCCGGCGGGTGGTGGAAAGAGGGGAGCCTCGGTTTCACATATCTCCGCAACAAAAGCCCCACTCCAGGAACAAAACGTTTGCGTGTGTGATTCGATTGATGATAAGGTTTGTTTGAAGCTCTGCTGTTTGAAGCTCTGCTGTTTGAAGCTCTCAATAGATCATCTGTAAATCCGAATTTTCTGGCTTTTAAAATGAAACTGGAATTGAGGAATTTTCTCCTTCTCCTTCAACCTTAAGGAGAGCTTAGAGTTAAATTTAATACTGGTTTTAATCTTTAAGCAGCTAAGTAAACAAATAAATTGCATAACTTGTACATGCAAGTACTTTATAACAGTATTTATCTGTTTAAAGATCACAAACGGAGCCAGCAATGACTAGAAAGTCCAGAAAGTTATTGTCTAGAAAATCTATTTGTTTCTTTTTGTACTTTTGTTTGGAACCAACAAATGAACCAATTGAATTATGATTTGCTTCATTAAAAAGGTCAATTATTTCTCTTCAAAATAACATTAAAACCGGTTTAAAATGTCTTAAGCCTAGATTTTTTGAGAGCCTGAAGTCAGCTAAACAAAAAGAGCGATGACTCGACGATGCAGGCACTTTAGCTTTAGAAAAGACAAACTTTAGCTAAGAAAACCTATCTTTGTGTCTATAGATAAAAGATAGAGCACAAAAAGATTTGTATATTGACAAAATTTCAGAGAACTTGATTCAGCCAATTTCTTTGTAGAGGTTTTTATCGATTTTGATGAGAAACAATCTCGAATTTCCCGAAAAAACATGTTTTCACTTTCGAATTTGAACCCAAATTGACTTAAAAAGATGCAAAATTGAATAATAAACATTTTTATTTAGAGAAAACCATAGATTAATTGATGAATTTGTGATTTTTCAACAGAAAAGGGAAAAGACTTTTGAGAAAATTCAAAACTGGCCTTTGCAATTTGTATATTCTTTTTAAAATGATTTTAAAGTTCGTGTAGTTATAGCCAAATAACGTCTACACTTTAGGAAAATATAGGAAATTGAAATTTACCCATCTTTCTCTCAGCTATTCCTTGCCCTCTCGACAGTAGTGCCCACGGATCAATATCCTCCTCCTCTCTTTTCCCCTCTTTCCTCATCCCATTCATTTTCTTTTCCCCTCTAAGGCCAAACGATTGAAAAGAGCAAAAAGAGAGCCGATCTCTTTCCATCTTTTAGCCACCCCATTTTGCGCAATTTGCAACTCTCTTCCTCTTTTCCTTTCTTTTCTCCCCCACCAATCTCGTTTTCCAGTCGTAGATATTGATTTTTATATTGACTCTATAAGCAGATCAATCCATTGGGCTTTGTTTAGATGATAATTTGAAAAATCTATTGTTTTTGAATAAAACTAGCTAAAATCTAGCTGAAACTAGTTGATTATTGAGCTAAATTTCAGATGATCGAGCGATTCTCGCAGATCCCGACCGGTGTCGATTCGAATGAATGGCTGGCAACGCATAGTAAGCTTTACTGTAATAGTAATAACATAGTAATTGCTGTATAATTGTTTCTATGAGTTCAAAATGAATAAATCTAGTAATCCGTGATGAATTTGTTTTCAAAACATTGTATACAGCTTTGGAAACAGTTCTTGAAGCTGAACTAGTTCTTTACAATCAAATTTAGCCCTGGCTTTGTTCGACCACGTGAGCGCGTTGTGCGGGAGTGTCTCCGAGTTGTGCACCCCGGTGACGTGTCCCTCGATGTCTTTCCCTGGCACTAGGTGGGTTTAGAAATTTGATTTATGGAATTTGGGTTTAGAAAAGTTCTCTACCAATAAGGAAATATAAGACTTTAAGCATAGAGCTAGCTAGATTTCATAGAATTAACTAGAATTTGGTCTAGAAGGCTGTCTAGAAAGTCATTTAGTTTGTTTTCCGTTGAAAAATAACAAATTCACCAATTAATCTATGGTTTGCTTTAAATCAAAAGTGTTTATTATTCAATTTCTCATCTTTTTAAGTCAGTTTAGGTTCACTTTTCCATCTTTTTAAGTCAATTTGGGCTCCAATTTCGAAAGTGAAAGCGTGTTTTTTGTCAAAATCTATAAAAACCTCTACGAAGAAATTGTTTGAACCAAATTTTCTGAAAGTTTGGCTATAAACAAACCTTTTTATGCTCTATCTTTTATCTATTGACACAAAGATAGGTTTCCTTAACTAAAGTGTGTCTTTTCTAAAGCTAAAGTGTCTGCATCATTGAGTCGTCGCTCTTTTTGACTAGCTGACTTCAGACTCTCAAAAAAATTTAGACTGAAGACATTTTAAACCCGTTTTAATGTTATTTTGAACAGAAATAATTGGCCTTTCTAATAAAACAAACCATAATTCAATTGGTTCATTTGTTGGTTTCAAACAAAAGTACAAAAAGAAACAAATAGATTTTCTGCACAGCCAAATAGGTATATTGAACCTTACAAATCAGTAGAATTAGCTGACTTAGGTTTTTCCATATAAGTTGAGACTTGAAACATTCAAAGATATTCAGTTAAGATTCTAGTTTTTACATTCCAATTTTCAGCAAAGCTGTCTACCAGGATGAGCGAGGGAAACGGCACACCTATTCGGCTCCGCAATACATCGATTGTGTAATGTCATTTTGTGAGCAGAGCTCAAAGTCCGAAGAGCTCTTCCCAACTAGATACGGTTTGTTAGATAATTAAATAGTTATATGAAAGTGATAAGAAGCTATCTAAAAAGAAGTCACTTTCAATTGAAGATAGGTTCAGAGTCAGAGGGTAATGCTATAATGCCAGCCAGTAATTGCCAGTAGTGCCAATTGTAAAGCACTCAGCTAGTTCAGCCACGTAATTGGCATTGAAAATCTTTCTTTTTTCACTTTCAGAAGATTAACATTAGTAAAGTTTTCTCGAAATATCTGATAACGCTTTACGAATAGCTGATAACGCTTTACGAATGGGGATAGAGCGGCTCGTACAGCGCTGGGTTTATGAAGAGGTGTTTCCTTATCAACAAAATAAAAGGAGAAGGCTACAGTTAAAGAGATACGCTTGATATTTGCACAATTTTGAGAAAATCTTTATGGAGATCGAAGGGGGAAAGGGTTGAACAGGGCGAGGCCGTAAATAGGCGTGAGATGGGCACAAGTCAGGACAAGGAAAAGAACGGTTAGAGAAAGAACGGAGGAAGAAGAGAAAGAAGAGAAAGAAGAGAAAGAAGAAAGAGGTCAACAAAGCAATCGCTCCGAATCACTGCATAATTACGGGTTTCAAAGGGGAATTGATGGGGTTTATGGGCTTGTTTTGGGAACACTCCAAAGTGATGGACTCGGTGCAAGGGAAAAGGGGTGAAATGATAAAGGTTGGATAACAAAGTGCATGTAAATTCTATGAAAGTATCAGCTCAGGAGAAGCTTGCATAGAACAACTCGATAATGCATCAGTACCAGTAACTTTCACTACTTATTATCGATACCAAGAGTCTAGCTACTACACACTGTCTTCCTAAGCTTACATCAAATTTCGATCATCAGATTCAGATGTAAGATTCTAATTTTGATGTAAAAATAAGTCCAAAACCAAACAATAACCTCTGACCTTGGCCTGGCTTTGATTTAGCTTGACCTGGCTTGATCTGGCCTGGCTTTGAGCGAGCTCGACCTGGCTTGATCTGGCCTGGCTTTGAGCTAGCTTGACCTGGCTTGACCAGTCAAAGCCAGACAATAACCCTGGCCTGGCTTTGATCTGGCTTGGTCAGCCAAGGTCGGACAATAGCCTCTGACCTCGGCCCGGCTTTGATCTAGCTTAAACGGGTCTAGCCAGCCAAGGCCGAACAATAACCCTGGTCCTGGCCTGGCTTTGATCTAGCTTGACCTGGCTTGACCTTTAGCTTGGCCAGCTAAAGCCAGGACAATAACTTTGGTCTTTACCTAGCTTTGATCTAGTTTAAACTGGTCTGGCCTGACAATAACTGGTATTGGATCAAACCAGCCATGGCTAGACCATAATTTCTGGCCATCTAGCCTACCCTGATCTGGCTTGGCTTTCAGAACAACCCTGGTAATGATAATTAAGTGGTGCAAAGTAGTTTGGGTGCCAGTTTGTCAACACCACTTTTTTCGAACTTGCCACTAGTTTTAAAAAACTTTTTCCGGGTAATTCATTGCACTGAATCCATTGGAAGCATTTATAAGCCATTTTGAACAAATTTTCCTGCCAACTAGAGCAACAATTCCGAGCCTTCAAGGCCAATTCCATTCCAAGCTCTATTCCCACTGGATTTAGAGATTCGGGACCGAATTAAGAGGCTTGAAACCTCAGCAATTGCTTGAAATGGCCAGAACAATCTCTAAAGCTTAAATAAAGGCCAAAATAAGAATCTACGCTCTTAAAAACCCTAGAAGCAAAAATTAATGACCTCTGGCTTAATAGAGATGAATGATTAGCTCTCCAACTACTATAACAGTGATAAACTAGCGTTTAAGGAGTCTGAAAACTTTGTGATTTGTTAAGATTTCTATTATTTCCAGGTTCAACATTTTCGGGTGATTTCCAAGGGCATTGTCGTCGGGTGATGAGGCTTTTGTGGCACTGTTGTGGTCATCTCTACACGAGTCATTGGGATCAATTGGGTGAGTCTTTTATTCAATGTAAACTTTATGAACTACAAAGTCCATAACTACTAGAAAGTCCATAACTACTAGAAAGTCGATAAATTTTATTTACTATGCAATCTATAGACTAGAATGCATTTATTTTCAGGTATTCTCGATCTTCGACCTCAGTGCGCGATGGTGTTGGCGCATATGGCGCAAATCAGTAAACTCTACGCGCTGCTCGATGCAAAGGACCAACAATTAGTCAACAATACGGTGCAATTGGTGAGTTTTACAGATTTACAACTACTCTATAAGTCAGTCATTGCAATTTTGCAAAAGCTACGGGAAAAAGCCGGAGCATAGGCTTGTAAAAGACACTCAAGGCTCTGTGAAAACGTTCTTCTCCCACAAAAAGTCTCCCACATCTTCTTCCACATCTTATGGACACTAAAATTGTTAAGCATTAATATAGAGCTATGTATGGCCCACTGACACAGAGTACTAAGGCAAAGACAACTGCATTGCCGTTGGCTAGGTTGCCATTGGCAATGATTGTGGTCAGATTCGGACTTCCGAATCGGATCTGGACGTCTGGACGGACTCGGACGTAACATATATAAATTGAGAAAAAAGAACCAATAGTCTAGCCGGCGGGATCGAACCCATGTCTTTTCGAATATCCTTGACCTAGGCTCTTAGCATGTGGGCCATACAGGGCTCTTGGCCAGTGGGCCATACAGGGCTCTTGGTCAGTGGGCCATACAGGGCTCTTGGCCAGCGGGCCATACAGGGCTCTTAGCCAGTCGGCGATACAGGGCTCTTGGCCAGTGGGCCATACAGGGATCTTAGCCAGTCGGCCATACAGGGCTCTTGGCCAGTGGGCCATACGGGGCTCTTAGCCAGTCGGCAATACAGGGCTCTTGGCCAGCGGGCCATAAAGGGCTCTTGGCCAGTCGGCGATAAAATTATTCTTGCAAAATACTACCACCACACTATAAACTACCCGGATTTCTCTACATTTTATGGTTCACAATCCAGAAAAAAATCGAATTTCCAGATTCGACCCGCCTATGTGCCGGTGTTGCCTCTCTCCACTCGGTCTCCATCAACACTTCCATCAGGCGCGGAACCTCCCCGTTACTCTCGTGTCCCATCATCTAAATCGGGCTCTTGGGGTGGCTATCCGACCACTCAGGTCCTTTCCGCTAAACCCTACGCACAAACGTGTTAATTGTATTGATTCGGAAAAAGGGGCTGAGGAAATGACAAGTTCTTCAACCGTACTGGAAATCTAGAGCTTCAACTAGAAATCTAGAGTTTTACCAATAAACTAACTTGTCACTTGTTCAGTCTATTTTCCTAATTCCCCGTGAACGATATATTTCTTTATTCTTTCTTTCTTTATTCATTTTCTTCCGGTTGTGATCCTTTTCGCGGATTGCTTTTCCTGTACATTAGAATGCAATGATATTACTGTAACGAGAGCAGCTTTTAGAGTGGAAAACAAGTCACGATTTTTATGATTTAGGCTAGGGGTTTTCGCTCAACTAGTGATGAGCACCGAATACGGTATTTTTGAGAAAAATTCGACCTCTTCTTTTCTAAAGGATACTTTTTCTTCTTCTTTTTTTTTGCGTACTGTACGGTGACCACATGAATACTTGTAATAAAGCCATAAAGGAAACTGTAGAAATTTTCCCAAACAACCTCATTTTTCTCTAATGATTTTGGAGATCGGTTTTTGCAAAGGCTACGGTAGTTGAGGCTCTTTGGTTACAGTGTCCAAAAAGATACTGTAGCTTAGTAGATACTGTGGACGAAACTATAGCCTGACTGTAGCCCGAAAGGTACTATAGTCTAAAGGATACGGTGGCCCGAAAGATACTGTAGTCTAAAGGACACTAGTCCTAAGGATACTGTAGCTCAAAAGGATGCAGTAACCTTGTAGCCCAAATTGCCAATACTGTAGCCTAAAGGATACTGTAGCTCAATAGCTAGTAGCTAGGGTTACTGTAGCTCAACAGCTAGTAGCTAGGGTTACTGTAGCTCAACAGCTAGTAGCTAGAGTTACTGTAGCTCAACCGCTAATAGCTAGGGTTACTGTAGCTCAACAGCTAGTAGCTAGGGTTACTGTGGCTCAACAGCTAGTAGCTAGAGTTACTGTAGCTCAACAGCTAATAGCTAGGGTTACTAGCACAACAGCTAGTAACTAGGGTCACTGTAGCTCAACAGCTACAGTAACCCTGTGGCCAAGATCGTAAAGGATTTGGGCTACAGTAAAGATACTGCAACCGAAGCACTTTCGAATCTCCCATTCTTAGAATCTCCCATATTTCAAAAATTTCAAAAACCGCTTCTCCTATAGAAATCTTTTCGATACGTGTCCTATTTTTCTATTCTATTAGAAAAATTTGTATATTAGAAGTGTTTACAAAATCCACCCAACCTCCCCTCACCTGCGTGAAAGCCATCTGTGTTACGACAAACTCTCCGATATACACATGTTTTTTTTGTGTTTTTCATACGATTTTTTCAAAAATAAATCTTCTTTAAGAGATTTTTGATCAGAAAATACACAGAAAAGAAAGAAAAGAAAGATTCTGATATCAATTTTGATGGGGAAAGCTGAGAAAAACTGTGCGAATCCGCTTTTGTCTCGGCGGCTTATCACAACTTTTTTTGAACAAGAGGAAACTGGTTTTGGGAAATGAGAGAAATTGAATGATTTCATTCGTCTTTAGTTAGGAATTTTGTTCGATGACAGCATTTACAATTAATCAATTAAGAATTAAAATAACGATATCTAGTCTCAAAAGTGTTCGTGAACTTGGTTTGACAGGATTTAACATATCAGAATCTATCGAAACTTTAACAGGGCGACCAAATCCATGCCTTGATGTCGAGAAAACGCATGCTGGCGTTCATACTTCATGTCATTTGTTCAGATTGTGGAGCATGGATAAGGCCAGCCCCCTTTGCCATTGACAATCCAACTTTGAGCTCTTGGTGTTGGGCTGTCGAATTTCAATAGTCTTGTATCATTACATTAGCCAAGTCTTTTTCTGTCGTATAAAAGGTTCGTCGCCCGGCCCCTTACCCATTAGCAATCCAACTTTGAGCTCAAATATCTTGGTGTTGGGCTGTCCAATTTAATTAGTTTTTGTACAAATCTACAGAGAAAGTCTTGGCGCATGTAATGGTACCAAGACTATTTAAATTGTACAGCCCAACAGCAAGATATTTGAGCTCAAAGTTAGATTGTTAATGGCAAAAGGGGTGGGTCGCGTATCAAATGTCCGATGGCCGTTTTCCGAGAGCCATTCATGCCCAATTACCTTCCACTTTCTCTAAAAAATTGCCCTCCATTAAACCTAAGTCAAAAAAGTAAATTCAAAGATTTAACTAATATGATATTCAAAAAAATCACTAACTGTATAACTAATAAAATAAGCCGAGAAAATATTAAAACCTCGCACAAGCTGTTAAAAGCTATCCTATCATTGAGTAAATCTATCTAACGCTTAAACATCAGCACAAATCAGCAAGTAAACCAAAGAAATTCTAGGAAGAGCGCAACTTCTAGAAAAAATTACAGGTTAGATAGATTTACTCGATTATAGGATACCTTTTAACAGCTTGTGCGAGGTTTTAATATTTTCTCAGTGGTCCACAAATGTATTGTCCCATTGCCATCCAAAAGTTTCTTTCGTACGAAAATTTTGCAAAAAAACGGTATTCCCAAAAAGTGTAGGGTATTTTGCTTACTCATAATACTCTACTTTTCAAGATTATAAGATTTATCCGTATAAATTGCATAAAAATTAAAGTATAAAACAAAAACAATGAGTTACTTAACAAATAGCTCCACAAAAGTATTGTCCCATTGATGTTTTCCTTGATTATTCTTTTTATTTTCGCGCTGATCGATGGAAAATCGAGACTTTCGCCTTCTCTTCTTGTATGAGTTCAAGCTTGGCCACAATGCGTCAGAAGCGACTCAAAACATCAATCAAGCTTTTGGGGGAAGGTAAAGCTAAAGTTCGAGCAGTTCAGCGCTGGTTCAAACGATTCCGGGAAGGCGACGAGGATCTGAATGACAAGGAAGGCCGCGAACGCCATGTTAGTCTTGACAATGACAAATTAAAGAGCTGATAGAAGTGAATCCGAGAACAACTGAGGTAGAATTAGCAACGGACTTTGGAGTCACTCCACACATAATTGGGAACCATCTCAAGGAAATCGGAAAAGTAAAAAAGTTGGAAAAGTGCCTCATCAGTTGAACGAATATTAAAAATTGCACCGTTACCTCACATCGTATTCATTGTTGATTCGTAATCTAAAGGAGCCATTTCTGGATCGAATTGTAAATTGTGATGAAAAATGGGTCCTCTACGATAACCGAAAACGCAAAGCCTGGCTAGATAAAGGAAAACCACCGAACCTCTTTCCGAAGCCCGACCTACACCCAAAGAAGCTTCTTCTCAGTGTTTGGTGGTCATTGAATTACAGTCGACTCTCTCTATAACGGAATGAAAGGGACCAAAAAAATGTTTCCGTTATATAGAGTACCGTTTTATATAGCTTTGCGTTGGCCGGGACCAATATTCCATTCCGTTATATAGAGTTTTCCGCTATATAGAGCTCCGTTATAGAGAGAGTCGACTGTAATTAAACTATAGATTAAAATTAGATTATAGAGGATCAAACGTTGTCCTGTTACTTCTTTTCTTCAAAACATTATGAAAAGCGGTAAAAGATTAATGAGTAAAAGAGACTTCAAAGGGATCATTAAGGTAAAAAAAATTGGATTGTTTGGATGAAGCTTTAAATGTCAAGAAAAGAAAGAGTGATACTACTAAAGAGTGATACTATCAAACCCATTATTCAATTCTATCCAAACGGAAAAATGATGAATTCCGATCAGTATATTCACGAACTAAATGAAATGTATGAAAAGCTTCGAAGGATCGATCCATCTCTAGTGAATCGGATGGGTCCCATCCTATTACAAGACAACGCCCGCCCGCATTGTTCACTGAAGACTCTTCAAAAATTGAACGAGCTGCACATTGAAGTCCTCCCTCATGCTCCATATTCTCCTGATTTATCGCCTATAGATTTTCACTTTTTCAAGTTTCTCGATCACTTCTTATCGGAGAAATGCTTTGCTACTCAAGGGGAGGTCGAAAATGGCATCAAGGAGTTTATCGACTCATGGGAGCCCGCGTTCTACACTTTAGGAATTGAAAAGTTAGCAAAACGTTGGCAATCATGTATAGATTCTACTGGTTTTTACTTTGATGAAATTGCTTTTGAAATAAAAATTTTATGAAAGTTTGAACTTTAGTGAAAAAATACGACATGAATTTTTTTTCAGTACCTAATCCAAGGTGTCCAATATTTATCGGGACTTCTGAGCTCGCAGATCGTTTAGCCCTTTCAAAATTGGTTTATAAAAAAATTGTCAAGAAAGCACTGCATAGGAGTTGGAATAAACTCGATTTTCTAGATTATTTTTGCAGGCTACTTAATTTTAAATTCCAAAATCGATTCATTTGTACTCGATCACCAGTTGTTCTTGTCCTTGTTCTTGTCCTTGTTCTTGTTCTTGTTCCTGTTCTTGTCCTTGTTCTTGTTCTTGTCCTTGTCCTTGTCCTTGTTCTTGTTCATTTCCTTGTCCTTATTCTTGTTCTTTTTCCTGTTCTTGTCCTTGTTCTTGTTCTTGTCCTTGTTCTTGTTTAACAATGAGAAAGTCTTCACTATTTAACGGTTTTCGAATCTACGGGACATTAACGCCCGCATGTTAGAATCAGAAAAATGTTAGAGTCACATTTCAGTTTTAGTTCTTCCAAGAAAGCTTAACGAGAGCTTGTGACAAACTCAATTTGTGCTATAGTAGGCGTTTTCCACAGATCTCTAGGCAAACAACAGCGCAAAAGACAATAATTTTGAAAAAAGTAACTTCAGGCTGTAAACATTGGGCTTATTGATAAGTGTGTTTTCTTTTAATGTTAGAATTGAGCATTAAAGTAGCATTAAACTTGTACAAAATGAGCTGCAAACCTAGTAATTTACTGGTCCCCATAAATATTGAACACCCTGTCCACCTTAGTGGTTTTTTGGAAAAAGTGAAAGGTAACTGAAAGTGAAAGGTAATTTTCTGAAGCGCGCCGAGCACGCCATGTATTTGTCCGTAGCCTTAAAAGACACCAAAGCCTTCGAGAATCAATCTACTTTAAAATTTTTTTGCGCTATTTTGTAGAGGAGATTTAGGGCTTTCGAACCGTATACAACACTTATTCGCTGAGACTTGCAATGTTTTTACTTTTGGAAAGATCTTTGAGCGTTGGTCTTCATTCCTATTACCTTAATCTTCATCCCCATTGTCTTAATCTTCATCTCCATTGCCTTAATCTTCATCCCCCATTACCTTAACCTTGATTCCTATTGCCTTAATCTTCATCCCCATTGCCTTAATCTTCATCCCCATTGCCTTAATCTTCTTCCCCCATTACCTTAACCTTGATTCCTATTGCCTTAATCTTCATCCCCATTGCCTTAATCTTCATCCCCATTGCCTTAATCTTCATCCCCATTACCTTAATCTTCATCCCCATTGCCTTAAACTTACTTTTTTCTATACTTTATACATAAAAAACGGGATGAAGCATGAGTTTTACTAGTTACCCGTTAACAATACAGATACTGGCACAGTCAGCCGAGTAATGAGAACGCCGAGTAATGAGAACGACAGTTTATTCCAATCAACTGGCCCTGTAGGCCAAAAATCAGGCCCGGACTTGGCTGTGTGTCCTTGAAGCCAGGATCCGGGCCAATTTTAAGATTATAAACATTGCTATCTTCCGGAAAACGTTTAAGGCTCTGGTATAGCAAAGGCATAGAGTAAGAGTTTTAAACTTCTTATAAAACTTTTACTTTTAGAAATTTTTTGAAGTTAAAGTTGAAGTTGAAGTTTGTAAAAGTTTTAAAGTTTTGAAGTTAATCAAACTTTGGTTGAAAGTGGAAAGGCATTATTTGTATTGTAGAATTTATTGGAATGTAGATAGTCGCTCGAAAATATAGCAGAAACATTGTAAAATTAGAAACTTTTAGAAGAAACCAATGCAAATTCAAATACAAGAAAAAAGGAAATCAAAAACAGTTGAAAATAGTAAACGTGGAAATGCCATTGATCTCTTCGAATTCCTCGTCGGTACTTTTTTGAGAATTAGAGCGCTTCTTTTGGCGTCATTTTTTGCCGCCTGTAAAAAGGAAACTGTTGTCTATGTAGGGAAATAAGATTTATTAATTGAAGTATGTTAATTGAAGTATGTTAATTGAAGTGCGTTAATTAAAGTGCGTTAATTAAAGTGCGTTAATTAAAGTGCGTTAATTGAAGTATTAGGTTGTTCGGATATAAACAAGCGTTGTTAAACTTATTGTTGTGAGAGAAGCTTTTAAAATATGTCTTTCTGTATTTACAGTACACTCTGACGACACTAAATATGATTTTTAACTCTTTTATTCTCTCATAAGTCTCACTCTCAGTAACTCAATGTTTTAGCTCTTGCTTGAGTACATCAAAGAAACCTATCCGACTTTATCAGAAGGTGAAAGACAGCGAATAATGTACAAGATTGTGGCGATCAATCGAAATCTATTGGTGGGTTTGGATTGAGCTCTTTAGCTCTTTGGCTCTTTAGCTCTTAGGCTCTTTAGCTCTTTAGCTCTTTGGCTCTTTAGCTCTTTGGCTCTTTAGCTCTTTGGCTCTTTAGCTCTTTAGCTCTTTAGCTGTTCAGTAGGTCCTTTCATCTCGATATTTCCGTTTCCGAAAACAGTACACTCTGACGACACTAAATATGACACTAAATTTATTCTCTCGTAAGTCTCACTCTCATAAGTCTTAGTAACACTTTGTTTTTTTAAACTAATTGTTTATGCACTTGACTTCCCTCGTTCTGTTTACATCTAAAAAGTCGGCTTACATCAATCCCCTTTCATTTCATATATTAGGTTGATGTAAACAAGCGTTGCTAAACTTATTGTTGTGAGAGAAGCTTTTAAAATATGTCTTTCTGTATTTAAAAGTACGTTATCTTGTGAATATTTGGAATATTTTTAAATATAATTTCTTAATTTCGTATTTTTAAGATCTTTTTTCTTGCTTTAGATGATCGACTTCAAATATATCAAGTTCTGCCTACTTTACGACTTCAAACTGGGCAAAACAGTCGCGAAATCCCATCGAGATTTGATCAAAGCCTTTCGAATGATGCATTGTCCAAAAGCCGATGCCGAGCCTGGTTCCAACGCTTTCGGAATGGTGATGAAAGTCTCGAGGATGATGAACACTCTCGTCAAGAATATCGTGTCTACCTCAAGCGATAGACAACGATATTTTGAGGGCTGTAATCGAATCGGATCCATGTCAAACGACGCGTGAACTTTCTTAACAGTTTCTATGTTCAAATTCTACTATTGATGAGCATCTCCACGCCATTGGAAAAACGATCAGATGCTGGAAATGGCTTCCTCACGAGTCAAGAAGTGCAAGACTTCACGACTTCACGGGGCACTATTGCCGGAATTCTCATCCGTCACGCTAAAGATCATGGCTTTTTTGATTCTCTCGTTACTGGAGATGAGAAGTGGATCTATTTCGATAATACTATTCGAAAACGGCAATGGCTAGGACCAAAAGAACGGCCAAATCTGACCGTGAAACCGGACATTCATGGGAAAAAGGTCATGCTCTCAGTATGGTGGAATAACAAGGGCCTTGTGTATTTCGAGCTTCTACAGCCCGGCCAAACAGTCACAGCAGGCCTCTACAAACAGTAACTTGAGCAACTTGATGAAGCTCTCATTCGTCAAGGAGTAGATAGGAGATTTAAGCAGTACAAACGCTCGTTTATATCCAAAAAACCTAATATGTTAACTGTTAAAACTATGTTATTATTACTAAACTATGTTATTATTACTAAACTATGTTATTATTAAGTAACTAAGTTAACTAACTTTTGTAAAATTGAAATAACTAGCCTTCACTTGCCTGATTTCCCTTCTAAGTAGTAGGTCAAGCATTCGCCCTTTCCCTGAAATATTTTTGATTAATAAAAGCTTCTAATCATGTTTTAGAATCAAAAATTAAGGTATTCTAATATTTTTATAAGTTTTCCTTACTTTTATCTCAATTTTTCCCCTTTCAGTCATAACGAATTGTGGGAAAAAACAGTGCAAAAGGTTGTAGGCTTGCTCGGAGATCTGGAAACGAAATTGAATTGAAAATATTGAAAACATTGAAAATTTCTACGGAGTTCTACAGAGTAATCATGTTTTTTGAAATGAAATGCTCAAATTTCAACTTCAGTACCTGAATCTTGTTCGCAACTCCAGTACTTTCCATTCTTGAAGCCATATTCACGGTGTCACCGAACAAGCAATATCTGAACAAGAGCTGAAGTCAAAATCCGACTGAGATTTAGAAACTAGCATATCTCAATCAAATCTAACAATTATCTTGCCTTTCTGACTCACTGTAGCATTTACCTTGGAGCTGCAAGTCCCACGACACCAGCTGCCACGGACCCCGAATGGAAACCGATTCTCACCATCATCAACTCCTCGGGACGATGCGCAAGTTTGAAGTTAGAAACGAACTGAAATAGGTTGACAATATGAAAATAGGTTGACAATATAGAAATAGGTTGACAAAATATTGCTTTTAATAGACGAAGTTCCCTGCTCTCACTCACTGTTCTCATTTTCAACGCAATCTCAGCAATATTTTGAGCGTGGAAGTTCCCGTTCTCTTTCGGCACCCCGGAGACAATCATGTAGGCGTCACCAATCGTTTCTACCTAAAAGCAAATGGATTCTTTTGTTTGAAGAGCTAAAATAGAGTTTTTTTAGGATAGATATGGCTCAAGTCGATACGTGTGGCAAATCTGGGTCAGTTATTGGACTATGAGACTAGAGGCTGTTCCTAGACCCAAGTTTTCAGGTCAAGCCAAAGCCAAAGCCAAGCCAAAGCCAAAGCCAAGTCAAGCCAAGCCAAAGCCAAGCCAAAGCCAAAGCCAAGACAAAGCCAAGACAAAGCCAAAGCCAAGCCAAAGCCATGCCAAGGTCAAGCCAAGCTAAAGCCAAAGGCAAGCCAAGCCAAAGCCAAGCCAAAGCCAAGACAAAGCCATGCCAAGCTAAAATCAAGCCAAGCCAAAGCCAAGACAAAGCCATGCCAAGGTCAAGCCAAGCTAAAGCCAAAGGCAAGCCAAGCCAAAGCCAAGCCAAAGCCAAGACAAAGCCATGCCAAGCTAAAATCAAGCCAAGCTAAAATCAAGCCAAGCTAAAATCAAGCCAAAGCCAAAGCCGACCCAAAGTCAAGCCAAAGCCAAAGCCAAAACAAAGCCATGCCAAGGCCAAGCCAACTGTTGGCTTTTCTCTTGGCTTTGATTTGGCTTGGCTAGCGATGGCTTTTGGCTTTTTAGAACAACTCTGGCTAGAGTAATAGGCTAATTGAAAGCTTGAAACTGTAAAAGCTTCTGATTACCTTGTAAGCATCATGTTTTGAGATAATCGAGTCAAATCCGGAGAACATATCATTCAAGAAGGTAACAATTTGGAGTGGAGTCGATGTTGATGAGATTCTCGTGAAACCACGAATATCCGAGAAGAGCACAGTTGCACATGGATACAATTGAGGAAGGACCGGCTTTCCAACTTTCAGATCTTCAGCGATTGATCTAAAATCGAAAAACAATTGTGCTGATAAGGTTTCTAAACAAAAAATAAGTCTAAAATTGGGTTTTAGCGGGTTTTAGGTGATTTCTCCACCGCTGAGTACAGAAGAACCGATTTGCACGCCATTGAGCGGATTTCTTTGTACAAATCTTGTCTCCTATGCTCGGAAGTGGGATTTTGGGAATGGGAATAGGAAAAATTGCATAAATAAGTATAATACTTGAAGTACTTGAACCTACTTTGGAAGCATATTGTTGAGGAGACGATCCGCTTGCTTTTGTGCTTCCTCTAACATCGCTGTCCGATCACGAACAAGGCTCTCGAGATTGGTTGTGTACTGAATAAGTAGTACTTATAGAGCGTACTTATAGAACGTACTTATAGAACGTACTTATAGAAGTACTTATAGAAGTACTGATAGAAGTACTTATAGAATTACTTATAGAAATACTTATAGAACGTACTTGTAGAAGTACTTATAGAACGTACTTATAGAATACTTATAGAAGTACTTATAGAAGTACTTATAGAATTACTTATAGAAATACTTATAGAACGTACTTGTAGAAGTACTTATAGAACGTACTTATAGAAGTACTTATCGAAGTACTTATAGAAGTACTTATGGAAGTACTTATAGGGCGTACTTATAGGACGTACTTATAGAAGTACTTATAGAAGTACTTATGGAAGTGCTTTTAGAAGTACTTATAGAAGTACTGATAGAAGTACTTATAGAAGTACTTATAGGGCGTACTTATAGGACGTACTTATAGAAGTTTGCTTAATAATTAATCATATGTCATTATCTGAAAGACTTTGATTCAGTTACCCACCTCTTCCATCATCTTCATCATTTGGTCCACGAGAGAGCCTTTACCTCTAAAATTGTTTACCTATGTATAAAGATCAGCTTTCCCGGTTACTCACGTGCTCTTGAGATTCGAATTAATGATTGTTCGAACTTTTTTGATATTTGGTCTCATTTCTGGCAGCTCTAGCCAACAAGCTTCAATACAGGATAAAAGCTGTAGATTGAACGTGTCCGCATCTTTATCTTTAACCCCTAAACATTTCCTTGTTGTTAAAAGTGTTTCATTCAATAGCCTTTGCCATTAGCTTCCTGTAAGATACCCATTGAAGAGGGAAAAGTCGGGCGGATGAGCTGATCGTCGTCGTTGGACATTGCGATCATTTCCATGAGTTCTGGAAGGTTGATTGTGGAGTAGCTTTTCAAATTGAGTATAGTTTTATGAAACGAACTTGCAATCGATTTCCCTCGTTCGTGGAATGGTTCAACTCGATAGAGAATTTGATAGACAACCATTCCACAAGCGTACACATCTTGCGGTTGTCCACCACGTGGGAGAGCCTTACGAGTGACGATCTCACGGATTACTTCAGGTGCTTGTTGGATGTATTCTGAATGCACAAGGTTAACAAAATGGGATTCCATGATTGCTTAAAGATTCCCATGATTGCTTAAAGCTTATTGTAGCAAATTTACACAGTAAACAAGTACTCCAGAAAGGGCATGTTTGTAAGTATTGGGTTGGTGAATTGAAAACTGTTTTTCCGGACATTTCCATGTTAAACTTGAATTTCTGTCCCAAATTTAAACGTTAATTTTTGCGCGACTGACGCGACGACGCGACACGACATTCCAATTGACGTCGCCGTCATTTAGAGGTAGTCGATGGGAGCGCCGCGTCGTCGTTTCTTTTTCATTTTCAAATCATTTTTTTGTCACATTAATTGAAATTATTGTTTTACGCGATAAATTTTCTGTTTTTCTTTGAAATGAGAAAGAAATCTACTGGATGGGTGAATCGAAAACTGCCGACTATTGTCCTATGTGACAGTTTGAGCACTTTCTTCAAAAGAAACCCATTTTGGTGTCAATGGAAAAGTTGTAGAGAATCAAAAATTAGGCTTATATCCAAATTTTCAGAACGATTCAAAAACTGGTTTTCAAGAGATGCCAAATTTACGAATTTTCACATTTACGAATACGAAACTTGTATTTTAAGCGAAACTACTAGGTGTATCTTTTTGGAAATTTGGCTATAAGCCTAATTTTTGATTCTCTACAACTTTTCCATTGACACCAAAATGGGTTTCTTTTGAAGAAAGTGCTCAAATTGGGAGCCCAGTCCTCCATTCTCAAAGTCCAGTTCTCCATTTTTGAGTCTCACACTTGTCTCACACACAAACCAAAATCCTACTACGAAAGAGGAATCCGCAAATTGCCTGTAAAATGGGCAGAAGTCGTCAATAATAATGGAAATTATTTGGAATGAATTCATGGTTTTATGTTGAATCAATTTTAGTTCAAAGTCCCGCAGTTTTCAATTCACCAACCTAATAAAAAGTCTACAAAGAGCACTCACTTCTATCAATGAGCCGATCATTCTCATCCTCTCCTTCACCCAAAACCGGGCGAATCTCGTTATGATACAGTTTTTCGGAGATTATTTCCTCTGTTCGGAAGTTGGTCAATTTGACAGTCCAATTCGAGTCAACGAGACAATTTTGGAGACAGAGCAAGCCGTGGTAAAGAATCGGAGAAGCGTGTAGAAAGGCCAAGGCCTGAATTTGGAAATGAAATTTGAGATAGATCAGTTTTACGGCCGACGGTGGGGGTAGCGACTATTGGCTGGGGGCGAGTTTTTGACCAACTTACATCCCAATTTTAGATAGGTTTATGTTAATAACTTTGAATAAAACAAATAGTTTCTAAAAGTTAACGTTTTAAGCTATCCAAATCATATTAAAGCTTCCTGATCTGACAAGTTTAAGGTGCTTAGAAATGAGCTGCAAGTTGGCCACAAAAATTGGGGCACCGCCGATAATCGTTACACCAGCCGTTAACCATAAAGATCCAAGTTTTTAAATCATATTGTTATTATAGAAAATTAGTCTAGATACAAAAGTTGAATTCAATTTTAGAATTACCTTGACAACATCTTTCGCAAAAGACACTTGAAAGTTTCGGCCGAGTTTGAGCTCATCGTTGAACAAAATGTCCTGAAAATTTTGAAATGTTGTTTTGAAATGGATAAAAGTTTCCTAATTACTTGAATATCTAGTAATGCTTTTAAAAATAATCTTCAAATTCTCTTCACACTTACCTCAAGACTTCCCCTCGAGCAGAGAATCCACATGACGATGAATTCATTTTGTTGATTGAACGCGATTCCATAGAATTTATTCAAGTTCTCATTTTCGATGAGTTTCAGCTAAAAAAAATGCAAAAATTGCTACGATTGCAAAGGATTTCAAAAGAATGAGCAGACTTTTGATCCTAATTGGGAACTGGGAAATTTGAGTCTTGGAATGGAGAAGAGATCTGGGAAAGGGGATTTTAAATGTTTTTGCAAAAGTGGAACAAAAGTGGAACACTGCTTTCTTGAGAAAGCAATTGAAGTCCTCTTTATAAAACAAATAAAACAAGAAGTGGTCTTTATAAAAAACATGCCGTAAATACTGTAATAGTACCCCACCCCCTCGTACAGTCGCGTAGTCGCAAAAGTTTTTTAGTATTTCATTTTTTTTTCAAAGCACCCGTACTTTCAAAAAATGTGTCTTTGGTATCAAAAAATAGCCCTGAATCTCAGCTATTTTTGATACCTAAGCGCGCATTGTAGCATAAACCAGTGTCGAGAAAAACTCGTTCAAAGCTAGACTACGCAACGCTCCGCACCGTCATTATGGGGGTGGGGTACTATTACAGTATTTACGGTATGTACTTAAAGCTTCAAATTCATAAGACCCTTTAACGCAAAATTTGGTCAACGTTCTTGAGCTGTTGAACAAAACAAGGTGATTCTCCTTGTAGATTTTGATTCAACAGTTGATTCAACTGTTTTACCGGGTTATTCTAGTGGCAATGGGATACGTGTTAGTTTAGTTGATTGGTAGAGCGTTCCCCCGGTAAGCAAAAGGACACGCTCTCGAATCCCAACGCCTTTGAATCCCGGTTTTCCTGTTTTCCCAGCCCCAATCCATAAAATTAACGGCCTGTCCAACTATTCAAATCAAAATAGCTTCAGAAATCTTACCTCTTTGAGTGTTCTCAGCTCGTGTTTTGGGTAAGTAATGTTGCGCACTTGTTGGAAGCGTTTAATTGCAACTCTGAACAAGAAGATTGATATTCTTTTCAATTAATTCGAAAATCTTTTAAAACACTTACCTGACTCCATTTGAGGTAGCCTGTTTAGCCGCAATGAGTCCATTTTGTTTCGAGCCAAGGCTGCCCGAGAAAGAGCCCGAAGATTGGGATTTGCTCGCCAAAGAGTGCTCGGATTTCTAAATTTTTCAGCTAAAAATAGATAAAACAACAGAGCAGAGAGCAGCTTTTTAGAAAATTATTAGTAAAACAAGTAAATTATTCATTAAAATTAAAATGAACAAATAATTAAAGTGTTTTTCACAGATTCTTACCGATTTTGCCTCAACAAGACGAACGACATCTCTCGGAATTCTCCAAGTCATGTCGTAGAGAAGGCGCTCTTTTCTGAAAATTCCATTGATCAAGCCAAGTAAACCAGACAGCAAAGTACACCAGACAGCCAAGTACACCAGACAGCCAAGTACACCAGACAGCCAAGTACACCAGACAGCCAAGTACATCAGACAGCCAAGTACATCAGACAGCCAAGTACACCAGACAGCCAAGTACACCAGACAGCCAATCCGCGCAGTACGCAGCACCAGACGCCAAGACACGCCAGGCAGCCCAGACACCAGGCGAGACACAGACAGCCAAGTACACGACGCCAAGTCCACCAGACAGCCAAGACACCAGACACCAGCGACAGCCAAGTACACCAGACAGCCAAGTACACCAGACAGCCAAGTACACCAGACAGCCAAGTACACCAGTCAGCCAACTACACCAGTCAGCCAACTACACCAGAAATGATGGGTTTATATTTGTAAGCACAAAGTACAGCTGAAGATTAAACTTTGGTGAACTGACTGTTTCACATATAAAAAGTAGGAAAGTGGAATGATGGTGAGGAAGAAAAGAGTGACTCCCATCAAGATGAAATAAGTCGTGTAATCACAATCGGCTCCTAAAACAAGAGCTTGCCTTTAAATCTTTTACAGTTTACAGATCTTGAACAATCTTTGGAATTACAGAACTTGAACAATCTTTGGAATTACAGAACTTGAAAACATCTTAAGGTTTACCTGTGAATCCACACGAGGGAACCGATTTAGGCAACATTCCATTGTGACTGTTCCAGTAGTATTGGATCACTTCATGCGCCACCTAGCTCAATGATAATTTCATTTCAAAACTCAACGACCTTTGAGTTTTATTGACATTACTCATTTCAAAAATTTACATGTTCCGTGCACATATCCGGATTTGCTTTGCATTTCTGATCATTCCCAAGTTTCGCCTCGAGTTCCACAACGATTCTCAAGGTACCATTCGCTGTGTGATAGGTGGCATATGAAGGGACACGAATGGCCTTATTGTTCATCAAAACTTGACCCGTCACACCTAAACCAAAAGATAACAAAACAAAAAAAGATCAAAACTAAAAGATCAAAACTTTGAAGCTACAGCTAGAGCCAAGGAATTTACTTAAACCCATCGATAAACTTGAGAAAAATATAAACAAAATTACTGTAATAAGTATTAGCTTTTGTGTTTTTTGATAAATTGTAAAACTGAGCACTCTACTTGTGCTAATTAACTGGTTAAAAAGGTAAACCCACCAACAAATTGTCGATTCGTCATCTTTTGCCAGATGAGCGATCCATTTTGGTGGACATCGTAGTTCTTTTGCTCTTCAAACGCATCTTTCAGCGCCATTCCGTAAAGAACTAGAGCATCGTAGAGTGTCATGTAGGCAAGAGTTGCATACTAAAATGGTATGCATATTTTCAAATCACATAACCTTACAGTCTTACACTCCTAGTCTTATGGTTAGTTTTTGGCCAAGATTAAAGCCTGCAATGCTTACAATTAGAGTGTGTTTCACGTGATTAATGCGGTTTTTAAAGAGTGCGCTTTAAAAAAGCTACCGTCGTTACGTATTTTGTTTATATGCAATTCTTTAAATGGAAATTTTTAACTTTCCATCGTTACCAGGTTTTTCTCAGGTTTGACCTCATTTTATTCTAGATCGGACGTTTATTCTAGAATCAGTCTAGATCGAACGGATTTCTAGATCGAACGGATTTCTAGATCGAACGGATTTCTAGATCGGACGGATTTCTAGATCGGACGGATTTCTAGATCGGACGTAACATAAATACTCTAACTCCCCCGCTCCTCAGCCATGTTAACTCCGCCCCTTTTTCGGTCTGTTTGTCGATTTTCCATTTTAATATTCTAATATTTGCTTTATTAGAAGTTTTCTTTCTTTCTTTGTCTTCTTATATACCCCCTAACTCCGCCCCTTTTTCAGGCCGTTTGCCTTTGGCAATCTACGTATTTTGCTCGTATCTTGACCGGGTTTGTTTGTATTTGCTTTCATTCGATAGAAAATTTGATTTCGAGTCGAATGAAAGCGAATTCAACGCTTTTTGAACAAACCCGGCTAAAATATAGCAAAATACGTAGATTGCCAACGGCAAACGGCCTGAAAAAGGCATTGAGAACTCTGCTCGGGCGGAGTTACCATAGCCCTTTTTGCCACTTCCCAAACATTTTGTTCTAAGCGCTGGTTAATGCTAAAAATATGTGTGATATCTCAAAAAATCACCCATGCTCTCTACTTTAATTTGATACCCAAGCGCGCAGAAACAAACGTACTAGTGTCGAGATATGAGCGTTTGTTTGAGAGTAAACTTAGACTACACGACGCTCCTATGGGGTCGCTCCGACGCTCCTATTAGACTATTTAACATATGCAAGTTTATTTAATAGTTTATTTAATTAATTATTTAATCACGTGGAATACAGTTAAAGGTTAAAAGTCTCGTAGGTGTCTAATTAAAAGTTAGAAGTCTAGTTCTAAGTCCTGGGACACATTTTAACATTTTGAACGTTTTGAAACGTGTTCAAAGAGGTATCAATGTCAAGTTTTGAGGTGAATTCTCTTCCTCACATGAGTGGAAAGCTGTCCCGTTGCTTGGACATATTTCTGCGTAAACTCGTCAAAGAATTTCTTGTCATATCCATGCGCCGTGATCACAATCGTGTTCTCAAAGGCGGCTTTCACTTCCTGTTTATCGACCGTTGATGACTCCCAAGGGTAGTGGTCGTTTACCTAAATGACTTCAAGATCTTCAGTTTTCTTTATTGATTCAAATAATTCTTCTCTTCTCTTTGACGCTAATCTCTTCTCTTTGACGTAATCACGTTACAGTAATCATTTTGGGGTAAAAGAAGTGGAGATAATCCGGATTTATCTCTAAATTTCCGGCTCGAATGAGCTCTTAGTAAGTCATGCAGTAATTTCTACAACTAAAAATAAAGAAATCCTGTGACGAAATACGGCTACAAGTTGCTAAAAGTTGCTGAAATCGATAGACTTTAACTTTTGAATCAGTTTAAGTTCAAAGCTTAACACTAACATGTTTTTAAAAACGTTTATCGATAGCGAATGACTCACATGAGCTAACCACGGCAAAATGTACACATATTCATCGCCCTTCATTCCAGCACGGTGAGCAGCGATCATGAAATTTGTGGCATGATGCAGATCCATTCCCATTTCAACAACAATGACTAGAACATTAGGAGCTTTTTGTGCCGCTTTTGGCTGTAGAGACAGCAATAATAACAATTAGTTCATTGATCAGATATTACAGGGTGATCAGATATTAAGGAGATGAATTATAGCGATTCACTTCTAAGCGTCTAGCTCAGTAAGAACTCAATGAATCCGTATGTAATTTTTCTAGGTGCTTTTCGAGTATTTCTCCTGTAGCCAAGTCCATTTTCTAGTTGATTGATGCTTCTAGAATCTTTATACGGCCTTACAAAGTTGAGAGTCGCGGTACAGAAAAACCCAATCTAAGGTTTTTGTGGGTCGTTATTTAATGAATATGATGACGCTTAAGATAAAAAAAGATCAAAAAGATCATTCAGTATTTCTCCTGTAGTCAAGTTCATTTTCCTTCACCCTATGCTCCATTGGTATTTGGTACACTCAAAGGCATCGTGGTCTTTCTTTAAGCATCAAAGTAACATCGTAGAGTTGTAATTCAAAATCCTGTTCAGGTTTAAATTGTTGATGATTTATTTTGTATACTACAGCTCTCTATTTTGTAGACTACAGCTCGCGTTTTGTTTGGGAGTATTTAGGAAGTGTCTTGTCAGCTCAAAGTGGGATATCAACTTCTCAAAAGCTCATAGAAAACCTCCAAGTTGTATAGGACGACCGCGAATTATAGCGATTCACTTCTAAAGATCTAGCTCAGCGAGAACTCAATGAAACCTTATGAAATTTTTGGAGGTGATTTTTGAGTATTTCTCCTGTAGCCAAGTCCATTTTCTAGTTGATTGATGCTTCTAGAATCTTTATATGGCCTTACAAAGTTGAGAGTACCTTACAAAGTTCGCGCTACACCTGGAGAAAAACCCAATTTAAGGTTTTTGTGGGCCTTTTTTGAAGCTATTTAATGAATCTGAAGACGCTTAAGATGAAAAAAGATCAAAAAGATCAAACAGCAGATCAAAAATCGCATAGAAATTCGATTTTCTGTCATCGAGTCCGATTAAACTGCAGCTTTTTAAAAAAATGTGATTAGGGAACCAAAAATTAGAGAAATGATTTAATGAAATCTTTTTTGAAAAGAAATTTTCGTTTTTTCTTCTTTGTTTGATGCTATTCATCAAAAAGGATAAGGAATCTGTAGCATTTTAAAAACAAAAAACGATTTCTCAAAACCTTAAATTGAGTTTTTCGCGAAGTGTACCGTGAGGTGTATCGCTCAACTTTGTAAGGCCATAAAAAGATTCTAGAAGCATCAATCAACTAGAAAATGGACTTGGCTACAGGAGACATACTCAAAAATCACCTCCAAAAATTTCATAAGGTTTCATTGCGTTCTCGCTGAGCTAGATCTTTAGAAGTGAGTCGCTAGGTCCTTAGAAGAAGCTAATAGATCTATTTCAGCCTATTCAAAAATGAGTTTCTATTGGAATGAATGATAAAGTTGAAGAGAAATGCGAAGAGAGAATAAAATTATCAAATAAGCATCGGAAACCCACTTCTCGCGTTCGATTTCAACTGTTTCAGCTTTCCAGAGGCGATGATTTCGTCGGCTGAAGTGTGCGGCTCAAACTCGATCATTGTGTTGACATTGACCTGAATTACATTGCAAAATTGATTCCTTAAAGAACCAGTAAACAAGACACTATAAGAACTGACCGCAATTTCTTGTCGCTTGATCAAATTGTTCAACGAGTGCACGCTGAGACGATCAAATTGGGAAGCCGAGCGCACGAAACCCACCTAGATTGAAAATTGAACAGAAAATTTGCAACAATGAAAGTTTTGATGGAGAGAAATTGATTACTTGATCCCATCCGTTGTGCTGCAAGAAAGCGAGCGTTGCTCGAGCCATTTCACTGGCCGAAGTTAAAGCAACGGATCCAAGAGTCGGAAAAACTGTTCGATCAGAGAGGATATCATCTCCAGACATATGAGCAACGATTGGGACATTCCAGCGAGGAGCAAGACGACCGATCACCAACATTTCTAAAGTGTTTAGTGATTGTACCCAACAGAAGTATGAAAAGAACCAAAAAGACTCACCGTTTTTTCTTTTTTCTTTAATAATAGTGCACCCTAAGCTTTGCTTTGCTGATTTGCTTTGCTAAATTGCTCGAAATCTAGACAAGCGCTGATCAGAATCTATCGATGTGAGGTCGGAAAATGTAGCTGACGATGAGATCTTGTGAGGGATTAGAGTGTTGTGATTCTGCGAAAGCTTGGAAACTGTAAAATAGTCGTCAACTCGGCTCGGCGTGGTGCTCTACTATTAAAGAGAATACGGCAGTCGTGGCCTATGCACTTACTAGGGAAGGTCGCCAACTTAAGATGAAAAACGAGACCTATCCTAGTTAGAGAGTTTTGTCGGATAGAGCTCTAATCAGCTAACGAAAAGCATTTACCATTGTTGCAACCGGGTCCAAAATAGATCGTCGCGTTCTTCATGTAGTGCAAGTAAGCAGCGTTCTCGACTCCGCTGAACTTGTCACAGCTGCCCATTGTGTAGACTCTGAAAATTATCAAATCTATTTTAAGAATCATGCAATAGCAAGTGAAGACTTGAACCATTGCTAACAGAATGATGTTCTAACAAATCAATCACTTACTGTAGAGTGAAGTTTCTCGGTAGAATCTTTCGCTCTTTCATATCCTGGGCACACATTCGTAGGATCTCCGGTTCTTGAGCAATCTGAAATGGGCCAATAAGCTCTGTTATAGGCCAACAAGCTTTGTTATAGGCCAACAAGCTCTGTTATAAGCCAATCAGTTCTTTTATAGGCCAACAAGCTCTGTTATAGGCCAACAAGCTCTGTTATAGGCCAATAAGCTCTGCTATAAGCCAATCAGTTCTGTTATAGGTCAATCAGCTCTGTTATTATCCAATAAGCTCTGTTATAGGCCAATAAGCTCTGTTATAAGCCAGTAAGCTCTGCTATCTAGCTAATGAAGTTTCTTATCTCTTTCAAATCTACAGTAAATTGAAAACACTGATCAAAATTTTGATACCTGTGGATTCCCAGGCAATAGATGTCCAATTCGAACAACTCCTCCGGATCCCATCGGTTTCTCGAATCGTCGATCATCATCGTGATTTATCCGTAGCCCATTAGTTCTCGCTTGAAAGCTCATCAAAAGTAACAACAACCACCATCGTTTGAGCGTCATCTGCAAATCATTTCTGTTTTTGCGAATTTTTATCTAAATAAACTCTAATCAAAACTCCAAAACTAGTAAGTAAGAAAGGTAAATGAGTAAGTCTAAAGAAAGACACTGTATTCGCCGATTGGGGGAAGCAATCTTGGAGCTGGCCTACAAATCCCCTATATTCCAACCGGAAATCGCCTAATGGACGGATCTAGGCGAGAGCTTTGGAAAAATGAGTAATCGGCAAATCCTCAAAACTTTCGATTAGGTAAAAATTTTCTAACATTGAAAACAATTTGCAATATTGCAAATAAATCTTTCGGAAACTCTTTCGAAAGCTTTTTCGAAAAACTCTTTCGGAAAGTAGATGAGTAATAGATCTAGTTTTTGGTTCCAAATCGAATCGAATCACTTTGTTCTAATTTAGAATCGAATCCACCAAATCAGCTAATCGGTCCAATTGATTCGATTCAAAAATTTTGGATTCTCGATTTGAACCGAACCGATTCTGGATACTGGATACTGGATCGAGAGACAAAGCATCAATCTCAAGAGAATCGAGAGGCAAAACTCTCAACTCAGATTATTCCCTCAAATCAGCTACTGCTTAAGTGACACAATTGTTTAACAGGATGCAGAATTTGTCGCAAAAATACAGCCAAATTTAAGGCGAGGATTTTTCTCAGGGATTTGAGCATAGTGACGCTCGGAGCCGAGGGGCCAACTGCCGACCAACGCGGGGCCAACGGGCCAACGGGCCAACGGCTCCTTTCTCTTTGACAGATTCCAAAAGAGAAGCACCTTATACCGGACGGTAAGGATCAAAGTGATCAGTACCGCCACTTTAAACAAAGTTCACAACAATCCATGTATCATGTCACAACAATCCATACCAAATGGGCGATGACACATGGATTGTTGTGAACTTTGTTTAAAGCTAGTCAAACAGAATTTAAAAACGTTTTTTATAAGAGTTATTGGATAAAGTACTGAACTCTTTGATAAATCAACTTCTAAAGTTATTCATAAGTTAAAATTGACTGGGAAAGTTTAAGGAAAGCGTTTTCTGGTAGCTAAAGATTTGCTTTCATTTTTGGAATCTGTTTTTGACTGAAATTGTTACCGAATTGTTACGTTACTATTGGGTTGTCCAGTTATGAAGTCCAGTTTGTGCTTTTGTACGACTTTAAGTAACTAAATACACACAAATTTTTAAATTATTGGGTTGTCCAGTTATGAATGCGCGTTTTCTTACTATTTTGTAAATTTCTCAAGATACCGAAATCAAGAAAAAGATATATATGAGTATTATTCGAAAGCTGAAGATCTCCTCTACATTTTGATACAAAAAGTTTTTGAATTTGTTCAGCTTTTGGGCAAATTGACTGCACAGAAGAAGATTAACTGGCCTAAAATGGAAGGGTGCCTTTGGATCAAGTTTTGGCTCCGCTTAAATTGAGTTACCCGTTTGATGTTTGGCCAATAGATATATCAATACAACTTTTTTTTTAAAATATAACAATTTCAGAGCATCTTTACTTTTCTTTTCTTTTCTAGGCGGTTATTTTACACCATAAAGCTTGAGGAATAGCTAAGCTGAAATGGGTTTTTTCGGAAACGACCTCTCCCTTTGTGCAGTCAATTTCCCAAAAAGTTGAATGAATTTGAAAACTATTTTATCCCAAAATGTAGAGGAGACCTTCAGCTTTCGAATGATATATCACACTCATATACATCTGTTCGATATCTTGGGAAACTTACAAAATCGTAAAAACGCGCATTCGTAACTGGACAACCCAATAGTACTTTACTTTAGTTCTTTACATTTCTTTTTAATTTCTTTATCCAAAAAAGTTCTCAAAACGGTAAAACGGTAACTTTCTGTTTCGTCTACTCTGATTGACTCATCCGATTACATAAGGGTCCACTCAAACAAGGCGGGAAGAATAATTGGAGGGGAGAAGAGAAAGAAGTAGGGGAATTAGAGGCTCTTCTCCTTTTCCCCTTTCACTTTCCCTTTTCCCACAATGTCCATCATTCATTGTCTCGGAAGGGAACCTCATCATGATTTGAGAAAAGATGGGAAATTGGGGGAAATGGAAAGAGAAAGAGTAACGAAATTTACGGACTCTTCAAAGGGTCACTCTTTCGCTTGGCAATGATCGAGGTACTTCGAAATCACAACATTTATTCGACCTCAAAATTCGACTACAAGATCTTTGCCTAATATTTTGTTGGCTATTATTCAGCTATTATTATTATCCAGCTATTATTCAGCTAAAGAGCTAAAGCTAAAGAATTCAACTAAAATAACAAGTCGAATATTCGATATTTGAAGCTTTACAACCATTTCTGCATTTTGTCTTGCTCTAAATGTTGCTCTAAATGCTCCAAAATGAGACCCAGCTTTTTCGTTTCTTTACTTTTTCTCTTTTTATTGATATCATCAAGTTTATTGGTAAGTTTATAAGTAAAATCATTAGGAAAACTGTTTAAATGTTTAATGTTTAATGTTTAGTGTTAATGCTAATGTTTAAATGCCAATGTTAATGTTTAAATGTTAATGTTTAATGTTAATGTTTAATGTTTAATGTTTAATGTTTAATGTTTAATGTTTAACGGTTTTATGCGACCTTGTACCCTTACAGTAGCTCTTTATCAACAAATTTTTGATGCTGAGATTGAAAATGTACGCAGATTATCATCATTTTATCATCAAATTCAAGCATCAAATTGTATTCAAACAACTTTTTAGCTAATTTATCTGATCAAACTGAAACCAACTCACATTTTGGACTCTCTCGTTTACCCCGAAGATGCGCCAAGTTCTGAACTGTTGGAGTTGAATGACAGAATCTGGAATCAATTGAATTATAAATCGAAGGTAATGCTTAGGCTTAGGCTTAGGCTTAGGCTTAGGCTTAGGCTTAGGCTTAGGCTTAGGCTTAGGCTTAGGCTTAGGCTTAGGCTCAGGCTCATTGTTTATGTCCCAATGTGAAATGCTGGTAATGGTAATGCTTGAAAACTACAAAACAATAAAATTTAGCCAAAGCAAAGCCCTGTGATAATTTTCAAATCATCAAATATCGATCGAGAGATTCCGTTGGGTTATCGTTACTTTCATGAGTCTGGTTGTCGAGTGAGCAATTGTTTCATCACCGTTAATGGTGGGAATATACAGAGATATACAGGGAATTTACAGGGAATCTACAAGATGTGACAGGATTATTCAAACCAATATTTTTAAAGGATAAAAACCGATAAAACAGAAATCAACTCAAAAACTTCTCCTTTTCCTTCTCCTTTTCCCCTTTTTCCTTTAACAATTAATTTTTAAAGACCTTTTTAAAGATATATTAAACAAGAAGAACAAGAAAAACTATTTCCTTTTAAAAAGATCTTTATGGGTAAAATGCCTTGTGAGATTTGTATCCACTGTGACCAAATGGTAAGCGCTAGACTTGCTTAACGTTTTTCTCAATTTTTTTTGGCGCTATGCGATGATTTTTGTTTAAAAACGTGTTTTATCAACAAATTAAACCTCCAAAAAATTTTTCGGTGCTCCATTTTCATGTTTGACCCTTCAGATCTCGGTTTCCAGAACAGCTATCAATCTGCAAATTATTTCATTGGAAAGCCAAGAATTTCAGCTTTTGATTGCTATTTTATACATAGCGACTTTTAATGAGTAACCTTAAGTAACTTTGTGAAAAAAAGGTAAACTGGGTAAGTTATGCCAGCAGAGCGCGCATCTCGAAAACGATTTATTTCGTGTAAGTTTGCCTACGAGTGAGCTTTTTGCAATTTGCACATTTATCTAGGCTTTCTTCTTTTTGACAAATGCTTTTCTAAAAGAAGGAAAAATTGCCGTAACCCGTTACCTTAAGAGCCAAATAGACTTGCTTATAGATATTATCGATACAAACGGCATGCTCAAATTTGACCATTCAGATCTCGGTTTCTAGAACAGCTATCAATCTGCAAATTATTTCATTAGAAAGCCGAGAATGTCAGCTTTTAATTGCTATTTTATACATACCAAATTCTCATAGGTGAATGCCTTAAAAAGCTTATCAATACTCGATACTCAAATATCGATAAGCTTAGCGATAATCGATACTTTCGATATCGATAAGTATCGATACGGTTAATGAGGTGCTTATTTGCTAAAAGACGATATGTATAACCATAGCGATCAAAAGCTGACATTCTTGGCTTTTCAATGGAACAATCTTCAGATTGATAGCTATTCTAAAAACCGAGATCTAAACGGTCAAACATGAGCTTACCGTTTGTATCGATAATATCGATAAGCAAGTCTAGTAAGTGACCAAATGGTAAGCGGTAGACTTGCTTAACGTTGGCTCGAGTTTATCGTGCTTTTTGTAGAGATTTCTGAAGCGGATAGATACTGGAATGCGGTAATAATGATTTGATCTGTCTTCGCACTTAGCGCAGATCACAACCCGCTTCCACATTTACTGAGGCAGAAGTGTAGTTGTCGTAGCCGATGATACTCCGATGGCCGGGCTGGGGCGCTCGGAGGGGAACCCATGGGAGTCGAACCCATGACTAACCCGCGCCGACGCTGCTCAACTTGGCAGATCGGACGGGGTCGACCACAGACCCTTCCCTTTCTGGGCCCCCTGGAATGAGGTTTTAAGCACTTTTTTCCTCAAGAACATTCCAAGCACTGAAATCCATCGGATTAAGATCGGGACTTGAGGGCTAATAAAGGTGGCCAAATCAGGGAAATGCTGCTTGTGCTAGTCCTAAGTCACTCAAGCCTTTTGAGCATAAGCATCATCCTGTATCAAACACTAAATCCTATTACAAAAGTGGTTTTTGGCTGACGGAAAAAGATCATTTTTTGAGTGTGTCGAGATAGTTGTTGGAAATAACATTGATTCCCTGAAATAACATTGATTCCGGTTGCAATAATCCTGTCCACGGTGTAGAAATTTGAATAACTGGAATATTGTAATTGTATTTGTAAAAATCTTGTAGCTCTTTAAAATTTGGACAGCTGGATAGCAAATATCGTAATTTGTAAAAAAAAACTTGTAGCTCTAAACTTTAGAATCAAAATTTTCCACAGCCGACGTTTTGTACCTCTCGCCTGAAGATTTCGACATGAGACCTTCCCCAAAATCTTCACAAATCACCGTACTCCGATTATTAGAAAGCCCAGAAAACACTCAAAAATTGAAGTTTTTGAATGGAAAAGTAAGTTGTTAAGAAAAGTACGTTGTTTTTTTTTTAAAGTTTTAATTTCCAGATAAACTTCACGGCAAGCTATCGATGGGATGCCGATTTTGTGATTCCTTATGGAAAAGTGATCAAAGGGCCATCAAAGAAACAAATTTACATACCAAGTTGGGATTTTTTTAAAAGCTTTTGTTAACACTTGCACTTGAAAAGCTTACACTTCGCTGAAAACTTTAGAAAAGAAAAAATTGGGTGCTTGGTTTGTGTCGAACTGTGTGACGATCAACGATCGGATGGGAATCGTGAAAGAGCTGCGGAAATATGTTGAGGTGAGTTTGGGGCGGCTTAAGAACAAAAATTGATCAAACACCTTGGAAAATTATGCCAATCTGCGCCGATTTGGATAAATTAATACTTTTTTGAACAAAATTCAGCTTCAGATTGACATCTACGGCTCTTGCACCAACCGAGCGATCACCCAGCGACAAGCCGAGAGTTTTCTCCGAAACGATTACCAATTCTATTTTGCTTTCGAAAATTCAAATTGCCGGGATTACGTGACGGAGAAATTCTTTCAAGCGTTACGGTAGTTTCGTTTTAAAACATGTCGATGCTTAGTCGAAGTCGACGCTTAGTCGAAGTCGATGTTTAGTCGAAGTCGATGCTTAGTCGGCCAATGTTTAATCGGCCAAATGTTTAATCGAAGTCAATGTTTAGTCGAAGTCAATGTTTAGCTTTGGCGCCATTCCGATCGTTTTTGGGGCTTCATTAGAATTCTATCAAAAGATCGCTCCAAAAGATTCCTTTGTTCACATCTCTCAATTCCCCTCGATCAAGGAGTTGGCAAGGTTTGGCTTAGACTTTGGCTCCCAAAAGCTTTTGATTGAATTGGGTTCTTTTGACTTGGAATTATGTAAACTAACAGTTTGATTACGGTGGTTTTCTAACAATAAAATAGGTTGACTTTAGAAATTGCTAGAGAAATTATGATCAGAACCTTCTAATCACATGCTAATCAGAACTAACAAGGGAATGGCACTAGCTCGAAGTTCAAACTCGCTTCGTGACCGAGTGCATCTCGTAGAATCGGCTATGCTGATTCCGAATCTGTAAAAATTAGCTGCAAACACCCACGCAATCGCAAGGAATCTGGCATAGAAAATTCCCCGAAATTTCGGACTCTTTATGGGGCACAAAAAAACTTCTCAATGGCTTCGGTGGTCAAGCGGAGAGTGTGTTAGCCTACAGAACTTATGAAGTTTTTGGGCTTGGGTTCGAATCCTCCTCTGTCCGATACTTTTTCTGATATCCTTTGCGTTAAAAATTTATGTTTTATGCACCCTTTTACAACTTCTAGCGGTGTTCATAAAACTTGTAACTCTCAAAATAGTTTTTCGATTTTAACGTAGACTTTTAACGTAGATTTTAACGTAGACGTAACTTCAAAATGAAAAGCTAGGTGCAAAAAAACCAAAAAGCAAAACTTTGCGCTTTTTTGCAAAAACAAACTTCTTTGTTTTACAAAAAACACTGCTTTTGTTACCAGTGTTAATAAAGAATCAAAGTTAATCATGAACTAATTTGTGAATTGCAAGCTTTATGTATGCAAAGATATCCGAAAAAGAGTATTCCAAAAAAGCAAAAAGAATCGGACAGAGGAGGACTCGAACTCAAGCCCAAAAACTTCATAAGCTCTGTAGGCTAACACACACTCCGCTTGACCACCGAAGCCATTGAGAAGTTTCTTTGTGGCGCCCGTAAGATTCCGAAATTTCAGGGAATTTTCTATGCCAGATTACTTGCGATTGCGTGGGTGTTTGCAGCTAATTTTTACAGATTCGGAATCAGCATAGCCGATTCTATGAGATGCACTCGGTCACGAAGCGATTTTGAACTTCGAGCTAGTGTCAGTTCTGAGTTCTGATCAGAACCCTTGTTAGTTTTGATTAGCATATGATTAGAAGGTTCTGACTAGAACCTCTCTAGCAATTACTAAAGTCAATCTAATTTCATTGTTAGAAAACTCGGTCACGGAGCGATTTTGAACTTCGAGCTAGTGTGATTCCCTTGTAAGCAAGAGCATTTGTTGTCCGCCAAAACAATTTCTATCAGCTGTTTTTCAGATTCCTGAAACTCGTCGCTTCCACACAAGAGCTCCTGGAAAAGTTCCACGCGTGGCGCACCGAGTACAGCTTTGTGGACACGAGATTTTACTGTCGCTTGTGTGCTCTCATGCAGAACCCGCACGAGAAAGTGTATGAAGATTTGAGTGAATGGTAACTCTCTATTGCTTTCATTTTGGCTACATTTTGATCAGGTTCTCTGCTGAACACGATTGTGTGCGGTCGAATTTTTCAACGTTTTGGAGCTGATTGCCTGGCTGACTAGCTTCAGGATGGCACTAAAAACCGTTGAAAGATATTTTAATAAATATTTGATTAACTCATAGTATCATTGTTTGCTTTTTGTTGATTTTTAGCTTCAACTTTGCCCAGAAATCTACGCATTTTGTGAAATAGACTTTTCACAAGATAACCTTTATTAGACTCGAAAACTGATATTACCCAGAAAGCCTTTAACGGCCTTTACGGGCCTTTACGGGTACCCAATTAGTGAAATTTCTGAGTAAAAGAGACTGAAGCTATTCAGTGAGAGTGATGACCCGTTTATCCTAATAAAATATTCAGCTATTCAGCTAGCGCCGCTTTGGCTAGATGAAATTGGGAATGATCATACGTTGAGCGATAGTATTTTGAAATTATTGGATCTATAAAAGCTAATTTTCTTGAACTTTCAGCTGAATTTTTACAGGTAATTTTTACAGATCATTATAAAGTTTGTCAAGTTATAAATTTGAACTTTGAAATGCTTAGCAAGCAAGCAAGCAAGCTTAGCAAGCAAGCTTAGCAAGCAAGCAAGCTTAGCAAGCGAGCGAGCAAGCTTAACAAGCAAGCTTAACAAGCAAGCTTAGCAGGCAAGCTTAGCAAGCAAGCTTAGCAAGCTAATCACTTCAAAGTCTGTTTTTCTAATCATCGTTACGTCTTTCCATTTTCGTGAATTTCTACATTTTGTCTTCTCCAAAAAAACAAAGCGATAAACGAGGAAAGGGTCTTTTTTTCTAGATCCTTTTCATCAGAAAAAGAGAGTCGACCAATTGACTACTCAATTAAAAGCACATTCGCACTCACAGATTTCTGGGATTTGGATTTCCTGGGTTGGAAATCCAATTGTGTTTTTGCTGACACAAAGTCAGAATCGTTTTCCTCATTCGATCAAATTCAAAGTCGATCAAATGGAGATGCTTCGGCGCTTCTCATCGGCTTTTTATCAAAAGGTGAGCTTTGAAATCTCAAATTTAAAATCTCAAAACTTCAAGCTTTAAAAGCTTTAGAAAGCTGAGAATTTATTAGCTTGAGCCCTAGTTTTTCAAATATTTACATGAAATTATTTCCGAATTGAACTTGTTTTCGAAACTCTTGCAACAATTTCGGCAATTTTTTCGGGTTTCCGATTTCCCCTCACCCACTTCCTGCATGTTTTTCATTTCCGGTCACTCGACTCGCATTTGATTCATGAGCGAATTTGATTCATGAGCGGATTAATGAGCGGATTAATGAGCGGATTCATGAGCCTGAGCCTGAGCCTGAGCCTAAGCCTGAGCTTAAGCCTGAGCCTAAGCCTAATCCTAATGTGAAAAACTGATGATGATTTAACGTCTGACTGATGGCTGTCGTCTGATAATGAGCTAAAGTTGCAAAGTTTAAAATGAAAGCTTCATTGCTTTAAAATGAAGTCATTATAGATAATTTTACCAGAAAATCTTGGAAAAGTGGTTTATTATTTGGCTATATGCAAACCTTTTTATGCTCTATCTTTTATCTATTGACACGAAGATAGGTTTGAGCTGAAAGCGAATAGCTTCAGCCGGCTGACAATGACTATGGCAATAAATCAAGACTTCCAATCAAGACTTCCAAGCAAGACTCAAAACTTACAATTCTCTTTACCACAAGATTGAGTGACCACAAATCGTTTCACCTTGGGCGTCCTTGTTCCCGTCAATTATTTTAGATATATTGTAAGCTTATAGTCTTGTTAGACTGCATAAAAATTTGTAGCAATCTAGCATCACAAAATCTAGCACAGAATCTAACACAAGTAGCTTTCAAAGAGTTATCTTTGATTCTAATTTAATGCTGCAGTGTATTGCAATGTTTCATTTGGTAAAAACTTAGGTATAACGTAGTAGTTTTGATGAAATAGCAATATCAAGATTTCAGCGATTTCAAGGAACAGCTAGATAAAGTTTAGCTTTCTATAAAAATAAAATAAACTTTGATCAGAGTTTTGAAACTTTTTCTGAAAGTATCTACATTATTCTAGTTTTAAATGTAATAGAACAAAATTTGTATTGTTTTCTCATGTGCTCGTATTTTTGAATTTAGCACTTAGAGGTAAAAAATTGCCCTCGCGCCGTCTTTTTGCTATAACTTGGTCGTTAATCGCTGAACAGCTTTATAATTTTGGCATTAAGCTTGTAAGATTTTGAGAATAATCCGTTTAAAATCTCATTAAAATATACTGTTTCTACGCTGAGATATCAACAATTTAAGAGAGAGTCAAGACTTCGTTTACAAATAGTACCAAACCTAATATTACCAAATAGTTGTAGCTTTCTAGTTCAGTGCACACGTTGTTTATTCATTTAATTTATTCAGTTCAACAAGTCCATCAATCCCATCAAGTTCACAAATCAGTTCTGAGCCGTTGTTCTGAGCCATAGCTGAAAGTGAGACGATTAAAAAAGCGATTTTAGATTGTTAGAGAAAAATCAACAGCCTACAAAATACAACAATGATTAGAATGTGTTCCTTTCAAAAAGAAAGGGTCAAGACTTAGTTTACAACTTCATACAAAGACTAATTCAGTCGTTAACCTAAAATTAAGCAGGCGCCGGGATCCAGTAGAAAAGCAAAAGCAAAAGCAGAAGAGAAGCAAGGCAAAAGCAAAGCAAAGCAAAGCAAAAGAAAAGCAAAAGAAAAAGCAAAAGAAAAAGCAAAAGAAAAGCAAAAGAAAAGCAAAAGAAAAGATGCAAGATCCTCAGAAAAACCAAACTAATTGTCGAGAGCTAATTGAACATGCATTGAAAAGTTGTTTTTCAGTAAAAGTCAGCAGACTTTAACCAATTGACAAATAGCTTGTGCTGAAAACGAAGAAAAGAGTTGAAAGCTCACAAAAATTTTATGAAAAACATCAGAGATTAGAATTTTACTTAAACTTAAATCTCACCAATTTCTTTTCACCAAATGTAACCCAATCCCAACCTTTTTTTCTACCAGATTCAGTCATTTAAAGACTCAATTCCCATCCTTTAAAAGCTCTTTGCGTTGGATCTGTGTGGAATCTCTTTCAAGTTGTGTTCCCTGGGGGATAAGGCCCTTCTCTGGATCTATTTCCAAAAATATTCTCTTTATCCAAATGTACCTGGGAGCTTTTTTCTGGTAGTTCATTCCTTAAAAGACTTTGTAATGAGATTTCGGGAAAACATTTGCCAGAACACCATCGGAAATTTATTCCGGCTTTGAAATCATTCTAAATATTCTATGAGTTCAATTCTATGAGTTTTGATGTCAAAATCTCTTTCTAAACAATTTGAATTCTACTTTTTATACTCGATTTTTGTAAACGAATCAATTTTCAAAGGTGTTATGGTGAAACTTTCAGCAATAACTTTATTTTAAAGCCTTCATCCTTCATCTTTTCTCTTAACTTTGCAACTTTGCATGAAACTTTGCAAATTTCATTCATTTATAAAGTGTTTATAAAGTTTTTAATATATTTTTTATATATGTTGTGTCCGATTTAGATTTCCGTCCAATTTAGATTCAATCTAAATCTTATATAGATTGAACAATAATACGTCTTATATAGATTGAACAATAATATAAACATGCTTAATATATGTTCTTAAGCGTTTTCTGTAGTTTTCTGCATTTTTCAAAGGTCTGTTACTGTCTTTTTCTGAAAAGAAAACCCAACTATGAAACAATTTATTAGCGTTAACAGAATAGATGCGAAATTACAACATACAGCAACAAAAAGCCAACAACAACAACAACGAACGAGTTAAAAATTTCTATTTATTTTATAGACTGTAATCTAAATCGGACACAACATATACATATTCATTTATAAATTTCTTCCTTTCATTTCATTTCATTTTTTCATTTCATTTCATTTTTCCTTTCATTATAAAGTTCTCAACAGCTTTTATTGTCTTTTTGATCTCAAATTTTCAAGTATTTCTGAAAAAGAAAATTTATGGCTTAGACTCATAAGCAAGTCGAGCGGAGGGAAAGAAATGGATTCCCCTCGACTCGCCCCACAACTTCCACCAAGACTCATGCTCGGAATATGCACTCCCGAACAATATGTTTGTAGTTAAGCTTCGACAGTTTTAGTTAAGCTTCGACAATCAACTTTTCTTTTCAGTGAACTCATGCTTTGATTTGAAAGAATTAGATTTAAGTCAAAGAATTGGATCACTAGAGAACCTCGTTGCTTACTAGGGAAAGGTACCAGATCAAGGTGACCACGAAAGCCATGGGGTTTTATAGAATCGGCTATGCTGTTCGGCATTTATTGGCTATCTGATCGGCTATGATGATCGGCATTTATTGGCTATCTGATCGGCTATGCTGATCGGCATTTATGTTCCTAAAGTATTTCTAAACATTCTTCCGCTAATGAAAGTCAAAATAAATCAATTCCTTAAACATTTTCTAATCTTTCTAGACTTTGATGCCTTAAACATTTTCTAATCATTTTCTCAAAAGAAAGCAAAAAGAATATACTGGAAACGAACTCGAACCCGGGCAAAAGATTCCCGGAGGAAAATCCACGCTATCCACTGCGCCACTAGCTCTCTTTTTAAGGAACACAGAAGCTTATAAGGACTCCGGAAATCTTTGAATAAAAATCTCGAAAAAATCTAGACTTCAATGCCAGATATATCGCGTTACAGACGTCCTTTAGAAAAAATAAAAGCATATTCAGAATCAACATAGACAATTCTATGAAACCCTAGGGCTCAAGGTGGCTTAAAAGGCTTAAAGGGCCCCTTGAGCTGATGTATTTCCCTAGTTAATGATCTGTTTTAAACTTCAAGATCATTAGTTTTGTTGCCAAGAATCGATGGCTTAAAAATCTAAGCAAAACAAAATTTACGTAGAAAGCAAAATCAGTAAAGCAAAAGCAGCAAAGCAAAATCAGTAAAGCAAAATCCAAGCCTATTTGAACATTTTCTGTTTATTCTTTTAGATGGTGATACCCCGCGAGAAAGAGTTTTCTCCATCAGCTTTCGGGGTCTATCCTCGACCACGCGAGTTGCCGTCACCAGTTTGTTGCTTTCAGATTATGCATATTCGGGTGAGTTTTTCGATTTTCTAGCAAAAATTCAGCTTCCTTGCAAGCAATCTTAAAGCTTCTTTAAGCTTCTTTAAGCTTTTTTAAGCTTCCTTAAGCTTTTTTAAGCTTCTTTAAGCTTCTTTGAGCTTCTTTAAACTCCTTGAAGCTTCTTTAAGCTTTTTTAAGCTTCTTTAAGCTTCTTTGAGCTTCTTTGAGCTTCTTTAAGATTCTTAAAGCTTATTTAAGCTTCTTTAGGCTTCTTTAAGCTTCTTTAGGCTTCTTTAAGCTATCGCTCGCTGTGACATTCGTCGATTAAATCTAGAAAATCTAGACTGGAGCCATGTGGATCGCCTACGGAGAAATGATGTGGATCACGAGTCAAGTCTCCTTTTGGGCGGCTCAAGCTGTCACTGGTTGGTTGATAAAACTTTAGAATAATAGCGAAAATGTTTGTAGATTAACCTTTAACAAGTAGATTAACCTTGATTTAAAAGAATTAGACTTAAATCAAAGAATTAGATCACTAGAGAACCTCGTTGCTTGGTGATCTCCGTTTTATCAAATCCGCGACTTCAAGACCATTAGTTTTTACCTTTAACAGGTTTTTGCCTTTAACCTTCAAGACCTTTAACAGGTTAATCAATAAAAATGCAAATTTCGATGACTTCTTGATGGAAAGTGCTTTTCAGGTGGCTGGAATCCAATGACGATCTTGCTCGGTTTCCTCACCGTCATTCTGCAGATCATTTTGGTCATTCACTTGGTTAAAGGTTTGTCAAAGTGTCAAAGCTATAGAAAAAGTTTTAAATAAATAAAATAATTCCAGGAATTCGAGAGTTCCGCTTATCATTATTGCTCGTTTACATGTGCGGGGTTGTGATCAGAATTGCGATCTTTTTGACCTCTTTTTTCAGCCTTACTTTCATGTACTTATTCGCTGGAGGTTTGTCTACTAGTATCTACAGTACTGGACAATGAAATATGATATTTGAAAAACGATCGTCACTTTCGCGCCTCTGTAACTCCCTTGTCTTTGAGTTTAAACAATTAGTGTTATATTAGGTGTGTGAAAAAGTAATCCACGTTTTTAACGTCTATACGGTATCCAGTTGTCCAACTTCTTGATCAAATTCATGGCATTCAAGCGTTTCCTTACGGTTGACCCATCACAATTTAATGTAAGACCTATTTCTGAAGAGGTTGAACGAGGGTTTTCGAGAAGACAGCGTCTTATTTGGTCATCCGAACAGGTCTCAGGGCGACCGCCACGTGGTTCATCTTCTAGGTTTTCATTACCACCTTTGAATCGTTGGAACCAAACCTAGCGGTATCATCAGTAACGGCGTCTTCGCCAGACGCATTCCGAGTTCGACCTGCAGCCTCCGCAGCTTTCAACCCATTTTTGAACTCATAACTCATAAAGCAAATTTGACCGAATAACGATACTTGTGTATACCATTTACAAACTAAAATGAAAGTAGTTTATTGTCGTCCTTTTAACAAAATGAATATATCATTCGAAAGAGGAAAAATAAGCTTTTAAACGATATATATATCGTTAACAAAAAAATTAAAAATTGTTTAGATATATTTATTTAAACAAAATAAAAATAAAAAACGTGGATTACTTTTTCACACACCTAATACAATTTCTGAAAGCTCTTTTCAAGGGCTACACAATTGTAATATTAATATTTAGAAATACGGTAAAGACAAGGGAGTTACAGACGTGCGAAAGTGACGATCGTTTTTCAAATATGATATTCCAGTAGTGTACCATTCCAGTCCAGTAGTGTACCATTCTAAGTGTTTAATTTACATTTAAATGACTCGGCAAACTATGACTTAAAACATAAAACATGAAAATAATATTCAGACGAACCGTCAATAGCTCCATACATTCGCTTTGCTTACATCACAATGGCATTTTTGTTAGTCTCCACTTTTTTAAAGGCAAGTCAAGAAAATGATTGTTTAAATTCAAAAATTCAACCTTACCATTAGCACAAAATGTTTATTTCTTTAGATTTATGCATTCTTGGTGATTCGACGATGTCACGAGTACATTGAGAGGACAAAATCCTTTTTTCGAACTCCCCAAGAAGTCTCCTGCAGTCATTCACTTTCATTTGGGAAATGTGAAAAGGATTGCTTAGAGAAGGTAAGCAAAGTTTTTGGATTAAGCAAAGCAAAGCTTTTGGACTTTTCAAAAACAGTTTTTATAGAAGCCTCATCGTACCTCAATTTGAAAGTTCGTTACAAAGTTAGTGCTTTACAAAGTTAGTGCTAGGAAATGCTTTAGTTAGCCATTAGTGGTAGCTCAGTAGTGCTCTAGTTAGCCAGTAATGCTAGAAAAAGTAAATTGTAGCAATAAGAAGAGGTGCATTTTTTCAGAAAACCCTGTTTCAGTTTTGAGCAACTATTAGGTAAATGAATAAGAAATACGGATTTCAACATTTTCGAATTTCGGAAATACGGATTTCAACATTAAATTTCCAACGATAGAAACCTGATATCGATGAATGTTATAAACTATTTGAAAGTTGTAAATCTCCTCTACAAAATAGGCTAAAACGTCTTTCAATTGATCAAACCATTGAAGAAATTTCGAGGGCGAAATGAGTGAGAAAGCGAGTGACCAAAAAAGGACACTTTTTGAAAACCCCACTTTCACAAGAGTTCGGTTTTGACTATATAGTGGAAAATGACGGCCCTAAAATATCATTCAAAATAATTAAGAGTTGGGGATCATTTCATGGGAAAATTTTATTGTAAAAACTTTGTTTTTGTAGAAATGTTGGAAGTTGACTAATTTCAGCCACTGCGCGGCTCAAAGGGTTAAACATATAAAAAAAGCTGAGCTTGACCCAGGTCATGTACTTGACCCAGGCCATGTACTTGACCCAGGCCATGTACTTGACCCAGGCCATGTACTGGAGCCAGGTTATGTACTTGACCCAGGCCATGTACTTGACCCAGGTCATGTACTGGAGCCAGGTTATGTACTTGAGCCAGGTCATGTACTTGAGCCAGGTCATGTACTTGAGCCAGGTCATGTACTTGAGCCAGGTCATGTACTTGAGCCAGGTCATGTACTTGAGCCAGGTCATGTACTTGAGCCAGGTCATGTACTTGAGCCAGGTCATGTACTTGAGCCAGGTCATGTACTTGAGCCAGGTCATGTACTTGAGCCAGGTCATGTACTTGAGCCAGGTCATGTACTTGAGCCAGGTCATGTACTTGAGCCAGGTCATGTACTTGAGCCAGGTCATGTACTTGAGCCAGGTCATGTACTTGAGCCAGGTCATGTACTTGAGCCAGGTCATGTACTTGAGCCAGGTCATGTACTTGAGCCAGGTCATGTACTTGAGCCAGGTCATGTACTTGAGCCAGGTCATGTACTTGAGCCAGGTCATGTACTTGAGCCAGGTCATGTACTTGAGCCAGGTCATGTACTTGAGCCAGGTCATGTACTTGAGCCAGGTCATGTACTTGAGCCAGGTCATGTACTTGAGCCAGGTCATGTACTTGAGCCAGGTCATGTACTTGAGCCAGGTCATGTACTTGAGCCAGGTCATGTACTTGACCCAGGTCATGTAGCTCCTATAGAGCTATAGGCTCCTGATTAGTTTAAAAGTCTAATCTTATTAAGGTTTTTAATTTTAAGGAAGCTAGCTGAATAGCTAAAAAAGCTAGTTGAATAGCTTTCCTCAAAATCAAGTTTAGTCAAAGGTTAGTTAGTTTAGTCAAAAGCATGGGAATCTTTGGATTATTCTGTGCTTTCAAAAGTTGGGAACGTTTTAGAAAACATGAAAACATGAAAACAACAAACAAAAATGAAAAGAGATAGCTAATCTAATAAAAGATAAAAGAATCTAATAAAATAAAAGAATCTAATAAAAGATCTTGTGCTTACAGGTGTCCCTCCCGCGCGAAGCCCTCCCTCCCCTTCCGCCCTCGTCCACCTCCATCCGTTTCCCACTCACCACTCGTCCTCCACTCATTTCTTCACATTCACTTCCCTCAACAACTTCTTCAATTCCCCGCAGTCCTCTAAATGGCCGCCTCGTCGATCGTCTTTGTTCAGCCCAATTACCCGTTGATTTTCACCCGGAAATCTAATCTCTTTCACTTTTTTTCCTCCCGGGACTCCGTCATTTGCACATCTCATTATTTAGGAAATTCTTTCCTTTTCAAGATTCGCCGGGGGTAGGACAAATGTGACCTTTTTTTGCGCACCTGGACATTTGCGCACCTTTTTTTGCTGGAAAAGGCCTTAGGAAAGGCCGTAGAGCTTCAAAAATGTTTTCATAGAAGAGAATCGTATGCGTAGATTCCGAATTTCTACAAATCAGACCTCGCTGACACGTCAAATTTGGGCTAAAAGGCAAAAACTGCGGCAAAGCGTTAAGTTGCGTAGTTTTTGCCTTTTAGCCCAAATTTGACGTGTCAGCGAGGTCTGATTTGTCGAAATTCGGAATCTACGCATACGATTCTCTTCTATGAAAACATTTTTGAAGCTCTACGGCCTTTCCTAAGGCCTTTTCCAGCAAAAAAAGGTGCGCAAATGTCCAGGTGCGCAAAAAAAAGGTCGCATTTGTCGCACCCCCGGATTCTCCTTTGATTCTCTCATTAATGAAAATTTTCATTTATATAGCTAAACGTGGGTTGTTAAAAGGAAATTTTAACTTAAAAGACCTTAAAGTCTAATTTAAAAGAGCTCAAAATATCATTCTTGAAACATTTTAAACTTACAATTAAATGATTAACTCAAATTTTTACTTTAAACATTCATTTTTCCAAAACATGATCGTTAAACTCTGAGCTTTTAAAGATTTGAAGCTTCAAAAGCTTCAAAAGATTTTAGAATTTCAAAATTACCTAGAACCAGAGCTGCAAAACCTCAATAGCCTTTAAAAACTTTTGAGGTTTTCAGAAAAAATTTTGATTTCCGGTATTTGGCGAAAAATGGGTAGCCGTCTTTGAAAAAAAATGAAAACTCGGCTATTTTGAGATTTCGCAAATATGTCTCATTTTGTTCTGTGTTATTGAATTATGCTAATTTTAAATAATTAGAAAAAGTTATTAGCATTTTATAGATGAAACGGGGTCTTTCCCTATCCTATTTCTTGTAAAGAGGATTACTCGTAGCTTGCTCGACCAAAAAACGCCGATTAATCGAGTAAAGATTGCACTGATGCACATTTTACTCGAGTATTTACTTACTCGCGAGGAAAACACTCTAGTAAAACTAGCAAACTAGTAAACTAGTAAACTGTCGTTGTTTTTGTGATATAAGAGTAGAAAATAGAACTAGATATCTAAATCTAGGCGATCTAAAAAGTCTTACAGAAAGCAGAAAGTCATTTTCAAACGTAAATCACAATGCGAACATTTCACAGAACAATCCCCAAATCTAAAGGATAATTTTTTCTCTCTACTATTCAATTAACAGATTAGTTTTTGCAAATTTTTGCAAATTTCTGCAAATTTCTTCAAGATTTTCGTGTCCTGAATACTTTATTTGACATCTAATTCTTTGCCCTCATTTTGCATTCATTAAACCAAATTTTCACGGGTATTCTCTCTCTTCTAATCTCATTATTATCTTAATGAATTTGTTTCATTTGTTTCATTTGTTTCATTTGTTTCTTGTTTCATTTGAAATTCGTTTCGTTTGAAATTCGTTTCGTTTGAAATTCCTTCGTTTTGATTGCGTTTTACTTTAAAGTGAAATAAAATTATATATAATTATTGAAAATTGCCTGAAATTCTTTTGAAAATGGCTTAATTTGAGGGTTTTTCTTTGATTGCGCCTCCGCATTTCACTTCAGAGAAATGGCTAAAATGCTGTGGTTGGCGGTGTTCTTTATTTGTTCAATCGTTCAACAAGGTGATGCTGGTGAGTTTTGAAGCATTTCTAGAATGAGAACTGTTAGTGAAGTTTGATTTGGAGTGAAGTTTGACTTTGAAAGTCCTATAAGAAGTAGATGTGAAGTTGGATTTGGAGTGAAGTTTGACGTACTATAAGAAGCGAAGTTTGAAAGTCCTATAAGAAGCTTGAAAGTCCTATAAGAAGCTTGAAAGTCCTATAAGAAGCTTGGAGCGAAGTTTGAAAGTCCTATAAGAAGTAGATGCTGGCTAAAATCAACTTGTCTTGTAAAGAAACTCAAAAAACAACAACTTCTCCAATCTTTCTTGTTCAACTTGAAGATATTGTAAAGTCTTCAATCAATAAAATTTTAGCTCTTAAGTTTTTTTAGAGCAGTAAGACTTGTGAGTTTGTGGTGTACCGTAAAATGAAGATTTCTTTGTCTCGGTGCCATCTTCAACTCAATCTGTAAGGAAAATCTCATTGTCGGTTACTTGTCTTACGACAATACTTGTAGTAAGACAGCTGAATTAAAAATATTCTAGTAAAAAGTAAAAGTAATGAGTAATGAGTCTGAATTTCTTGTCCTAAATGAATTCAAAAAGGGTTTATTCTTTGGTTGAATACAGGGTTTTCAAGAATTACGGATACTTTTTCTCTAGTGCATAGCTCCGCTTAGAATTAACCATTCCCTATCAAACTTTTTGATAGAATTTATTGCTTATTTCTAACAATTTACTTCAATAATTTAAGCAGAAACAAAAAATTAGCAATTGTATAGAACTTCAAATCTCCAAAACTCGAGGAACTTTAAAACTGGGACGTGGCTCCTTGTGATCAAATTTTGAACTTAAAGAATTACTTTAATAATGACTACTCGATTCTGGATGAACTTGTAAATATCTAAATTATAAACTTAGAAAACCTAAGCTGTTTGCTACTTTTTTTAGTAATTATTGATATTCAAAATTTGGTCACAAGGATCCGTATCCCAGAGGCTCTCGAGTTTTGGAGATTTGAAGTTTTATAGCTATAGAATTGCTAATTTTGAATTTCTGAGTAAAGTATAATAAGTAAAGTGTTGAAAATAAGCAGTAAATTCTAACAAAAGAGTTTTATGAGGAATGGGTAACTCTAGGCTGAGCTACGCACTAGAGAAAGAGTGTAGTCTTGAAAAAGTGTAGTCTTGAACATCCTGCATTTTTTGTTCAGGCATACTGTAGTGAGACAGGAGGATTGGATGGATCTTTACGGTATTATTTAGTATTTATTACCCTTATTTGTTGATTACCTTTAATTCTGTAAAGTTTATCATAAAGCTATTCAGTTAATTCTCTCATAACAAGGCTCAAGATGCATTATCGTGAGGTCATTATTGTGAAATTCATCTTTTAAAATAGCTTTTGATCTTACCGCTGAATTCCTTTGATCTCACCGCTTTATCCTTTTCATCTCGCCGCTAAATCCCTTTAATCTAGACCAAATCCAGTTTCTTTAACGTTACTCAAGAACGGTTAAAGATTTTTCAATTCTGATTCGACAGACCAAACCACCGTAGTCAATTACATATTGTTTCAAAAATCAGCTAGAAATGAATCTTGAGGAAATCTAGAGATAAGGAAAAAGCTGGAGATAAGGAAGAACCAAAACCACTATGAATTCAGGACTCAAAAAAACTTAGCTTTCTTTCTTTACTATTTCAAAAGATTTTTACCTTTATTATTTTCCAGAAGCATTCCCCTATTCGGGCATGAAACAAGGACACCAATACTTGATGCCAAATTGGCCGAACCGACCCAATTTCAACAAATTCTACAATGGGGAGGATCTTGGAGAACGACTAGGATCAGGTACAGTATTTCACTCACTTTCATCTCATTACCTCAAAGTTGTATTTCTTTTTAAAAACTTGATCATAAAATCTCTAGGGAACAAATCAGTATAAAATGCAAAAAGAACTTCTAAAGAAGTGTGCTCTGATTTCACTTGACTCTGACGCCAAATTCAGCGGGAAAAACCCGTGATTATAATTAATTGGTTCTTGGAAGTTTCATCAAATGATAAAATGAACTTAAATTTGTTAATTTACGTAGTAAACTTATAAAGATTATCCCCAAAGTACTAAAATCTAAAGTTTATAATTCGAATATTAAATTCTAAACTCGGATTGGTTTAAAGTTTAAAGTTTAGGCTTAGGTTTTTTTTTCTAGCTGTTTAAAGTTTCAGTTAAAATGTTAGTTCAATAGTTTAATCAGAAGTTAGAAAACACTAGCTTTGATAAACATTAAGTGAATCAAAAATCGTGTTTAGCCTTTGGGCATCAAGAAGCCTCTGAACAGCAAAGATTTTAGACAAATTGTTAGAGAAATTCAGTTGAACAAGCCAAGCCTAGATCTGGCCAAGTCAAGGCACTAGGCCAAGTCGTAAGTATAGCAATTTTATACTAATAGTGAGCCTAGATCTGGCTCATGATCTGACTCAAAACTAGGCTTACTATTAGTATAAAATTGCTATACTTACGACTTGACCCAGTGCCTTTACCTAGCCTAGTTCCGTTTGCAACGCCTCTGCCGAACAACTTCTACCGTATTCTTTTGTACAAACAACTTGCCAAAATAATACTTTAGTGATACAATCTAAAGTGATACAAGCTAAATTCAGTCAAACCTCGATAGCTAAAGCCACAATAGCACACAAACCTTGATAACAAAACGGTCTTCGAAATCCCTTAAGTTTTTTGTTATCGAGGTTTGTGTCTATTAGATTGATCTACTAGATTGTCTACTAGATACCAACTTGAAAGTTGCTACACTTTTTAGAAATAACTAGTGCACCAATTAATCTACAATTTTTACCAATAAAAAGGCCTATTTATTCTCTAAAATAGGCTTTTGACAGATTTAGAATAGCTTCGGTTTTTGGAGGTTCCGAGGGGGCAAGAAGTTGAGGAACCAAAAATGATGAGTTTAAAAAGTTTAAATTGGAAAATATAAGCTACAAAGAAGAGATGAGACATTGCTTGAGAAGTTAGAAGCATCCTTCAATGGGAAATTTATTGAAATCATTGATTTGGGACAAGAAAAACACTAAAACTAACACTGTCAATCAATTCCCCAACCGCGAAAACCCATTTAAAATGCACAAAAGAGGATCGCTATGTGTTCCCTGTGCGCGAGCACAATCGCACTCGATCTGGCCTACTACGCCTGGGGATATACTCCCTTTTCACTCCTGAAACCGGAAGCGTCCATTTTGGGTCATCCGGTAACCAATCCGTTGTCTGCCCCATGTGGTCAACGCTTCCCAAAACCAACCAATTCGGCTGTAGAATTGGTCAACCCAGTCCCGGCTCATTTTGACCACTATGGCGAGTTCTTCGTCGGTCGAAATGGGATCCCAAGTGCCTGTAAAAGGGTGCTGAAGGGAGCCGCTGTGTTTTGGATTCATCCCAAGGATTTCGGTCCGTAGGGGCAGCAAGAAACTCATCAAACAAAACGAGTGAACGGGTTCAAGCATTGAAAAATGCCAGAGATGATGTTGGCCTAAAACCGAAAGCTAAAATGGTCGTTTGTGGCCTGAAAAAGCCTAAAATGAAGCAAAAACAGAAGCTCTAGAAGACAAACAAACAAAAAGAGTTCTTTTGTGTTAGTTTCATATAACTTTAATTGGTGGTATTTTCTAACGGAAAAGCCGGGCATGGCCATTACCAGAAATACATTTTCCAGAAAATGCTCATTTTTGACCTTTCGACTTAAAAGTCATCCAAGTCTTCAATAATCAATTCAATTCAAAATCCTTTCCACTATTTTATAGAGGAGATTCAGAGCTTTTGAACAGTATACAACACTTATTGGCTGAGGCTTGGAATGCAATTTATTTTTGGAAAGATATGTGAGCGCTGATTTCATTTCCATCACCCTAATATTAGATTGGCAACTTGAAAGTTGGTACACTTATGCATTGTGCTTTTTAGAAATAACTAGTGCACCAATTAATCTACCGTTTTTGCCAATAAAAAGGCCTATTTATTTTCTAAAATAGGCTTTTGACCGATTTAGAAAAGCTTTGGTTTTTGGAGGTTTCGAGGGGGCAAGAAGTTGAGGAACCAAAAATGATGAGCACTCGATGAAGCGATTTGAGCACTTTCTTTCACATAAACCTATATTGGTGTAAATAGAAAAAAGATAGAGCACAAAATGTTAGATGTATAGCCAAATTTTCAGCTAAATCTAATCAATCATTTATGTTATCGTTCTATTTAAAGAATTTCAAGAAAAACTTGAATTTCTGCTCAAATTCGTCGCAAAAGTTGTTCAAATTTGCTTAAATATGTCTTAAATTAGAAAATATATAACTTTTATTTCGAGAAGTTTAATTCAAATGGCGCATTAAATATGTTTTATGGTGAATACGTAGAGGTGTACCGACTTTTAATTTGCCAATCTAATCATAGCGCTATTTAAAAGCAAATTTGTAAGGCCGTCTTTTTTTTCTTGGGTTAATCCGAAATCCGTACCAATTTTCAAGTTCTAATAAAATAATAATAAAAAATCTAATAAAAATCCAATAAAAATCTAATAAAAATTCTAATAAAAATCTAATAGTTCTTCCATTGACCTTAAGATAAACAGGAGATATTTATCGGTGTATATTGGTGTTTATAACAGGATACATTGGTGACACGGAGATCATTGGAAAGATGCGATAACGATTTGAGGGGTATCCTTCTCTTAGAATACAGTAGACTCGTAATGACTCTCATAATCGTAATGACTCGGAATGACTCGGACGATGAATGATTTTGGATTTTTGTATGCAACGCTTAAATTTGAAATTTGTTAAATTGAACGGTTTTCTTTTTTACTCTGATTCAACTTTGAAAACTAGATAGTTTATCCTTTCTTTTAGTGTTTTTGAGGTTTTTTGAAGTAATCCAATTTCGTTTTAAAGCTTAGGCTTGTCGTATTAAATGTTTTATGGAAAATACGTGTTACCAACTTAAAAGTGTACCAACTTTCAAGTTGCCAATCTAATACTTTTGTTCAAAAAGTCATTGTAAGATTACGGTGATTCACAAAATTTCTATCAAATTTTCACTAGTCAAACTTTTTTCAGGCAAGATGACCCACTATTTCCCTCCACATGTCCGAGCGGCTGTCGGCCAGGAGCTCCTGCGTCGACTCCAGAAGTTAAGCTCGAAAAAATGAAAGTAGAAAATTCACACCTCAATTGTATATAAATATTTTGTTAAATTCTTGATCTTCTACAAAAGAAATACTTCTTTGCTTTCAGTTTATTTGAACTTTAAAAGAAAACGTAAACAAATATGGGTCTCGAGAATGGAAGGACAGCACGAATGAGATGACACGAATGAGTTGACACGAATGAGATGACACGAATGAGATGACACGAATGAGATGACACGAATGACATGACACGAATGAGATCTAACGACTCAAATCGACACGAATGGGTCTCGGAATGTGAAGAACAATAAACAAAGTGCCAAATTCGCAAATTTCTATTGCTGGGCGATCACTTTGTAGCAGTTGTTTATCGTACAAAACTCATGCATAAAACAAATAGAGTACAGAGTTGAGTGCGAGTGAAATTGATGGATTATCTTGCTACTATCTCACATAGAAATATGATTTGTGATGCTTTATAAATAATATATTATACCGTAAACGCCTCTTCACACTTTTCCCCGCCAAATGAGATGACACCTAAAAGATCACAAATCGAAACGAAAAAGAAAAGAAAAGGACAATCTATAGCCAGTTTTTGAGCAAAGGCGAAGAATCGAAACAACGAGGAAAGAGATCGCACTTGATTTCCATAAAATGCCACAAGGCTAGATATCAAATATTTCTCTAAATCATGATGGAAAATAGTAAAATCCAACAATGGCTTATCTTAAACATAACTGGAAAATTTGCCAGTGACTTTAAAATCGCGAAAGAGTACTTAGTCAGCTAATATTGGGTTGGTGAATTGAAAACTGCTGGACTTTGAACTAAAATTTATTGAACATAAAACTATGAATTCATTCCAAATAATTTCCATTATTATTGACAACTTCTGCCCATTTTACAGGCAATTTGCGGATTCCTCTTTCGTAGTAGGATTTTGGTCTGTGTGTGAGACAAGTGTGAGACTCAAAAATGGAGGACTGAACTTTGAGAATGGAAGACTGGAGGTGTCCCAGTTTGAGCACTTTCTTCAAAAGAAACCCATTTTGGTGTCAATAGAAAAGTCGTAGAGAATCAAAAATTAAGTTGCAGAGAATCAATTATAGCCAAATTTCCAAAAAGATACACTTAGTAGTTTCGCTTAAAATGCAAGTTTTGTGAAAATTCGTGAATTTAGCATTTCTAGAAAACCAGTTTTTGAATCGTTCTGTAAATCTGGATATAAGCTTAATTTTGGATTCTCTACAACTTTTCCATTGACACCAAAATGGGTTTCTTTTGAAGAAAGTGCTCAAACTGTGACATATGACAACAGCCGGCACTTTGCAATTCACCAACCCAATATTTATCTATTTATCTATTAAATGTTTAATAAAATAATGCAATCCAATTAATGTTTTTAAGCTTTAAAGCGTTGAATTGATTCAAAATAGTTTGTTGATTGGATTTTGATTTACTTTTGGTTTTGCAGAAGTATCAGGTTTGTCAATGACTGTCCAACTCATCACTCATTAGTTTATAAAGATTTACATTGTTTGTCTTTCTTTTTCTTTCTTTCTTTCTTTCTTTCTTTCTTTCTTTCTTTCTTTCTTTCTTTCTTTCTCATTCCTTTAATGCAAATGCCTCTTGCGTGTGCGCCTCTTGCGTGTGCGCCTCTTGCGTGTGCGCCTCTTGCGTGTGCGCCTCTTGCGTGTGCGCCTCTTGCGTGTGCGCCTCTTGCGTGTGCGCCTCTTGCGTGTGCGCCTCTTGCGTGGCGTCTTGCGTGTGCGCCTCTTGCGTGTGCGCCTCTTGCGTGTGCGCCTCTTGCGTGTGCGCCATTTTTTGCTTCGTCGCCTTGGTTTGGTTTGGACGGTTTGGACGCTAGTATTTTTTGCTTCGTCGCTTTGCCTAAGCTTTCCCCTTATCTATCGCTACGTGCCTGTCACTCGTAACTTAATGTTTTCTAGACACAAATGTGATCACTTATAAAATGCCAATGAAATATTGCAAGTTCGAAAAGCGAGGCGCTAAGGGAAGAGCAAGTTCTCCTAGGAAGAGGAGGAGATATATGCCAGGCAATGCAATGAATTCCACACTTTTGCACACATTCCACGGTTTTTGCCAAATTATTGCACTTTTTAGAGATCAAGAAGTCGATCATACAATGAATCGTCTGCCTGTTTTCATCTGTTTGTTTCAACTTTGCTTCATCGATCTTACATTGGGTTGTCAACGAGCACAATTGTGAGTTTAGTAAAGTAGTTCTATGTAAATATGTAAAGTCAAATTTATAAAGCTTTAACTTTCAAATTGTGCTCTTATTAGAGTGAAATCCTACAAATTTTCAAACTGAAATTTTAGAGGAGACCCAGGTGAGCGTCGATTCACTCAATGGCAAGAATGGACAGAATGCCAAATTCTAAAATGATCAACTCATTCCTAAAACTTTAGATTGTACTTCCTGTGAAGAGGATCTCGATCAATTCAACAGAGATGTCAAAGAGATCGAAGGAATTCCGCCCGCAATCCACTCCGCACCAATCATTTACTCGTACAGGTCGGCAAAGCCTTTGAAATGGTTTCAAGTCGATTTTTGAACTCAACTATGAACCCTGACTAGATTTTTTAACTTTAAACCCTGACTATTTTTTTAACTTTAAACCCTGACTAGATTTGCAAAAATTGCGTAAATCAGCTCCAGTTACTGTGGTTTGAAGAATATTTCTTATATCTGTTACGTTCGAACCCGTACTAGCGTCCCGAAACGGTACTAGCGTCCGAAACAGTACTAGCGTCCGAAACCGTACTAGCGTCCTAAAACCGTACTAGCGTCCCGAAACGGTACTAGCGTCCGAAACAGTACTAGCGTCCGAAACAGTACTGGCGTCCGAAACCGTACTAGCGTCTGAAACCGTACTAGCGTCCTGAAACCGTACTAGCGTCCGAAACAGTACTAGCGTCCGAAACAGTACTAGCGTCTGAAACCGTACTAGCGTCTGAAACTGTAACGAATTTCATATTTTTCTTTACTAACTTTACTTTTTCCACATGTAACTTCACTTTACGAATTGATAAGTCTTGCTCTACAAAATAACACCAAAATCATCAAAATCGACCCACTAGTTTTGGAGATACAACCACACAAAGCGGCCATTTAGTTCGGATTTGGACGTAAGATCAATCGGTTCTTCCCTTTACCATGCTCAATTTAACTCTAGAAAAACTTTCTCATACAGTAATTCATTTCTTCGCTCCAAACTTACTTGTAATACAGGACCCGAGACGACGGATGCATGGTGGCGTCGTCGGTGTGCAATCCAAATGGTAACCCAACACATGCTTCCGCGTTTATCATTGCTTTCACTGATGTGAGTTGGTCTAATCGCTAAAATAACTCGTTTTACCTAAACCGACAAGCTTTTCTCTTACCACAAGAGTAAATCTTCTTTACAATCTGCAATGATCATGAATTTTGATTCATTTTCAGGATCTAGAGAAGATCACTGAAAAGAACTCGTTCAGTAGTTCAACCCTTGGGCCATCACCGACAAAAAACAGCGAATATCGATGCCAAAAAGGAGAATGGTACAGTGTGCAAAAGGTATTGCTTTTTTAAAGGTATTGTAAAAGGTATTGCAAAAGGTATTGCTTTGATTAAATCGATTCCAATTTTCATTTCAAATCTTAAACTTTTTTTACTAGAAAGAGTTGAGACTTAAAAAAACTGAAGCCAAGATTTTTTGGCCAGTGCTAATTTTTGACCCTTACTGGCTGACATGAGCCATTGACCTGAGCCATTGACATGAGCCATTGACATGAGCCATTGACATCAGCCATTGACATCAGCCATTGACATGAGCCATTGACATGAGCTCACCTTGCGTATCCCTAGCTATCATTTCGCGGCTTTCTACGTAAAAATTCGTCCTTGAAAAACAGGAAACACGATTAGATTTGTAGAAATTTTATTAAACTTAATTGAATTCAATACCCTAAAACCAAAATCACATCCAAAAGTGCCTCGATCAGCAGAACCAGACATCCGGAAAAACGCGAATTTCATTACTCGCTGCAAAATGGTCTTTTTGCGGCAAGTTTTGAGCCCGTTTTAACAAGCGATTTGCACATGCTCGGTTAACGCTTACCTTGATTTAAACCAAAAGAATTGGGAAAAGGTTATTCAATTGAAAAAAACCTTCTCAAAACATTTCTTACATTCAAAACCACGAAAAATGACAGCTCGCCGTGGGGTGCTTGCGGGGAGCTCATTCTGAAGGTCAATAAGGGTCAAGAATTAGCTCTGGTTAAAAAATCTTTAATATATTAATGATGCTAAGAATTAGAGCTTTTAAATGGTATATAATACATGCTACTTTCTGTAGAAAGTTTTGGAAAAGAATAGTTTTTTAAAAACTGGTTGCTATAATTTGGGTCACCCTGTACAGTGAAGTTAACAATTTAGGGATTTTTAAAAACCGGCTACTATCGAGATTTCACTGTATTAATCAAAAAGGAAACCTTTTGATTTTAACTTTTTCGTAATTTTGAAAATTTCCAGGCAAATCCAGCAAAGAAGGGATTAGTGAAGGCTGTTCTTTGCTACACTGCTCCTCCACCACCACCAGGAAAATAATATTTATATCCATTGTAACTTATACTATGAATATTTGTAATAAAGATTCATCTGTACTAAAGATTTAAATTCTTCAAATAGAACGATAACATAAATAATTGATTAGTTTTAGCTGAAAATTTGGCTATACACCTAACTTTTTATGCTCTACCTTTTTTCTATTTACACCAAAATAGGTTCATGTGGAAGAAAGTGCACAAATCGCTTCATCGAGTGTTCATCTTTTTTTCGTTCCTCAACTTCTTGCCCCCTCGAAACCTCCAAAAACCAAAGCTTTTCTAAATCTGTCAAATAGGCCTTTTTATTGGTCAAAACGGTAGATTAATTGGTGCACTAATTATTTCTAAAAAGTCAAATGAATAACTATACCGACTTTCAAGTTGCCAATCTCATATTAGGGTGGTGGGCAATGAAACCAGCGCTCACATATCATTCCAAAAATAAAAGGATTGCAAGCCTCAGCCGATAAGTGTTGTATACTGTTCTAAAGCCCTGAATCTCCTCTACAAAATAGTGCAAAGGATTTTGAATTGAACTGATTATTGAAGTCTTGAGTGACTTTTAAGTTGAGGGTTCACAAATGTTTATTTTCTGTGTTTCTGGTAATGGCCATGCCCGGGTTTTCCGTTAGAAAATACCACCAATTAAAGTTATATGAAACTAACATAAAAGAACCCTTTTTGTTTGTTCGTCTGTTTGTTCTAGAGCTTCTACTTTTCGAAAAAGCTTCATTTTAGACCATTTCAGGCCACAAGAGAAAACACAATTCGTTAAACTTTTTAAAGCTTCCAATACCCCATAAAGATTTATTTTATAGCCCTAAAAGAACAAAAACCAGATGTTAGCACAGATTTGAAAACCGAAAAAAATATTAACCGAAAACGAATGCGAATGAGATTTGAAAAGGCTTGAGATCGATCAAGAAACCCAAGAAAGAAAACCAAAAAATGTCAAAATTGAAAAGAAAACATCTTGAAGCTTATTCAATAGAATGATATTTATAGATTAGGGTACTACTTTGCGAATGGGGAAGGGGTGGTTGGGGACTACCAGAGCTCGTAGATAGCCGAGATTGGGAAGAAGTTGCGCTTTGTGTGAGTGCCTGAAATGTTTTTCATACGATTGTGATAGAGATTATTTTAATTACTGTTTTTTTTCTCTAATACACTCTGTCAAAAAATTATAGACGCACCCTGTTTTTTGCTAGTTTAGAGCCGGATATAAGTGCCAGTCCAGTGAAAAGTATTTTTTAGTTTCTTTAATGTAAAAAAAAACCCATGCAAAATTTCAAGTCATTTCACTCATTCAAAGTATTTTATCGTACAAAAAACGTTTTATCAGCTGTCAAAAAATTATAGACGCACTTTTATTTTATCAAGAAAAAGTTAACAGAAATAAAAATAACAACACAAACCAAATAAATTAATAATGTGTGGCACCTCCTTGCTTTAGTCCAACTTCAAAAAGACGTCTCGGCATCGAAGAGATAAGGTCATGGAGCGCTGTTGGCTGAAGCCGATTCCAGGCTACTTGAATGGCTTTCTTGAGTTCATTCACGCTCGAATATTGCTTGTTTCCCTTCTAGACATCTCGAACGAGTGTCCCCCACACATTCTCAATCGGGTTCAAGTCTGGGCTGCAAGCGGGCCAAGCGACAGTGCCGATCTTGTGCGCTGTCAGTCAATCTCTTGTGGAGCAACTTGCATGAATACTCGCGTTATCGTGCAGAAAAGTAAAGTTATTGCCCGGATTGTTGTTCAGATAGACGGCTAGATGTTTGTCCAACACTTGTTGATAGTCAAGCGTCATCCGGGTCGAAATAAACTCTAAGCCGACCAGTTCACCGTCTCGAAAGGCTCCCCATACCATACAAGATCCACCTCCAAAGTCCCTCGTGCTGAAGACCATGCCCGGCTTTCGTGAATCCTTCCAATATCCTCGAAAACCATCAGCACCATCAAGGTTGTACTTCTTTTCGTCACTCCAAATGATCTAAACATAAAATATATAAGAGATACTAGTAAACCAACTCCCTCCCATTTGGTCTTCTAGTTCTTTTGAGCGAAATTGATACGGGCGGCTTTATGATCCTTTGTAAGTCGTGGAGCTTGCTTCATGAGTTTGTATTTGAATATTGTAGATCCTTTGACAACGTTGTCACAGTTTGGCGAGTGACCGGAAGCTTCATCTCCTTGCGAACCTCTTCGAGTGATGTGGTCGTGTTGGAAAGATGTCTCGTAATTGCGCGTTCATCTTCATCGGTCAGTTTCTCTTCCAGCTCCGTATTTCTTTCTTCTTAGGAGTCACTCTGGTCTTGAGATACGTGCGAATACACTTCTCAGAACGTCCGATGTGACGAGCAATGTCCCTGTTTGAGTGACCAAGCGTGTGGAGCACATCGGTACGCGTTTTTTCCACCACATCCAGTTGTTTTCCAAGTGGCATATCTGAAAATGAAATAACATTTATAAACATAACTAATAAGCAAAAAAAATGAGAAAAAACTAACAATTATCGATAGAATAAATAGTCAAATAAAAGTGCGTCTATAATTTTTTGACAGCTGATAAAACGTTTTTTGTGCGATAAAATACTTTGAATGAGTGAAATGACTTGAAATTTTGCATGGGTTTTTTTTACATTAAAGAAACTAAAAAATACTTTTCACTGAACTAGCACTTATATCCGGCTTTAAACTAGCAAAAAACAGGGTGCGTCTATAATTTTTTGACAGAGTGTAGTAGTGCACCCCGGCGAGCCGAGTTGGTGACAATTTTACGGGTTTCCAAGCTTTGGCAGAAACTCAACACTCTAATCCCCCACTAGATCTCATCGTCAGCTACATTTTCCGACCCCACATCGATAGGTTCTGATAAGCGGTTGTCGAGATTTCGAGCAATTTAGGCGACGCTCACGGTGCGCTACTATTAGAGAAAATAGGGTAACCTCAATTTCTGATGTGCCTTGAATATCAATGAATTGAATCTGGATACAATATATTAGGTTGATGCATAAGTCTTTTCGTTTTTTTCGTACTTCTGTTAAAAAGTAACAAATTCACCAATTAATCTATAGTTTGCTCTATAAAAAAAGTGTTTTTTTGTTCAATTTCCATCTTTTTAAATCAATTTCGGTTCACTTTCAAGCAAATTCGAGAGTGAAAAACGCCTTTTTCGTAAAAATCTATAAAAACTCTACGGAAAAATTGGCTGAATGAATTTCTCTGAAATTTGGGCGAAATATCAAACTTTTTTTTCTCTATCTTTTATCTATTGACACGAAGATAGGTTTTCTTTAGCTAAGGTGTCTAAACCGCATCATCGAGTTAGCCCTTTTTGACTACCCGACTTCATACTCTCAAGAAAATCCAGGCATAAAATATTTTTAAACCCGTTTTAATGTTATTTTGCAGAAAAATAATTAGTTTTTCTAATGAAATCAACCGTAGTTTAATTGGTGCATTTGTTGGTTTGAAACGGCAGACGAAAAGGAACGAAAAGACTTATGCATCAACCTAATATAATAAATATTAACTGCTAAATTTAACTTTCCCCAATAATAAACGCTTCATTTCGCCAACATTCTCTGGATCGAATCACCCCGAGACGTCGGCTTCTCCTACCGTGCCAATAATGTTTTTGATGATCAAGTTTGGAATGATAATAAGGTAATTGTAAAGAAAAATGACTGACTTAGAAATAACTCATGTATTCTTGTATAGACAGCAGTTGATGTCGTAATAGCCATCAATTCTTTCTACCAGAGATTCCCAGAGTACAATGGGCGAGAGTTCTACTTTATCGGTGGGTTATAGGCCTGTATATGTTGGTTATAGGCCGATTAAGCATTTCGTTCGATTACCGTATTTTCTCTAATAGTGGTACAGCCCAACGAGCCGAGTTGGTGACAATTTTACGGATTTCCAAGCTTTGGCAGAAACTCAACACTCTAATCCCCCGCAAGACCTCATCGTCAGCTACATTTTCCGACCCCACATCGATAGGTTCTGATAAGCGGTTCTCGAGATTTCGAGCAATTTAGGCGACGCTCACGGTGTGCTACTATTAGAGAAAATACGGTATCTCTATTAGGAGGATTTAAACCAAGTCTGTAAGCCAGTCAGGTCAGATCAGGTCTGATTTGGCTTCTGACAAGCCTCGGGGGTTTTCTTAGATCAATCAGATCAGTTCAAAGACAGACTACTTCTTTGTTTCTATTAAAGGATTGTAAAGATAATCAGCTGAATACCATAGTTTTCTCTTGCTTGCTCCCAAATTGTGTATATCGAGAACATCCTCAAAGGGGATATCCATCATTGGTTGTCGCATTATCAAACGTCGTTTCATTCGTCGAGACACCAATGGAGTGGATTCACTGAAACAATTCAAACCATACAAATTCCTTTCTTAATCTCTCTATCCTTTCACTTTCTTTTCCTACAGAATTTTGAGTTAAAAATTTGATCATTTGACTCACCTTTGAGCAATGAGAGCGAAAAATAAAACAACGATGAGAATCATTTGCAGGGCTTTCATTTTTTGAGACTGATTTTAGAGCTTCTGAAAGTAAACATTTGAATTATTAGATAAAAGCTGAGTGAATAGTAATGAAAAAGGGTAGAGTAGTTCCATGTTCTCGTCGTACTTTGTGCTTGAACAAACACGAACCCCTGGCGCACTTGTTTTCCTTATTTTTCTTAAGTGATTGAATAAAATGAAGATTTTCAACGTGTTTGAGCACAAATTACGAGCCAGATTGTAAGATTACTGTAAAATAGATCAAATCTACTTTGAAAAACTTGAAAATTATATGAATGTTTGATTCAAAAGTCAGAAAGGTGAAAAGCGATTTTGATTGAAGTTGGAAAAAGTGGAAAAAGTGGAAAAAGGGAAGCAAATTTAAAGAAAATTTACCGGTAGCCAGGTGTTATTAGATCGTCCTTTTTCTATGAACTTTAGAGTCGAACTTGGATAGCAAAAATCAGAATTTAAATGAGCATACGGAGTACCAGATCTCCTTGAGCTCCTGGGCGTATGGCGTACAAGATTTCCTTGAGCTTGTTTTTTGTGTTCAAAAATCAAGATCCCATTCTTTTCAACGGATCGGATCTATGATTTTTGGGCGAGGTGAGATTACGGTAAGCTTAGGCTTAGGCTTAGGCTGAGGCTTGGACTTAGTGCGAAGGCTGGCGGCCAGCGCCTCGCACTAAGTCTATTTGGGTTTGGGCTGAGCCCCCATTTCCTGGATCTCAGCCAGTTCCCGGAGCTAAGGGATACCCGATTGCCTTTGTGCTTTGGAACCCAAGGGGAGTATGCTCACAAAATTTTAGGTCACTCTCGTGTCTGGAAGTTGAGATATATTAGGTTGGTAAAAAAGAAATGAGCGTCGTGTTTGTTGATTTGTATTTTATTCACAGTAAAAAATTTTTAAAATATTTTGTTCTATTGGAAAGAGCGTGTTCTTGCGCATCGTTTGATATATAATTTGTCTATGTTTACTTTGTTTTTTTACAAGAAAGAGTGTTTAGAAAATGTCGGACCAAAAATTTCGCTTGCGGGCTTGCTTGTGGTATGAATTTAAGCAAGGCAAATCGGCTCTATCTCAAGTGTTTGACGAAGATGCTCTATCCGAAAGTCAGTGTAAACGATGGTTCCAGCGCTTCCGAGACGGCAACGAAAGCTTGGAAGACCAAAAACCGGGGAGTCGGCCTCAAATCATCGACAACGACGCATTGAAGGAAGCCATTGAGTCGGATCCACGCCAAACCACTCGCGACCTGGCAGAACAATCCGGCTGCACTCATGTCACCATTGAGAACCATCTGCATGGCATGGGCAAGACGAATAGATGAGGAAAATGGCTACCGCATCGCAATCGCCGGAATTCTCACTCACCGCGCCAAGAACATTGGGTTTTTCGAATCCATTGTTACGTCGGATGAGAAGTGGATCCAATACGACAACACAGCAAGAAAGCGGGAGTGGTTGAACCCCGGTGAAGCTCCAAAACCGACTCCAAAACCGGACATCCACGGAAAAAAGGTGATGCTTTGTGTTTGGTGGAACAGTAAAGGCCTGGTGTACTTTGAGGTTCTGGATTCGGGTCAAACAGTTACGGCGAACCTCTACCAAGGCCAATTGGACCGCGTGGACCAGGCCCTGCGATGTCAAGGTGTGGACACGGCGTCGACAAAATTCCTCCACGACAACGCTCGGCCGCATGTCGCAAAATCACCAAGCAGAAAATTGAAGAAATGGGCTGGGAAGTCCTGCCTCATCCGCCATACAGCCCAGACTTGGCGCCTTCCGACTACCATTTGTTCCGATTAATGCACCACTCCTTGGCCGAGAAAAAGTTCAAGAACCGCGACGAGGTCCAAATTTGGGTGTCCAACTTCTTCGAGTCGCAGCCGGTCGAGTTCTTCAAGAAGGGCATCCATTCTCTGCGTGAATGTTGGCGACAAGTCATTGATGCAGATGGCGGATACCTTTTGGATTAATGTATTGTTATCTTGTTTTTATAATAAAATAAACTTTTAACGAAAACGCGTATTCTTTTTTACCAACCTAATAAAAAGTGGATTTTGGGATAGAAACCTGATATCGATGAATGTGGTAAACTATTTGAAAGTTGTAAATCTCCTCTACAAAATAGGCTAAAACGTGTTTCAATTGATCGAACCATTGAAGAAATTTCGAGGGCGAAATGCGAGTGACCAAAAAAGGGTACTTTTTGACCGCCCCTTTTGCCATTGACAATCCAACTCCGAGCTCAAATATCTTAGTGTTCGGCTGTTCAATTGAAATAGTTTTTCTACCAATCGATAGAGAAAGACTTGACGCCTATCTAAATTTGATACCGTTAGAATATTTCAATTGTAACAGCCTTTTTAACACCAAGAAATTTGAGCTCAAAGTTGGATGTGACCAAAAAAAGGAATTGAGTCACTTTAGGGACAAGTTTAGTATGGTCAAAATAGAGTTAGCTTCCCAATTTTGTAGGAGATTTAAAACAAAAAAGGTTATAACTTATCATATCAACTTTCTATTAAAGAAAGTCTAACGGAAATGCATTGAAATCCGCATTTCTTATGTATGTACCTAATATCATTATAAAGCGTTTCACTACTCGATATTTCAAGTTCAGTTTTCTTCAAATAAAGAAATTCGGAGTTTCAACGGCATTTTTGATCTCTGATAAAAAAAGAAAAACTTCAAAAAAAGGAAACACTAAAAAACTTTTGCGACTACGCGACTGTACGGGGGGGGGGGGGTACTATTACAGTATTTGCGGTATGTGTATATAGTGCTTATAAAAATTTAAAAATAAGGCACAAAACACTTAAAAAATGTCGTTTGAAAGCATTAACACATAGAAAAGAACACAAGAACATGAATACAGTCGAATCTCATTATCGATTGCCTCTACTAGAGCCTCTCACATCACACACACACAAAAGTACAATAGTTTAAGTAAAAAGAAGGACAGAAGCACAGAAGTACAATAGTTTAAGTAAAAAGAAGCAAAGAAGCAAAAAGTATGATAGTTTGAGCAACGTTTAACAAACCAGTCCCTGAAAAGTCACGTTTTGGGCGAAATGACGTCATTTAGAAAACAAAATCATGCGTAATTTAAGTAAAAAGTGACGTTATATAGGTTTTTTTATTATTAATTTGTTCAGTGGATCAAATCAAAAACAATTTGACGTTATACAGATTTGTCGAGTGTACAGATACACTCAACGACGAGTTTCGATTGTACATGAGCATCAAGTTATCTACAGGATGATCAAAAAATCCTGTAGATAACTTGCTCAAGTCATAAATAGACTCCACGCCTATTTTGCCTCTAGGAAACCATTTGGATTGGACGATGCAATCCGGAATCTGCACAGAAGATGAGAAGAAGTCATCGATAAAGATGGAGAATACGTTACCGATTTGATGATCATGAAGTGAAAAAAGCGGTCGACAACTATTTTAGCTCCAAAAATCCCCAATTTTTCACGAATAGAACCAGGGACTTGGATGGGAAGGTGGGAAGAAGTCATCGATAAAAATGGAGAAGACCTTACCAATTCATCTTTGCTTGTTTGAGTTTTTTTCAATAAATCATTTTGATCAAAAAACGCCCTGATAAAGGGCTCTGATCACGATGGTTTAGGTGCAAAAATGCTCCCCAGAATTTCAGCTTCAAAATACTATATAGTAAGTTCAATTTCGGACTGGGTTTGTTAAATCAATATCAAAATCAAATCAAAAACAAAATCAATGTTCACATGACATTCTGATCAGTTGTTTTCAAGTTTAATGTTATTTTTTATGTCATTTCATTTAAGTTATCTTTTTTGTTGAACTTTTATTCTCATAACAAATGCCATACATCAATGTTTCAGTCATTTCCCAACCCTTGGACCATCTCCGTCCCCTTCACATAACCTCCATCATCGACGAGGACAATGTCATTGCATTGAAGTGTTTTGTAAGAACAGAGAACCTCTCCATCTGTCGCACAAATTGTGAAGTATTTCACTTTAGTTCCACATCAAGTTTTAACAAGTTTCTTGATTGTTTTATGATCTCGTCGTTCGATGGCCATTCGTACTTGTCGACTCAACGAAAACTCTATTAATCGATTGCCAGTTTGCTAAATTGATGGTTTATTTAAAATTTATCATCTTGAAACAGTTTTTTGGTGGACACAATAGCTTTGTAGCGATGAAATTCTGGCTACACTCTAATTTACACAAATCCTTATTTTAATCTATTAGGTTGGCGACATTGAAATTTCGTTTGCGTTTCTCTTTATGGATTTTAACACTGTGGATACTATTACCGTCGCAATCTCTTCTGTTTTAAAGATATAATTATTGTGCTTTATTACGCGTCTTTTCTTTATTTCCAGTTGAAGAATTTAGTAAAAAATCTTATAGATGCTAGACGACCTCAAAATATCGACTTCGCATTTGTTGCTGTCGCGATTTCAAACATGGAAAAAAAGCAACTGAATCGCATGAATCACTTTGTAACGTATTTGAGAAAGATGTTATCACTGTTCATCGATGTCAAAACTGGTTCAAAAGATTTCGAAAGGGTGACAGAAGTCTGGAAGATCTGGGACGAGGACAAACAACGATTTGAAGCGGATAATCGAAAGTGATCCGATAAAGACTACATGGAAACTTGCGGAATATTTTAATTGTGAGCATAAAACAACCGAAAACCATTTGCATGAATTGGGCAAGCTCAATAAAGCTGGAAAATGGATTCCACATTCATTAAGCGATGCAAGCAAAGTCATCAGAGTTCTTTGTTCAGGAAATTTGCTTAGAATTTTCAAGAATAGTGGATTTTGGGATGCAATTTTAACTTCTGACAAGAAATGGATTCATTATGACAATATTACAAGGATAAGACAATGGCTCAATCCGGGAGAAATTCCAAAGCCAATACCTAAACCAGATTTTCATGGAAAGAAAGTTATGCTGTCGGTTTGGTGGAATACCCGAGGCCTGGTCCATTTCGAAGTGTTAATTTCTGGTCAGACTGTTGATGCAAATCTTTACGTTCGACAACTAGATCGCGCGGACGCGGTTCTTCGCTCAAAAGGAATTGATCCGACAACGGTGCGATTGTTACAAGACAATGACTGTCCTCACGTTGCCAAAATTACGCAAGAGAAGATTGAGCAATGGGGCTGGGAACTTCTAGTTCATCCGCCTTATAGTCCAGATATTGCCCCGTCTGACTACCATTTCTTTCGAAGTATTCGGCATTCACTCGAAAGCCACAAGTTCCAGAACATCGAAGACATCAAAAAATGGGTCTCTGCTTTCTTTCAATCAAAACCAGCACAACTCTTTCAAGAGAGTATCCATAATTTGCGTCAAAGATAGAAAAATGTTATTGGTAGCTGGGGGGAATCTATTGTTGATTAATTGTTTCTAGTTTATTTTTACGAATAAATTTTGTTGTTGCTCAAAAACGAAATTTCAATGTCGCCAACCTAATATATGCAAACTAGTGATAGGATCTATATGCAAACTAGAGATAGTGGAATAATAGAAAAAGTCATGAAGACAGCTATTGATGGAGTTTTCTGTTAATTCAAGTATCTATACAAGTTAAAGACAGAATAGTGGGAAAATTAGGAGCAGGAAATACTCACTGATTGCTTTTCTTGAAATCAATGAATACACTTTCGACCACCATCCATAAAGCACTTGTCTGTAGGTTCTCGTCGAAAATATGAGGATCAACGAGTTGAAAGCCGAGTGAAAATACATGAATAGGACAAAAGATGAACTGACTGAAATAAAGGGGATTCTTAATATTACTAAAATGTTTACCAAACTCTGGTAGAACACTTATGTTAAGCATTGCCAAGAGCAGCATAAAGCACGGTAATAAAAAGGTGAAGAATGTGTTGAACATCTAAAATTACAAATGATAATTTGAATATTATTGTGCAGATAAGTCCGATTTTGCGATTTAATTAGCTTACCGATTCAATTGAACACTTTAGAGTAAAGTTAAAAGTTATTCACAAGCGAATTTCAACTGGATCAATGGATTTCAACTGGGCGTGGTGGCCAAAAGACATGTGCCACAAGTTCAAACGGATTTAAGTCGAAAATTTGGATCCATTACACAAAAACGACTTAGATATTCGGAATCAGCGAAAAATTTTGCTATAAAATAGGTTAGGTTCCACTTCGAAACTCGGTGATAAATAAACAACAATCCCGAGTCAGGGTTTATTAAACTGAATCGATAAATTAGTGTTTTGAAATCGGGTTTAAATTGCTCACCCAATAGTATTCGAACTGCAGTAAAAAAGCTATAGCTAAAACTAGAAACAAAAATGAATGTACCTGTAATAAATAGATCAACAAGAAGTAATTCTGCATCTCGACCGTCTTTCTTGAATGTTCATTTTGATGTTCCAAATGACGTGTTCGCATCGTTTGACTAACACCCAAATAGCTTAAAAATAAGCATGTCACAATTTGAATGAAGAAGATAATAGCACAAAAAGAACAAGTGGTGACAACGATGGGTCCATTTTGAAAGACGAGAACTACTTGTTCATCAACGAAATCACTGGAGTCGATACCATTAAAATAACCCTAGATTAAGGTAGAGTTATGTTTAGTAACGATAATTGTAACAATAATAACATAGTAACAATAATGTAGTTACAAATTCCACATGTTTGACCTAGCCTAACACTTCAAATCACCACAAAACAAAAGTTGACTTTAAATCTACTTCTACTAAATCTCTTACCGTCAGCCTTTCAAATATTTCACCAGCTCACCTGACAATCGATGTAACGCCCCATACAGACTTTCTTAAAATAACAACCATAAAATACAACACCCAGCAAGGCAAGTAAACTAGTTGTGTCGACGATTGCAGCTTTGATGTGAAGAAATTTCACCCAACGTTTTGATTCAAATGGGGACAATTGAACTGCAAAATCTTTTACAGTAGAGAATAAATGATTAATGTTTCAATTTCTTTTGTATGGCTGATGTTCTTTGACATAGATTAAAATGTCTTTTGACCAGTGTATAAGTACGAAGATCTTAATACTTTTAGAGCTTCATTTTTAAAACGCAACTTATCAACGCAACTTAGCGAAGTGAATTTTTAGGTCCCAATGAGCCAATATAGTGCTTTCTGAACCTCGCTATTAAATAATCTTTTTAGTAAATCGATTCTTTTTGATCTCGTTGATTATTTACTAACGATGTTCGATTGTATACAATTTATCATTGAGAACCAATTGTATAGGGTGTCCTAAAACTACCCGAAACGATGCAACCAAACTTTATAGAATCTTCTTAAATCTAGACTTCTTCTTAAATCAAAAATAAAAACATAACAAAAATAAAAACACAACAACAAGCAGCCTGAATGGACCCTCTTCTCAATCACTTGTCTTAAATAGCGTTCTAAATCAGTTTTTCGCGAGGGATTCGAATTTCTTACCTTTCAAAACGTATCTTTTATCTAAAATTACCAAAAATACAGAAAATACAAGTACAGAAATTTTTGGCGCACCCTGTAGAGAAGCCCTATTCTCGTCAAAATCTTAAAAAATATTAAAAGCAATATAACTATCGTAATCTTGGAACCTTGCAGCTGAATTTTTAATATGCTGTTCCCCAGGGGCCGATTTTACCTACCCACCAATTTTGGAGGTCTGTAAGTATACAGTGCGGAGCAAAAGCATACGCCACCCCCCTAAATTTCAATTTTCTGCGGCTTCCGTGCCACTAACAAAAAAACTGAAAACGTAGTTAGATTCAGGACCAAAAATAACCCTTAAACCGCAAAAATCATCGACATAGCATGAGTAGAGAAAATGTACCAGCCAAAAAACGAAAATTCACCCGGTGCAAAACCATACGCCACCCCCCAAATTTTGGTGTTATTTCATACTTTTTTTCTAGTTTAAAAGCTAAATCTGCCTCTGGCAAACATAAGTCCCGCCCTTTCACTTCAGATTCCTTATAAGGAGGCCTAAAGAGCTTACTTTGTCTTACTTCAACTTCAAAAAAAAAACAATGCCGAAAGCAACTCAACTCTCTGACGGGGAGCAAGCTCAACTCGACCTCATGCAGCAACTTGGATTGTCAATTTCCGAGATGAGTCGTCGAACCAATCGCTCAAGAGACTGCATCAACCGTTACCTCAAAGCTCCACTCAAATATGGTACCTCAAATGCGCATGGTCGTCACAAGAAGCTATACAAACGGGCCGAACGCCATATCAGAAACAAAGCCTCAAACTCTACGAGATCGGCAGATGAAATCAAGCGTGATTTGCAACTTCCAGTGTCAAAGTGGACCGTTCTGAGAACCATCAACTCTTCGCTACATCTCATACGTCAGGTGATGAAGCCAGCACCTCGCTTAACTGTCATCCACAAACAAAACAGGTTGCTCTTTGCTCGCGCAAACATGACAACTGACTGGAATCAGGTATTTAAACTTAGAAAACAAATTTTATTGGTTTCAGATCATCTACACAGGCGAGAAAAAGTTCAACCTGGATGGGCCTGATGGTGGACACTCTTATTGGCGTGACTTGCGCAAGAATCCATTACGGTTCTCAAAGCGAAACTTCGGCGGGGGTTCGGTGATGTGTTGGGGCGCCTTCTCATCTCATGGAAAACTGGAAATCGTCTTTGTCACGTCCAAGATGAACTCACAAGATCGATGTGCACCTTCTTCCATATCTGCAAAGTCTTCCACAACACCAACTCACCCTACAGCAAGACAACGCCAGCATCCACGTCAGCCGAGCAACCAAGTCATGGCTTCAGTCAAAACAAGTGCCTCTTCTGGATTGGCCTGCGTGCTCCCCGAAATTTAGGGGGTGGCGTATGGTTTTGCTCCGCACTGTATGTGGTTTCCTTGTTAGTACACAACTTAATAATTTGTGTCATCAGTTCAATACTGGCCAATAATCAGTTCAATATTGGCCATTAGTTCTTTCATTCACCTTTGTATATGGCGGAGAGCTCCAAAGCTGAAAGAATAATAATAACCCATAAAAGATCGGTTGCCTAAAAGATAACTGTAAATATTTAGTGGTAGTTGCTTTACAAATGCAATTAATGGAACAGGAGGCGGTAGATAGATTGGAGAAATCTGAAAGAAGGCCCCAAATGGTGGCATGAAGATTGGTTGACTGAGTGCTGCGGTGAGATCCATCAGTTGTGCGGATATCTGAAAGCTTCTAGCTTTTATTTATTTCGTTATTAGAACTAAAGGTAGCTTAGCTATTGGCTATTACTATATACAACAACCACTTGTCTAACGGATTGTTTTGACATAGACCTGTATCAGGCTTTGTCTAGTTCAGTCAACAAAAATACTGATACTCACCGCTATACAAAACATGTACTGTCGATGCCTTTTTGTGGCTAGACTTTTGTGTCTAATCAAGAAATACATTGCAAAGAAGAAGAGTAATGTTGTGAAAACACTAAATCATTTTGGCTACAAAAAAAACAAACAACTTACCATAAACCTTCATATAAACAATTCAGTAAAAATCTCTGGGCAGCAGTTGGATGAAACATTTCACGTAAATCGATATGTTTAAGAAAATTTTCTTGAAAACTTTAGTTTCTACTTTTGAATTTATATCATTAAATGTTTCACCTGTTCTGAATAAATCTAACATCAAAAGGAGATGGAGACGGAGACAGAAAAGGAGAGGAAAAGAAAAGAGAGAAAGGGAAAACATTTTTTTATTTGTACTTGTTGAATAATCTGTGTTCTACGTTGATTTTTTTGTTTTTGTAAGCTGAACTCCATTAGTGCAGTGTAATTTCGTTCAACAACTTAATTTAGCCCTATTTGAAGCCCGTTAGCCATTTTGTCAGCTATTTATAAGTTTGCTTCAAGCAATTTCAGTTTACTTTGTCATTTTTTTAGTTTTTCAGTGTATAAAATGATCGATATGTGAGTTTTCTTATCGCCAAGGAAAACCCACATATCGATCGACTGCCAAAGTTTTTTGGTCGTCTTAGAAGCGTTTCATGAGTTTCTTGCTGCCCCTACGGACCGAAATCCTTGGGATGAATCCAAAAATTCACAGCGGCCCCCTTGAGCACCGTTTTACAGGCACTTGGGATCCCATTTCGACCGACGGAGAACCCGCCATAGTGGTCAAAATGAGCCGGAACTGGGTTGACCAGCTCTACAGCCGAGGTTAGTTTTGGGAAGCGGTGACCACATGGGGCAGACAACGGATTGGTTACCGGATGACCCAAAATGAACGCTTCCGATTTGAGGGGTGAAAATGGAGTATATCGGCAGGCGTGGTAGGCCAGATCGAGCACGATTGTGCTGGCACTCAGGGAACGCATAGCGATCCTCTTTTTTGCATTTTAAAGTTCAAAATCAAATTTTTAAACAGAAAAATTGTAGCAAGGGTTTTCGCGGTTGGGGAATCGATTGACAGTGTTAGTTTTAGTGTTTTTCTTGTCCCAAATCAATGATTTCAATAAATTTCCCATTGAAGGATGCTTCTAACTTCTCAAACAATGTTTCATCTCTTCTTTGTAGCTTATGTTTTCCAATTTCAACTTTTTAAACTCATTATCATCCGGTTACAAAGGTGAAAAGGGAGTATATGTGCAGGCGTGGTATGCCAGATCGAACGCGACTGTGCTCGCACACAGCGAACACGCTATTGACGACTTCTGCCCATTTTACAGGCAGCTTGCGGATTCCTCTTTCGTAGTAGGATTTTGGCCCTTATTTTAGAATTTTTTTTGCCCGGACTCGTTAAGCAGGTCTACTGTACACTTTGAAACTAGTGCGGTTTTCAATCCAATTGTTTTCCATGCTTTCTAAAGCTATTATTTGTGATACAATTTTGACTCTCTTTCTGATGAAATGTGGTTTCAAACAAAACGTTTAATTCCGTCAACTCGTTTGAGTCAGTTAGCGATGTGAGCCGGGATTTGATTGCTATCAATTAAGTTCTAGCTTTGAAAAACCCCATCAATTTGAATATTCAATCAAAACGAAATTAAATGAAGCACTAAATGAAGCACTTTTTAAGTTAAAATTTTCAGTTTTTCAATATCTTTTTCTTTTTGATTTCATTTGTTTACTTTTTCAGCCTAGAAATAAATTCTCCCAGCAAAGATCCCAATTTTCCCAGCAAAGACAAACAAGCAAACATTTCAATTGAAAGGCTAAGATTGCTCAATTGCCTCAAGTCGAGAACTAAAAAAAAGCTAAAAGTTTATCTGATTACCTGGAGATTTTAATTGAGTTTGATTTTCGTTCCCGTTAATATTGATTGATTTCAGATTGATGCCTTTTGTCTTTATTTGAAGTTAATCAGTGCTAGTTTATCATATCTTCTTTGATTTATTGCCAGTTTATTGACAGAAAAGATAAAAACAGAAAAAGAAATCAAAATCGTAGACACATCGTACAAAACTGGCCGAATGCACGCACAATGGTCGCTTTTTCTACTTGGTGCCTTTTTTTGGACCATCGTCGACAACATGAGCAGCCCTCCAGCTGATCAAGATCATCTACAAAAAGGTAGTGGACTCGTGTCGACTTGGTAAAAATAAATTTCCCCAATTTCGGTTAGGTCAGACTTTTTTAGAAGAACAAGACTGGAGAACTTGGGCAATCGGCCGTTTATGGGAGGAGAGGGAAAGAATTGGACACACACCGCTCATCAAATATCCCGTTTGATAATTAACTAATTGAGTTAAGAGACATATTTATCGTAGAATAGTCGTAGAATATCTAAGAAAGTCTATCTAAAAAGCTAAGAATGTCGTGGAATAGCTAAGAATATCTAAGAACATCTAAGAAAGTCTATCTAAGAATCTAAGAATGCCGTAGAATATCCAAGAATATCTAAGAATGTCCTATGTTGAAATGCCGAAGCCTTAAGCCTAAAAGATAAGCTATTAATCTCACATTTTATAAATAAGAATGTAGTTAAAACAATGCCGAATAGAAAACGTTCAAACGAGCGCCAACAATTTCTCACAATCCAAAAAACCAAACCCGTTCAAGTTTTATATCAAAAAATTTCTTGCGTTCTTGGCTAAATGATGGGTAAAACAGTTTCAAAAAAAGTTAATATTTCATAGATAAAATTAGCGTTCAAAATGGGTCTCTAAAGGTATTCAGTTAACCAACTGACAAAGGAATGCCAATAGGGTGTGGTGGCCAAACGAGATGAGCCAAATATTAACCGGCGTAGAATTTTGCGCTGATTCCGAATCGGTTTTCCGTTTTTGCAACGCAACACTCTGTCAAAAGTTATAAACGCTCGAAGTTTTGTATGGAAGTTATAAGATGTCGTGGTGGCCGAGTGGCAGCGCGTTTGAGTACGAAGCAAGGACCCATTGGTATAAAGCTGGTTTTTGGTGTAAAACTTGAACCGGCTTGGTTTTTTGTATTGTGAGGAATTTGACGGCGCTGTTTTGAACGTTTATGGCGCTTTCTATCGAACGCTATTTTCTATCGTAGCGCTGTTTTCTATCGTAGCGCTGTTTTAACTACATCCCTAGAAATGTTAAAGCACTGTTTCTAGGTGCGAGGTCTGCCGTTTCTTCAGCTCTATTTGAAGGATGAGAGCGCTACTCCGACTCGATCACTCAAACATCGATTCGCGTGGGCTCTGGCGTTGTGGTCGGTTGTCGAGGGTTTGGTTGGAAAGCTGGGAAATCAGAAATTATTCACGATTCAATAGGTAACACGAAACTCGAGTACCTATGAGTCCTCGTCGGGAAACACGGCCGCAGCCGAAGCTTACATGTACTCGGCTATTGGGATCCCGTTTTATGCGGTGGTGAGGTGTTTAACTAAAGTTGGATCTCCTTTTAAATCATGATTAACTTAAATTAAATTTGTCAATTCATGCAACTTCAATTTCCAATTCTGCTTAGACAAACCACTTTTAGGTGTCGCGTAATCTCGAACAGGCAAAGATTGACAACATTCTCGGGAACAACGGCCAACTAATTAAGGTATAATTCTAACTATAATAGTCCGTCTAAATAGACTAGAATAGTGTTTTTTTTCTTAGACTGACGATAGTACACGAGGCCAATTAGCTAAAGAAACGGCTGCGCGTACCGGCGGCTTTTATGTGGATCAACACGGAAACGCCGAAAAAGCGGAGGATTTCACGGAAAGTAGGAGAAGATCAAGGGAAATGAAAGCAAAAGCAATGAAAGCAAAATTTTTCAGGTGGTGGCTATGGGCATGAGAGTGGGAACGTCTTTCACGAGGTTTTAGCGCAGTTGAGAGACGATCCCGAGATTCCGCGAAAAGCTGTTGATTACTTTGTGCACTGTGCTGGCACAGGTAGGTGTCTCAAGACAAAGGAGAGTTTTTATGTCAATGCAACGTGTTTCCACACGTTGCATTGAGTAGTTAGATTTTAAATACAGCATAAAATTCCAGTTTCTTCGTTCAAAATTCGTTCAGCGGTTTTCTTTATGTGCTCATTCTTCAAAATTTTTAAAAATTCCAGTTTTCTTTTTCTCAGATTATTCTAAAATACTCAAAATTGTTTAAAGTTAGCAAAAAGTAAACGAAAAACATAATGAAAGAAGCGGTTTGGTATTTGGTAGTTTGAGACTCGTTCACTCAGATAATGAAGTGAGCTGTCGCAAGACTTGGTACTCAACCTAATATTTTGGGTACTACCTAATCTTGAAGTCTCTTACCTAGTCCAGCTCTTGGACACCTCCTGAAAGCAGGGGATGCCCACTGCCCGCCACGCGGAGGTGGCTGGACGTCGAGCTGCGCCCTCCCCTGGCCTAATGCTCGACCCAGAGGGAAGAAGTGGGGGATGTGAAGGACATCCCCGCACATCTCCAATTGGCCATCATCTCCATCTTTGTGCGGTTGCGCAATCGCTCGCCGTCTGGCGCAGGGCGTTTACACAAGAGGGACCCCTTTCCTTCTTTTCCACTCGATCTGTTCCGGTCCGTTTTAACTGGCCGTGTCCGAAGGGGCGCACGATTTTGGCGTGTACCGTGTTGTCGCCCATTTGGGGCAATGTGTGGGGATACCGATCGCTGATTTGGAATGGAACCTTCTCGTTTGAACACTCGTCTTTTTGCTAATGAAAAACCTTCAAAACAAAGCTTTTCAGAAAATTTCAAAAGTCACTTGCAAGAGAAATGATGCTATCTAATGGGGCTATCTAATGAAAAAAGCGTATTTCATTTGGTAGCTTGAGACTTATTCAATTAGAAAATGAATTTGGGTGAAAAGCTTAGTACTAAACCGAATAAAGATTTAAATTGTTTGCTTTAATGGTGACAATAATTAAATGTGAAAGTCTAGAGAAAGAATTGATCATCAGCACACCAGAACATCAGAACATCAGAACAAACGCCATATCAAACTTATTAGGCGGTACGATCACCTCGGTAGGCCGTTATGTAGACCGCTACAATTTGCCAACAAAAGTCGTTTTGGTCGACACCGAGTTCTCGGTCTACTATGACTATGTGCTGAAGAACGGGTAAATTTGTGTTTGATGGTGGAGTTACAATTTTGAACAGCCACAAAATCGAGACAAGTCCAACACCGTCTACACCACCGGGAGTGCCCGGTGTCGGCTATCCGGCCGAAGCGGCACCAGCGATCTTCGGAAACACAACAAGGCAAACATTTAGACAAAATAAAGGGATTTTTTTTGAACTTAAACTATACTTAACTTCTAGATTTCGTATTGTTTGGCTGATTTAAATTCGTTGAAAAAGTTCTTATAGTTTGGCCTCCGCTGTGATTGATGAGGTCATGAAAATTCCCGACATTGCGACAGCAGCTGGGTTTCGTGAGTTTCAGTGGGTTTAAAAATTTGCTAAAAATGTTAATAAACTTTAAAAAATGGTTTTCAGACAATTAAACAATGGTTTTCAGCGCAAGAGGTCTTCGAGGTGGGCCGAGTTCGGCTATGAACATGTTGGGGGCTCTTGAAATCGCTCTCAAAAACGCGTAAGTGATTTCTGCAATCACAAGAGAATCACAACTCGTTAAGACTCTGTTAAGAGCGTTGCAATCACAAGAGAATGACGACTCTTGTTAAAAGCTTTTAGGAAATCACGACGAGAGATCTCAATAGTGACCTTGTTGAATGATCCGGCTGAATTCTATCAAAACGACTACTTCAACGACACTTGGATTAATACGGCTTTCGCGGACTGTGGAGGATTAAAAGCTTTGGGTTTGTTTTCAAAGTCTACTACCGGGTAAGTATTTTGCGTAAGTAGATCGTGTAAGTAGATCACATTTTTGTGTTGACTACTAAGCCACAGATACACTGCTCCAAATAGCTGCATAATGATGCTGAACCCCTGAATTTTGCAGAAACGATTTCTAAAAACGGAACGAAATGAAACGAAAAATTCAGCTGCGATGAACCCGATGGCTTTCGAAGTTATTGACAGTTATTGGCATGATCTTAGGAAGGATAAACTTCGATATTTAAGACGGAACTGCAAGGGTGGTGGCATAATGGTTTGGGCAGCGATTTCATCAACAGGACGAGTGAAGTTATGCTTTGTTTCAAAGAAGATGAATGAATCGGATTATCGGGTCGTCTTGCAACGTCGAATTTCGCGTTTTTGGCGCCGGAATCGAAACAAAAGTTTGATTTTTATGCTGGATGGCGCTCCGATTCACAGATGTCGTTGCACACAGTTGCAACAGGAATTGTTGCAACAAAAGATGGTTTTTTATGTTGGATGGTGCTCCGATTAACAGATGGGGTTGCACACAGGAATGGCTGCAACGCAAGAGAATCCCGCTTCTTTCCTGGCCGGTGTATTCTCTTGACTTGAATGTTATCGAAAACGTATGGGGATTTATGGTTTGCAAAATTTAAGACGGAAACCAGACGTATTGAAGCGTTAATAAGCTCAAGCCTGCCATTACCGATGCGTGGCCCCAGGTCGATCAGAAATTGATTGATAACCTCTACCACAGCTTCGATAATCGAGTTTTTCAGCTAATTTAGCGGAATGGAGCTGTTACTGATTATTGAATTAGAAATTCGCGCTCAATTATTATGTCAATTTCTATGCAACTTTGGTATTAATACACATTTTAGTACGCTAAACTGGCAACTTTTCTCTTTTAAAACTTTGGTTACTTTGGTAAACTTTGGTTAAAACTTTTTAGAAATCGTGTTCTGCATTTTTGCATTTCTGCAAAGGTCAGGAGTGCGGCTATCATTATTTGCGGCAGTATTCTTTCTTTTCTCTTAGGAAATCAGATTGATTCTCAGCAATGCTACATAAAAATTCCAGAGTTTTCCACATTTAGATTGTTGGAGGAGAGTGATCGCCTCCACACTTGATCGAGGCACTCCATTCATCGAGAATGGCATGAAAGATTGCAAGTCAAATTGAGAAAAGCCAGAAAATTTTTACCAATTAAAGTATGAATATTTTTGGGTATTCATGTTATATTTTTGGGTAAATACAAAGACAATAAAGACATACAAAGACAATACAAAGACAATACAAAGATAAAGACAAAAAACAAATCCACGACAAAAAAAACAAAAGACAATTTTTGTCGATCTTTTATCTTGGTTAGGAGACTCTTTGACAATCTCTAGTTGTTTCATTTTATCTCTTTTCTCTTATCTTTCTTTCTTTTATCTCTTTTCCAAGAGTTTGCCTACATGAATGAACTGAAAACATGGGATATGATATGTGCTTTACTTTGATACTTGTGTGCTTATGCGCTTTACTTTGATCACTTACAAATCTTTTAGGAATCGGCGATAACATCACGTGTTGAATCACGTTGTTCACAATAATGCCATCACGTGTTGAATCACGTGCCACTTTGTAAACAATTCCGCATTCATTCATTTATTGACTTTGCTTTACATAGAATGCTGATGAAGGACTTGAAAAAAAGCTAGACTTGAAGAAAAGAAATGCTGAACCTGACTTTGATTTGAAGTAAACAAAAAACAAGTAAATTCCGCAAATATTAGCACTTTTATTGTACATTAGTAAACTACTGAAGGAATTCTGAGAGTCAGATGATTATCAAGTTTTGTTTGTTATCAAGGCAATTGTTATTGAGGTTTGACTGTATTTCAGGAATCGTAACATATATAGGGTATCAAGGGAGAATTCACACAAATTTCTTTTAGATAATCATCTCCACAACCGGCCGCAGCTCTTGTGATTTGTCGCCAAACCATCTGTGAACCGTCGCTTTCCCGATTCCATAAAACGTCGGAGAACGCCAATGCGTTTGAAGCGAACGCTTGACAGAAGTCGCAATTTGTGTAGACATTTGAATGACTCGCAAAAGCCTTTTGCTCAATTTCAGCACAACTTGTAGCATTTAACTGGAAAGTTCTTTAAAGAAATAGGAAGCTATTTGGGTCAACTATTTGATTCAACCATTTGGGTCAACTGCTTGAGTTTAAAAATGTCTATCTAAATGCTATGTCTATCGTATCTATTAAAAAATAAGTCAGCATTTGTCTATCGCTTAAAACTTGGTTACAGTTACAATTGAGACATTGTAATGGGTATCAAACAAAACTTGAACAAACAACTTTATCTCACAAGAGCGCAACCAACCCAACTTTCCCAGAGAAAACACAAAATTAATACTAAAAGAAGAGGGAAATTACCGTAAAGTCGGCTTTTGTAGCCTAGCTCTCTAAATTTGGTTTCTTATCTCTCAAAGTTTGGTTCCTCATCTCTCTATTTCATTCAGCAAAATTGAGACGTTTTTGCGATTGAGACGTCGCAAAATAGCTTTTTCCCAATTTAGTCTTTTTGCACATTGTAATTTGCATTAAAACTTCATATATAAATAGCCTTTGAGCTATTTTGGTGAGAAAATTGTCACAATAACAAAAGAACAGACAGGCAGACAACTTTTTAAAGTCATGCTTTTGTAGAAACATACCAGAATGTTTGCTTTTAGATAATCGAGTAGCCCAGGGCGAACACAGTCAATAAAAGTCTGACCAATTGGATCAAATCGTTGATAATACTCTGAAAAATAATTTTAACTTACTTCAATTGTTTTTAACTTCAATTGTTTTATTTAAATTACCATAAAAGCGAGAGCAAAAGTGAAATCCATAATTTATTAGATAACCATTTGGACCACAATGAACCAGATTCTCCATACATTTATACTCATTACACCCGTCACATGTCGACGAATGAAAATTCAGAGAAAATGATGTGGATTTGGTCGAATTTTGATGAGGTCGAAACAGAATAAATGAAATAAATGAAATGGCTGACAGTGAAAGCACAGCGATAATAATAGCAATGGTTATATAATGGGGGGATCTCGTGTTGTGTGATTTGAGAAGAAGTGGACCAAGCTCATTATCCGAAACTCGGCTCATTTCACAAAAAGCAGATAAATAATAATGTTTGCTGTCGTGCGAATAATTTCTTTCAATATTCGGCAGTGTATCTTATCACCAAATGATCAGAAAGAGGGGGTGGGATACGGAAAAAAGAATTTTTGCTTTCTACAAGGTGGCCGCCTCGCCTCACAGTTTATCGCCTCGCAATTTTTGGGCTATACCTTGACTGTGGCTTCACGAACCGGTTTAATTCCATTTTAATATATTTAATACGAGTCATTTGAAACACTGAAAAACTAAAAAACTGAGAAAGTAAACTGAAATTGCTTGAAGCAAACTTATAAATAGCTGACAAAATGGCTAACGGGCTTCAAATAGGGCTAAATTAAGTTGTTGAATGAAATTTCGCTGCACTAATGGAGTTCAGCTTACAAAAACAAAAAACACAGATTATTCAACAAGTACAAATAAAAAACTTTTCCCTTTCTCTCTTTTCTTTTCCTCTCCTTTTCCGTCTCCTTTTCCCTCTCCTTTTGACGTTCGATTTACTCAGAACAGGTGAAACATTTAATGATTTAAATTCAAAAGTAGAGACTAAAGTTTTCAAGAAAATTTTCTTAAGCATATCGATTTAAGCGAAATGTTTCATCCAACTGCTGCCCAGAGATTTTTACTGAATTGTTTATATGAAGGTTTATGGTAAGTTGTTTGTTTGTTTGTAGCCAAAATGATTTAGTGTTATCACAACATTACTCTTCTTCTTTGCAATGTATTTCTTGATTAGACACAAAAGTCTAGCCACAAAAAGGCATCGACAGTACATGTTTTGTATAGCGGTGAGTATCATTGACTGAACTAGACAAAGACTGATACAGGTCTATGTCATGAGTTAGTCAAAACAATCCGTTAGACAAGTGGTTTATGTATATAGTAATAGCCAATAGCTAAGCTAAATACCTTTAATTCTAATAACAAAATAAATAAAAGCTAGAAGCTTTCAGATATCCGCACAACTGATGGATCTCACCGCAGCAATCAGTCAACCAATCTTCATGCCACCATTTGGGGCCTTTTTCCAGATTTCTCCAATCTATCTACCGTCTCCTCTTCCATTAATTGCATTTGTAAAGCAACTACCACTAAATATTTACAGTTATCTTTTAGGCAATCGATCTTTTATGGGTTGTTATTATTCTTTCAGCTTTGGAGCTTTCCGCCATATACAAAGGTAAATGAAAGAACTAATAGCCAGTATTGAAATGATTATTGGCCAGTGTTGAACTGATGACACAAATTATTGAGTTGTGTACTAACAAGGAAACCATATTGCTAAAGAATACATTGTTATGTTTTACAGTTGGTTCTCAATGATAGTTTGTATACAATCGAACCTCGCTAATAAATAATCAACGAGATCAAAAAGAATCGACTTATTAAAAAGATTATTTACTAGCGAGATTCAGAAAGCACGATATTGGCCCATGGGAACCAAAAAACCTAAACTCACTTCGTTATCGGGGCTTATTTACTAATAAGTTGCTTTTTAAAAATGAAGCTCTAAAAGAATTGAGATCTTCGTACTTATCCACTGACCAAAAGACATTTTAATCTATGTCAAAGAACATAAACCATACAAAAGAAATCGAAGCACTAATACATTTATTATCTACTGTAAAAGATTTTGCAGTTCAATTGTCCTCATTTGAATCAAGCAGCTGGGTGAAATTTCTTCACATCGCAATTGTAATGGTCAGCACAACTAGTTTACTTGCATTGCTTGGTGTTGTATTTTATGGTTGTTATTTTAAGAAAGTCTGTATGGGGAGTTACATCGATTGTCAGGTGAGCTGGTGAAATATTTGAAAGGCTGACGGTAAGTATTGGGTTGGTGAACTGAAAACTGCGGGACTTTGAACTAAAATTTATTCAACATAAAACCATGAATTCATTCCAAATAATTTCCATTATTATTGACGACTTCTGCCCATTTTACAGGCAATTTGCGGATTCCTCTTTCGTAGTAGGATTTTGGTTTGTGTGTGAGACAAGTGTGAGACTCAATAATGGAGGACTGGGTTTTTTTAAGAAAGTGCTCAAACTGTCACATATGACAATAGCCCGCAGTTTTCAATTCACCAACCCAATAGATTTAAAATAAATTTTGATTTGAGGTGATTTAAGGTATTAGGCTAGGTCAAACATGTTGAATTTGTGACTGAATTATTGTTACTATGTTACTATTGTTACAATTATTGTTACTAAACATAACTCTACATTAATCTAGGGTTATTTTAATGGGATCGACTCCAGTGATTTCGTTGATGAACAAGTAGTTCTCGTCTTTCAAAATGGACCCCTTGTTGTCACCATTTATTCTTTGGCTGCTATTATCTTCTTCATTCAAATTGTGACATGCTTATTTTTAAGCTATTTGGGTGTTAGTCAAACGATGCGAACACGTCATTTGGAACATCAAAATGAACATTCAAGAAAGACGGTTGAGATGCAGAATTACTTCTTGTTGATCTATTTATTACAGGTACTTTGATTTGTTTAGATTTGATTTCTAGCTGTCGCTATAGCTTTTTTACTGTAGCTTGAATACTATTGGGTGAGCAATTTAAACCCGATTTCAAAACACTAATTTATCGATTCAGTTTAATAAACCCTAACAAGGAATTGTTTTTATTTATCACCTAGTTTCGAAGTGGAACCTAGCCTATTTTGTAGCAAATTTTTGGCTGATTCCGGATATCTAAGTCGTTTTTGTGTAATGTTTCCAAATTTTCGACTTAAATCCGTTTGAAGTTTGTTTTTGTCAAAAAAGAAGCAATTTCTGCGGGTTGCGCTAATTATCTGACCGCGCGAATATAAAGCGATTTTGCGCCCTTTGATGTTGTCGTGGTCAATTGCATGTTGTCGTGGTCAATTGGTTAGTGCGCTAGGCTCTAAACTCTTTGAAGCCTAGCGAGCGAGTGGTTCGAGCCCGGGAAAAGTTTTGCTTTTTGTAAAAAGATTCTTGTTAACGTCATAAATGTGAAATCTTGCAAACAGTATAGCCATTTTCATGTAAACACTTTATGCCAGACATAAAAGTAAAACAGAAGCCATGAATGACAATGAGCGAGTTTCATTCGATACTCCATGATTGTTCAAATTTGATTTTTTTTGCTTTGTGACGATATAAATTTATGTCTTTTATGTCTTGTGCCTGTTATAACTGTAGTCAAACAATACTCTTCACTTTTCACCTTTTCATCGACGACGTTGTCATCAATGTCAAAGTTTTTTGGGATTTTAATGAGAGCTTCTTTAAGTTAATAGTTAAAATTAAAGATTTTTTATTTGTCTTTCGCACTTACACGGGTGGTCATATGTATTAGTACCCTCTTGCAAAAAATCTTCTCTCAACGATTGCCCCTCTTAAAAGGCAGCCAAATTCAAAGTGCTAAAAAGCATTTTTTTGCTAACAAGCTCTAGTCTCTAAAACCACAAAAAAATTGATTCGAAATGTTTATTATCTTTTTAAAAAATAGCAAGGACGGAAAAGACACCTCAAAAATGGTGGACAAAAGTATTGACACCTTGCAAAAACAACAGTAAATTTAATAGTCTATTGGCCCTCCTTTGGCTTGAATGACTTTTTCTATCCGTCTGGGCATCGAGTCGACCAAATTGTGCAAAACTGATGATCCAATTTGATTCCATACAAGACGTAGATAGAGCCAAAGCTCGCCTTGGGCGAAAAGTGTTTTTCCTTCAATTTCGCTTTCACAATCGACCATAGATTCTCGATAACGTTCAAATCTGGTGAAAAGGGAGGTGCTTTAATCAAAGAAACACCGTTAATCGCAAACCAGCCCGGAAATCGTACCCGTCCTCCATTCGAGAATCTTCCGACAGGTCCCATCATAAGTTTGCTTGTGTGAACTGGCGAGTTGTCCTGGTAGTAAAACCATCCTTGAGGTAATGTTTTGCTCGCAAATGGAAGTAAACGTTGCTCAAGTATTCCCATGTATCGCTGAGACTTCATGGTTGAATTGATCATCTCAAGTGGACCGACCACATTTCTTGTCATCGCTCCTGCAAGTTGACAGTTATACGAAGAAAACTATAGAAATTCATACCCTAGCACATAATATTCCGAGTTTCCTAATCCGAGGAGTCATACGTGGCTTCTTTATTGGTCGTCTAGCGTACAACTTTGCTTTGATGAGTCGCCTCCTCACGGTCCTTGCTGAGATATCTGTGCTGAATTGTGATTTATACAGGCGGCTTCCGTCGGTCGAGGTGAGACTTGGGTTCTTTTTGAATTCCCCTATGATCGATCGATTCTCGGCAGTTGTTGTTGATGAATGTCGACCAGATTTTGCACCTCTGTGTAGAGAACCGATAATCTTTGATTGTTTAAAAAGTCGTTTCACCGTGCTCTCGCTGCATCCAAATTGTTCAGCCAAATCTGCTGTTTTCATTCCATTTCTTCGACCTTCAACGATCTTTTCTTTGATTGGAGTCAGTAGATACGGCATCTAAAATTAAATATTTTAAAAAGTCATCAAAACATGAATGTAAACAAGAAAAAAATAAAGGAAAAGCTAAAGTGTCAATACTTTTGTCCACCATTTTTGAGGTGTCTTTTCCGTCCTTGCTATTTTTTAAAAGATAATAAACATTTCGAATCAATTTTTTTGTGGTTTTAGAGACTAGAGCTTGTTAGCAAAAAATGCTTTTTAGCACTTTGAATTTGGCTGCCTTTTAAGAGGGGCAATCGTTGAGAGAAGATTTTTTGCAAGAGGGTACTAATACATATGACCACCAGTGTAGATGTTCCTATTTGCGCAGATCACAACCTGCTTCCACATTTCTCTATCCCTTGCTATTGTCATCCAGTGTTTCCTATCTTGGTTGGTCCTGGTCCGGAGTCTTCGACTTGCTTGTACTGGTGCCACTCTAGCCATTCTTTTTCCGACCGTTGCTGCCACTCTTGTGCTCCACCTCATTGCTGGTCTTGGGCCTCTTCTGGATGGACCTCTTCTGGTCTCGTGGTAGCCACTCTGTGATCCGTATCGTCCATCTGTCGCCTGTTCTTCTGGCCACGTGGCCGGCCCATCTGAGTCCTCTTCTCTCGATCATTCCACTGGATCTCTGAGTCCCGAGAGCTGGCGCATATCCGTAATTGGGCCTTGGTCGAGCTGCGTCTTCCTATTGTGCCCGAGGAGGTTCCTATTAAAGATTTTTTAAAAAAGCAATTTAAAAGAAACTCGTATTTGAAACGGAGAACAATTAATTTTGCAAATCCAAAAAAAAACAAAAGAAAAAAGTAGAACGGCCGACTCGAACTAGAGAGTTGTTGTCTTGTATGCCAACCCACTGCCACTCGGCCATCACTGCTTATTAAAATCTCTAGGAGATCTTCTTATAAACTCCGTGTGTTGTTTTTAAAATCCCATACAAAACTTTGCATGCTTATAATTTTTGACAGAGTGCTCCATAGCAGAAACGGAAAGCAGATTCGGAATCGGCGTTGAATTCTGCGTCGAATAACTTGTGGCACATGTCTTCTGGCCACCACATCCAGTTGAAATCCATTGATCCAGTTGAAATTCCCTTGTGAATAACTTTTAACTTTACTCTACAGTGTTCAATTGAATCGGTAAGCTAATTAAATTGTAAAATCAGACTTATCTACACAATAATATTCAAATACTCATTTGTAATTTTAGATGTTCAACACATTTTTCACCTTTTTATTACCGTGCTTTATGCTGATCTTGGCAATGCTTAACATAAGTATTCTACCAGAGTTTGGTAAACAGTTTATTAATATTAACAATCTCCCTTTGTTTCAGTCAGTTCATCTTTTGTCCTATTCATGTATTTTCACTCGGCTTTCAACTCATTGATCCTCATATTTTCCACGAGAACCTACAGACAAGTGCTTTATGGATGGTGGTTCAAAGTGTACTCATTGATTTCAAGAAAAGCAAGCAGTAAGTATTTCCTGTTCCTAATTTTTCCCACTATTCTGTCTTTAATTTGTATATGTCGTAGCCGATTATGAATGAGTGGGTCTAGGAGCGTCCAACCATCAAGTATTTAGTATGATTCAACGCAGAATCATTAATAACTATGTTAAATTTTTGAAATTAGAAAGATTAGATAAAAAAAAATATGTGCGCCTCAAAGTAACCTCTTGGGGCCCCAAAGTTTCCTTTTGCAACAGTTTTTGTCTAATTTTTTCTTATTAATTACATAATTATTAATGATTCTGCGTTGAATGATACCAAATACTTGATGGTTGGACGCTCCTAGACCCACTCATTCATAATCGGCTGAAATTCATAATCGGCTACGGGGGTCCCGCCGATTTTGAATGAAACGTTGTAGCGCCGGTAATTTTTAACCTAAACTCACAAATTTGGTACCAATCGAGGCAGAATTGAATTCGCTACAGGATGATATAATATTGTCCTCATACATTAAAGGGTTGCTCTACTAGAAAGATTTGCCAAAAAATTTCATTCATAATCGGCTACGATATATAGATACTTGAATTAACATAAAAACTGCATCAATAGCTGTCTTCATGAGTACATTTAGACTTTTCTGATTATCCCACTATCTCTAGTTTGCATATAGATCCTATCACTAATTTGCATATAGATTAAAATAAGCATTTGTGTAAATTAGAGTTATAACTGTATCAATTCAGCTTCACGCTAAAGGCAAGCGATAGAAGATAGCAGAGTTAGGAAAAAGTCCAGAATTTCATCGCTACAAAGCTATTGTTTCACCAAAAAACTGTTCCAAGATCATAAATTTAAAATAAGCCATCAATTTAGCAAACGGGCAATCGATTAATAGAGTTTTCGTTGAGTCGACAAGCACGAATGGCCATCGAACGTCGAGATCATAAAACAATGAAGAAACTTGTTAAAACTTGATGTGGAACTAAAGTGAAAGACTTCACAATTTGTTCGACAGATGGAGAGGTTCTCTGTTCTTACAAAACACTTCAATACAATGATATTGTCCTCGTCGATGATGGGGGTTATGTGAAGGGGACGGAGATGGTCCAAGAGTTGGGAAATAATTGAAATAATGATGTATGGCATTTGTTATGAGAATAAAAGTTGACAAAAACGATAACTTAAACGAAATGTCATAATAAATAACATTAAACTTGACAACAACTGATCAGAATGTTATGTGAACATTGATTTTGATTGGATTTTGATATTGATTTAACAAACCCAGGACGAAGTCGAACTTACTATATAGTATTTTGAAGCTGAAATTCTGGGGAGTATTCTTTCACCTAAACCATCCATTTTGCACTGTTTATCAGGGCGTTTTTTGATCAAAATTATTTATTGAAAAAATTCAAACAAGCAAAGATGAATCTGCAAGGTATTCTCCATTTTTATCGATGACTTCTTCCCACCCTCGCCGCAAGTCCCTGATTCTATTTGTGAAAAATTGGGGATTTTTGGAGCCAAAATAGTTGTCGACCGCTTTTTTGACTTCATGCTCATCGAATCGGTAACGTATTCTCCATTTTTATCGATGACTTCTTCCCATCTTCTGTGCAGATTCCGGATTGCGGCTGCGATTGCGGTTGCATCCGGATTGCGGTTGCAGATTCAGTCTAAACGGTTTCTTCGAGGTAAAATAGGCGTGAAGCCTATTTATTAGGGTGGTGCAAAAGAAACTGCCGATGGGTATCAGCTCTTATTTATCAGAAACGAGTGATGCTAACGGTAGTATTTTTTTTATGGTTTGTTCGCTGCTATTTATTTCGACATTTGAATTTTTTGGTTGTTGTTTATTTTATTTAAAAATGCTTATATTTTTTATTTAGATCATGGTCGAGCAAAAGTTTGTGCTACGAGCAGCATTACTGTTTAACTTCAAAATTGGAAAGTCTGCTGCCGAATCGCATCGTTCTCTCTGTACTGCTTTCGGAGATGGCAGTTTGTCTCTCAGGCAGTGTCAGACTTGGTTTCAACGATTCCGAGAGGGAGACGAGGCTTTGGAAGATTACGAGCACGGTTCGTGCTCGTAATCTTCCAATCAAGTCGTGAGTACCCAAAATATTAGGTTGCGTACCAAGTCTTGCGACAGCTCACTTCATTATCTGAGTGAACGAGTCTCAAACTACCAAATACCAAACCGCTTCTTTCATTATGTTTTTCGTTTACTTTTTGCTAACTTTAAACAATTTTGAGTATTTTAGAATAATCTGAGAAAAAGAAAACTGGAATTTTTAAAAATTTTGAAGAATGAGCACATAAAGAAAACCGCTGAACGAATTTTGAACGAAGAAACTGGAATTTTATGCTGTATTTAAAATCTAACTACTCAATGCAACGTGTGGAAACACGTTGCATTGACATAAAAACTCTCCTTTGTCTTGAGACACCTACCTGTGCCAGCACAGTGCACAAAGTAATCAACAGCTTTTCGCGGAATCTCGGGATCGTCTCTCAACTGCGCTAAAACCTCGTGAAAGACGTTCCCACTCTCATGCCCATAGCCACCACCTGAAAAATTTTGCTTTCATTGCTTTTGCTTTCATTTCCCTTGATCTTCTCCTACTTTCCGTGAAATCCTCCGCTTTTTCGGCGTTTCCGTGTTGATCCACATAAAAGCCGCCGGTACGCGCAGCCGTTTCTTTAGCTAATTGGCCTCGTGTACTATCGTCAGTCTAAGAAAAAAAACACTATTCTAGTCTATTTAGACGGACTATTATAGTTAGAATTATACCTTAATTAGTTGGCCGTTGTTCCCGAGAATGTTGTCAATCTTTGCCTGTTCGAGATTACGCGACACCTAAAAGTGGTTTGTCTAAGCAGAATTGGAAATTGAAGTTGCATGAATTGACAAATTTAATTTAAGTTAATCATGATTTAAAAGGAGATCCAACTTTAGTTAAACACCTCACCACCGCATAAAACGGGATCCCAATAGCCGAGTACATGTAAGCTTCGGCTGCGGCCGTGTTTCCCGACGAGGACTCATAGGTACTCGAGTTTCGTGTTACCTATTGAATCGTGAATAATTTCTGATTTCCCAGCTTTCCAACCAAACCCTCGACAACCGACCACAACGCCAGAGCCCACGCGAATCGATGTTTGAGTGATCGAGTCGGAGTAGCGCTCTCATCCTTCAAATAGAGCTGAAGAAACGGCAGACCTCGCACCTAGAAACAGAGCTTTAACATTTCTAGGGATGTAGTTAAAACAGCGCCACGATAGAAAGAGCGCTACGATAGACTATAGCGCCACGATAGAAAACAGCGTTCGATAGAAAGCGCCATAAACGTACAAAACAGCGCCGTCAAATTTCTCACAATCCAAAAAACCAAGCCCGTTCAAGTTTTACACCAAAAACCAGTTTTATACCAATGGGTCCTTGCTTCGAACTCAAACGCGCTGCCACTCGGCCACCACGACATCTTTTCCCACTGGTAAGTCAACTTATAACTTCCATACAAAACTTCGAGCGTTTATAACTTTTGACAGAGTGTTGCGTTGCAAAAACGGAAAACCGATTCGGAATCAGCGCAAAATTCTACGCCGGTTAATATCTCGTTTGGCCACCACACCCTATTGGCATTTCTTTGTCTGTTGGTTAACTGAATATCTTTAGAGACCCATTTTAAACGCTAATTTTATCTATGAGATATTAACTTTTTTAAAAAACTGTTTCACCCATCATGTAGCCAAGAACGCAAGAAATTTTTTGATATAAAACTTGAACCGGTTTGTTTTTTTGGATTGTGAAGAATTGTTGGCGCTCGTATGAACGTTTTCTATTCGGCATTGTTTTAACTACATTCCCATTTATAAAATGTGAGATTAATCGCTTATTTTAGGCTCAAGACTTCAGCATTTCAATAAAGGACATTCTTAGAAATTCTACGACATTCTTAGCTTCTTAGATAGACTTTCTTAGATGTTCTTAGATATTCTTAGATATTCTACGACATTCTTAGCTTCTTAGATAGACTTTCTCAGAAATTCTTGGACATTCTACGACTATTCTACGATAAATATGGCTCTGACTCGATTAGTTAATTATCAAACGGGATATTTGATGAGCGGTGTGTGTCCAATTCTTTCCCTCTCCTCCCATAAACGGCCGATTGCCCAAGTTCTCCAGTCTTGTTCTTCTAAAAAAGTCTGACCTAACCGAAATTGAGGAAATTTATTGTTATCAAGTCGACACGAACACTACCTTTTTGTAGATGATCTTGATCACCTGGAGGGCTGCTCATGTTGTCGACGATGGTCCAACAAAAGGCACCAAGTAGAAAAAGCGACCATTGTACGCGCATTCGGCCAGTTTTGTACGATGTGTCTACGATTTCGATTTCTTATTCTGTTTTTATTTTTTCTGTCAATAAACTGGCAATAAATCAAAGAATATCTGATAAACTAGCACTGATGAACTTAAAATAAAGACAAAAGGTATCAATCAATATTAACGGGAACAAAAATCAAACTCAATTAAAATCTCCAGGTAATCAGATAAACTTTTAGCTTTTTTTTAGTTCTCGACTTGAGGCAATTGAGCAAAAATCTTAGCCTTTCAATCTTTGAAATGTTTGCTTGTTTGTCTTTGCTGGGAAAATTTATTTCTAAGCTGAAAAAGTAAACAAATGAAATCAAAAAGAAAAAGATATTGAAAAACTGAAAATTTTAAACTTAAAAAGTGCTTAATTTAATTTCATTTTGATTGAATATTCAATTTGATGGGGTTTTTCAAAGCTAGAACTTAATTGATAGCATTCAAATCCCGGCTCACATCGCTAACTGACGCAAACGAGTTGATGGAATTAAACGTTTTGATGGAATTAAACGTTTTGATGGAATTAAACGTTTTGATGGAATTAAACGTTTTGATGGAATTAAACTTCCCAAAACTAACCTCGGCTGTAGAACTGGTCAACCCAGTTCCGGCTCATTTTGACCATTATGGCGGGTTCTCCGTCGGTCGAAATGGGATCCCAAGTGCCCGTAAAAGGGTGCTCAAGGGGGCCGCTGTGAATTTTTGGATTCATCCCAAGGATTTCGGTCTGTAGGGGCAGCAAGAAATTCATGAAACAAAACGAGTAAATGGGCTCAAGCATTGGAAAATTCCAGAGATGATGTTGGCCTAAAATCAAAACCTAAAATAGCCGTTTGTAGCCTGAAATGGCCTAAAGTGAAGCTTTTTCGAAAAACAGAAGCTCTAGAAAATGAACAAACAAAAAGAGTTCTTTTTTGGTGGCTTATGCTAACCAGAAGCTACTTGAATCTCGGCTAAATTTACATCTTTTTACTCATCACTCATTTTTATTCAAAAACTCTTTTACAATGAGTCATTTGATACACTGAAAGACTAAAAAACTGACAAAGTAAACTGAAATTACTTGAAGCAAACTTAGTAAAGCTTAGAAAACTTAACAAACTTGTAAGCTGATAAAATGGCTAACGGGCCTCAAATAGGGTTAAATCAAATTGTTGAACGAAATTACACTGCACTAATGGAGTTCAGCTTGCATAAACAAAAAAATCAACGTCAAACACAGATTATTCAACAATTACGATAAAAAAATGTTTTCCCTTTCTCTCTTTTCTTTTCCTCTCCTTTTCTGTCTCCGTCTCCATCTCCTTTTGATGTTAGATTTACTAAGAACAGGTGAAACATTTAATGATTTAAATTCCAAGATAGAGACTAAGGTTTTCAAGAAAATTTTCTTAAACATATCGATTTACGTGAAATGTTTCATCCAACTGCTGCCCAGAGATTTTTACTGAATTGTTTATATGAAGGCTTGTGGTAAGTTGTTTGTTTTTTTGTAGCCAAAATGATTTAGTGTTATCACAACATTACTCTTCTTCTTTGCAATGTATTTCTTGATTAGACACAAAAGTCTAGCCACAAAAAGGCATCGACAGTACATGTTTTGTATAGCGGTGAGTATCAGTATTTTTGTTGACTGAACTAGACAAAGACACAAGGTCTATGTCATGAGTTAGTCAAAAAAATCCGTTAGACAAGTGGTTGATGTATATAGTAATAGCCAATAGCTAAGCTAAATCCCTTTAGTTCTAATAACAAAATAAATAAAAGATAAACGTTTTCAGATATCCGCACAACTGATGGATCTCACCGCAGCAATCAGTCAACCAATTTTCATGCCACCATTTGGGGCCTTTTTTCAGATTTCTCCAATCTATCTACCATCTCCTCTTCCATTAATTGCATTTGTAAAGCAACTACCACTAAACATTTATAGTTATCTTTTAGGCAATCGATCTTTTATGGGTTATTATTATTCTTTCAGCTTTGGAGCTTTCCGCCATATACAAAGGTGAATGAAAGAACTAATGACCAGTATTAAACTGATTATTAGCCAGTATTGAACTGATGACACAAATTATTGAGTTGCGTACTAACAAGGAAACCATATTGCTAAAGAATACATTGTTATGTTTTTATTTTTGATTTAAGAAGAAGTGATTCTATAAAGTTTGGTTGTATCGTTTCGGGTAGCTTTAGAACACCCTGTACAATTGGTTCTCAATAATAATTTGTATACAATCGAACCTCGTTAGTAAATAATCAACGAGATCAAAAAGAATCGATTTACTAAAAAGATTATTTACTAGCGAGGTTCAGAAAGCTCTATATTGGCTCATTGGGACCAAAAAACCTAAATTCACCTCGCCATCGGTTTATTTACTAATAAGTTGCGTTTTAAAAATGAAGCTCGAAAAGAATTAAGATCTTTGTACTTATCCACTGGTCAAAAGACATTTTAAACTATGTCAAAGAACATAAACCATACAAAAGAAATTGAAAAATTAATCATTCATTATCTACTGTAAAAGATTTTGCAGTTCAATTGTCCCCATTTGAATCCAAACGTTGGGTGAGATTTCTTCACATCCAAACTGTAATGGTCAGCACAACTAGTTTACTTGCCTTGCTTGGTGTTGTATTTTATGGTTGTTATTTTAAGAAAATCTGTATGGGGAGTTACATCGATTGTCAGGTGAGCTGGTGAAATATTTGAAAGGCTCACGGTAAGTAGATTTAAAGTAAACTTTTGATTTGAGATGATTTGTGGTGTTAGGCTAGGTCAAACATGTTGAATTTGTGATGGAATTATTGTTACTATGTTATTATTGTTACAATTATTGTTACTAAGCATAACTCTACATTAATCTAGGGTTATTTTAATGGTATCAACTCCAGTGATTTCGTTGATGAACAAGTAGTTCTCGTCTTTCAAAATGGACCCATCTTTGTCGCCACTTATTCTTTTTGTGCTATTATCTTCTTCATTAGAATTATGACATGCTTATTTTTAAGCTATTTGGGTATTAGCCAAACGATGCGAACACGTCATTTGAAAGATCAAAATGAACAGTCAAGAAGGACGGTCGAGATGCAGAATTACTTCTTGTTGATCTATTTATTACAGGTAACTTGATTTTTGTTTCTAGCTTTAGCTATAGCTTTTTTACTGTAGCTTGAATACTATTGGGTGAGCAATTTAAAACCGATTTCAAATTACTAATTTATCGATTCAGTTTAATAAACCCTAACTAGGAATTGTTGTTTATTTATCATCGAGTTTCGAAGTGGAACCTAGCCTATTTTGTAGCAAAGTTTTTCGCTGATTCCGAATATCTAAGGCGTTTTTGGGTAATGGATTCAAATTTTCGATTTAAATCCGTTTAAACTTGTGGCACATGTCTTTTGGCCACCACATCCAGTTGAAATCCATTGATCCAGTTAACATTTCCTTGTGAATAGCTTTTAACTTTACTCTAAAGTGTTCAATTGAATCGGTAAGCTAATTAAATTGGAAAATCAGACTTATATACACAATAATATTCAAATTATCATTTGTAATTTTAGATGTTCAACACATTCTTCACCTTTTTATTACCGTGCTTTATGCTGATCTTGGCATTGCTTAACATAAGTATTCTACCAGAGTTTGGTAAATAGTTTATTAATATTAACAATCCCATTTGTTTCAGTCAGTTCATCTTTTGTCCTATTCATGTATTTTCACTCGGCTTTCAACTCGTTGATCCTCATATTTTCCACGAGAACCTACAGACAAGTGCTTTATGGATGGTGGTTGAAAGTGTATTCATTGATTTCAGGAAAAGCAACCAGTGAGTGTTTCCTGTCCCTAATTTTTCCCACTATTCTGTCTTTAATTTGCATAGATACTTGAATTAACATAAAACTGCATCAATAGATGTCTTCATGAGTACATTTAGACTTTTCCTATTATCCCACTAGCGTATCTCTAGTTTGCATATAGATTAAAATAAGCATTTGTGTAAATTAGAGTTATAACTGTATCAATTCAGCTTCACGCTAAATGCAAGCGATAGAAGATAGCGGAGTTAGGAAAAAGCGCCAGAATTTCCTCGCTACAAAGCTATTGTGTTCACCAAAAAACTGTTCCAAGATCATAAATTTAAAATAAGCCATCAATTTAGCAAACTGGCAGTCGATTAATAGGGTTTTTGTTGAGGCGACAAGCACGAATGGCCATCGAACGACGAGATCATAAAACAATGAAGAAACTTGTTAAAGCTTTATGTGGAACTAAAGTGAAATACTTCACAATTTGTTCAACAGATGGAGAGGTTCTCTGTTCTTACAAAACACTTCAATACAATGACATTGTCCTCGTCGATGATGGGGGTTCTGTGAAAGGGACGGAGATGGGCCGAGAGTTGGCAAATAATTGAAACATTGATGTATGGCATTTGTTATGAGAATAAAAGCTTAACAAAAACGATAACTTAAACGAAATGACATAACAAATAACATTAAACTTGACAACTACTGATCAGAATGTTATGTGAACATTGATTTTGGTTTTGATTTAACAAACCCAGTCTGAAATAGAACTTACTATATAGTATTTTGAAGCTGAAATTCTGAAATTTTTGCACCTGATCAGAGCCGTTTATCAGGGCATCTTTTGATCAAAATTATTTATTAAAAAAAACTCAAAAAGGCAAAGATGAATCGGTAACGTATTCTCCATTTTTTTCGATGACTTCTTCCCATCTTCTGTACAGATTTCGGATTGCATCGTCCAATCAAAATGGTTCCTTAAAGGTAAAATAGGCATGGAGTCTATTGATGGTTTTGTTTGACGCCATTTCGCCCAAAACGCGACTTTTCAGAAATTGGTTTGCTAAAAATTGCTCAAACTATCGTACTTTTTGCTTCTTTTTACTTAAACTATTGTACTTTTGTGTGTGTGATGTGAGAGGCTCTATTAGAGGCAATCGATAATGAGATTCAACTGTCTTCTTGTTCTATGTGTTCTTTTCTGTGTTAACGCTTTCAAACGACATTTTTAAGTGTTTTGTGTGTTATTTTCGAATTTTTATAAGCACAGTATACTCATATGACAAAAAGTATATCATTTCCTTCTGTCCTTTTTACTTGTCGGCAATGTGTCATCGAAAATTTTCCCCAAATATACGACCGATTTTGCCCTGTCAATGGTAAAATTCTCAATGTTAAGTGCTTCCCCAGTTCCGCCTTCAGTATTCAAATATTTTCCCTTCTTTTCGTTGAATTTTAGACCGAATTCAGCAAGCCTACGTGCCCAGTTCGTGCACTGAAACTCCAGGCCTTCTCGTGTCTCATCGGCCAACAAAATATCGTCCGAATAAAGAATAGTCCAGGGGAATGGTCGTTGAAGATCTCGTGTAATTGCATCAACCACAAGAACCAAGAGAAAATTCGATAAAGGTGATCCCTGAGGAAAACCGGTTTCAATTGGAAACGAATCACTGAGCTGGTCCCTCGAAAAAACTTGCGCGCTTTGATCAACGAGCATCAGTTTGAGGAAATCGATGTAATTCTCAGGCACTGAATGTTTTCTCAGTGCCCACCAAGCGCATTTTGGTGTGACACTGTCGTTCGCGTTTTTGATGTCCAAAAAAGGCCATGTGGATTGGAGAAGAGGAGGCGAGTAGAGAGCGCAAGCCTCGATGTGCCACCTTTACACCACGATTTTTTTTATGTCCACACTGATTTTCCGTTGTCCCGATGCCGAGTGCTCTCAACTTCCTCTCGAAAATCTTCTCAAAAAGTTTTCTAGTGTGCGATAAGTGTTGAATCGGTCGATACATAGCGCAATCATTTGTTTCACCGATTCCTTTGTATCTTGGCATTATAAATGCCCATTTCCACTGAGTCGGAATTTTTCGGCTCTCAAGTATTGCAATGAAGAAATCGGTTAGAAATTTGATTGCCCTGGGGAAGAGCTTCCAGAAATCGATGGGAATATCGTCAACACCTGCCTCTTTTCCAGTTTTCATTTGTTTCAGTGAAAACTCAACGTCTTCTTCTTCAATTTTCAACTCCAAATTCTCAACTGGTGCTAGTTCTGGCAGTTGCAAAGTTGGAGTTTTTGCAGAAAACAACTTTTCAAAGTGACTTTTCCATTCATTGAGAGTTGGAACATTTTTGAACTTATCGTTGTTCAACTTTTCCTCTCTATTCCCTAAATTTTTGCGAGCTTTTCGTTGAATTGCCTGCACTAAATCTCGCCAAGTCTCATCGATATTTCGAATCTCAGGTAAAGTGATCGAGTCAATCCAATTGTGGCTCTCCTCCAACGATTCCCATTGAATTCGGGAATCAGGTGCTTCATCTCTAAAAATACATGTTTGTTTGGGGAGTGGGACAAATGCGACCTTTTTTTTGCGCACCCGGACATTTGCGCACCTTTTTTTCCGCACTTAGCCCATTAGCGCACCTTTTTTCGCGTTTTAAAAAAGCTCTTAAAGCTAATATTAACCAATTTCTATTCCAAAAGTTGTTTTTCTAGGTAATTTTAGGGCGTAGAATCGAAATTTTGACATATCAGAGCTTGTGGAAGCGAACGGACGGAGTTATACAAAGAGAGTTATACAAAATCAACAATTTTCTGTAATTTGACCTAGCCGTTTTGTCTTTCAAATTGGTTCCGCACGCTCTGTTATGTCAAAATTTGAATTTGAAACCCTCAAATTACCTAGAAAAACAACTTTTGGAATAGAAATTGGTTAATATTAGCTTTTAGAGCTTTTTTAAAACGCGAAAAAAGGTGCGCTAATGAGCTAAGTGCGGAAAAAAAAAGGTGCGCAAATATCCGGGTGCGCAAAAAAAGGTCACATTAGTCCCACTCCCGTTTGTTTGACAAGTTTTATCGTTTAACCTGAAAATAACTCCGTGTTTTTAAATAGTTTAAATAATAATACAGTCGACTCTCTCTATAACGGAACTATATAACGGAAAACTCTATATTGTCAGCTCCGAGACAAACTGATATTTTAGTTACTATTATTATTATTGAATGATTGGTCTAATCTTATGTAAATGTGTTCTCCCCTGTGTTTATCCCTTTCATTGCCGAGAAGCGGCGGTCCTTGGGATTGCCTAGGAGGACAAGTGAGGCTCTCACTTGGAGTCCCCCTTCCCCTTTCACTCATTTGTAATCTATTCGTCTTATTGTACTACTGTAAATAAAGATACAGATCTTCCGGGTCTATGCAACTGGTCTCTACTAACGGCACTCTATATGACGGAAAGATCTATATAACGGAAAGATCTATATAACGGAAAGCTCTATATAACGGAAACATTTTTTGGTCCCTTTCATTCCGTTATGGAGAGTCGACTGCATTAATTTTAGCCGATTTTATGTAAATAACATTTCGTTTTTTTCGATTTGAGTCATTAGAGAGAGCTGAAATTGCTAAAAGTCGAAAGAAAATTGATTCAGAAAGAAAATACAAACTTCATCGTCGGCATTCTTGAGACAAATCAACGATTCCTCTCGGAATTAACCGAAAATTTAAAGTTTTCCAACAGTCAACAGCAGTAGCTAAGTGATTGCCAATAGCACTCTAAATTTTGATAATGTATGAAGTAAAAAAGATGAGAAAAGAAAAGGAACTTTTATGAGAAAAGAAAAATGAGCTTTTATGTCAGAAAAAGAAAAAAAGAACGAAAGAAACGAGACGATGCCACAAGAATCGATTTGCGTTGCTAGGATTGAAAATGAGAACAAATTTGACAAAACACAATCATTAGTTCGAGTATTGCCAACCAATAACCGTATTTTCTTCATTAGAATTGCAGTCTTTAATAGAGCTGCAGTCCGGAAGGGAATTTTAAACTATTGCATCATTGAAAAATTGAATTTATAGTGCAAATATGGTATTTTTAAGCCCATTTGGGGCATCTAATGGCTTGAAATTGTTGAATTTTATACAAATTGTTGAGGATTATTGTTAAATATTGTTGAATTTTATACAAATTGTTGAATGTTGTTGTGAAATATTGTTGAATTTCATGCAAATTCATACAAATTCAACAATTTCAACACTATAAACTCAATTTGTATGTAATTCGAATAATTATAGCAAGACAAATTTCAAAATGATACATCTATTATGCTGATTTGTTCATAAATACTATTAGAGAAAATACGGTGTTCGAAAAAGAATCGAAAAAAGAACCGATGGACTGAAATTTGAGAGTTTGGATCGAAAGAAAAATCGAAAAAGGGACAATGACTCATCGCGTAAGCATTGCACAACACCCACTTTTGTGACCTTTTTCTTTTTTACCAGAGATCAACCAGAGAAAACCAGAGAAAGAGAAAACGAGAGAAAACGAGAGATTACCAGAGAAACCAGAGAAAAAAAGAGAGAAAACGTTGATGAAACTCAGAATTTTTTTATTTGAAGAAACCTGAACTTGAAATATCGAGTAGTGAAAAGCTTTATAATGCACAGAAATAAATAACACAAAAAAAAGAAAACGAGCACAGAAGTGCAGATCTTTTTGGGATGCTAGAATAATCAAAGTGTAAAAAAATGCTTGATTAGAATGAAAATGATACTTACCTGAGAATGATGGTTAGTAATAAGATCTCCTGGAATGATTCTCGTCCATGGATGGGGATCAGCCAGTCCTCCATAATCCATTTTTGATATTAGGTACATGCATAAGAAATGCGGATTTCAACATTTTCATAAATTTTGGATTAAGCATTCAGCTTTTGGATTAAGCAAAGCAAAGCTTTTGGACTTTCCAAAAACAGTTTTTATAGGAGCCTCATCGTACCTCAATTTGAAAGTTCGTTACAAAGTTAGTGCTTTACAAAGTTAGTGCTAGGAAATGCTTTAGTTAGCCAGTAGTCGATTTTATTTTTTAGAATGCTAGAAAAAGTAAATTGTAGCAATAAGAAGAGGTGCACTTTTTCAGAAAACCCTGTTCCCAGTTTTGAGCAACTATTAGGTAAATGTATAAGAAATGCGGATTTCAACATTTTCGGATTTCGGAAATACGGATTTCAACATTAAATTTCCAACGATAGAAACCTGATATCGATGAATGTTATAAACTATTTGAAAGTTGTAAATGAAAGTTCTAAATCTCCTCCACAGAATAGGCTAAAACGTGTTTCAATTGATCGAACGATTGAAGAAATTTCGAGGGCGAAATGCGAGTGACCAAAAAAGGAATCGAGTCACTTTAGGGACAAGTTTAGTGTGGTCAAAACAGAGTTAGCTTCGCAAAATTGAAGATTTAAAAAAAAGGATAACTACCGTAAATACTGTAATAGTATCCCACCCCCATAATGATGGTGTCGAGTGTTGCGTAGCCTAGCTTTGAACGAGATTTTCTCGACACTGGTTTAAGCTACAATGCGCGCTTAGGTATCAAAAAATAGCCCTGAATTTCAGCTATTTTTTGATACCAAAGATGCATTTTTTGAAAGTACGGGCGCTTCGAAAAAATGAAATACTAAAAAACTTTTGCGACTACGCGACTGTACGAGGGGGGTGGGTACTATTACAGTATTTACGGTATATATCAATTCATTAAAAAGTCTAACGGAAATGCATTTACAGAACTTTATTTTGACCACACTAAACTTGTCCCTAAAGTGACTCGATTCCTTTTTTGGTCACTCGCATTTCGCCCTCGAAACTGATTCTGATTCTTACTGACTCTCTGATTTCCACTCAGAAAGCTTTTAAAGCTCTTTTTAAAGCTTTTAAAATGCTAACAAGCTAGAAAAAAAGATCTGAAAACCCCTTATCTTCAAATATTTCATTGATTTTTAGAAATGAGAATCCATGGGAGGCCATTCTTTGCTTCTAGAAGCTCAAAGAAAGGAAAAAGAAGAAAAAGACGCTCAAAAGGGCTCTTCATTATCAAATCAACCGTGAACACTTTGAAATGATTTAAAAAACACTGTATTTGTTGTTATTGTTAAATTAGATTTTGCTATCTTCTTAAAATCTTATTTTTCCGCCACCAGCTGAAAATTCTTTCAAATAAACTTTTGTCTGTAGCAATGAGTTCAGAAAACACCGATCAAAAGTTGTAGTCAGTGTAAAGTTCAAAATTTTCAAAAGCTTTCAATTACCAGCAGCGTAATGTGAAAGCAAGGTAAAGACAGACAATTAATAAACTGAAATTCGTTTTTTTTAACTTTCAAAGACGCCTAATCACTCAAATAGTGAGTGCTCTATAATTCTCTGAATAAGGATTTTCTGAGAATACTTTTTCACTGTAATTAACAGGTAATTTTTGAGCGATTCAGTGATGTTCATGCTTTTTCATAATGTCGTTTTTAAATAGTTTAAATAATAATACAGTCGACTCTCTCTATAACGGGACTATATAACGGAAAACTTTATATAACGGAATGGAATTTTGGTCCCAGCCGACGCTAAACTATATAAAACGGCACTCTATATAACGGAAACGTTTTTTGATCCCTTTCATTCCGTTATAGAGAGAGTCGACTGTATATTATTATATGTTTTTTATTATATTATCTCAAGCTCACCAACTTTCAGCTATCACCTCTAGCAAAACCAGTATTAATAAAGCCAACCAAGCAAGGTAAACACAGACAATTAATAAACTGAGATTCGTTTTTTTAACCTTCAAAGACGCCTAATCACTCAAATAGTGGTGGCCTATAATTGTCTGAATAAGGATTTTCTGAGAATCCTTTTCTTTTCTCTTTTCACTGTAATTAACAGGTAATTTTTGAGCGATTCAGTGATTTTCATGTTCAGTTTTTTCATAATCTTTTACATACGAAACTTAAACAATTAAAGTTTCATGTTCTTAAAATATATAATTTTTAATTGTAAGCAATAAGCAGTTATAAAGCTTTTGTTTATAAGCAGTTCATTCTATTTTTTGATTTACGCACTTGCTCAAATGTTGTTGTTCAGAAGATTCAAAAAAACGTTTAAATCAAGTAGCTTTATTACAAATTTATAGCTTTTTACATGAAATTAATAATATTTTGCTATATTTTATTGGATTGAGGAAAAAGTTCTGACTCAGCTGCGAAAAATTCAATTTTTATGTATTTTTTTGCTAGTCTTTTGTACGTATAGTGTTGTGCCAAGGTGGATCTTTGTATTCCAGATGAGTTTGCAAGAAAAGAGCTTTGAATTTTGATCCGCTGTTGCTAGATTTGGAAAGATTTGAAAGTGGAAGAAGCTTGCCAAGAGTTCTTTGATTCGAAAGCGAAGGAGTGGTACTTTGATCAGCTCCAAAAGCTTGCAGACCGATTCGATTGTTCGATTGTTCATGAGCAGGTGTTGTACCAATCTTGATTTTGAATTCCAGATGAGTTTGCAAGAAAAGAGCTTTGAATTTTGATCCACTATTGCGAGAAATGGAAACATTTGAAAGTTGAAGAAGCTTGCCAAGAGTTCTTTGATTCGAAACCGAGGTACTCCGATCTCCGACTCCTTGGTCATTGGTACTCCGATCATTGGTACTCCGATCAGCTCCGAAAGCTTGCAGACCGATTCGATTGTTCGATTGTTCATGAGCATCAAGTTATCTACAGGATGATCGAAAAGTCCTCGCACACTTGTAAATATTGGCTTGGTGAATTGAAAACTGCGGGACTTTGAACCGAAATCTATTCAACAGAAAGTCGTAGATGATGAAGAGTTATATGGTGACTTGCAGGCCGAATTGGACACTGAGCCTTTCTCAAGCACTCGAGATTTGATTCGAAAGGAGTGGTACTTGGTTCAGATCCGAAAGCTTGGAGATCAAAAGCAGAAAGTCGTAGATAATGATTGGTCATATGGTGATTTGCAAGCCGAATTGAACACTGAGCTTTTCTCAAGCACTCGAGATTTGATTCGAAACCGATGGAGTGGTACTTCAATCAGATCCGAAAGCTTGCAGATCGCTGACAGAAATTCGTAGATAATGATTGGTTATACTTTGAGAAATAATTGTTGTTATTTTTGTTATTAAAGTGCGCATAAAAATTGAATTTTTCGCAGCTGAGTCAGGACTTTTTTTCCTCAACGTAGTAACAGGCAATGTTACATCCAACCAAGTAACCACAGTTTTTTTTATACAATTGATTACTCAATTAATTTTTAAACTTAAATATTTACAAACTATTGTCTCTTCCTTTTTTTACTTCATTTTCTGATTTGCGTGAGCCAAAATTCAATCAGCACGTGGCCAACCAAAAATTAATTGAGTTTTTCTGATTGCAATGATTATTCCAGGAAAAGCAGCTGTTTCCGTTTTTGGTTTTTTTTCAGAGTCCAATGTTTTTTACTCAGCTAACACTATCAGCTTTTCTATGAAATGTATCATCCAACTGATCTACAAAGAAGTTTTCTCAACGGTTTTTATCAAGTGTCATGGTTTGGTGCCGTTTTTGGTTTGTTGAATTTGATTTTAGTCTCGCTACAATGGTGCTTTTCTTTGTGACAATGTATATGTTGATTTATGAGAAGTCACATGCAACAAAGATCCATAAGATCTACATGATCAATATAACGGTTAGTTCCGCCAAGCAAACGGGTATTCGTTAGGATTTTTGTTTGAGTTCTGGCTTCAACGGAAACGCCTCCTCACGGTTTTTTTTTTAATTTTTGTAGCTAAGATTTAAGTTAATGCTAATTGATTCAACTTCAATATCAATGCACTTTTCTAAAGCTTTAAGTTTACATTCCTAAAACAAAGTTTGTATGCTTCAAAAGAGCTAATTTTAATCCACAACGACAGAGAATTATGAGGTTAGTGAATTGAAAACTGCGGCACTTTGAACTGAAATTAATTCAACATAAAACCATCAATTCATTCCAAATAATTTCCATTATTATTGACGACTTCTGCCCATTTTACAGGCAATTTGCGGATTCCTCTTTCGTAGTAGGATTTTAGTTTGTGTGTGAGACAAGTGTGAGTCTCAAAAATCGAGGACTGGAGATGTCAGCTGTCAGCCTTAAAAAAATTGGATGCTGAAGTAAACAATACAATATGGTCTCTTTGCTGGTCTTCTTGCATCCTGCTCGAATCAAGCGCCTGTTGACGCTCCATCGAAAATAGCTTTGTTCTAAATGGCCTTCAACTTCTTGATTCCATGGCCTGAAGCCAAATCTTCCATGGCCCGATTTGGGTCGATTCTATGGTCCCTGATGATTACTCGTTCTTCGTTTCTTGTTGTAATCGCTAAACGACCACTTTTCAAAGCTCTATGAAGACTTTCGCCTGCTTCTGATTTTGACTAATCGATTTTTGACTAATCTGTCCCTTCATCTAATTCACTGTCCTTTCATCGCATTTGAAGAGCGTTGCGTTAGACGTTTTTTTTTGCGTTAGACGGCGTATAACGTTGTCCAATTGGTCTTCTGATTAAATGGTTACCGCCTGGGTAGTATAAATTAATTCTAGTCTCATCGGTGAAAATGGCTCGGGCCCAGTGATCGGAAGTCCAACACTCGTAGTTCTTTGCAAAATCATATCTCAGCTTCCGAGTTTTTGCAATGGTCAAAGGTCGTTTTGCTGGTTTTCTTGCATGCAATCCTGCTCGAATCAAGCGACGGTTGATGCTCCATCGAGAAATATTTTTGTTAGACATGGCCTTCAACTTCATGATTCCAAGGCTCGAAGTCAGATTCGGGTCGATTCTATGGTCAATGATAAGTGCTCGATCTTCAGTTTTTGTTGTAATCGGTGGACGGCCACTTTTCGAAGCTCTATGAAGACTTTGGCCCGCTTCCGATTTTGCTGCTAGCCGATTCACCGTCCTTTTATTGCATTTGAAGAGCATCGCAATAGACGGTGATGAATATCCATCTTTCTTGGCTTGCACAATCTTCTGCTTATCAGGAGTTGACAGATATTTGCAAGCCGACATCTAAAAATAAAAATAATACAAAAAAATGCATTTGAACAAAGAAAAGCAGAGAAAAAATAAGAATTTTCTTAATGGGACAAGACTTTTGCATGACATTGTATTGGATTGGTGAATTGAAAACTGGTGAATCCTCTTCATATATCTTTTTAATATTAGCAGCTGCCAAGCCTGCACGGTGCTCTTGTAGGAACTCATGCAGCACATGACGAATATGTCCCGGTGGCAGATTGTCGAGTGCAATAGAAGCAGTGAAAAAAAATACCAAAAAATAAAAAGCTGGAAGCACAATTTTTTCGCAATAATTTGAGGAAATGTTGAAGTAACCAAACCGCCTTTCAGCTGGTTCAATGTTGTTGTTTTTTTATCTGCGAGTCCCGCGAAATAGCCGGCAGCTTTCAATTCACCAATCCAATATTTTTGCCTGTATTAAAATAAATTATTGCTAAACAACAAGACAACAATTTGTGGTGTTGTTTGGCCAGTTTAGACAACAAAGTACAAATCAATCACATTACAGATCTCATCTCAACTATGTGACATCTTCGCCGGTCTCTGCCAGGTGATTGTCATGATACCAAATGGGGCACTTTACAGCATTACGAGATGGGCAATGCCACCACAAGTTGTACTGGTTTTGTTGGTACGTGTCTAAACTAGTTTGGGTATCGTCTTAAACTAAAACTAGTGGTAATTAACCACAGTGACCACAATTGCTTTGATATAGACTTGTTCAGTTCATCTTCTTGTTACTCGTCAACAATCTGGGCATGACTTTGGAGTTTTCAGCAATTCATAAAGGTTTGTAGTTAAATGCTTAATCAACCAAGTAGTTAAAGGGGGGTATTAATCGCGGTCGGGTGACGGCAACCACCTGTTTGCCATTTTTTTTACGGCAACCACCCGTTGTTTTATTTTAATATCGCTGATTTTATTATAAGAAGAATAAAAATCACCCGGCTAGAGTAATTTGATGGGTTTACAAATTTTTGGAGACACTGCAAGGCTTGGAGAAAAACAAGATCGTCACTCATCAGACGCCTCAGCTAAAAGGCACCTATTTGAGAAAACTAAAACCACAAGCGACCACAAATGGAAAAAGGATCTAATTGTGTCAATCAAAGCGCTGAAGACGTCCTACGGTGGAGGAGATCCAGTCACTTCTGGTGAAGATGCGCTGGAAATTGATAAGATAGGAAGCCGATTTGAGGAACTGCTGTACTTGATCTCCTCCACCGTAGTGAGCATGAAAGTGAGCAAGAGGAAGAATTATAGATTAACAATTTATTTTTATTGTTTTTTGTGCTTTTTATTTTGTTTTTAAATTTATCTGCAATTAAAATTCAATCGATCTAGACTGCGCTGAGGTGTTTGAGTTTTCTCTTTTTAGTTTTTAGTTTTCTCAAATAGGTGCCTTTTAGCTGAGGTGTCTGATGAGTGACGATCTTGTTTTTCTCCAAGCCTTGCAGTGTCTCCAAAAATTTGTAAACCCATCAAATCACTCTAGCCGGGTGATTTTTATTCTTTTTATAATAAAATCAGCGATATTAAAATAAAAAAACAGGTGGTTGCCGTAAAAAAATTTTTATCGTCATCCGGCCGCGATTAATACCCCCCTTTAAATGATTAGTAACCAAGTATTGGGTTGTCCAGTTATGAATGCGCGTTTTTTACTATTTTATAAATTTCTCAAGATACCGAAATCAAGAAAAAGATATATATGAGTATTATTCGAAAGCTGAAGATCTCCTCTACATTTTGATATAAAAAGTTTTTGAATTTGTTCAGCTTTTGGGCAAATTGACTGCACAGAAGAAGAGGTGGCCAAAAAATGGAAGGGTGCCTTTGGATCAAGTTTTGTCTCCGCTCAAATTGAGTTAACCGTTTGATGTTTGGCCAATAGATATATCAATACAACATTTTTTTAAATATAACAATTTCAGAGCATCTTTTCTTTTCTGGGCGGTTATTTTACACCATAAAACTTGAGGAATAGCTAAGCTGGAATCGGTTTTTTCGAAAACGACCTCTCCATTTGTGCAGTCAATTTCCCAAAAAGTTGCATGAATTCAAAAAATTTTTTATTCCAAAATGTAGAGGAGATCTTCAGCTTTCGAATGATATATAACACTCATATACATCTGTTCGATATCTTCAAAAATTTACAAAATAGTAAAAACGCGCATTCATAACTGGACAACCCAATAGTTAAATGATTAGTAACCAAGTAGTTAAATGATTAATCAACCAAACTTTAGTAAAACTAACCACAATTCCAAACGGAAAACTCGCTTTCTATCTCTACATCAAAGGAATTGTGGTCAGTGTGGCTAATATTATTGGAATCTTTTTTGTCATCGGATCTTCATTGTACTATCAAGAAATTTGCATGGGAACTTATCAACAGTGTCAGGTAAATCAAATAAATACTTAATCTAATAATTATTTTTCGTTCGGAATCTAAAATCAGCGTGTTTGGGTTTTAGTTTGTCTAATAAACCTAAAAACTCTGAAACTATGTACTAGGTTGGTGCCTAAGTCTTTACCATTTTTTTCGAAGCCTCTTTTAAAAATAATACCGCCACCAACAAGTTTCCATTTGAACTATTGAAAAGATTAATTGTTTCTCTGTAAAATGGCTTTTGGGAAATTCTTGGAAATAGTTGTTTTTCTGGATTTTCAAAGGCGTAAAGGTGAGAACTCAAAACTGCTCCGATGCCGAATGACTGCTCGGATGCCAATTTGAACACTTTCTTCAATACAAACCTATTTTGGTGCCAAAGTAAAAAAGATAGAGCTTATTTGATTACATAAGTCTGCAAAATTTGAAAGCGATCCGTTTAACCATTTTCTTCAAAACAACAATTGAAAATTGTATAAAATGAGCTTTTACGGAGTTGAGCCTTTACAGACTTATGTAATCAAATCAGCTCTATCTTTTTGAGCTTTCTTTCAAAAGCCATTTTGTAGAGAAATGATAATAGAATGATAATATAAATGATCTTTTTAATAGTTTAAACAAATTTGATAAAGAATTCTTTTTTATAAAACCAAAAATTTGAAAAAAATTGAAAAAAATGGTAAAGACTTATGCCCCAACCTAATAGTTGTTTATCTGTGGTTTGAAAGTGTTTTTAGAGCTTCTTCTCAACCCCAGTCCCTATTGAATTCCAAAATGAGACGTCAATCCTCGTATTTCGTTGGAATCAGATCACAATCTACGGTGTTCTCTATGCTGGCCTTATCTTGATCATTTGTGGTATTTCCTTTTCATTTCTCACTTATCTTGTCATTGCTCAAACAAATAATTTGATAAAACGACGATATGCAAGTCAGGAGACAATCGAGATGCAACGATACTTTTTGCTTATTTTTTTGTTACAGGTTTGGGTTTGAATGATTAGGAGTAGAATACGATTGGGTTGGTGAATTAAAAACTGCGGGACTTTGAACTAAAATTTATTCAACATAAAACCATCAATTCATTCCAAATAATTCCCATTATTATTGACGACTTCTGCCCATTTCACAGGCAATTTGCAGATTCCTCTTTCGTAATAGGATTTTGGTTTGTGTGTGAGACAAGTGTGAGACACAAAAATGGAGGACTAGAGATGTCAGCTGTCAGGGCAGTTTGAGCACCTTCTTCAAAAGAAACCCATTTTGGTGTCAATAGAAAAGTTGTAGAGAATCAAAAATTGGGCTTATAGCCAAATTTCCAAAAGAATACACTTAGTAGTTTCCCTTACGATGCAAGTTCTGTGAAAATTCGTAAATTTGTAGTCCCCTACATGAGTGAAAATTTCTCAAATTTCGCAAATTTATATTTTCAAATTTTCCATTCGAATTTAGTTAGTATTGCAGGATTCTAAATTAACTCAGCAAAAGGCTCATTCAGTTCATTTTGAGCTCTTCTTATAGGAACATTACAGTGAAACACACGATAGAGACGGCGACTTCAAGCCTCTAAAGTCGCGGGTCTAAAACGCATTTTTCCAAGCTCCCACTATGAAATTCGTGATCTACGCAAAAAAACTACCCCAGTCATTTAAATCTAAGCATTCAATTGCTTAACTTTAGCTTCAAAGCCAACAATTCAAATACCCAGAGCTCATTTACAACTTTTCAGGCACTCGACGTGTTCATTTGCATCATTCTACCCTGCGCATTGCTGGCTCTAGCAATTCTTGGTTTCAATTTTCTCCCGGAGTCATGTAATTTCAGAAATTCACTTCTAATCATTTTTCTATTTCAGTGATTTCTTCACCATCGATCTTTTTGTATTTGCATTCTGCATCGAATTCTGTAATCTTGATTTTATCGACTGAATCCTATCGAAATACCGTCAAGAGGTGGTTCTCGAACTTGACAATCGGGACGTGCAATTGGTCATGTAAAAGACGAAAAAGTTGGTTTAAGTTTTAAGTTTTAAAAACATTTTCGAAACTTACAAACATTCGAAGGTCAAAAAGCTATTTTTTCGTTGTTTCTCCAATTCAAGTCAATTACAATACGGTTCCTATTTTGATCCAATACGGTTCCAATACGGTTCCTTTTTTGATCTAATACGGTTCCAATACGGTTCCTTTTTTGATCTAATACTGTTCCAATACGGTTCCTCTTTTGATCTAATACGGTTCCAATACGGTTCCTCTTTTGATCTAATACGGTTCCAATACCGTTCCGATACGGTTCCAATACGGTTCCTATTTTGATCCAAATTCCTACATTTGAATAAAGCTATTTAAATCTAATAAAGACTTAAAGTGATCTTAAAGTTAAACTTTTACGAAAAGCTCAGATGGGATCCTCGTTGCTTGGCCTCTCAGCTCCACACCTCATCAAAATGAATCAACGAATGGCTAGAATAAAGTTTTTATTAAATATGCTGCGTCCATTTACGAACTAAACTAAACTCTAAAAAGGACGTCCGACTCTGATCTGGACGTTCGGATCGGTTTCGGACGTCCGTTTACGAATTAAAATTGCAACTTTAGGAATTTTAGATTGATTTTTCGGCTGTTTTCATAATTTTCACTCAGAAACCTTTTTGACTATCTGATCGATTTTTCAATTTGAAATCAACTGTCACTCCTTGATAAGCATTTAGCCAATTTTTTATGTAATATTAATAATTAATTATTTAATATGCAACCTTTATTAAGAAAGTGTTCAAAATTCAAATAATAAAAACCAAAATCGCATTAATAAACCAAAACGCCTATATATAAACATATACAAATATATATTGTGTCCGATTTAGATTTCCGTCCGTTTTAGATTCAATCTAAATCTTATATAGATTGAACAATAATATAAACATGCTTAATATATGTTCTTAAGCGTTTTTTTTGCAATTTTCTGAATTTTTCAAAAAAATGCAGAAAACTACAGAAAACGCTTAAGAACATATATTAAGCATGTTTATATTATTGTTCAATCTATATAAGACGTATTATTGTTCAATCTATATAAGATTTAGATTGAATCTAAATCGGACGGAAATCTAAATCGGACACAACATATAAATATCTAAACGGAGCCAGAAAAATCCGACGTTAGGCGGGTTTTTCTGGCTGATGTATCATAAACAAACACTCTACTTCATCATTGCAGACGCTCAGACGTAAGCGTCCACCGATCTCTTTCACCTTGAGAGATACGAGAATTTAAATTTTAATTACTTTTGTGAACCGCTGGATGTATACCTAGCTATTTTAACACACTCACGACTATACGACCCACCGGTGGGCCATACTAATGAATATTTTGGCGTCAACTCAAGTTTTTAAGGACGTTTGCTATTCATTTTGGTAACTTTTACTAGTTTTCAAGAAGAGATTCACGGCTATCAAATGATCTATAATAGCTTAGTTTATCTTTGAATACTCATCCATAAGTATTACTTAGAGCTTGCCTTAAAGAGATGGGCTGTTTATAGAAAATGTAGATCGCTGAAGAAGGTGAGCCATAATCCATTGATTAAAATAATAGAATCTTAATTTCCATTGATTTACAAAAAGATCAAAAAATCATTCCGTTGCCGGGAATCGAACCCGGGCCTTATGGGTGAGAGCCATAAATCCTAACCACTAGACCACAACGGATGTGTCCAGCGAGGAACAAAATTGGCTCTTTGGTTTATTTGTGAACAAATTTGACAGCTTTGATAAGGCTTTTCAATCTTAAAACAATCGTTGATTGACAGCTTTTTAGCAAGATGTTTTGATACGAGCGAGGGTAGGGAAACTTATGAAGTCGAAAATAGAGGTTTTGAAGTAAAGGACAAAGCAAAAAGAAGTAAATTTACTGTTTTTGGATATAAATTCTAGTTTTTTTTAGGTGATACAGCACGGAATCCGAGAGAACAACCTCTACCCAACCCGTAGTCTTTCATAGGTTTATAAAATAGTTTTAATTCATTGGAGAACGTGTATAACTTCTAAGACTGTATTTTTAGTGTAATCTTATTCAAACTTTAGAAGATTTGGCCTATTACTTCGTTTAAAAGCACTATAATCACTGAGAATAGTGTAATCTTATTCAACTCGACGAAGGTATTGCCTATTACTTCGTTGAAAAGCACTACAATACCGTCTACTCTCTTTAGTAAGACTGTTCACCTCAACCATAATTTTCATTGATTAACATAATAGAATCTTAATTTCCATTGATTTACAAAAAGATCAAAAAATCATTCCGTTGCCGGGAATCGAACCCGGGCCTTATGGGTGAGAGCCATAAATCCTAACCACTAGACCACAACGGACCTGTTCAAGGACGAACAAAATCGGCTCTTTGATTCCTTTGTGAACTAATTTGACAGCTTTGATAAGGCAGCTTTTCAATCTTAAAACAATCGTTGATTGACAGCTTTTTAGCAAGATGTTTTGATACGAGCGAGGTCCTCAATGTCCTCTAAATTGAAACAATGATAAATATGAAAACGTGGAATCCAACTAAAATGCGCAAAATTATGCTTGATCAACAATCACGTAAAATTTATTTTTTGACAAGGCTAAAAATGCCTGAAGTTTCATTAATATCAAATTAACATTTAAGTTTGATTCGTACGTCCAAAACGGAGCTAAGAATAAATTTGATTTGTAAACAGAGGTCCAAAACAGAGCTAAGAATAAGTTTGATTCGTAAACGGACGTCCAAAACGAAGCTAAGAATAAGTTTGATTCGTGAACGGACGTCCAAAACGAATCCAAGAATAAGTTTGATTTGTAAACGGAGGTCCAAAACGGATTCAAGGATAAGTTTAGTTCGTAAACGAACGCAACATTTATATTGTTTACTAAAAAGTGTAAAAATGTTCATCAATATCAGATCAATAAAATTTTCTTTAAAAGAATTTGAAGTATTTTACTTTATCCTAAAGTTGAAACACTGATGACTGAAAGTCTGGTAGACTAGTTTTTTTAAAACTAAGCTAAAAAAGCCTCTCGATAAAATCATTTCTTCTAAAAAGACATTCCTAGTAACATGAAAAATCGATTAGTCAAATGGTAAGTGAAAAAAAAATCACTGCTAGTGAATGAATAATAAAAAATGATAGATAAAACTTGCCTTAAAAGCTAGTGGTTGTTTGTAAAAAACAGCTTTTAACTAGCTAGCTAAAATGAAAGATGAATGAATTAAGCTAGATAGCTAGCTAAAATGAATGAATGAAATGAATTTCACTGGAGTCACCGATTTCAGTGATTTCAGTCCAGGGTGAACAAGAAGTCCAGGGAGTCCAGGGTGACCAAGAGTCCAGGGTGACCAAGAAATCCAGGGAGTCCAGGGTGACCAAGGAATCCAGGGAGTCCAGGGTGACCAAGAATCACCGCAACACACAAAAGGCCTAGCTTTTAACCAAATATGCAAACCATCTCGGAAAATTAACTTAAACTATTTTTACTTAATTTTTACTTAAAGGGGGGTATTAATCGCGGCCAGGTGACGATAAACATTTTTTTACGGCAACAACCTGTTTTTTTGTTTTAATATCGCTGATTTTATTATAAAAAGAATAAAAATCACCCGGCTAGAGTGATTTGATGGGTTTACAAATTTTTGGAGACACTGCAAGGCTTGGAGAAAAACAAGATCGTCACTCATCAGCACAGTCTAGATCGATTGAGTTTTAATTGCAGATAAATTTAAAAACAAAATGAAAAGCACAAAAAGCAATAAAAATAAATTGTTAATCTATAATTCTTCCTCTTGCTCACTTTCATCTTCGCTCAAGTACAGCAGTTCGGCTCAAGTACAGCGGTACAAATCGGCTTCCTATCTTATCAATTTCCAGCGCATCTTCACCAAAAGTGACTGGATCTTCTCCATCGTAGGACGTCTTCAGCGCTTTGATTGACACAATTCGATCTTTTTTCATTTGTGGTTGCTTATGGTTTTAGTTTTCTCAAATAGGTGCCTTTTAGCTGAGGTGTCTGATGAGTGACGATCTTGTTTTTCTCCAAGCCTTGCAGTGTCTCCAAAAATTTGCAAACCCATCAAATCACTCTAGCCGGGTGATTTTTATTCTTTTTATAATAAAATCAGCGATATTAAAATAAAAAAACAGGTGGTTGCCGTAAAAAATTTTTTATCGTCACCCGGCCGCGATTAATACCCCCCCTTTAATATTTTATTAAATTAAATAACTAAAATATCTTTATTCAACATATAACAGTAACATTAACAATTAAATTCAAATTTGCCTCCATCGGCGTTCAGAAAGGCTTGCAAACGTTTGGGAAAAATTCGTGTACATTCGACGAAACCGTTTCAACCGGTAATTCAGTAGATTAATAAGTTTTAAAACAGATCTAAAATAATTTCCACGGATTAGCTTCCATAATAGAATCTTAATTTCCATTGATTTACAAAAAGAGCAAAAACTTATTCCGTTGCCGGGAATCGAACCCGGGCCTTATGGGTGAGAGCCATAAATCCTAACCACTAGACCACAACGGATGTGTCCAAGGACGAACAAAATTGGCTCTTTGGTTTATTTGTGAACAAATTTGACAGCTTTGATAAGGCTTTTCAATCTTAAAACAATCGTTGATTGACAGCTTTTTAGCAAGATGTTTTGATACGAGCAAGGGTAGGGAAACTTATGAAGTCGAAAACAGAGGTTTTGAAGTAAAGGACAAAGAAAAAAGAAGTAAACTTACTGTATTTGGATATAAATTCTAGTCTTTTTTAGGTGATACAGCACGGAATCCGAGAGAACAACCTCTACCCAACCCGTAGTCTTTCATAGGTTTATAAAATGGCTTTAATTCATTAGATAACGTGTATAACTTCTAAAACTGTATTTTTAGTGTAATTTTATTCAAATTTTAGAAGATTTGGCCTATTACTTCGTCTAAAAGCACTACAATACTGTCTACTCTCTTTAGTACCTTTCAGATGGAAAGGTTTGTAAATTGAGAACCAAAAGTTGCAGTTTAAGGTAAGTTTGTTTCTCAAAACTAAAGTCATAAAATAAAAAAAAAACAAGTTTTACATTAATCTACTTGTAATGTTCAGCTTTCATCCCCCAAGAAAAGTAATCTTTTTCCCTTTTATCCCCTCTATCCTTTTATCCTAAAATTGTATCTATATACTTTGATTTCCTTGTTCTTTAATAGTTATAACTTCTTCAATTTTTACTTTTAAAATTTGTACTTCTTTACTTTCTTTACTTTCTTTGCTTTCTTTGTTTTCTTTACTTTCTATACTTTCTTTACTTTCTTTACTTTCTATACTTTCTATACTTTCTATACTTTCTTTACTTTCTTTACTTTCTATACTTTCTATACTTTCTTTGCTTTCTATACTTTCTTTACTTTCTTTGCTTTTTATACTTTCTTTGCTTTCAGTTTATTCGCATTCTAAAAGAAAACGTAGAAAAATAAAAATTCTGAGATCATCATTGTTAAAATCCTTACAAATAAGTTATAAATTTCAAGATTTGAAGTAAATTATACGATTTTGAAACCAGTAATTTCAAAAAATGATATGAATCGATTGACAGTGAGATCATCAGGAAAAGAAGTGGAGTTCTTTGGTCAAAACAAAGGATTAAATTTGTATAGCAAATTCATTTGAGGAATAGATTTGAATTTGGAAAATAAATTGGAATTTATAGGGCAGTTGAGGGCGGATTTAGAGGTGTGTTCTCGAGAATGATTGTTGTTTTCGAGGATTGTCGCCGCTTGTCGATCATCGACGAATCCTCGTAGATTGATGTGCTTTTCTTCGAAACAACCTGCAAATTTTGTCAGTCTTGCAGAATATTTTGATCGTCAGCTATTATAGATATCCAAAAGTCAGCTATTACATTTTAAATCTCTTAACTCTTACACAGCTAATTTGAGAACTTATCAACCCAAGCATTCAAGTCAGCCTTACTGTTAGGCAAGCCAGCCTTACTGTTAGGCAACTGATGAAGTTGAAGGCAACTGATGAAGCTCCATTACTTGAAGCTGCTTGCATTTCCTATTCAAATCCAACCTCTTTAAAAAGACCCAAGTATTTGATGAGGCGGACACGATAGATTCTCTGTGTGGCGATGGTGATCACCGGATTGAGAACACTGCCTCCAACCAACAATTTGAATGAGATGTCTGTCAATGTTCGCAGAGTCACGTTGCTGTAGCCACCAACTAAATAGATTCGTCCTTACTGTGAAGCCATCATCCGTCTCACTACAGTATGAACATCTTTTCCATGAGTTGTATTAGACTGTCCAGGCTGTATTGGGTTTTCTTTTCATAATTCGTTTAAAACCAACAAATGCACCAATTAACCTATGGTTTTCTCTAAATTTAATAGAAAGGTTTTAATAAAAAAACCAGAGTCAAATTAGTCAAATCGAGGTCAGCCTTCTACTAGATAGATCTAGAATCTATACACTTTTGACTAACTCCATTTGCTGGACTTAGGCTAAGACTAAGAGGGTTAAGACTAGGCTAGGGCTAAGACTGAGAGGGCTAAGACTAGGCTTAGGCTAAGACTAGGCTTAGGCTAAGACTAGGCTTAGGCTAAGACTAGGCTTAGGCTAAGACTAGGCTTAGGCTAAGACTAGGCTTGGCTAAGACTAGGCTTAGGCTAAGACTAGGCTTAGGCTAAGACTAGGCTTAGGCTAAGACTAGGCTTAGGCTAAGACTAGGCTTAGGCTAAGACTAGGCTTAGGCTAAGACTAGGCTTAGGCCAAGACTAGGCTTAGGCTAAGACTAGGCTTAGGCTAAGACCAGGCTTAGGCTAAGACTAGGCTTAGGCTAAGACTAGGCTTAGGCTAAGACTAGCTTGGCTAAGACCGGCTTAGGCTAAGACTAAGAGAGCTAAGACTAGGCTAGGGCTAAGACTATCTTCTAGGACTAGAGCCAGGACCGAGAGATGAGCTTGAACTGATGCCCGGTCAGAGATTAGCCGGTTTCCCTAAGACCTTTTACGGGCCAGGTTTGCAATAAAGCTAGCACGGATAATCCCTGCACATGGCCAAGGTGCAGGGATTATCCGTGCTCCCATTGGTACCTGTTTGTTGTACCTTAACTCAAGTTTCAAGTGTCGTACCTCAAGTCACTTACCAAACATATTCACCAAGTAGAGTGCCCTGAAAGGCACCGATGTGATGAACGTCCACATTGTCGAAGAAAACAAGAAGAACAAGCGTTGGAAAAGCTTCTGAAAATAGAAAATACGAAAATATTCTGGTTTTGGTCAGAAAAACTAATTCTCAAGCGATTTTCAACGACACAAGCACAATCGACTTTGGGAGAGAAAACAAATCGGGACCACAATAAAGCATTTGAACAAAATAAACTTCAAACTTTGAAAAAAAACAAATTTAGACCATAACAAAAAAGGTTTAACTCAAGTTAACTCAAGTTAACTCAAGTTTTACAGATTAAAACCTTTTGAAGAAAGCTAATTAAAGCATTTTCCTTCACTACCTGATCAGGCTTATTGTCAGCCGCTTGGAAAGATGAACGACCCTGGATTAAGAAAATAAAGCTGAGAATATGAATTTGATGTGGATTACTTGATTAAATTAATCCATTTAGTTGATTAAACTAATTCATTACATTAGTGGATTAGTGATTACATTGAATATTTAGTTGATTAGGCTGGTTATCTGTTAGCAAGCTAGACATAGGAATACAATTGGGCGTAGCTTGGGTTAAGTCTTATTGAAAGCTTTTATTTGTTTAAAATTTGCATAATAAGATTCCTTGGAAGGTTTTTTGCTAATAATTTGTTTGAAAACAATTTCTCAAACTATAGGGTTTTGAAAGATTTGCGATTTTTCAAAAATCGACTTTACAGAATTTCTCATTTGATTAGATCTACATGATTTGATCTTTATAGAGATCTTCAAGTTAGCTTCCAGTTAGTTTCTGCTACAGTAATCTTGTTATAGTAACAATACTGTAACAGGCTGTAACAGGCTGTAATCCTTGGGCTACGGTAACATCCACAACCTGGGCTACAGGCTACCGTAGCCACGCTAGAACCAAAGTCAGAGTTCGGAAAAGTTTCTAATCATTAAAAGATTAGAAAGACAAGACCAATATGTTAGATTATAGGAAAGCTCATAAATATTATAAGTCTTGCAAATATTACGAGTTATTTTATAACTTACAGTTCTCGCTCGGTGCTCCATTCTCGTTGTCGTCTGAGCGATGCAATAAATGACCACCGAGATGGCAAACGAGGCAACAATGACGACCAAATAGAAGAAACACATAACGAAGTACATCTTGTAGTCGCTGAACATCACCTCGACGCAGCTATTCTAAAAGAAGACATAAGATTTTGAGCTTTATTCAACTCTTACCCCAATACTGTATGTCAGATTCATAATTGCAGCGTAACCGACGAGGCAAATCCATGTAGCGATCGTCAATAAAAGAAATTTCTTCCGACTCACCATCGAATAATAGTGAAGCGGGAATTGAATGTAAAGGAGTTTGTCGACGTTTAGCCTGAAATGAAATCCCTGAAATTCTTCACTTACCTGAAAGTATTGTAAAATTATGTGTAGCTCAAAATATTCAACAGCAAGACTGATCTAACACCAGCCGAAAACCCCGCCCAACGGTGGGTTTTTCTGATTGGGTTTTTGTCGCCGTAGCGCAGTCAGAAGCGCGGTTGTCTACGGCCCTTTAACCTACCCATTTAACCGGAGTATCCCTTTAATCGGAGTATCCCTGGAGTATCCCTTTAATCGGAGTATCCCTTTAACCTGAAGGCGAAAGCCCGCGGGCGTTCGAATCCCTTCCCAGGATCAAACTTTTGCTTTTCTTGTGTCAGAGAACTTGTGTCAGACTTGAAATTTAACATTACCCAACGAACTTTACAATTCTATCATGTAGAAATTCTTCCTGAGAATCATCATTTGTTAATTTTTTGATCCTTTCAAGTAAAAAGTTGATTGTTGGGTTAAGACTTACTTTCCTGTAACATTTACTTTACCTAATAAATTACTTTTACCGAAATTGTATGCTTATCCGTGTCTCTTAATTCTTTTGTTATTTTGACTTGTTCAACTTACCATAAAAGGTAAACACAGCTACACATTTGCATCGTCCAAATCGTCGTGTAGTAGATGTGACACGAATCAACAGGGAATTGCAGCAACATCGGCCGTGTCACACAGTAAACCAAGCAAAAGACAAGGTCAGCAAAAGTCATGTTCATGATGAGGATCTAGAAATTTTGAATGTTTAGAACTTCAGCTAAACAATTCAGCTTACTTGTCTCGGTTTGTCATCTGTATCGATGTGTCGAATGGCGATGAAAAGCACCAAAATGTTCAACAATGTTCCACTGATGCCAGCACATTCGTAGAAGAGCAGCTAAATAATTTATCTAGCAATTTTATTTGAAGATTTGGCTTTTCTATGCAATTGTAAGAAATATATTTATACTTTGATCTTTAAAATTTCTTGTGAGACCGTGTCTCGGTGTGGTTCAATGGTAGATGTCTTGAAAACGCACGATAGAGAAAAGGAACCAAATCTGTAGAGAAAAGGAACCAAACGTGTAGAGAAAAGAGACCAAATCTGTAGAGAAAAGGAACAAATCTATACCGAAAAGGAACCAAATCTATACCGAAAAGGAACCAAATCTTCATCAAAACTTTCCCTTATTAGGGCAAACTTCGCTCAAACTGGAGCAATCTGGCACTATCACAATTGCTTCAACACTTGCGTGTGAAAAAAGGGATGAATAGAAAAGGGAGCGCACAAATGACTCAAAACAAAGCTTAAATAATGGGCTTTTAAGTACACAAGTTACGACAAACGGACAACTGAATATCGTCTAGTGGCTGATTGCGGTAGTTTATCCATCAACTTTGAATTTTAACTTGTGTATTGAATTTTGACTAACTGCAGAGCAGTGGCAATTCGCCACAGTTCCTATCGGCTAATGCGTTTTTAAATTTCGCATGAATTTCGCTAGTTTTAGCACATTGCGGTCCACCACTTCCTTGCAAAAATGAGGCTACACGAATCCGAATACTTGCAACACTTGCCTTTGTCCGACTGGTCTAGGCGGTACTTATTGTGATCAAGTTGCCTATTCAAGTGAGTTTAAAGGATAATTTACCGTTATACTTCCCCGAAATTTGCATGCAATCTATCTCTAATCTATTTAATATGCCTTACATATTGAATTTCTAAAATGGGAAATTATAAATTTCCAGTGGCAATTCGCCACAGCAATCCAGCCACAGCAATCCAGCCACAGTATCAAACCTCGCTCATAACCATGTCCTCGGGCAGACTCGACGTCGAGGCATTTTGACCGTTTGAACCGTTCACAATTTGTGTGATCCCAGTGGGAAATGGAGTGGTCAAAATTGCGGAAGAAGATGGCTCATCAACGAACGGACTCAGTGTTGTTAAATCCATTTTTGCTCGGTAACCACTAAAATATTCAATTTGATAGATGAACGTGTAAACAAGACAGCCAAAAAAAGGAAAGCACAGTAAAAAAAAGGGAAGCACAGTCAAAAAAGGAAAGCACAGTTAAAAACGGAATCAAAAACGGAAACAAACGTTCAAACGATGGCAAATAGGCAAATAGGATAGGCAGAATAGGCAAATTTATCTAACTTTCGGTTACTTTACCCTAAAATACCGACAAATCTTAGAATTTGACAAAGAATCTTCGAAATTTTGAAGTAAAAGGTGAAGCTTAGAGCTTCAATTCATTCACTTCTGTTGTCTTTACTCGGTGCTCCCATAGGGACCAGTTTATCAAAGAGTAATCTCAAAAGAAATAGAGGCAAAAGGTTTCTCGCAATTTCTAGAAACTTCAATGAGAAGAATGATAAAACAACAAGATAGTCAAAACGAGATTCTACAGAGTGTCGTGACAAGAAAGACTAAGAAAGACGTGACAAGAATGACTAAGAAATTATCGTGACGCGATTCTTTTTGGTATTCTGTAGACTTTTTGGTATTCTTTAGTGTAGAAATGAGAAAATTCCAACCCCGCACCTAATTCCACCTTCGTTTTTTCGGCCATTTCTTAGCCGATTGCTCTGAATTTTTGTCCAGAAGCTGGAAATATCAATTTCTATCTGTAGACAAAATTTTAGAGCAATAAACCAAGAATCGGCCAAGAAAACGAAGGTGGAATTAGGTTCGGGTTGGAATTTTCCCATGTCTATTTTGATGCTAGGGTGGGGTCACTAGCTCTCTAGAAATTTGCATATATGTCAAATCCGTCTTTTTGCAATGTCTAGTTTGGTGCTAGAGTCGAAATTTTCCCAATGAGCTGAAGATTGAATATTCACTGTGTAAGAGAGAAAATCAGCACGAATTCCTTAGAAATGTTGCTCTCTTCGAGCGGGCTTTTCGGCTGCTACATGGCTGGGAGAAGATCAGCCTCCACGGCGTCACCCATTTGTATCTGATAGAGGCATTTCTCGACGAACTCGAAAATCTCCAGAACCCGTCTATCGAATTCACATTTCTTCATGTGAAAGAGAAAATTCGGTCAGAATTGAAAAAGTTTGAGTTTTGTCATGAGGGCGGCTTGGATAATAGAAAAAGGTCCGGGCTAAGAATTGGATTGAATAAACCCAACGTACCTAGGAAATTTGCATATACAGTCATGGACAAAAGTCTTTTAACTTTGATTTTTAGAAGTTTGTTCTTTGTATATCTTGGTCCAAATCCGACCAATTTGCAAACGTTTAAAAGATTTAAAGAGCTTATTATCTCTAATTTTAACACTACAAAAAGATGGATTTGATAATTTATCAGGTGTCATGAACTTTTTAATAAAACAAAAATTGAGCCAAAAATTGATGGACAAAAGTCTTTTAACATGTGAGGAAAAGATTATGAAAATCAATACTTCAACTTCAACTTGGTGTAGACTTCTTTCTGTTTATTATTTCCGATTTTTTAAATTGAATCTAAATTAAATAAAAATAACAACAATAACGCAAGAAATAAGTAACAATAAAATAACAAAAAGGTAACATTTAACTGAACAAATGGCACGGATAAGTTAATGTTAATGGCACGGATAAGTTCTAATAATCGAAAAGTTCTTGAGCGAAAGACGAATCAAAGCAGCCATTTGTTGAGATTCTTCCAAAAAAAGGAAAAAAATTTACGGCTTTTCTTATTTTCGGTTTTATTAAATGCAAATTACTATATTGCAAATTTCCTAGTGGCTCACCTATTTTTTTCTACATTATCTTTTCAACCTTTTTGATAATATTGAATCGATCACTCGTTCTGCCCATTTTTAGATATAAAGTTGAAGAAAAATTTGTCTCTATTGTTCTTGGCTCTTTCCCTAAATCATGGTCTTTTAAAAGTTTCGTGGTCTTTTAAAAGTATCGTGGTCTTTTGAAAGTTTCGTGGCCTTTTGAAAGTATCATGGTCTTCTAAAAGTTTCGTGGTCTTTTAAAAGTATCGTGGTCTTCTATTAGGTTGGTGCAAAAGAAATTTCGGTCGATATAAAATGTTCTTATTTTTTTAATCTGAAAAGCTTATTTGATGTTCTTTTGTGCATTTGTACTCTTGGATATTTACTTTATTTTCGCATTTTTTCAAAGTCAGAGCTTTCACTTTTTAATTGATTTTTGCTTTAGATCATGGTGGATCAAAAGTATGTTCTGCGCACGTGTCTTCTCTATGACTTCAAAATGGGCAAAAACGCTGCTGATTCACATCGTGATCTCTGTTCCGCCTTTGGAGAACAGGTTATCACCGAAAGATCATGCCAGCTCTGGTTTGCCCAATTCCGAGATGGTAATGAATCCCTTGAAGACGAATCGCATGGACATCGTGCCACAGCCATCGACAACAATGAATTGGAACAATTAATTGAAGCTGATCCAATGCAAACAACACGAGAACTTGCCAAACATCTCCAATGTGATCATTCAACAATTGTACGCCATTTGGAAATAATTGGAAAGACAAATCGTAATGGACAATGGGTTCCACATCAATTGAGTGTTGAGAATCTGGGAGCACGCGTTTCGATCAGCCATATCTTGCTCCATAAGTCGAAAAGAAGCCATTTTTTTTGAGAATATCTTGACGATGGATGAGAAGTGGATTCACTTTGATAATACTTCTCGAAAAAGGCAATGGCTGAGCAAGGTCAAGCGCCAATTCCAACTCCAAAGCCGGATTATCATGGGCGCAAAGTGATGTTGTCTTGCTGGTGGAATATCAATGGACTTGTTCATTTTGAATTATTAGAGCCCGGAAAAACAGTCGATTCATCTTATTTTATTCAACAACTCAAGAAGGTTGACGAAATTTTGCGTGAAAAAGGCCTAAATCCCTCAACTATCAGCTTTCTCCGTGATAATGCTCCAGCTCACACGGCAAAAACCTCTTGTAAGGAACTAGAGAAGCTAGGATGGAAGGTCTTACCACATGCGCCGTATAGTCCAGACTTAGCACCCTCCGATTTTCACCTTTTCAGATCGATGCAACATTCCCTTGAGAATTGCCAGTTTAAGAATGCAAAAGAAGTCGAAAATTGGGTGACCAACTACTTTGCATCACAGAATCAAGCGTTCTTTGAGAAGGGGATCCGCAATCTGAAGCAACGTTGGAGGGATGTCATAGATAATAATGGTGCTTATTGTTTTAAATAAATTGTTATCTAAAAATATTTTGGATGACTTTAATGTTTGTAAAAAAACGAAATTTCATTTGCACCAACCTAGTAAAAGTTTCGTGGTCTACTAAAAGTTTCGTGGTCTTTTAAAATGATCGTGGTCTTCTAAAAGTTTTGTGGTCTTTTAAAAGTATCGTGGTCTTTTGAAAGTTTTAACTGTGTACAGTTTGTAGAGATTGAAGTTACAGTTAAAGCTAAAGTTAGAGGAAAAGAGCTGATGTGACTTCCATGGCAACTCAATGGCAAATTTTGATTTCAAGAATCTTAACAAAGAAATTCTGAATCATGCCGTCAGATCTGAATGCAGAACCAGCACAACATCAAGATATTCAATTCATGAAATCAGGCATGTTTTCAAGGAAAAGGCTCATGGTCAGTCATCAAAATTCCAGAAAGCAATTCGCTCAAGGAAAAATACTCATTGAAAAGCAAGAAAACCGGAAAAAAAAAGAGACAAAAAGCTAGTGCGTGGGCTTTTGTGAGGACAATTTTGCCCTTTTTCTGCTTCTTTCCCTGCGTCGAATGATCGGTTTTCCAAAAGGCGGAGACATAAACCACCTAATGGAAACAATATGTCCAAGCGGAAGGCATCGACCCGAGGGTTTTTTCGATTTTAATTTCACCATTTCTCTGGGATTTTTGAACCCAAATTGTGTTTAGCCAAAAATAACTTAAGAGTGTCATTGTTTAAGTTTACGGTTTAAGAGAGTTAAAGTTTACGAGGTTTAAGAGTGGATTCTATTGGAAAGTTTTGAGACTTTCCACTTTCGAACTTGTCTAAATGGCTTTTGTGGTTTCGGTTTGCACAAAACCAATAGAATCACAGGTAGAGTTGGATTAGAAACCGCTCAAATCGAGCTCAGACCAAGCCAGGCATTTCCAGGCTTTTCCAGGCTTTTCCAGACTTTTCCAGGCTTTTCCAAGCTACGCCAAATCAAAGCCAAGCAACTATTTTTTCAGAAAAAGGCTTGATTTTCAGTTGCAAATTTTTAATTTTATAGGCAAGCCATTAGTTTTTTTTAAAAAAGTTAATTCTGGTGTTTTCAACAAACGCTTTAGCTTACAAAGATAAATCAATAGCTAGCTTTTCTAGAGTTCATTTTTGACCCATTTTTCAGCTAGGAACATAGTGATTCTCTAAAATCGCTAGCAAAAGAGCTAATCTGAGCTAGACCGTTAAGTTTGTATTCTTTTAGCTATCACCCTAAGCCTTTCTAATAAAAAAAACCGTAGTTCAATTGATGCATTTGTTGGTTTTAAAAGAAAGGACGAAAAGGGACGAAAAGACTTTCTAGAGAACCTAATGTAGCGTGCCTGAACCCGTAATCTGGGATCCAAATATAGGCTACTCTGATATAGGCTACTCTGATATAGGCTACTCTGATATAGGCTACTCTGATATAGGCTACTCTGATATAGGCTACTCAGTTGACCTCTCCTTTCTTGGATTGATCTGGCCTTGTCGGCTGGACTAGAGTACGGCGCTGAAGTTTGAACAATTTAATTCAGCCATTACATCATTCTAATCAGAAACTGTTTAAGTCTAATGAAAAAAAACCGTAATTCAATTGGTGCATTTGTTGGTTTGCAAACGAAAGGACGAAAAGGAACGAAAAGACTTGGACAGCTTGGTAGAATGGCTGATTGGATTGATGCTGGATATATTCTTGAGCAACTCTTTTGTTTAGATCTCCAGATTGCTTGTTTTCTTTGAACCAACTGGCTAAACTGGAAACTGGCTAAACAAGAGCTTCAGTTTAATAGCTTTAGTCTGTCAGCTTGAGTTCATTAGCTCTAGACTATCATCGTCAGAAAAGAAAAGAAAAGACTTTTTGAACAGCCTGTTAGTCAAATTGAATTGAATGAAAACAAATTGAACATTAGTCAAATTTACATTTGATTGAAAGGAAAGCAGAACTGGAGGAAAGCAGATTGAATGAATTGACTTTTAAGTGTCAAAAAGCACTCAAAAGTTAAACTCTCTAAGAACTAAACCTTTAACTAAACCAAGTCCTTTTCCTAACAATCAATCTGAAACAATAGAAAAGAATAGAAAAGCAAAAACTAGAAATTTCGAGTTTCTTAAGTACACTCATTTTTATTTCACCGTTTCCTTGATTAAAATTTATAAAAGCACGGTGATGCGGCTATTTGCAGGTCTTGTTTTGCTTCATTACAGAAAGTATAGCTGAAAAGTACATGTTGATTTTAGTTCCAATGATCGGAATTTTAGTTGAAGCATGCGTCCTTAACAATTGAAACAAGTTAGCGTGAAGCTTTGATTAAGAAAAAAAACTTTTCTGAGAAATATCTCATAGTTTGACTTTTCCTTTTTTTTCCTTCATGGTGTCCCACCTCAACCCACATTGAAGGGCCATAAATGAGCATAAAGTACCTATGTCGGGGGATCAGCTCTTTCCTTCATTTATCACTCGTTTTCTTTTCACTTTTTTCACTAGAAAAAGGCTGGGTCTTTTGGGTGAACCCAAATCGAGCTTCCTTCTTGAAAATTCTTAGAAATGGACTCTAATTCAGAGTGGAAGAAGCTTTCAGCTGAAAAAGAAACAGCTGAAATTTGAAGAGCAACTTCGCAAAGCTGAAAGATGTTTTGCAAAGTTGTTAAAGGCTTAAATGTTGGCTGAGTTCCCGAGAGTAGAAGTGTATTCAAATGGGTAAATAGCGATTAGGTAAGCAATGAAATGGGATAAGTAAAATGAAAAGTCGTCTATTGAAAGATTTCTTTCAGTACATTTTGCATCTTTTTATTGGTGAATTTGTTATTTTTCAACGAAAGTATGAAAAGGAACGAAAAGACTTTCTGGCTGTTTAATATTAGCAGCTTAATATTAGCAGCTTAATATTAGCAGTTTAATATTAGCAGTTTAATATTAGCAGTTTAATATTAGCAGCTTAATATTAGCAGCTTAATATTAGCAGTTTAATATTAGTAGTTTAATATTAGTAGTTTAATATTAGCAGTTTAATATTAGCAGCTTAATATTAGCAGTTTAATATTAGCAGCTTAATATTAGCAGTTTAATATTAGCAGTTTAGTATTAGCAAGCAACCAATGACCAGATCCTAATTGAACCTAATTGCACAAATTGTTTGTTTGTTTGTTTTGTTTCATTAGAAAGTTTGTTTCTTTGTTTGTTTCTTTGTTTGTTTTATTAGAAAGGTCAACTATTTTCCTACAAAATAACATTAAAACGGGTTTAAAATGTCTTTTGTCTGAATTTTTTTGGAAGCCTGAAGTCAGCTAGTCAAAAAGAGCGATGCCTTGATGATAAGGACACTTTAGCTTTAGAAAATACACACTTTAGCTAAGGAAACCGATCTTGATGTCAATAGATAAAAGATAGAGCACAAAAAGATTTGTATATAGTCAAAATTTCAGAGAATTTGATTCAGCCAATTTCTTTGTAGACGTTTATATAGATTTTGACAAAAAACACGTTTTCACTCTAGAATTTAAACCAAAATTGACTTAAAAGGATGAAAAAATGAAGTCAAATTCACTTAAAAAGATGAAAAATAGAACAATAAACACTTTTTATTTAGAGGAAACCATAGATTAATTGGTGAATTTGTTATTTTTCAATGAAAGTATGAAAAGGAACGAAAAGACTTTCTGGAGAGTCTAATATTCTAGTAAACGTTACAATTGAAAGAACTGGGTTTCATTTTAGAATCATCTTGCTCATTTTGGTCAGCTTACAAGAAAGCAAATCACATAATATCAATGTTACATTTGAAAACCGAATTAGTTATGAAATTTAAATGGTTATGAAAGAAGTGCTTTTGAAAATTGTACGAAAATTAGGTATTTAATTCAATTGCTTGGACCAAATCCATTTCTAGTTCTAAGAGTTGCTCACGGTTTAAGCTCAAAACGATCAAACCACTCAAAAACCTTTCTTACATTGATTTGATGTCAAAAGAATAGATCGAAGACAAAGAACTTTGCAAAACTTGGAATGATTCCATTTTTAGCTCTTTGCTGAATGAAAGATGGTATTTATCTTGATGCATCATGCTCATTTTATTGGGTAGAAGTATGAAAAGAGGAGAAAAAGAAAAACAAAGATGATTTGAAGGCTTCAAAATAGCTTTGGAAAGCTTGTTAAAAGATGAGATCATTGTAAAAGTACGTCAATGAAATTCTAGATAAAACGGATTTGTAAAGTTGTCGAAAAATTGCTGAATTGAAAAATCCGAGCAATTTTCTTATGGTATTTTGAACGGAAATAATGAATTAAGTCTGAAAAGAGCTTTTGTTTGAGGAAAATCCCTGAGAATATCTATGAAGAGAGAAAAATTGGTGACTCGAAATCTAATTGATCGTCGGAAATGAAAAATGGGGAAAGTTTTGAGGAGAATTGGGGAAATGAACGGAAAATTAGCTTGATTCTGATTTATAAATTTGGAAAAGAACAAAATGATGATTTTGGATTACTTGGATTGAATCAGCGTCCGATTAGCTAGCTGAAATATTATTTTGGGATACAAAGTGATGTGCTTTGTGCTCAGAATTTGAAAACGCGTCAAAACGGATGCTTTAAACGAATGCTTTAAAAGGCTCCTTCCTAGCGGAGGAAAGGTATGTTGGTGGCCTAGTGGATAACAGGCTTCAGCCCATAGGATTAGGGTTCCTGGTCCAGATTTTGTTTTTCTTTTGAAGCAACTTCTGGCATTTTGCAGCTGCAGCCATTAGTACTAATGATACTAATTTCTGCTCTTGTAGCAGCATTCCGCATATTATCGCAGATGATAAGGATGCATATTGTCGAATTCGCTTATTGACAATTAAGTGGAAGCGCTTATATCGATCAGCATCTGCAAAACGATAAGCGATCAGCAACAGCGATCAGCAACAGCGATCATCAACAACGATCAGCAACAACGATCATCAACAACGATCATCAACAACGATCAGCAACAACGATCATCAACAACGATCATCAACAACGATCATCAACAACGATCAGCAACAACGATCAGCAACAACGGTCATCAACAACGATCAGCAACAACGACCAGCAACAACGATGAGCAATAACGATCATCAACAACGATCAGCAACAACGACCAGCAACAGCGATCATCAACAACGATCAGCAACAACGATCAGCAACAACGATCATCAACAACGATCATCAACAACGATCAGCAACAACGGTCATCAACAACGATCAGCAACAACGATCATCAACAACGATCATCAACAACGATCATCAACAACGATCAGCAACAACGGTCATCAACAACGATCAGCAACAACGGTCAGCAACAACGATGAGCAATAACGATCATCAACAACAATCATCAACAACGATCGTCAACAACGGTCCAAATGTCTGTGATCGTTGTTGATGATCGTGTCGACTTCCGGCTCGACTTCCGGTCCGACCACGGGTGGTTCCAGAAGAGGTGTGTCTCTCCATTCAAGTACAAAAAATTCAAGTACAGTTCAAGAACAACAAACAACATCTTCTATGATTCTCTAAAGCAATAGTTCAAACAATCTCCTTTGATCTATAAAAAACTTTTCTCTAATTAGCTCCATTTTTTCAAGAACGCCCAGAGTCGCTTATCAAAGATCAAACATTTTTCTTTTACAGAATCAAATCAAACTTTAAGTATTAATTATTTAAAAAAGACCATAAAGTATTAAATTTGCTAATAAGCGACTGTTTAAAACATGTAAAAATTTGTTTTAAAACAAAAAATTTATTTAAAACAAAAAATTGATGAAATGGATACACAAAAATCAATTCCTCGAATCCCGGAAATTCGAATCACGCATTTGGTAGTTGGCGAAAGACAAAAAAGTATAAGAAAAAATGATATCAACTCAAAATGGAACAAAATATTTGTTCTGCAAAGAATATTATGTTCTAAATTAAGTTTTACAGATTAATGTGTTTGGAAAAGTTGAACTTTTTGCTTGTTTCTAAGCCAAAGATGTAAACAGAATAAAGTTCATCGACGAAAATCCGGATTTGGTCCAAGTTCTTAAGCTCGCTCGAGTTTTCCTATATAAGAAACTATTGGGTTGGGGAGAATGAGTCGGCGCCGAAAATGAAAAAAATGGCTAAAACTTCTATTCGACTTCGTCAAATAATATGCGTTTGATATGAGTAGAATGGTTAACTAATTCTCTACAAAATGACATTTAAAAGAAAATTCAAACAGCGCCTCCGCTCCAGAAAAAGCCATTTTTTCACAAAAACTACAAACTGTCATCTAGAAAAAACCATTGGTGGGATCTTTCTGCAAATTTGGCAACTTAAGTAATTGAATGTGCTCTATCTTTTTTATATAAACACCAAAGAAGGTTTATGTGAAAGAAACTGTTCAAATGATGAGTCGGGCTCTTTGCCATTTTGACTAGCTGTGTTTGGAAGTTCATAAACTCCACGAAAGAAAAGCTTTGTGGAATCTCTCAAAAGTCATTTTGTAGAGAAATAGTGGATCCTTTTGATGAAACCAAACGTATGTTTAAAGAAGGCTTTATGTGTGCAAAAAGTCCCTTTAAAGTTTGGCGCCGACTCATTCTCCCCAACCCAATATTAGGTGTGTGAAAAAGTAATCCACGTTTAACGTTTAAATATAAAAGACCATGAGTTTCGTTAAAATAATTCTTATTTAACGAAGTAATCACCATTCGAAAGAAGAACCTTTTGCCAACGTTCTACAAGTAAAGACATTCTATGATAATAAAAATCTTGGCCCTTAGAGGCGAAGAAAAGAGCAACCTCGGTTTTGACACTTTCTTCGGAATTGAACCATTTATTGGCCAAAACAGAGACAGAACAGTTAGACAGAGACAAAAATAAATAATAATCAGATGGAGAAAGGTCTGGACTATAAGGTGGATGTGGTAAAACCTCCCATTCAATACTCTGGATTTTTTGTCGAGACTGTAAAGAGACATGTGGTCGCGCGTTATCGTTCATGCGGTATCCATTTGTTCAACTTTTTGATAAAATTCATGGCATTCAAGCGTTTCCTTACGGTTGACCCATCACAATTTAATGTAAAGCCTATTTCTGAAGAGGTTGAACGAGGGTTTTCGAGAAGACAGCGTCTTATTTGGTCATCAGATAAAAATAAGAGACGTGGATTACTTTTTCATACACCTAATATATAGGAAGATCTATTAGGTTGGCAACTAAATAATGGCCCTCGCCCTTTTTTGATAAAAGCTTTTAATCTTTGCGTTTAATCTACCCTCGCTTGTTGTTAATTGAATATTACTGAATTTCTGGTGCATTATTATACGTTTTTTACTTTCCTTGATTTGATACTTTTCAAATAATTTTGTTTAGAAATGGAAGATCTCAAATCTCGAATGCGTGTCTGTCTCTGGTACGACTACAAACAAGACAAAACAGCTGCCGAATCCCACAGAGATTTATTGCGAGTTTTTGGTGATGAGGCTCTTTCCGAAACACAATGTAAGAGATGGTATCGACGGTTCAAGGAAGGGGATGAAAGTCTTGAAGATGAGCCTCGCCAAGGACGACCCGAACTTCTGCAGAACGATATTTTGGAAGCAGCCTTAAAGGAGGATCCAAGTCAAACATCACGCTAGCTAGGGGATCGATTGGGCTTTTCGCATACTGCAATCGAAAAGCGACTTCATGCATTGGGGAAAAGTAACCGCAGTGGAAAGTGGATTCCGCATGAATTGAGCGAAGAAAATAGGCTACTCGTGTTTCACAGCTGGAATACTACTAAAACTTGCGAAAAAGGGAGCTTCTTGAATTCCATTGTCACTTCTGATGAAAAATGGAACTTTTATGATAATCGAACGCGAAAACGACAGTGGCTTAGCACAAACGAAGACCCAAAACCAACTCCGAAGCCGGATATTCACTCAAAGAAAACTCTCCTCTGTGTGTGGTGGAGTTCTCGTGGGTTGGTGCATTTCGAGGTTCTCAAAAGCCGGCAAACGGTTAATTCAGAACTCTATTCGTCTCAACTACATCGTGTGATCAAGCAATTCGCTCTCAAGGACTCGAACCCTCTTCAATTCATTTTCTCCATGATAACGCAAAACCACACACTGCAAAACTTACAATGGAGAAAATCGAGGAGTTGGGCTGGAATGTTCTTCCTCATGCGCCATACAGCCCGGATATGGGGCCTAGTGATTACCATCTTTTTCGATCGATGCAACACTTTCTAGCCGAGAAAAAGTTCAATGACCTTGACGAAGTCCGAATTTCAGTGCAGAAGTTCTTTGACGATCAACCAGAAGAATTTTTCAAGAGAGGAATCCAGTTGCTCCGTCAAAAGTGGAAAGAAGTAATAAAGAATGACGGAGAATACCTTTTGGATTGATGTTGATATTTGTTCATCTTGTTAATAAATTTTTTGTTTTTACTGAAAAGGGCCATTATTTAGTTGCCAACCTGATAGTACTGATAGATTAAAGTTAAAGCTATTAGGTTGGAAAGAAAGTTCTCGGAAAAAGTTTGCACGGTGATTTCTCAAAAACCAAGCCATGAATTCTTCCCAGATTTTTTGATAAACTTGTCTATATTACAAAGCTTTCAACCAAAAAAGATCAGCGTGGGTTTCAGGTAAAAAATAAGAGATTACTTCAACTGAAGTGACTTGGTCACTTTTTGAGTGACCAGTTTTTAGAAAAGTTTTTAATAGGTTAATGAATAGGTAATGGGTTCCATTCAAAACCTAAAATCAAGTATTTAAAATAAGGAAACTTTAAGTTAAAGGCAATTTTGCTATTGCTCATTTATTGCTATTGCTCATTCATGATAGCTTTACCTCATAAGAAATCGTTTTTCTGGGGCAAAAAGTGAGCTGAATTGTAGCTAGAAAAGGTAGCTAGAAAAGAAAGGATACTTTTTCAAAAAACTTTAAAATTTTAAAGGGAAAGCTCATTTTTAAGGGAAAGCTCATTTTTAAGGGAAAACTCATTTTTTATAAGTAATCTCTTGGAGTCAACTTGTAAATAATAGAAGAAAGTGTTCTTGAAATGGTGGATTTGTTCTTAAGAAATTTGAGTTCAAATCTGTGCAAAGGCTTTTTTGCAAAATTCTTTGCAAAACCTAATACTAAGCCTATTTTTGCTAGTCAATTTACTGGGCGTACTGGACGTACTGGACGTACTGGACGCACTGGACGTACTGGACGCACTGGACGTACTGGACGCACTGGACGTACTGGACGCACTGGACGTACTGGACGCACTGGACGTACTGGACGCACTGGACGTACTGGACGCACTGGACGTACTGGGCGTAATGGGTTTAAAGTAAATTCAAATTTTCTTTGGCTTTTCTTTCAGCTTCACGCACTGTTAAATCATTTACCAAAGAGATAGTCATTCGTTCCAATAACAACCAAAGAAAGCCACAAGCCAAAGTCATGACTAAATGCATTGAAATGGTGGATTCGTTTTTTCAAGAAATTCCAGTCAAAACTCTTTCCGAGAAGTTCCAAGAACTTCCTTTCCAACCAAATAGTTTAATTTAAATCATAATTGAATTTAATTTAATCAAATAAGCTATAATTTAAATCAAATAAGCTATAATTTAATGAAATAAGCTATAATTTAGATTAAGTAAGCTATAAACAACCTAATAGTTTAATTTAAATCATATTTGAATTTAATTTAATCAAATAAGCTCTAATTCAAATTAAATAAGCTATAAAGTTGAGATTTTGTGATTTTGAGATTAAAGTCTTTCCTAAAAAGTCACGCGGCCAGGTTTTGTGTAAACATTCCTGAAAACGGAGCCAAAACCGCACAAAATTGCTTTTCTTTGCTTTTCTTTCCTTTCTTTCTTGAAGAGTTCATTGATCTTAAACAAAGACTCTAAAAAAATGAGAAGAAATGAAGCAATCTTGGTGAAGAAAAATCAAAAAGACTGGAAAGACTTGGAAAAGAAGGGGAGGCGTGTGATGACCCAATTTTGCACACATTCAGCCTCCCTTCAGCTCCCTTTTCTCCCCTCGGGGCACTCTTAGATGAAAAATTGAAACCACGACGAAGAAGATTGGAGAAAATGCACGGTGTTCGGTGAAAATGAAAAAGAATAGACAATCCTGAATCGCTAGGTTAGATTGGGTTGTGTGGAAAAGTGGTTTGAAATTACAGTCGAACCTCTCTATAACGTAACTCACGGGACGGCTATAGCTTATGTTATATAGAGGTTTACGTTATATAGAGTGCCGTTTTATATAGCTTAACGTCGGCCGGGACCGGTCACGCCTTACGTTATAGAGAGGTTTACGTTATATCGAGGCTCGTTATAGAGAGGTTCGACTGTAGTTATAAACAAATTCACTAGATTTCACTAGATTCAAAAGCAAGTTATTTACCAGTCAAAATTTACAGAATATAGCAAAAATTTTGTGCTTCCGATTGGTTTTAATATCCGGAATCCTTGGGTTAGAATCTTTTCTATGTAAAGTTAAAGTTAAAGTTTTGAAGTTAAAACCGTAGATTAGTTTAGGGACTAGATCTAAGATTAGTTTAGGAACTAAATCTAAGAATGGTTTAGGAACTAGATCTAAGCTTTGTTTAGGAGTTAGATCTAAGATTAGTTTAAGAACTAGATCGAAGGTTAGTTTAAGAACTAGATTTGTTTAGGAATTAGATCTAAGCTTAGTTCAGGAACTAGATCTAAGATTAGTTTAGGAACTAGATCTACGGTTAGTTTAGGAATTAGATCTAAGATTAGTTTAGGAACTAGATCTACGGTTAGTTTAGGAATTAGATCTAAGGTTAGTTTAGGAACTAGATCTACGGTTAGTTTAGGAATTAAATCTAAGATTAGTTTAGGAACTAGATCTACGGTTAGTTTAGGAACTAGATCTAAGATTAGTTTAAGAACTATTGGGTTGGGGAGAATGAGTCGGCGCCGAAAATGAAAAAAATGTCTAAAACTTCTATTCGACTTCGTCAAATAATATGCGTTTGATATCAGTAGAATGGTTAACTAATTCTCTACAAAATGACATTTAAAAGAAAATTCAAACAGCGCCTCCGCTCAAGAAAAAGCCATTTTTTCACAAAAACTACAAACTGTGATCTAGAAAAAACCATTGGTGGGATCTTCCTGCAAATTTGGCAACTTAAGTAATTGAATGTGCTCTATCTTTTTTATATAAACACCAAAGAAGGTTTATGTGAAAGAAACTGTTCAAATGATGAGTCGGACTCTTTGCCATTTTAACCAGCTGCGTTTGGAAGTTCATAAACTCCACGAAAGAAAAGCTTTGTGGAATCTCTCAAAAGTGATTTTGTAGAGAAATAGTGGATCCTTTTGATGAAACCAAACGTATGTTTAAAGAAGGCTTTATGTTGTGCAAAAAGTCCCTTTAAAGTTGTGCGCCGACTCATTCTCCCCAACCCAATAGATCAGCTTTCAACTAAACACAGATCGTATTGTAATGGTTTAAATGATGTAAAAATTTTGAATAAACAATAACTTAGATTGCTAAAAGCTAAATCAAAAGGTTCATCAAAATCGAAGAAAATTTGTCAGCAATTTATCAAAGTTGAACGTTGCCTTTCTCAATGTTTCCGGAAGCTCTCTAATTTCCGGAGGATCATTTTTAAAGTAACCATTGAAAATGAAAATGAACCATTTTCTAAAATGCCTTGAAACTTTCAATCTAGTTATGATCTTTATAACTTTTTAATTCATAAAATGACCACAACCACAATATTGCACATTAAAGAGCAAAACGTTGGCTCTTATATATGTTACGTCCGAATCTGAGGAGATTCATTTTCCTCCGAAACGGACGTCCGACTCAGAGTCCGACGTCCATCTCTGAGTCCGACGTCCATCTCTGAGTCGGACGTCCGTTTCAGAGGAGAATGAATCTCCTCAGATTCGGACGTAACATATATATAAATAAAGGAATTATATATATAATTACTTTATTTAAAAGAACCTTGAAAAAGTGTAGACATAAAAAAGAAAAAAGAAAGTATAAAAATTAGAAAAATTAAAAATCTTTTCAAAAAAAGAAAAAGAAAAAACTAGGATAAGGTACAAAAATAGGAAGGATAAGAATACGATAAGGTACAAGAATAGCGCACTTAGAGAAGAGATACTAAATCAATTTCATTTACAGCTTTCTTAAAACGAGGAAAGGATGCCAAGATTTTGGAGTTATTGATGAAGAACTATTGATGAAGAACTATTGATGAAGAACTATTGATGAAGAACTATTGATGAAGAACTATTGATGAACAACTATTGATGAACAACTATTGATGAAGAACTATTGATGAAGAACTATTGATCAACAACTATTGATGAACAACTATTGATCGACAACTATTGGTCAACAACTATTGATCAAATGTAGAAGCGGTAATTATATTTTAATGGTTTAAACGATAGGGAAAACGAAGCTAATCTCATTCAAAAGACTTTGAAAAAGACAATCATCTGAGTGAGCTCTTCTATTAGGTTGATGCAAAAGTCTTTTTCATTTTTTTCGTACTTCCGTTAAAAAGTAACAAATGCACCAATTGAACAACGGTTTATTGCATTCGAAAGGCCAATTATTTTTCTGCAAAATGACATTAAAACGAGTTTAAAATGTCTTATGTCTAGATTTTTTTGAGAGCTTGAAGTCGGGTAGTCAAAAAAGGCGACGGCTCGATGATGCATTTTAGACGCTTTAGCTAAGGAAACCAATCTTGATGTTAATAAATAAAAGATAGAGCACAAAAAGTTAGATATTTTTTCAGATTTTCAGAGAAATTGATTCAGCCAATTTCTTTATAGAGGTTTTTATAGATTTTTATGAAAAACCCGTTTTCACTCTCGAATTTGCTTGAAAGGGAACCCAAATTGACTTAAAAAGATGGGAAATTGAACAATAAACACTTTTCATTTAGAGCAAACCATAGGTTAATTGATGACTTTGTTATTTTTCAACAGAAGTACGAAAAAAATGAAAAAGACTTTTGCATCAACCTAATATATGTTTACGTCCATTATTGGATTTCGTCCGACTCAAAACCAGTTGAATTGTTGTATTGTTGAATCTATTCAATCCGTTGTTGAACCTATTCAATAACAAACGGTTCTGAAAGTATAGGTCAAAGTATAGGTCAAAGTAAAAGTTGAACGATTCAAAAACGGACGTCCGATTAAGAAAGTCCGTCAACGTTATAAGAGCCAAAACATTATCTATCTCTTTACTTTTGAAAAGTTTGTCAATGATTGAAACTTGATTAAAGCCATAGCAATAAATAAAATCAATAAAACCTAAAATTAGCCAGTTAAACCAGTTAAAATCTGGGCACAAAATAGCAAAAGTTCTACATAGTTACTCAATAGAAAATTGAGTGTAAAGAGATAGAGATAGAGATAGAGATAGATAGCTATAAAGATAGAGAACGAAAAAAAGTCCTCGACAAAATATGATTAGGTGAAGGGGAAATTTGGAGAGGAAAGGAATAACTCCAAAAAAAATTGAGATCATTTCTGGTTTTATGCAAGAGTTTTGAAAAGAATGAAGTTATATTTGGGGGATTTTCAGTGGCAAATTGTTGGCGGAAAATCCGCTTGCTCGGATTAAGAAGTGAGGGCAATTAAGCGTGAATCTGTGAAAAGATTCTTTTACATGAAGTGATTTCAGGCAAAAATACAACTCCAATTTGCCTTTAGGAGGGAAACGATTCAAATTTTGAACACAAATTTTGATTTTTGATGATCAAAGTGTTGAAATAGACGAAATTCTTCAAAGTAGAAGTGAGCAAATTTCCATTTTTTATTCTCTAGCTTATCTTTTGACTTCATTCAGCCATTTCTTTCAGCCATTTCATTTAGCCTTTTCATTCAACCGATCAGGAATCCTGACCACGATTCCTGACAGTTAACAAAGCCCAAAGCTAACTGCGAATTCTGATGATAAGACAACTTTAGATAGGTTTCCTTAGGAAAACGAAAAGACTTTCTGGACAGCCTGATACTTAGATGGAATTGAGTAGTCCTAGACAATCCAAATGTTTTACCAATGGCTACAAATGAGCTAAGCTACAAATAAGCTACAAATTTTCAATGCTAATTCAAGAAGCAAACCACAGTTGTAACAACAAGTTGTTACAGGTTTAGATTTTCGATTCAATACCCAACCTTGTGGTGAGTAAGCAAAAGCACAATGTGCCCCACTCTTTACACATTGTTGTCCCCATTGATCGGTTTTAATGTTATTTTGCAGAAAAATAATTGATCTTTCGAATGAAACAAATCGTAGTTCAATTGGTGCATTTGTTGGTTTTAAAAGAAAGGACGAAAAGGGACGAAAAGACTTTCTAGAGAACCTAATATAGCGTGCCTGAACCCGTAATCTGGGATCCAAATATAGGCTACTCTGATATAGGCTACTCTGATATAGGCTACTCTGATATAGGCTACTCTGATATAGGCTACTCAGTTGACCTCTCCTTTCTTGGATTGATCTGGCCTCGTCGGCTGGACTAGAGTACGGCGCTGAAGTTTGAACAATTTAATTCAGCCATTACATCATTCTAATCAAAAACTGTTTAAGTCTAATGAAAAAAAACCGTAATTCAATTGGTGCATTTGTTGGTTTGCAAACGAAAGGACGAAAAGGAACGAAAAGACTTGGACAGCTTGGTAGAATGGCTGATTGGATTGATGCTGGATATATTCTTGAGCAACTCTTTTGTTTGGATCTCCAGATTGCTTGTTTTCTTTGAACCAACTGGCTAAACTGGAAACTGGCTAAACTGGAAACTGGCTAAACTGGAAACTGGTTAAACTGGAAACTGGCTAAACTGGCTAAACTAGAAACTGGCTAAACTAGAAACTGGCTAAACTAGAAACTGGCTAAACTGGAAACTGGCTAAACTAGAAACTGGCTAAACTAGAAACTGGCTAAACTGGAAACTGGCTAAACTGGAAACTGGCTAAACTGGAAACTGGCTAAACTAGAAACTGGCTAAACTAGAAACTGGCTAAACTGGAAACTGGCTAAACTAGAAACTGGCTAAACTAGAAACTGGCTAAACTGGAAACTGGCTAAACTGGAAACTGGCTAAACTGGAAACTGGCTAAACTAGAAACTGGCTAAACAAGAGCTTCATTTCAATAACTTTAGCCTATCAGCTTGAGTTCAATAGCTCTAGCCTATCATCTTCAGTCTATTAAACTCAAACCAACCTAAATATTTAGCTAATCTCTGGACGTTCACAAGTGATGAACATTGAGCTGGAAAAGGTGATTGGAATACTCGAAAAGAGACATGATGGATGAATGGATGGATCTAGATGGATGAATGGATATTTGAGAAAGAGATTCATCCAACCAAGCACATTCGAAAAAACCCGGAGCCGGGCCGGTGTGATTGGAGGGTGAAGTGGGGACAAAATGAGGTTTTTTTGAGCCCAACTCATGACCAAAAAAGCTAGAAGATGGATGAAAGTGTGTTGAAATCAATATATTAAAGAAAAATCAAATTGTAAGCAATCCAATTCAATGTAAATCTTGTCCAATTCAATGTATACTTGTAAACTCAGATATCCAATGTCTCGATGCATGATTAAAGTGTTGAAAACATTCAAATCCCATTCTATTTGCAATAGGATTTCCCCGTAAACAACTTCTTGGTTGAATAGGAAATGAAATGGGGATTAACGCAACCCAAAAAAAAAAACGCGATTTCGCATCAAAGTTGGCCTAATCTCTTCAAGGAGGCTTCCACCCGAAAATCCTTGATCCCGGGAAATTCTTCTCTTCATTCTTTTCTTCATTCTTTCTTCTTCTTCTTCTTCTTTACAACTTTCCATAATTAGAAAATGATAGGATTTTGGATATAGTGTTGAGAAAAGAAGGGGAATGATCAAAAATGAGATGTGTTTTCTGTCTTCTACAAATCCGAAACTATGCCCGTAGCTAGGATTTTTTGGAGAACCACTCGAGTTTTTAGGAGAATCGCTAGAGCTTCGCTCACAAGCGTCCAATCAATTTACACTCAAAGAAGAAAATTTAGCAAAATCTTCAGGCTACATCATGACCACAATGAGATTTTTCTAAAATGAGATTCCCTCGGAAAATTTTGCATTTTTGTGACAACATTTGGGGGTTTAGGCCCTTAGTTGAGGTTTTAGACCCTTAGCCGTTATCCAGGAAACTTCTAACCATTGCCAATCCATTCTCCGTGTCAATTTACATAGGACTTATCAGCTAAAAATCTGATTTAATGCTTGTGGGGCGAGCTTGAGTGGCTTAAAGTTGAGCAGAAGTGCAAAAAAAGTCGCGACAACCCAACTTTATGACCTCTAGCTCGCTCCACAAGCTTTAAATCAGATTTTTAGCACTTGGGTCCAATGTAAATTGACATGGAGAATCGATTGGCGGTGGTTAAAAGTTTCCTGGATACCGGCTAAGGGTCTTAAACACCGAAATCCCTGATGTAGAGCATGTAATCAAAGGCTGAATTAATCCATGAATTCAAATCACTGTAATGTGCAATAACTGTAATCACTGTAATGTAAACTCCATTGCAATTCAATCTAATTGCAATTCTACTGCAATCAAACCTTCAAGAAAACAAGAAAAATAATGGCAATTTAATGTAACAAAAGACTTGGAGATGTTCCAAACTGGCTTTAGTCACTGCAACTTTGTAGGATCCCGCAGATAAGGCTCGCTGAATTCCAGATCGATGAACTCCAGATCGATGAACTCCAGATCGATGAACTCCAGATCGATGAACTCCAGATCGATGAATTCCAGATCGATGAACTCCAGATCGATGAACTCCAGATCGCCGAACTCCAGATCGATGAACTCTAGATCGATGAACTCCAGATCGCTGAACTCCAGATCGATGAACTCTAGATCGATGAACTCCAGATCGATGAACTCCAGATCGATGAATTCCAGATCGATGAACTCCAGCTCGATGAACTCCAGATCGCCGAACTCCAGATCGATGAACTCTAGATCGATGAACTCCAGATCGCTGAACTCCAGATCGATGAACTCTAGATCGATGAACTCCAGATCGCTGAACTCCAGATCGATGAACTCTAGATCGATGAACTCCAGATCGATGAACTCCAGATCGATGAATTCCAGATCGATGAACTCCAGCTCGATGAACTCCAGATCGCCGAACTCCAGATCGATGAACTCTAGATCGATGAACTCCAGATCGCTGAACTCCAGATCGATGAACTCCAGATCGATGAACTCCAGATCGATGAACTCCAGATCGATGAATTCCAGATCGATGAACTCCAGCTCGATGAACTCCAGATCGCTGAACTCCAGATCGATGAACTCCAGATCGATGAACTCCAGATCGATGAACTCCAGATCGATGAACTCTAGATCGATGAACTTCAATCCAAATACTTTTTATGAACAAGTCAAGCCAAGAGCCATGCCAGAATGCCAGAATTGGCTTTGGAGAGATGGCGATATTTAAATGGAAAGCCTTTTCATTTAGATCTCTTAAAACTGAAAAATATACCATTTTAGTCTAGACACTGGCAAAAGATCTACATAATGATCAAAATTCCAAACAAAACATACCATTAGACGTTCAGCTTTGAAAAGAATGACGAAAGAAGTGACTAAAAGAGATGAATCAAAGAGAAAATGACAAGATTGGGCCTTGTGTAAAAGAAAAGAATCGGTTAGGATTCTTCTTTAAGCTTAAGATTAAGATTCTTTTGTTCTTCTTTTAACCAACTTAACAAAGGGCAAGGGGATCAAATATTCAACTCTGCAAGAAAAGTTATTCTTCCACTGCAAAGATTCGGCAAAGATTTACTTCAAAAGCCCCACCTTCACTCATCAGTAATTCAAAATCAAGATTCAATTAGGTGTCTGATTGCTTTTGATTTTCATTGCTCTTCATTTTCTTTGACTTTCATTGCTTTTCATTTCCATTTTCTTTTCTTTTTCTTTGTTTTCTGAGAATATCGAAAACAATGAAATGTTTGAGAGATTTAGAGCTTAAATTGTTCAAAAAATTGTTCTCCTTTGATGATCTTGGGGAAATTTTTCAATATTGCTTTCGGGTGGTGGAAAAGAATGAGTTTACTGAAAAGAAAGATGAGTTTACCGAAAAGAAAGAGACGAGTTTACCGACTGATGCAATAAATGAGTTCAAAAAAAGGGAAATGAAAGAAAATGAGAGGGCGAAGATTAGGAATGGGCAAAGGGAAAGAGGTTTCCGAAATTCCGAAATCCGAAAAGCTGCAGGAAAAGATTTTGGCAACACTTCCTCATCGGATATTTAAAGCTGCAGAAGAATTTAAAGCTGCAGAATGTTTAATAGATGTGTTCATAAGTGTTCACAAGGTTTGTTCTTCTGATTGTGCCTTCGATGACAACTTTTTGACGAGATCTGGGAAAAACAGGGCATAGGATTGTGCTCTAAGATCGTACTTTGTGCTTTGATTGCAAACACACCCTCACTGGCACACCTAATGCTTCAGTGGGAGCATTGGCCTTGATAGCAACGCTTACAAGTAGGCATAGAATAGACATGGGCGTTACAAACCACAAAGTTGACATGGGCACTACAAACGTAAACTATAAACGCTTCTAAGTTGCTTCAAATCTGTCGGACTGACATGATCTATAGCTCAAAAAATAGAGAATTTCAAGAGCTTTCGAATGGAATAAAGCAAACCCAAAAATATCAATGATAAAGAGAGTTACAGCAGTTTGTAGCCTGACGTTTCGACTACGCGCGAGTACGGTCCGTTTCGAGTCATTTTAAAGGAATTTGCCACCAAATCAGTTAAAAGACTGAATTTCTTTAAAAGAAATCGTATATAAGGCGGCGCTCGTGTTTTTTTTAGGCCAATTTTTCGGGAGTGGCTACTGCGCCAAATTTTTTGCGCAACTGCGTCCTTTGCGCAACTGCGTCCTTTGCGCAACTGCGTCCTTTGCGCCTTTGTCGGGATAAACTCGTTCAAAGCTAGACCACGCAACACTCCGCACCGTCATTATGGGGGCGGGATACTATTACAATATTTACGGTAGGTATTTCGTGGTCAAAACCAGAACAGTGAAACTTTGTTGATCTACTCGATTTTCTACACTCACACAATCAGATCATTTTTAATCACTTTAGATAAGCAGATCTTGGCTTGAGGTTAAATTGACAGACTTCAACAATTTAACGGTGAAACCTTGGGTTTTCCATAAAGAGTATCAATTTTTAAGCAAAAGCAAAAGCAGGGCTATTTTTTGATATCTAAGCGCACATTGTAGCATCAACCAACGATCTAGAAAGTTTTCAAAAAAAAACAATCGATAATTTGATCGAAGAATTTCCTCAAGAAATGGACATGGTACTTTGAATTTCTCAAAAAGCTCTTCAAAATTTAAGTGATCCCAAAAATGGGCTTCAAATGTTCGAAGAAATTCTCTAAAGAAAGGAAAAAAAAGGAGAGAAATGCAGAGAAATGGGCCGCTTCCACTTATGTCCTATATAGGAGATCATCTCAAATTTCTCTCCTCCAAAAAAGTGCTCCCAAATTTCCGTCTAAATTCTATAGAAAATCGTCTAAATTCTAGAAAATCGGTAAAGGGATCTTTCTCTCTATTTTTAGGAGAATTCTCAAATAACCTTGAACTCTTAAGACAAAAATAGAAGGAAATTTGAATTTTTGGACACGATGGGGGAATGAAAGGGATCAAGCTGTGGATTGTGAAAGCAGAATAAGCAGAGGCTTATGAAAGTATAGATTAGGCAAAAGTATAGATTAGGCGTGTTTAAGAAGTTGGAATAGGGTTTGATTTTTGATATTTGACCTTTTAGTTGGTTATGCCAGGTTTAATGGCCAAGTTAAACCTGCAATTACGCTGTCCAGAAAGTATTAGGTGTGTGAAAAAGTAATCCACGCTTTTTATTTTTATCTGATGACCAAATAAGACCCTGTCTTCTCGAAAACCCTCGTTCACCTCTTCAGAAATGGCTTTACATTAAATTGTGTGGGTCAACCGTAAGGAAGCTTGAATGCCTGAATTTTTCAAAAGTTGAACAATGGATACCGCATGAACGATACGCGCGACCACATGTCTCTTTACAGACTCGACAAAAATCCAGAGTATTGATGGGGGTTTTACCACTCCACCTTATGTCCAGCCTTTCTCCATCTGTTTTTTTATTTTTGTCTCTGTCTAACTGTCTGTCCTGTTTTGGCCAATAATGGTTCATTCCGAAGAAGATGTCAAACCGAGGTTGATCTTTTCTTCGCCTTTAGGACCAAGATTTTTATTATCGTGGATGTCTTTCTTGTGAACGTTGGCAAAGGTTCTTCTTTCGAATGGTGTTACTTCGTTGAATAAAAATTATTTTACGAAATTATGGTCTCTTATTTTACGTTAAAACGTGGTTCTTTTTCCCCCTATTTCGCTCCTTTTCATTCTTTCGTTGAAAAATAAAAAATCCACCAATTAATCTACGATTTCCTCTCAATAAAATGTGTTTGTTGTTCAATTTCCCATCTTTTTAAGTCAATTTCGGTTCACTTTCGAGCAAATTCGAGAGTGAAAGAGTGCTTTTTCGAGAAATTCGAGAGTGTTTTTCGTCAAAATCTATAAAAACCTCTACATTATTGATCAAATAATGAGTATTGCAAGTAAGTTTTTAAACAAATCAACAAATCAACTTCAGTTCTGAATTGTAGACTTGGTCATTCACCATTAGAAGATGCTTTGATGATTCTAAAAGCTATTTCTAGTATTTTTAGCATTCGTAAAAGCATTTTAGCATTCGTAAAAGCATTTTAGCATTTTTAAAAGCGATTTCTAGTGCCCGATAAACTGGAAGAAGGTGAATTTGAATTTAAAATCGCCGAAAATGGCGGAAGGGAGTCTTGTGTGAATTTGAGATGTTTTTCAGGAAAGAGTTGCTAAAAGATCAACAAATTTTGAGCAAAGCATGGAAAACCCAAGAGAAAACTTCTTTTCAAACCTCCTAAAGGTTGTTTTTGTAGAGGACTTTGAAGAGGACTTTGTAGAGAACTTTGTAGAGGACTTTGTAGAGGACTTTGTAAAGAACTTTGTAAAGGACTTTGTCAAGGACTTTGTAGAGGACTTTGTAGAGGACTTTCAGGTAATGAATGATCCATTTCTTTGCCCAAACGTACAACTAACCAAAAAAGAAGTCCTAAAGTAAATCAAACTTAGTTTTAATCTTAAAGTAAATCAAAATTAGTTTTATCAAATTTCTCAAGCAATAAATCGATTCCGACTAACAAAACCTCATTTATCAAATCAAAATGAAGGATTGATTACTGAAAACAAGAGAAAAATCGACGAAATGAAGCTTTCAGCCGAGTGTCAGTTGTCTTTTGATAGCTTCTGTTTGGGTTTTATCTCTGAAAAACCATTTTGAGGCAATCATTCAGAAGAGAGAAACCCAATTTTGCCGTTAATTTATCGCATGTTCGGCTCTCTTCGAAATGATTTTTCTTTTTTCGGCTCGTTTTCACAATTTTCACGAGATTTTACGGAAAAGGCTCTCATGGAATCCAATTTTTATTTAATTTAATCAGCTATTAGTCTAACAATTACCATTCAATACGATCTGATAATTAGATTACCACTAGATTAGATCTAAAAAGTCTAGAACAAGTTTTAGATCAAGTAACCAGGACTAGGAAAGTCTAGAACAAGTTTTAGATCAAGTAACCAGGACTAGGAAAGTCTAGAACAAGTTTTAGATCAAGTAACCAGGACTAGAAAGTCTAGAACAAGTTTGTCAATAACCAGGACTAGGAAAGTCTAGAACAAGTTTGACAAGTAACCAGGACTAGAGTCTAGACAAGTTTTAGATCAATAACCAGGACTAGAAAGTCTAGAACAAGTTTTAGATCAAGTAACCAGGGCTAGGAAAGTCTTTAAACTGAATCATAAACTTTTGATTGTATATTGAAAGCTAAAACTATTCCATCTAGTTGATAAAAACTGACATCTTCTGTTCTAAAAACGTTACAAAACTGTAGAAGTTTTGATCTTATTGTTCCTAAGACTTAGTAAGCTGATTTGCCTAAGCATCTCTCAGCTTACTAGGTCTTAGGAACAATAAGATCAAAATTCCAATTGGCGCTTTTGCTGCTTCCATACCGATTAGTCTCCCTCACTATGGTTATCATCATCTCTCCATCAAAGAATCGTAGAAATGATCGGTAGAAATCGAATGAAGTTGCACACGTAGATGATATATTGTCGGCATTGTCGTCATATTCGGCATTGTCGTCATATTCGGCATTGTCGTCATACTCGGCATTGTCGAAACGCCAACGGTCGTTTCGCTTTATGTCATCCTTCCACAGATCCTCATCCTCATCTTCGCTGCGCTCATCTGAAGAATCGTCAGGCTCTGGGGAACTGCATGGGATCTCTTCGTCATCTTCATCGCTATCGAACTCTTCATTGCTTTCCAACAAATAGCGGAAAAAACTATTGAACTATTGAAAATATTGAAACTATTGAAACAAAATCATGAATCATGCTAGAATCACGTTCCAAATATTAACTTTAAAAGAAACAAAATCCCCAACCAACAATCGAACATTAAGATTAAGATTAAGATTAAGATTTTACATGAAAGGCTCACCTCTTTACTCCGCATTGCTCTTTCTAGCGAACGTTCTTTGTGCGCCCACATAAACGCTTATCATTTGAAAACGAATGGGAATTGAAGAGAAAACCTTTTCTGTTTTCCATTTCCTTTTTTCCTTATTCTCTCAGACACGCTATGTGTCTTGGTCTCGCTTTGTAAAATTTTTAGATTGAGCATTCACTTTCTTTTTCGAATATACCCAAAAAACCACAACTAGAAAGGCAAAGGAATTTTGCTGAATTGTTAAACTTTTATTTAGAAACTTTAGGCTTATCTTTAGAAATGGATAAAGTAAAAGAATAGAAAGGCTTCTTTATGCATAAAGTTTTCAGCTATGTTGTTAGGAATTTTTGTTCTGCAACTCTTACAAGGGAAAGATCAGAATTGGCCGTGGAATTTTGACTATAAATAAGTGTGATAAGGGTAATTCGAACCCGCTGATTTTGAAGTTTTTGCGCAGGCTTCACCAATCACAAGGAACCTGACAAACAAATTTTTGGTAGGTCTATAGAAGCGACGGATGAAGCTGTGGAAAAGTGTCGCTGTAGCTGATTGGTTAAGTAATCAGGGTGGGCCAAAATTACCGTTACATAAAAAAAGTCTCTGTATAAAAAGCAAGTCAAAAAAGTCAAAGATTTTTCTTAAAAATAACTTTTATTGTCTCATAACAATTCATAAAAACTATTCCTTTTCAAACAGATCTCCAATAGCTTTTACACAAGCGTCCAAACGTCGTAGAAAAGCTTCGATCGTGGCGAGAAGGTATATAGGCGATCCAGCTCTTCTCCAAGCCATCATCCAAGCCTTTTCGAGTGCTTTTTTCAAACTATCAACAGCTTTGTGTGTTTGATAGCGTCAACTGATAGCATTTGTGATTTATTTTTCTTGTAGACCTTTAAATTAAGCTTTAACTTGAGCTTGTTTTTGATGATTCTTCTAAGGGATGTTCGCTTAATCCCCATTTCTTTTTGTGACATTTTCCGCACCGATTAGTTTGGCGTTTTAAACAGACGATTCCTCACATTTGCTGCAGTTGTTACCGTTCGCTTTCTTCCATTTCGCTTTCACATTGGCGTGTGAGTAAGCATTGTAACTGTAATTTTGGCCCACCCTGTACAGCTAATAATTCATCTTTAATATTCAATTAAACAAAGAAGAAACGAAGAAATTTGGATATCAAAATCGTTATTGTAATTGAATAATTGCCTTTTGCAGGATCTTCTGGTTTGAAAATACGTCTATCCCAAAAATTTGATCGTGGCGAGTTTGATTTCTTGATTATATTTGTGTTCAGAATGTAATGCTTATAAAATTTACTACCTTTTATTACATACAAAAGTACAAAGAGGTAGTTCATTAAAGATTAAAAACTCAAAACTCAAGTAGTTCCTTAAAGTTTGCTCTTTGCAGCTAGCATCATTGGCATAAGGTGTTTCTCGACAGCGGGAAGGACCTTGAAAATGAAACCAATAAAATGTAGATGTTACAATAAGACTTGAAAAAACAATTCTTAATCTAGAAAATGTCATAAATGCAGCTATCCTTACCTCAGTTCTGTTCAATGGATTGCTTTTAGCCCATTTGAGGAGATTGTCGTAGACATTTCCATCTCGACGACCCAAAACACTGCGCAACTCGGTGTCGGAGACTTCATAGGCATCAACCTAGATATTGCATGATACAACTTATCTCGTTGCCTTAGATTGACCCTAAATCTTTAGATACTTTTTTCTACTAGTTTTTATAAATGAGAAACCCATCAATTGATCATTATTTTGTAATGTAAAGCTTACTAATCAAAAGAAAATTCAAAGTAAATCAATTGACAGAAGATCGAAAAAGTTGAGCTTGACGCGAGCTTTAGTTCACTTCAGTCAACTTTGAAGAAATGGGCTGGGAAGTCCTGCCTCATCCGCCATACAGCCCAGACTTGGCGCCTTCCGACTACCATTTGTTCCGATCAATGCACCACTCCTTGGCCGAGAAAAAGTTCAAGAACCGCGACGAGGTCCAAATTTGGGTGTCCAACTTCTTCGAGTCGTAGCCGGTCGAGTTCTTCAAGAAGGGCATCCATTCTCTGCGTGAATGTTGGCGACAAGTCATTGATGCAGATGGCGGATACCTTTTGGATTAATGTATTTTTATCTTGTTTTTATAATAAAATAAACTTTTAACGAAAACGCGCATTTCTTTTTTACCAACCTAATAAAGGCTTAAGTCACTTAATCATTCACCAATTCTTAATTCGCCTAATCCATTGAAATTTGTAGGTTTATTGTCAGTAAGCAAAAGTGTTTATTGTTAGTTGTTTAACACATTTGCGACGATACGGCTCACCGACAGGCCGTACATAGATTTAGTACTTTTTTGAGGCCAATTGGGCTGAAAATTTGCAGCAGGGGGTTTTCAGGGTCAAGGAATTCGAATCCATGCTTAGCTTTTAAAGAAAACCCTCTATTTTTGGATATTTTATTTGGTTTAATCACCCAATTTCTCGATCTATTCGGCTGGCCCATAAGTCTTTAAACACTTTTTTCTACTAGTGTTTATAAATGACAAACCCACCAATTAATCTGCAATTGGCTTCATTGGAAAGGCCTACTATTTTTCTACAAAATAGCGTTCAAATCTTATAAAAATGTCTTGTCTATGGTTTTTTATGGGGCACGAAGTCGGGTAATCAAAAAAGGCGACAACCTGAAGACGCAATTTAGGCGCTTTCGTCCACAGAAACCTATCTTGATGTCAATAGATAAAAGATAGAGCGCAAAAAGTTAGGCATATAGCCGAATAATCTGTTCAGCCGATTTCTTTGTAGAGCTTTTTCTCGAATTTTTCGATCTTCTGTCAATTGATTTGCTTTGAATTTTCTTTTGATTAGTAAACTTTACATTACAAAATAATAAAGCAAAAGCTTTTGAAGTGAAAGCGAATCGCGAATTTGTCAACAAGTTCACTTACATACGAAACGGCATTCGGGCGGATCTTCTCCAAAAGCTTGTACATCGCATCTTTTACCTGAGCGACCTGATCTGAGTTTGCGTAGCCTCCCTGAAAGTCTTTATATCAACCAAAATTCAGTAGGATTCTCAATTTTAAAAATCTAATCGAATTCTACCTTACCTGATATAAATATTGACTCATATCGACAACTTCATAAGTCAAGAAGAGTTCGAGGATGTCGGTGAGAGCCGATCGGATTGCGTGGTTCTCGATTCGGTGAACGCGGTCACGGAAACAACGAGCGATCCACAAACGAGTGTGAGTACGAGAGGCCTAAAGTTTTGACTTTGAAATCATTCGACTTCTTCAACTTACTCTCGTCAACTCGACGGCATTCTCATTCCAGGCGTTTTCCGCGGAAAGACCTTTGTTCTGTAGGGAATCCAATCGAGCCGTCACTCTCTCGATGGTGGAACGAGCGATATACTCAAGGGCCAAGATCAACGCGTTTTCTGGAACTCATGAAGTGAATAAAAATTGGATACTAGCTTTACTACTAGCTATTAGCTTTACTGGATTTACAAGAGCTGTTTCAAGCTACAAGAGCTGTTTCAAGCTACAAGAGCTATTTCAAAGCTATTTCAAAAAGCTATCTCAAAAAATGAGCAAGCATAGACGCAGAGCCATCAAGCATTTCAAAAAACATGAATCATTTGCTTGCTCAAGCATTTCTTATATAGCTATACTAATATGAAATCTATAGATTACAAAAACCACTTTACCAAGGTCAACTCCGCTTTCCCCAATACGGAATTTGTTGTTGCTGGTGTTCGCCAGATATTGGAGCATTGTGGAGAGCTCTTCGCCGTGAGCGAGCCGATGAATTCCTTTGACTAGGTATCTGAAGGTTATATGATTATGATAAAATATTTTGATGAAGCTAAAAAGCAGCACTGATTTGTGATTACAGAGATCCAGTAAAGAGTACAGAGACCCAGTAAAGAGTACAGAGACCCAGTACAAAGTACAGATATCCAGTACAGAGTACAGAGACCCAGTACAAAGTACAGAGACCCAGTACAGAGTACAGAGTCCAGTACAGAGTCAGAGACCCAGTACAAGTACAGAGACCCAGTACAGGTACAGAGATCCAGTAAAGGTACAGAGCCCAGTACAAGTCAGATATCCAGTCAGAGTCAGGACCCAGTACAAAGTACAGAGACCCAGTACAGAGTACAGAGATCCAGTACAGAGTACAGAGACCCAGTACAAAGTACAGAGACCCAGTACAGAGTACAGAGATCCAGTAAAGAGTACAGAGACCCAGTACAAAGTACAGATATCCAGTACAGAGTACAGAGACCCAGTACAAAGTACAGAGACCCAGTACAGAGTACAGAGATCCAGTACAGAGTACAGAGATCCAGTACAAAGTACAGAGATCCCGTACAAAGTACAGAGACCCAGTACAAAGTACCGAGATCCAGTACAAAGTACAGAGATCCAGTACAGAGTACAGAGATCCAGTACAGAGTACAGAGGTCCAGTACAGAGTACAGAGATCCAGTACAGAGTACAGAGGTCCAATACAGAGTACAGAGATCCAGTACAGAGTACAGAGGTCCAGTACAAAGTACAGAGACCCAGTACAAAGTACAGAGATCGTTGTTACTTACCTGGCTTGTTGTTGAAGCATCACCATGTTCTCACCCTCGTAGGTGCAGCCAGCGATCTCAACGGCTAAAAGATTCATTAATGATTTAATCTGAGAATCTTTGATTGCTGATCTTGTCAAACATTCCGTTCTAGTTACCAACCGTACATCTCCGGGATTCCACTTGCATGCGAGTATCCATGTCCTCCACAAGCCATTCGACACTGTTCAATGGCTTTTCCCGAATCATAGGAAACAATTGATTTCATTCCAGACAATAAGGCGTGTAAGTCGGCAAGTTGTTCGACCTAAGACGAACGATTCACTTTTTTAGCCCTTGGACTTGATCATTTCGCCTTGAACGCCTTGAACTTGAGACGATTTGCCATTTGAATTGCCTTTCAGCAATCTCACGGTTCAAAACAATAATCTAATGAATCAGAAGGAATATTGCCTTAAGTTCTTCACTTAATAGTTACCAATTGACCAATTGGTTAACTGTTTCTTTTCAACATTACTCAAAAACGGTTAAAGATTTCTCAATTCTGATTTGACAATTCAAACCGTCGTAGTCCATTGCCCCAAAATCGAAATTCCTCAGATCGAAATTCCCAATGGGACTCGAGTTATGAGACAGACGGATAGACGGACAGACAGACGAACAGACAGACATCTTAGACACACACAAACTTTGTGCCTTATAATAAATAAGATTTAAGATCGTTAAGAATCGTTAAGAACACTCAAACTTCATAAATTTACCCCTGTATAAACGCTGAAAACTCACATTCCCATGCTTGACCTCTTCAGCAATTTTCTCATAGAGATTCTTCACTTCATCACCCACAAGGCGATAGGCAAATCCACGAGCCAGTGCCGTGAAAAGGCGATGTTGTTGGGTCTGGTATTCGAGAATTTTCACTTCCCCATTTCTAGAAGCCATACTTTCTCGACATTTCTGTTTACTCACCCAGCTTTAATCTCGCCTTGTCGTCGAACGCACGAGTAGCGAATGGCAATTGTGGCGGCTTTGAGCACAACGTGAGCCTTTAAATAGTAATATTTTTATTGGCTCAAAAACAATATTTTAATTGGCCTCTGCTTTCGATATTTTAGCTTTATTTTTCGGTATGTTCACGCAAGACAAGGATGCCTTTGTGAGCGGATAAAGTTTTAATAATTTAATGGTCACTCTATAGCACGCGCATCATAAACTGTGGAAATCAGCAATATATACGCGGTGTGTGAATTAAAAGAGTCTGAGAGGTAAATAAGTAAAAAATCAAATTCTGGATGTTTAAAAGAACTAAGATGTCTGTCTGTCTGTCTGTCTGTCCGTCTATCCGTCTGTCTGTCTGTCTGCCTTTCTGTCCGTCTGTCTGTCTGTCTGTATGTCTGTCTGTATGTCTATCTGTCTGTCTGTCTGTCTGTCTGTGCGCGCTACTCCTCAGCCCCCAGAGAACCGTTTGCAATGATTTTTGCGTGGTTGAATAGGGAATTACATGTAATTGTGCAACGTGCCATTGGATTTTTTAAAAAGCACAATTCGAGTCGCACGGCGAGGTCGAACCCGGATCGTATGGGCGATAGACCGGCGCGCTATCTACTGCTCCAAGGCGACAAAAGCCGTCGATCTCCAAAACATCTAGAAAAACCCGTCGTTAGAAAAACGACGGGTTTTTTCTCGCCTGGTTACATATAAACTTTTGTCAGAAATAAGGAAAAAAAACAGAAATTGCAATTCGCAAGTGTTAATATAACGCAAAGAAATAAAATTTAACATTACAGCATTTGGCTGAATATCTTATGCAATTATAACTATACAAATTGATCGAGCGATCGAGCAATCGAGTGATCGAGTTTTCCAGTGAACTTTTTTCCCTTTTACCCACCAACATTCGGATCATTGTAGCTCTAACGAAAATCATGGCTCCATAGGACAACTTTGGATGAACAGGAGGAGAATAGACACCATCAGCCGAGACCTAAACAAAGCGTTTACCTTAGTTCTACTGAATCACTCATGATATAGGCAAAATTATTCGTTTTTCCATTTCCCGACCTTCGAATGTCTCATCAACATGTTCCTTCTCGGAATTCTGACATGATCGAATCGCAAAAATCCATTATCGTTCGTATTGAGGCCAAACTTTGGTCCAATATCACCGACAGTTATTCCTAAAATACTGGCTTTAGTTGCGAATTGGAATCTCATCAAACCAGGCATCGGTTGATGTGTATTCTCATCTCTGATCTGCACCAAAAAGTTGTGTGGTCCGTGGCTCTTGCCGTCAATGTAAAGTTGCGCATTAGCGATGACGTAGTTCGCGGTTTTGCCGAGATTTCCTGGCCACCTAAAAAAGTTTTTGCACAACGGAATATTTGACAGACTTCTTAGTATTGAGCTATACTTGAAGATTAGCAAACAAAGCTAGAAATCAAAGCCGGTGAAGTGCAAAAGTTGTCAGAGATGCTCTTATCAACTTTTGCTTGAGAACTTTGCTTGAGAACTTGTGTCAGATTTGAACTTTGACATTACCCAATGAACTGTACAATTTTATCATGGGAATTTTTCCCTGAAAATTACCATTTGTAAGCAGACACGGTAGGCGTGTGCAGAATAAACTCTTGAGTTCGCTTATCATAAGTGGCCGTTGTTTCGAGTGCTCTCAAGTTTGTCCCATGTCCGAGCTCGGTTTGCGCATAAGTGCCGATGAACTCGAGTCTCATCGCCTGGAATTGGGTTTTCAGTTTGGCTAGATCGAATAGATCGATTTCTTCGAATAGAAGACCAGTTTTGAATAAAAGACTGCCTCGACTAGAAAGAAATACGGTTGGTATCTAATTATAGCAACGAGAAAGTATTGTGTGCGTTAGATAAGGCAATTTCTGACTTGAATCAAATGTGACGTCTGTGACTTGAATCAAATGTGACGTTAAAAGCTCCTCAATTGACTCGTTTAATTTGACATTTGACTCGAAGCTGGGTAATTAAACCATAGATGAAAAAACAAGAAAAGGGAGAGAACAGAAAACAATGTTGAATGACTCAATCAATGATTCTATTTTACTTTACAGACTAACAATTTGGACGACACAGTGTGAGCAAATGAGAAAATGAAATGCTTTACGATTTACGCCGCTGCCTTTATATCACGCATAACTGAAGAAATTTTGTTTACTGAAGTGTTTGTCTACGATAGTTTGAGCTTTGTTTTGAATTGAGGGTATGAATTGGTGCAAGTTGTTACACTAATAGCATGCTAAGGTGTCACACTAATAGCATGTTAAGGTGTCACACTAATAGCAAAACAAACTCTTGGAATCCATTGCTCGGCTTGTTCGTCGTCGGCTTGCCCCTGGATTGCTGGCAGGAACATGACGAAATGAATCGACAACGGGAAACCATCGTCACCGAAAACCTCGCTAAACTTTAGCAATTGGCAAAATTTATTTAAAAATATGATTAGAATCAAGTAAACTAGGTAAAACTAACAAGGGAATGGTCAGAAGTGACCGTAAGATTTTGGCTAACTGTTATCCAGATAACTGGATAACTGCTATCCAGCCAACTCACCAGACTAGATGCCCAAGTTCTTCACGAGATGTGAAATCACAGATCTCCGATCCCTTTTCCATCACAGCTACCGTCTAAATAAACAATTTCATTTCCCATGTAACGTTTTCACCTTTTTCATCGAGTTCTCGACTTTTGTCGTTCGATCCAAGAAAACATGAGGACAATCATCCAAAAGTTCGGGTCTTTTCAGCACCTCGGCCGAGATTTCTCGTCGACGTTGGGCTAATGGCTCTGGAAATGTTTTATGTTTCAATTATTTCCTAGTTGTTAATAGTCCTGAAGTAAAGTGAAGAATTGGTAAAATTCTGGTTCTGTCAGCAATTTCTTTTAGACCGAAGATCATTCAATACTCAAGTCTTTGCCCCAACCTCCATAAATCTCAATCGCCAACTCCTCCGTGCTAAATGTAGCCTTTTGCCTCTCTTCGGTGATATCCGGATTGTCTCCATCACGAATCAAATGATTCAACGGCATCACTAAAGTTAAATTTACAGGTAATAGACCAAATTCAGTTGAAAGCTGCTAACTGTTGAGTTTAGCAAATGACAAGAAATCACCGGCTCAAAAACGAATCATAAATTGATGGGATAGTCTTGCCTTATCTTTCTCCTTTTCCGTCACAAAACTACAATGTGATCACACTACAAGATTTTTGTCAAATGGGGACAAAGATCAAACAACGAGAGTTGCCGTTGGTAAATTGGTAGTGAATCTAAGCCAGAAGATAGTTTGTGAATTAGTACAGTTTGTGAATTAATACAGTTTGTGAATTAGTACAGTTTATGAATTAGTACAGTTTGTGAATTAGTACAGTTTGTGAATGCATTTTGTACAGGCTTGGGCAAAATTACCGGACAAGAAACTTGTTTGAATGTTATTCGTCAACCGTTCCATAAAACTCCTAAAACTCTTGTTCCATAAACTCTTAATTATCTTCGAAAAAAGTAATCACACCTTTTTAGCCCTAATGTTGTTTTTGTTGTTCTCGAGTTTTTCAGAAACCAAAAAAGCTCTGAAAAAGGAAAATGAAGCTCCGCGCCAGGATCAATTTTACCCGATGCTTTGTGATTCGAAAGAAAAGCCGGTCAACCGATTTTTCTTTTCAATAATGTCCCAATAGGTTATGGAATGAGTAAATTTATAGAAAAATTATACGGTTATAATTATACGGTTATAGTTATACGGTTAAGTTGGCTAAGTTGGCTGGCTGCAAAGTTACAACGAAGAATTCTTGTCTGGGTAATTTTGCCCAACCCTGTTTACTGGTTTATCCGGAGAAATGGCTTGCTAAACCTTTATATTTCTCTCACCAATCACTTCTGTGCGTGAAAACATAATCGTGGCATTCATATGAAAATATTACAGCAACAGGGTCAGAGTTTTTTGTTTAGAAGTTTAGAATCCAGTATACAGAGTGCGCCAAAAGTTCCGTCATCATACTTATTGGGTTTATAGATTTTAAAGCAAATATTGGATTTTTTGAGCTTGTTTTATGAATATTGAATAACATATATAAAAAGCGTCAAATAAAATGTTCGTAGAAGAATTCTATCTTTCTTTTCTATCTATCTTTTACTAGTAACAAGTACTAAATTTTCTAACTCTCAGCTAGCTCTCAGCTTCTAGCCTTTTTGCAAAAGCAACGTATGCCATTGAGCCTCGCTACTAGATAGTTTAAAAGTTCTACTTTTTTCTATGATATTCTGCATTGGGCTAGAACGAAATTCGGTTTTTGCGCCTTGAGCCAACTTTAGGGAGGTGACAGAAGAACAAAAGTTCCAAAAGAACTTTTGGCGCTACTGTTACGTTTTGAGAGATGCCTATCCAGACCTTTTATCTTTCTTTCCAAGAACTTCTGAAAATAAAAACAGTTCTGACATTCAATAGAAGATGTTACAGCAATCAAAGCTTTCTGCTAAGGATCTTACTGAGTGTCCAAGTAAGAGATCCAGGAATCCCTAGTATGTTAGAGAGATGATCGCCTAGATCTTTTCAATTCTCTTGTCAAACACTGCCACTTAGAAGTCTTCAGTACACCAAATTTGAAGTCTTCAGTACACCAAATCAAAAGCAATATTCTTCCGTGTTGTCCAGTGGTGATTCAAGGAGAAGACTGAGGCTGGGGCTTAGAAGTTGAGGGTTGAAGGGGCGTCTATTGATGGACATAGGAAAAGAGGGGGAGATGAAGGGATTGAAGCGAATGGAAAGCTCTCAGGAAAGAGGAAAGAGAGAAGGGCCCTAAGGGGCAAAATGAAAAGAGGGAAAGGGCACAAGGCACACAAGGGTCGTCGAATACCCCTCTCCCCCTTCGGCTATTCTTTTCCATACCCCCGTCTTGGTAGAGCGCTAGTCAAAGCACAACCCGAGGCCATTCTTCCAAAAAATCCTTAATATCATTTGTTTTTTGAAGCTTCTTAGTTAACTGGATATTTGATAATCTAGCTCAAATCTTGCTGCTTTTCTAGTGCTTAGTTGCTTAGCAAAAGCTTAATACTTTGAATTGTAACTTACCAAGTAAAACTTTGAGTGAAGATTAGTTTCTTTTTTTACACATTTTATGTCAAAAACAGCAGTTCCTTCTCTCGCTTTGTAAAAGATTGATGTGCACTTTTTATAAAACTTTACAACATTAACAAACTTTTTCTGTTAAGCTATGTTTTTCCGTTTTCGTTTTTCTGTTGTGTCTTACCCGTTACCTCTTTTCCCTTTAACTGGGTGTGAGCCGATCCCCAAATCCAATAAGGCCACACTCCAGAGAGAGGCCTCAATTCGCGTCCTCACTAACACACCTCTTTTTTTGCAAATAGATAAGCTTTAAGTTTATAATCTTTAAGTTTATAATCTTTAAGTTTATAAGCTTTAGGTTTATAAGCTTTAATTTATAAGCTTTAAGTTTATAATTTTTAATTTATAATCTTTAAGTTTATAATCTTTAAGTTTATAATCTTTAAGTTTATAAGCTTTAATTTATAAGCTTTAAACTTCTAAGATTTAAATTTCAAGTACAATTTTTAACTTTATAAGCTTTAAACTTTAAACTTTAAACTAAATTTAAATCTATCACAATACTTATTTGTTGTACTTGTTGTACAACAAATAGTTGTACTATTTGTTGTACTTTATTTTGAAAATAAAAACACGATCTTTCTAGCGCAATTACTTTAAACTCAAGAAAAGCAAGCCTGCCGTCGATTAAAGACTTTTACAATTTTACCACGGTGAACCTATAACTTTCTAGCTGATTTACAGTAAAAAAATGAACAATTTAGGAGTTTGAATGTTCCTCTTCAAGAGATAATGAAGTGCTTTCTCTATTGCCTATATTTCTATCAATTTGCCGATGCTTTGCGTAAAGCAAAAGACTTTGAGAGTCAATTGTACGAGGATCTTCTCTATGACTACAATCGCATTCCCAGACCCGTCAGGAATAGCTCCGATATTTTGACTGTTGATGTCGGGGCGTCGTTGATTCGAATCATTGATGTGGTTGGTTGAATTCGAATTTGGAATGATTCTCATTGAAAATTCAGGATGAAAAGAACCAGGTCCTCACCACGAATCTATGGCTCGAAATGGTGAGCTTCAATTGAAAATTGGTATAGGAATCGTGGGCAACTTTAGCAATGGTATGACTCAAAACTCGTGTGGAATCCGGACAAGTATGGGGGTATCAAAAAGCTGCACATTCCGAGCGAATTCCTTTGGACTCCAGACTTGGTGTTGTACAACAAGTGAGTGCGATCAAATCTAAAAATCTGTTTTTTTTGGTCCAAAGACGACTGAGAAAAAGCTCGTACAGACGGACAGACAGACACTGTTTTTTATATATATGTCGTAGCCGAAGAAGGATTTCAGCCGAAGAAGTCTCAGACTTCTTCGGCTAGCCGATTAAGTCTCAAATTTTTTCGCTAGCCGATTAAGTCTCAGACTTCTTCGGCTAGCCGATTAAGTCTCAGATTCTGAAAAATGAAATCTTGAGTTATGTATTGACTCAAGTCAGTACCACAAACTCAAGCTCTCTAAAAGGCGCTTAAAAGCTAAAAACGCATTCTAAAGAGTGCGCATTTTATCATACTGTAACCAAAGGCTATAAAATAGCCCTTTTCGTCATTTTCTATCTGATTCGTCATTTTTTTAAATAGAATTGTTTGTTTTTGTAAGTCAATTTGCCCCTTTGTTGGATCATCGATAAAACTTGTTTACCACTAATCTGTTTATTATCGAACATAACCCCTGATTTCATTCCTATTTTTTCTTTTTGTTACTGTGCATTTTTTGTTTATGCTACACTAATTTTTGTTTTTTAGGAATGGAGAAAGAATTCGACCGGCAATTTTCTCACTTTCAATCAAATCAAAAGCGAAGTTTGATTCTTTCAAGCGAGAAATACGCGGAAATCGTCACCGTTCTCCAACAATTGCAAAATGAAGACTTCAAGCCATCGAAAAAAACACAAAAACTTGTGGTGCGATTCTCTCTTCAATACGAATTGAATCAAGAGGTGCTTTACAATCATGGAGTCAAAGGCGATTTGGACAAACCGAAGAAAGTCGTTAAGACAGAGGAGCTCTTTGGCCTGTTAACGACCATTCACCAACGACTTGGGCACGCCGGACGAGATATAATGTGGCAAGGACTACGAGACTATCATGGGATCTCAAAGGAAGTAATCGAAATTTTTGTGAAGTTGTGCCCAGAATGCGAGCTCAAAAAAGGAACACCAAAGAAAGGAATAGTCGTGAAGCCAATTGTTACAAAGGATTTCAACGAGAGATGCCAGGTGGATTTAATCGATCTTCAATCTTCAATTCCGTCAAATTTGAGACTTAATCGGCTAGCCGAAGAAGTCTGAGACTTCTTCGGCTGAAATCCTTCTTCGGCTACGACATATATATAGTAAATTTGCCAAAGAAGTATTCCAATCTCATACAAATACAAAATCTTGTAAAGTATTAACACCAAAACCGAGCCAAAGTATGCCAGGATCATGTCAGAGATTAGGTCCTGGCCTGCCCTAGCTTTACTGCAGACTGGACCTAACTTTTGACTTGGTCTGGCCTTGTTACTCTGGATTGTATACCCTCGGGCTCAGTTTGAACATTCCTAATTACTAGAATCAATGCTAAACTTGCTTTCAGTGCTGCCGGGGACCCAGACATCACCATTCTCACCGATGCCCTTGTCACTCACGAGGGTAAGTTATTTATCTATAAATACAAACAAAATGAATGACAAAAATAACAATTACAAATTTAAAAATTAGCATCCCTTTTATTTTCCGCCTCTCGCAGACGGTTTCTGGTTTTATTTCGAAGAAGACCCTCAGGCGTAGACGTGGCACAGACGAATTCCGAGGCGCGGGTGATGGCATGAGACATCCTTAAACAAAGAGAAACCTATATTCCGAGCTTTCTGCAAAAGCCGATTTCCCATTGAGCGTGCCTCTTTATCCTTCAGCGCTAGCGCGAATTCTGAGGCTGAAGCTTGCTAAAGAAAGTTCATAAAAGAAGATAAAAATAAAAATCTTGTTTTTCTCCAAGCCTTGCAGTGTCTCCAAAAATTTGTAAACCCATCAAATCACTCTAGCCGGGTGATTTTTATTCTTTTTATAATAAAATCAGCGATATTAAAATAAAAAAACAGGTGGTTGCCGTAAAAAAATTTTTATCGTCACCCGGCCGCGATTAATACCCCCCTTTAAATGATTAATAGTATGAAAAAAGCGGCATCCAGCTAGCAAATAAAATGAAATTAATGTAAATTTTTGAGATTTCATTTGTTGAGTGCAGTTACGGTTGCTCACTTATCTTTTCGAGTGCCTTATCACTCGAGAAGAGTGAGAAGTTTGGTTTTATTGTATAGTATATAATATATTACAGGTCGAGTTTTCTGGCAACCTCCCGCTATCTACAAATCATTTTGCCCAGTAAGCGAAAGCGTTAGGCTTGTCTTACTTTCGAATTTTCAGATTGATGTCACTTGGTTTCCGTACGATGAGCAGAACTGCAGCATGAAATTCGGCACTTGGACGTACACGGGTAAATATGTCGACTTGAGACAACTTCCAAAAGGTGAGAAATGTGAAAGGAAAACGAGTCTTGGTTGTAGAAAAAGTACACATCACGATTGATGACAAAAATGATGAGGTTGAGCATTTGGCGCTTGGGATGGATCTCTCGTTTTTCTACAGGTAATGAAGCTCTTCATTTTGTTCCGCTAACCATTTCGCGTACGTTCAGACTTTCTGGACAGCCTAATACTTAGCAACAATAGTACAATGAAACCAAAATTCTACGTTAGCAAGGCGTTTCTTTACTTCAGCAAGCTTTAGTTCTGCTGAATGGGACCTCCTATCGTTGAAATCGAAAAGACAAGCCGTCCTCTACGCCTCATGTTGTGGACCAGAAAAGTTGGTTTTGCAGAAAATTACAGTTTTATCGAAAGCTCTCATTTTAGATACATCGATATCACGTACGAGTTTCTATTGAGACGAAAAACCCTTTTCTTCACGTGCAATCTCATCGTTCCCTGTTTTCTCATCTCCATTCTCACCACTTTCGTCTTTTATCTATCCGATCACAAAATCACCTTCTCGATCTCGATTCTCGTCACGTTGACTGTGTTTTTCTTGGTGAGTGGAGAAAAGTTAACTCATAAGCTAAGGTTTAACCATGCGTAAGCCACTTTTTAAAATGTTTCCCACCTACCTAGGGTTGTTTCAACCTGGTCCTAGCCAGACCTAGTTCTAGCCAGACCTAGTTCTAGCCAGACCTAGTTCTAGCCAGACCTAGTTCTAGCCAGACCTAGTTCTAGCCAGACCTAGTTCTAGCCAGACCTAGTTCTAGCCAGACCTAGTTCTAGCCAGACCTAGTTCCTAGCCAGACCTGGTTCTAGCCAGACCTAGTTCTAGCCAGACCTAGTTCTAGCCAGACCTAGTTCTAGCCAGACCTGGTCCTAGCCAGACCTGGTCCTAGCCAAGCCTGGTCCTAGCCAAGCCTGGTCCTAGCCAAGCCTGGTCCTAGCCAGGCCTGGTCCTAGCCAAGCCTGGTCCTAGCCAGGCCTGGTCCTAGCCAAGCCTGGTCCTAGCCAAGCCTGGTCCTAGCCAAGCCTGGTCCTAGCCAAGCCTGGTCCTAGCCAAGCCTGGCCTGATTTAATCAAGCTAAGCATAGTTTGGCCAGAAACTAGATCTAGGTCAGAATCCTGGCAGGTCCAAAGTTTGTAGTAAAGCCAGGCTAGATCTGCAGCAGGGTCAGGCCAGATAAAGTTATTGCCTTTGGTTACCTTCTTCCAGGCCAACAAAGCCAAAGTTCCAGCCAGAGTTGAAAAACGACTTTTATAATATTATAGAACCTTTCAAAAAAGGTTGAAGCCCTTCCCAAAAAGGTTTAAAGGCTCTTGCAAAAATTTCTACTACTATAATATATCCTTTTTACAGGATAAACCCTGAAAAGCATTCCTACTTGTTCACTTTTCTTATGTCCCATTGCCAGAAAGTGATTACAAGATCGTAAAAAAAACACTCAAAGACACCAACATTCGGATGTATAATAGTTTTGTTTGTTAATCTAATCTTTTATGAGCCGTTCTGAAAAAATTAGAAGGTCCTTTCAAAAATTTTCGCGTAAGACATGTTGTAAATTGATGAGGAAGGGGTGAGGTTGTCTCTTTAGAGTGAGCCTTTTGCCAGAAAGGGAGCAATTACGAGAATGTACAATAAAAACCCCGCTGGCTCTATCGTTAATCCAAGGGCCGGAAAAGTTATTCGCCAACAGAATTTGTTTGTTATCTTATAGTTTTAACATTCCTAGCCTCAAAGGGATCAATCTTTGATATAGCGAAAGAATTTCAATTTCCCAACCAAGTACAATAAAAAAATTCAGGTGTTGATCGATTTAATGCCTCCAACATCGCTTGTCATTCCAATGTTCGGTCGTTATTTGATCACCACAATGATCCTCGTCGCTTTGTCCACTGCGGTTTCCGTTGTGACAGTGAATTTCCGTTTCCGATCGGGTTCAGCTCATCGAATGTCCCCATGGATTCGAACGCTCTTTCTGCAGTGGTTACCCATGTAAGTGATTTTAAATACCGTATTCTCTCTAATAGTAGTGCACCCCGCCGAGTCGAGTTGATGACTATTTTATGGTTTCCAAGCTTTTGCACAAGCTCAACACTCTAATCCCCACAAGAGCTCGTCATCAGCTACATTTTCCGACCCCACATCGATAGGTTCTGAAGCGATAGGTTCTGATAAGCGGTTCTCGAGCTTTCAAGCAATTTAGGCAACGCTCAGCGGGCACTACTATTAAAGAAAATACGGTATATTTCATTCGCACAAATAATTTAGGATAAACAAGCACAACCCATAAGCCCTAAATGTAGAGAAAAAAATCATATTAAAAAGAACCAATAATCTAGCTGACGAAATTGAACCCTTGACATCCCGACCAAGGCTCTTAGCCAGTCGGCTATGACGGCATGTGATTGTGGTTATAAAATAACTGATTATAAGCATTCCAACAATTGGAAACTGTTGAAAAATGATCATTGGCTGATTTTTTAGAATTCTGATGATGAGGAGACCGAAAAAGCAGGAAAGTGAGGTGAAGCCACCGGCTTTGGTTGACCCGGCGAGTCTTGTTGGAGCTAAATATCGGTATTGTTTTGGCTTGAGCATTAAATCAATTTAGATAAAAATATAGCTAGATAAGGGTTCATTCTATTTTTTTTAATTTAGAGAAGAAGAGAAAGTGGCTCGAAGTTTGCTTCGAGAAAGCAAGAAGAAGGCACAGAACAACAAAGCCTATCCAGGGATGAGAATGACCGATTTGAGATTGAACGAGGCTGAGGTAGAAAGAAAAAAAATCGCTGAAATCAAATGGATTCAAACAGATTTCAAATTTCAGACAAGACTTTTCCCGCCTGAAGAGAAATTGGCTCCAACAGTGGCTTTTAAGAAACCAAGAAAGAAAGCGAATCAAATGAATGACGCCATTTTCTTCAATCTCCTTCAACAAGTTCGATTCATCGCCGAGCATTTCATGCACAACGAGAAAGAAGCTGAGGTAAGGTCAAGTACAATAAACAGTATTAAAAAGTACAAGTACAATATTAAAAGGTTTTTTACTATACGATTATTCCTTGTACAGAGATCAGGCTAGGCTAGGGCCGGCTTGACTTCATAAGAACCCATTTGTGAGTCAGTCTTGCAACAAAATCAAGCCAGAAGCGACCAAGCAAGTTCAGAATCAAGACCAGATCTTCCTCTAAACTTGCCTGGTTCGGAAAATTGTCTTTGAAATAACAATTTCCTACTTTACTACTTTGGAACTGATTATGGGATGATTATGGATTATCAGATTATAGATATTTAAAAATATAAAAAACAGGATTATCTAAAAGTAGAGGACCTCATAATCCATCAAGAAACCTCATAATCCATCAAATTCCAGATCTCCGACGATTGGACCTTTGTTGCAATGGTGTTAGACCGGCTCTTCTTGGTGATTTTCTCGGTGCTAAACGTGGCCACCACTTTCATAATTCTACGGGTGAGTGGATAGATTCTGAAGTGCTCTATTGAAGTAGAATTTGATATCAAGAATGTAATGAGCAAGTATACGAACTTATATCAAAACTAATTCATGTAAGCATGAAAAAAGACAATGGAATATATTGAATTGACAAAATGACATACAGTAAACTTGAACAGAAGAAGAATTATAGACTAAAGAGACTATAAATTAATTCTATGCAAATTCAACGATTACCTATACTTTTAAAGTGCCTTTCTTGCCCACTCAGCTGAATATCTTCTAGTTTCGTGGGGAATTACAAATAAAAGGGGCAGCTACGAAAAAGCTAGCAGAAAAAGGGGCGGAGTTTTATAGCTTTCGTAGCTGCCCGATTTGTTTGACTTTTTTTTATAAAATTAAAAGATATTCAACTAGAGCTTAGGGCACTTTGAGAGTATACGATTATGTAGTAAAATTCAAAAGGAATGACGATAAATCTAAACTTAAGCACTTTCTTCAAATCAATTTACCTGAATTCCTAAGAAACAATAATGTAAAATAAGGGAAAAGATCAAATCAATATAAAAAGATAAAGATCAAAGATAAAATCATAAAATAAGATAAAATCAAATGCCTAGAAACGAAAGTAGATCAAACTAATTGACTAAATTCAAGATTTTCAGAAACGAGCATAACTCTGTAAAATTTACCCAGTTTTTATGTCTTTTAAGAGTCTAATAAGAGTTGCATTCACAGATATGGCAACAAATTTCAAATTCTAGAAACTCTATTGAGGAAAAAATGTGAATTCCACCAGATCACTCGAGGATCTGGTGGAAAGGAGTTTAAATTTGGGACAAACTTAAAGTTCAAAGAAACAAACTGATAAACTGATACTCCAATTCAGGCTCCTTCCTTATGGGATGATCGAGAGGCGCTCGAGCAAAAGGAGGGACCGATCAAGCCGCTAGGGATGGCGAATATCATTACCAGTTATGGGGCCCCACTTCGATAATCACTTTGTTGTTTACTTGTGTTTTCTTGTGTTTACTTGTGCTTACTTGTGCCAATTCTTTGCCTCTTTGTAACCATGAAAGCCAAAAGTTGCTTTTCACTTAATCGTAGACGAGGTAGATGGATTTGTATGGAATTTTGATCTCATTCTTGCGATAAATGATAAATAAATGTTTCGATTTTGTAAAGTTAACCGATTTAAACGTTAGAATGATCATTTTCTAATAAGGATCATTTTCATAATAAGAATCATTTTCATTTTCATTTTCATTACGTTAGAAGGACCACGGAACAGAACTGAAATCGACATTAATGTCAGAAGAAGATCTGAAAGTTTACCTTCAGAAATGCTTCTCTAACATCGCACAAGGCAAACAAGGCAAACTATCTATCAAAGTTCATCAAAAGACTTTCAAAAGTGTCATTTTGCACACATCACATCACTATTTTCGCGGTTTTGCGGGGATTTTCGGATCGGAAATGACCGGCACACATCGGGAGGCCATATTTGACGCGATTGACCCTTGAGCCACTTTTTGCGCACCTTTTCACACACCTTTCCCTGTCTGCGTCTCTTCACATTTTCTAGATTTCTCCTATCTCTTTCTGTTTTCAGTACTCTATATCTTGATGTCTCTATATGAGCAGGAATGGGGTAAAAGAAGCGAGGCCGTCCCATCGACCGTTCCCCCCGGCCTTCACCCCACCACACCCAAGCCTACTACCAACCTTACTACTAGATTTTTTACTACTAGATTACTTATAACTTTACTCCTGCAGAATACGATCTTATTATATCCCCGCAAATCTATTTTTCCCTGCATCAATCCTATAATATCCCGCAAAGATAGCGTTGTTAAAATTTGCATATATCAAAAAGTCCAATTGCACAATGGAATCAGTTATTTTGAAGCTGAAATCAGTTATTTTAAAATCGAAATTTTACGGGGTATATTAGGATTGATACAGGAGCAAATTTTGCGGTGATATAACAGAAAAGTTTTTTTTTGATCTGGCTTCGCATTTAGGTGTTCCTATTTGCGCAGATCACAACCTGCTTCCACATTTCTCTATCCCTTGCTATTGTCATCCAGTATTTCCTATCTTGGCTGTTCCTGGTTCGAAGTCTTCGACTTGCTTGTGCTGGTGCGACTCTAGCCATCCTTTCTCTGACCGTCGCTGCCACTCTTGTGCCCCACCTCGTTGCTGGTCTTCCGATGGGCTTCTTCTGGTCTCGTGGTAGCCACTCTGTGATCCGTATCGTCCATCTATCGTCTGTTCTTCCGTATCGTTCATCTGTCGGCTACGTGGCCGGCCCATCTGAGTCTTTTTCTCTCGATCACTTCCACTGGATCTCTGAGTCCCGAGGGCTGCCGCAGATCCGTACTTCTTAGGTCTTGGTCGAGCTGCGTAACAGGAAAGTATCGAAAGTTCTGGGTTTTTGGTTTATCCTTAACCTATCCCAAACTTTATTTTCGTTTTCACACCTTCACTACAGGGTGATCAAAAAGCTAAATAGCTCTGATCAGGATGGTTTAGGTGTAGAAATGCTTTCCAGAATTTCAGCTTCAAAATACTATATAGTACTTGTAAATGATTCATTTTCTAAATGAAAGCTAAAGCAAAATTTACTGTGTTTAATAGTATTTTGAAGCTGACTTTCTGATGAACATTTCTATAAATAAATCACTTCGATCAGAAATTTCTAGCCTTTTCAAGAAGTCTTGCACTGCATTCGAGACAAACCGCTCATCAGACAAACACAATTTCGCATGTTTTTCAAGTTTTTGAAGACTATTTTTAATTTGACGAGAGATTTTATCTTTTAAAATAACATTCGAACTGTTACTTAAAACAAAAATGTAAATTTAAAAAGGGTTTTTGAAGGGTTTTTCAATTGAAAACAGGTTCAAATAGGTGGGCGCCATGACAGGTTTCCTTCAGCCCACTACAATGATTTTTTGGAGAGCTAAATAGCTCTGATCAGGATGGTTTAGGTGTAGAAATGCTTTCCAGAATTTCAGCTTCAAAATACTATATAGTAAATCCGATTCTGATCTGAGTTTTAGCTGAAAAATCGAGCATCTTTTGTAAAGGAACTTTTTCCCTGCATTATCCTGGTTAGCATTTGGTCGTCGAGATAAAGGTAAAGCGTTTATTTTGCAAATATTACAAGCTTTTTGATCATCCTGTTCGTTTTTGATCATCCTGTTCGCTTTTGATCATCCTGTTCTTTTTTGATTATCCTGTAATGTATGTAATAATTGAGTAGCACAGATAAAGTCAAGAATCAACTAGAACTTCAAGAACAAGATCACCTACAGATAGGATCATCTATATATAGCTTAAAGGCTTCAAGACGATTGAACTCTCTCAAAACTCTCGGGGAATCGATCCCAAATTCTGGGAGTTCTTAGTGGAAAAGAGTTCTACACAAGTTTATTGAAGGTGATTGGAATTTCTAACACGAAAGAACCTCTGCTTGAATAAACCGTGGGATTTGAATAAACCGTGGGGTTTGAATAAATCTTGAAAAAAGGATATGTTGCTTGATTTGAATTAGTTAGTGAATTAGTTCAGTTCAAAATCAAGTAGCTTTCTTTTCAAACATCTTTGATAAGCTTGCCCTTTGTTTTTCCCCTTTATAGGCCTTCTTATCAAGGAATTCCTTTTATTGAAAAAGAAACGAACACAGCAAAAATTGATTGAACTCGCAAAAAATAGTTTTTGTTTACTATTACTCGACCAAATTCTGGAATTCAAAGCATTCATTTTGATTAAAAAAAATCTTTTCATTCTGGGAATCCAAAGCTTTCATTTTCTGAAAAAATTTCTGACAAAAACTGACAAAATTTCTCTTCCCAAGTCCAGTTCCTGATTTTTTACGTTCTGCTTGCAAAAAGAGCTCGAGTTTGGGTGATTTATTGTTTAAAGAAATGGTTTGGTGGATAGTGGATGATTTGGATTGTGGTTGTTTTGAAAGATTGTGGTTGGTTGGTTAAATCGAATGATTTGTTGCTAATTTAAATGTTTTGTGGCTAATTCAAGTGATTTGTCGAGATTTTCCATTGAAATGCCAAGATAATGGGCTATTTAAGTTGTTCGTTGCTAATTTAGGTGTTTTTTCGGTTAAATCGAGTGATTTGTTACTAATTTGAATGTTTTTTGGCTAATTCAAGCGATTTGTCGAGATTTTCCATTGAAATGTTCAGAAAATGGGCTGTTTAAGCCGTTTGTTGCTAATTTAAGTGTTTTTCGGTTAAATCGAGTGATTTGTTGCTAATTTAAATGTTTTGTGGCTAATTCAAGTGATTTGTTGACATTTTCCACTGAAATGCCAAGATAATGGGCTGTTTAAGCCGTTTGTTGCTTTGAAAGATTGTGGTTTTTTGGTTAAATCGAATGATTTGTTGCTAATTTAAATGTTTTGTGGCTAATTCAAGTGATTTGTTGACATTTTCCATTGAAATGTCCAGAAAATGGGCTGTTTAAGCCGTTTGTTGCTAATTTAAGTGTTTTTCGGTTAAATCGAGTGATTTGTTGCTAATTTAAATGTTTTGTGGCTAATTCAAGCGATTTGTTGACATTTTTCATTGAAATGCCAAGATAAACGAGAAATTTGTTGCTAATTTAGGTGTTTTTTGGTTAAATCGAGTGATTTGTTGCTAATTTAAGTGTTTTGTGGCTAATTCAAGTGATTTGTCGAGATTTTCCATTGAAATGCCAAGATAATGGGCTATTTAAGTTGGTCGTTGCTAATTTAGGTGTTTTTTCGGTTAAATCGAGTGATTTGTTACTAATTTAAATGTTTTGTTGCTAATTTATTTTATTTAAAATTTCTCTTCCCAAGTCCAGTTCCTGATTTTTTACGTTCTGCTTGCAAAAAGAGCTCGAGTTTGGGTGATTTATTGTTTAAAGAAATGGTGGATGATTTGGATTGTGGTTGGTTTGAAAGATTGTGGTTGGTTGGAAAAGAAAAAGGGAGATCACCAAGGGCGACGGTGTGTTGTGAACGTATTTAGCCTTTCCCCACATTCTGTCGAGAAATCGGGAAATGTAATGGAGAAAAAATTGATCTTTTTGATAGAAAAACACCACGCCCAAGTGTTGTTTCAATTTTTGAAGTTGAAACTAGTTGAAAGTTTTGGGCTAAAGTGTTTTGTTTCTGAGATAAGTTGTTCAAGGGTCATTTTGGCGTTAAATTCTTGGACTTTTCCTTTTGTATGACCTTTATATCACAAATTAACCTAAAATTTTGATTTTCCAAATCTTCAATAAGCTTCAAATCTGTTTTGCTAAATTTACTTTGTGCTTAAGACTGTAAAAACACCTTTTCTATTGCAATGAACTTTAATTTCTTTATCTCTCTTTTCTTTATTCTTTCTTTTTGTCTTTCTTTATTTCTTTCTTTATTCTTTCTTTTTCTTTCTTTATTCTTTCTTTATTCTTTCTTTATTCTTTCTTTATTTCTTTCTTTATTCTTTCTTTATTCTTTCTTTATTCTTTCTTGATTCTTTCTTTATTCTTTCTTTTTGTCTTTCTTTATCACTAAACTTTAACTTCTTTATCGTTATCACAAGAAAAATGACACCAGAAAAGGTATGCTTCTATAATATATTCTAGCACAAAGTATCCTGTACAGCCAAATTTCCAAAGCCAAAGGCATCCAAATTTCTTCAGTTCATCAAAACTGGGAACTCTCCAGCGTTTCAACCCCAACAAATCAATCTTTTACATTTCCAATCCTCAAAAACAATTTCCAATTTCATATTTTGCTGAGAAACAACTCCTACTATCTCTTTTCACAAACAGATTCAATCTGGGAGATAATTCAATAATAAATCTTTCACCCTATTTACACATCTCTTTTGCTTGTTTACCTCCTACCATTTCCGTTTTTACTTTGTGCTCGTGACTCATCCTATTATTCGATGTTCGATTGATCGATTGACGAAGCTAGAGCACGGACTTTTTGAGGAATAGTCTAAAAATAGCTAGAGATAACGCTTGTGGGTATTTTAGCCCTCAAAGTCTCTTAGACGAAGCGTATAGCGAAGTATATAGTATTTTTTATTTGGCCACTGATTTTCATGGTATTCATGTTCTTTGTGGTGGTTTGTTTCTATTTTTTAATTATATTCGTCTATTGACCGATTCCAATACGGTTCCTATTTTGATCCAATACGGTTCCAATACGGTTCCTATTTTGATCCAATACGGTTCCAATACGGTTCCTATTTTGATCCAATACGGTTCCTATTTTGATCCAATACGGTTCCTATTTTGATCCAATACGGTTCCTATTTTGATCCAATACGGTTCCAATACGGTTCCTATTTTGATCCAATACGGTTCCAATACGGTTCCTATTTTGATCCAATACGGTTCCAATACGGTTCCAATACGGTTCCAATACGGTTTCAATAAGGTTCCTATTTTGATCTAAGACGGTTCCAATACGGTTCCAATACGGACCATAGTTTTCCTTTGTAATTAGAGATTTTTCAACAAGATTTCTTAAACTAGATCTCTTAAACTAGATTTCAACTAGAAAACCAATTTTCATCAATTTCAGCCTCTTTTGTCGTATCGAATCTTTTGGATACTTAACGTCGGTAGATTAATTAGGTAGATTCCCATGACTCCAGCCGGATCGTTTTTATTGTTTCTAGGCTTATTTTGACCTTTTAAAACACTTTAACCTATATTTTAGATTCTCGATGAAAATGTTAGAGCAATTTTCATCAAGAATCGACCCTAAAGTGCCTTCTTTTAAAGGTTTCCTTTCAAATTCCATTCCATTAGTCCTCAAAAACCCAGCTCAAACTTTTAGATTCTCGTTTTTACCCATTTCCAATCCCATTCAATCCATTCAAATATTCAATTCTCATTTAAGTCTATAAAATAGCTTTTTTGAATAGCAAATTCTTGTACTAACACTAATAATTTGTTGTATTCGATACATATATTTGATCCCAAAGAGGCACCCGATGCTGAGGGCCTGTACAAATAGGAGAACGATCAAACAAAGAATAGAATAGGGTTTTATTCTCGATCAATGCACACTTCAAACACCCAAATCGGTTAGACTTTGATGTAAATCGCCTTTTTATGTAAACCTAAGCCTTTTGACCAATTTTCGACGCCTCTTTCAATCTTTGCTGTCATTCTTTAAACACTTTTGAAGAGATTTCCTTTTTTGTTTGTTTCATCAAATATTTAAGCTGATTCTTTGAAAGCTTTACGTAGCTTTACATAGCCAAAACTCTGTGCAATTGCAATTTAGCAATTTAGCATTACAAACGATTTTTAAATTGCATTTGGATTGGATTGGTGAATTGAAAACTGCGGGCTATTGTCATATGTGACAGTTTGAGCACTTTCTTCAAAAGAAACCCATTTTGGTGTCAATGGAAAAGTTGTAGAGAATCAAAAATGAAGCTTATATCCAAATTTTCAGAACGATTCAAAAACTGGTTTTGAAGAAATGCCAAATTTACGAATTTTCACAAAGCTTGCAACAAAACTTTCCTTTTAAGCGAAACTACTAAGTGTATCTTTTTGGAAATTTGGCTATAATCCTAATTTTTGATTCTCTACAACTTTTCTATTGACACCAAAATGGGTTTCTTTTGAAGAAAGTGCTCAAACTGGGCTGACAGCTGACATCTCCAGTCCTCCATTTTTGAGTCTCACACTTGTCTCACACACAAACCAAAATCCTACTACGAAAGAGGAATCCGCAAATTGCCTGTAAAATGGGCAGAAGTCGTCAATAATAATGGAAATTATTTGAAATGAATTCATGGTTTTATGTTGAATAAATTTTAATTCAAAGTCCCGCAGTTTTCAACTCACCAACCCAATATTACAATTTGTATTGCGATACAATTTGCAATAAAAACGATTTAGCTAAACTCTGCTAGTCATTTTTTCGAAATCCAACTCCCACGAGACTTGCTTGTTTTGGAGAAAGGGACAAAGAAAGCTTTTACATTCAAATTTTCGTACATTCGAATTGAAATCTGACAAAAGTGTTCCCAAATCGATGAACAAACAAAGCCTTTTGCGGTCGAACTTATTATAAAACATTTTTACAACAATTTTCCACATTTAAATCTTATTCTAAAGACTAGAATTGATTCTAAAGACTAAAATTGATTTTAAAGCTTGATTTTAAAGTTATCTAATTAGTTTCTACTACTTATTTAGTTAGTTGTAGCTTAAATTTTCAGCTTTTTATTGCTCTTTATTGTTTTGCTCTTTTTATTGCTCTTTATTAACAATTTATATTGTTTTAGTTTAGATACAAATCAAAATTTGATTGCAACAAATCAAAATTTCTGTCTCGACGCCAAAAATATAAATTTTCTGATTTATTTGTTTAAAAACGTACTTGAAATTTTCATTTTTACAATATTTTAGAAGATTTTATGGATTTTATGGATTTTAAATTTTCTAAAGCTTTATGAGATCGCTATATATTATAGCTTGACTGGAAAACACTGGATGATGAAAGAAAAACTAACTAGTAACAACAGAAAAAGAGCAAAAGAACGCCAAAAGAGACGAAAAAGTGGCTGAAATCGATTCTTTTACTTTCTTTTCCTTTTTTCCTCAAAAAACTCCAAAGGAATTCCTCAATTTTCCTCTTCGCTTGTACTCCTTTTTGTTTGCTTTTTGGCAAGTCGCCGAAAAGAGAAAAGAAAAACCGCTACCCAGAAAAAGTGATTTTAAAAACAAATTTTATGACATTTTTTTTTACTCTAGTTGTACTTTTGAATCTTAAAAGATTCTAGAAAAGCTTTTCTACTTTATTGGAAGCTTTTTTTGCAAAAGTTCATGCAAGTTTAGCAATAGTTACAAGGAATCAAAGTCGATTTTTAATTTTTCCTTTTTTCTTTCTGCATCTTTCTAAATTTTATCGAGTAACCGTATTTTCAGAATTTCTTTTTAATGGCTTTGAATTGTTAAAGAAGGTTTAGCGTGGCTATAAAGGCTATAAAAGCGTGGCTATAGATCTATAAAGGCTAAAAAAGCGTGGCTATAGACCTATAAAGGCTAAAAAAGCGTGGCTATAGACCTATAAAGGCTATAAAAGTGTGGCTATAGATCTATAAAGACTAGAAAAGTGTGGCTATCGATTCTCTTTCTATAGGTTTTCTTTCTTTCTCTTTCTATAGGTCTTTCTATAGGCTATAGATTTAGAAAATCTCTTTTCTCTTTAGTGAAGTGAAAATTTCGTGACAGGAGGTTGATTGATTAGCCGAAATGTTGGTCCGAACCCGAAATGATGCCAAAAACCTTTATTATCTTTAGCTGATTATACTTTTAGCCTGTGATTTTCAGTAAACTTGTAACAAAATCTGTCGATCTTTTCGCCGTTGGCGAGTTAAGGTTCTTCGTGTTTTCCTCAGCACTAACCTTTCGATTTTGACTATTTTAAATATCATTCGATTCAGAATAAAATTTCGCATCGAATGATACCAAAATCAACTTAAAATATAATATCCACGTAAAGTTATGAGACAAAAGGTTAAGTCCGGTGCATAATGGGCGGGGTTTAGGTTTTTGTCTCATAACTTTGCGTGGATATTATATTTTAAGTTAATTTTGGTATCATTCGACGCGCAATTTTATTCTGAATCGAATGATAGTCAAAATAGTCAAAATCAAAGGGTTGGTGCTGGGAAAAACCTTAAATTGTCAACAGCAAAACTGTTTTCGTCACAACTCTAGTTTCTAGTAGGAACTTGAGATATTCGAAGTTAGAAAAGTTGTAGAGAATCAAAAATTAGGCTTATAGCCAAATTTTCAAAAAAATACACTTAGTAGTTTCGCTTAAAATGCAAGTTTTGTGAAAATTCGTAAATTTGGCATTTCTTGAAAACCAGTTTTTGAATCGTTCTGAAAATTTGGATAGAAGCTTGATTTTTGATTTTCTACAACTTTTCCATTGACACCAAAATGGGTTTCTTTTGAAGAAAGTGCTCAAACTGTCACATATGACAATAGCCCGCAGTTTTCAATTCACCAACCCAATACAATGGTGTTTTCGGATTTTGTTAAGGATTGCTAGTTTTCGGGAAAAACGGTATTGAAATTTCCGCATCTCGAAAACGAGGCACGCTTCTATAAAAGGATTTTTTTGGGCAAAACTGAAAAAGCGTGTCTAGGGGTTATTTTTGACGCTGATCACGAAACACATGTTTTTAGCCTAAGTTTCTGCACGGAAAACTAACGAAACGTGAAAACAGCCATTTTTTGGCTCTGCCGCCCTTTACTAAAATAGCTTCAATTTTTTTTTGAAAAAGAGATATCTCAAAACGGTTTTTACCAATCGATCCGTCTTGAATTCAGCTTTAGGATGAGCTATAAAACGTCAAAATTGGATAAATTTAAGGTACTCTCCCAAAAAATCGGAAAGGACTTTTCCATCAACCCAATAGAACGGATGCTTTGATGAATTGAAAGAAGAAACTCAAAAATGGAGGACTGGACTTTGAGAATGGAGGACTGGACTCCCAGTTTGAGCACTTTCTTCAAAAGAAACCCATTTTGGTGTCAAAGGAAAAGTTGTAGAGAATCAAAAATTAGGCTTATAGCCAAATTTCCAAAAAGATACACTTAGTAGTTTCGCTTAAAATGCAAGTTTTGTTGCAAGTTTTGTGAAAATTCGTAAATTTGGCATTTTTTTGAAAACCAGTTTTTGAATCGTTCTGAAAATTTGGAAATAAGCTTGATTTTTGATTCTCTACAACTTTTCCATTGACACCAAAATGGGTTTCTTTTGAAGAAAGTGCTCAAACTGTCACATATGACAATAGCCCGCAGTTTTCAATTCACCAACCCAATACAAGCGTTCTATCTTGCCTCAAATCTTTCAAAAGCTCAAAAGCTCTTGCAAAAGTGTTTACCTATCCCAAAATTTTCAAGCAATGATTTATCCAGAATTTTTGTTTACTTTGATCATCTCTAAAAGTCAACAAATTTTTATCGTTTTCCTCTTTCTCTATTTATCGAGTCATCCCTGAACACGAAAACCCATCACAAAAATGTAAATCTTCACATTTTTTTCGAAAAAAATAGGTTTGGTGACGTTTTTCACGCAATGAAAATGTTCTTTTCCAGAAATTCTCTCAAATTTTCTTTTTACAAAAACGCTACTTGAAAAAATCAACTCTAACGCCTATGTGACTCATTTTCTTTTCAAGGACTGAAATTTTGAAACTTCAAATTAGTGATTCTTTAATTGCTTTGCTTAATGTTTTAGTTTATTTTTTAGATATTTTGCTGTTTCATTTTTGTTTCACAAATCCTGTTTTATTTTCAGGTGTAAACCAAAAACCTCTCCAGCTTCATAACCAATTTGAGGCAAAGTGGGTGATTCAAGATGGTGAACACCTCAATGCAATGCAAAGATGGGATAATCATTCCCGCATTGAGGACAACAAATGGAAATGCTTTCCTCTATTTGTTGGGTCTTTTTTATTGTTTTCTTGGGATAGCGATAGCTGCTGATATCTTCATGTGTGCGATTGAGAAGATCACATCGAAAACCAAGTGAGGAAGAGCTGGAGAGAGATCAATGTTTATGCTTGGCTTACCAAATACAGTCGACTCTCTATAACGGAACTATATAACGGAAAGCTCTATATAACGGAATGAAATTTTGGCCCCAGCCGACGCTAAACTATATGAAACGGTACTTTATATAACGGAAAGCTCTATACAATGGAAAGCTTTTTTGGTCTCTTTCATTCCGTTATAGAGAGAGTCGGCTGTATATTATTATATGTTTTGTTATTATATTATATCAAGCTCAACAACTTTCAGCTATCAGCTCTAGCAAAACCAGTATTAATAAAGCCAACCACAATCTCTTTCCTTCAAAGAGTCCTTTGATCTCCCTTCATTCCCTCAAAACAACCATAAACCTATATCCGGTTGTAAAACGAACAAAGCCTTTGTTTTTAAATAGTTTAAATAATAACTCAGTCGACTCTCTATAACGGAGCTATATAACGGAAAGCTCTATAGAGCGGAAAACTCTATATAACGGAATGAAATTTTTGTCTCAGCCGACGTTAAACTATATAAAACGGCACTTTATATAACGGAAAGCTCTATACAATGGAAAGCTTTTTTGGTCTCTTTCATTCCGTTATAGAAAGAGTCGACTGTTCTAGTTCTTCTAGTCGACTGTTCTAGTTTCTTCTAGTCGACTGTTCTAGTTGTTCTCTAGTCGACTGTTCTAGTTGTTCTTCTAGTCGACTGTTCTAGTTATTCTTCTGTCGACTGTTCTAGTTGTTCTTCTGTCGACTGTTCTAGTTGTCTTCTAGTCGACGTTTAGTTGTTCTTCTAGTCGACTGTTCTAGTTCTTCTAGTCGACTGTTCTAGTTGTTCTTCTAGTCGACTGTTCTAGTTGTTCTTCTAGTCGACTGTTCTAGTTGTTCTCCTTGTCGACTGTTCTAGTTGTTCTTCTAGTCGACTGTTCTAGTTGTTCTTCTAGTCGACTGTTCTAGTTGTTCTTCTAGTCGACTGTTCTAGTTGTTCTTCTAGTCGACTGTTCTAACGGTTCTAGTTGTTCTTCTAGTTATTCACTACAATATTCTAAAGTAGAGACTAATAGCTTACAGTTTTTAAACCTCTAACTAATCATTTTATTTTTCAGGAAAATAAAAGTAAAACAAGAGGCTGGAAAACTCGTTGACTCGGCTCATCAACCCGATTCTGATGAGTATGAAGAAGTTCGAGTGTGGAATCCCACTGTGGCCAATCTAACACTAATGGTTGGTATTAAAAGGATACAGAAAAGATTCCATTAAACAGCAGCATAAATAAAACAGCATAAATTTAGGCCTTGGGCAGTTCAGCGCCAGAGATTCTTCTCTCGTGCATCGAGATTGTCGGGAACAACTTTCATGCAGGAGACTTGGGACCGGGAACGATCGTTGGTAGGAAGATTTGGATATAATAAATCCACAGCCAAACATCTACAGCCAAACATCTACAACCAAACATCTACAGTCAAACATCTACAGCCAAACATCTACAGCCAAACATCTACAGTCAAACATCCACAGCCAAACATCTACAGTCAAACATCTACAGCCAAACATCTACAGCCAAACAAAAATACTTTCTGAAAAGCCTAATAACAATTTGTTTCGATCCTGCTTTCCTAAAACAACAAGATCTGTAAACTAACTTCTACGAGAGATAATCAAGCTCTATAAAGCTTGCTAAACATGTTGATATTCTGCTAATGACTATACCTGATTGTTGTGTTTCATATAATCAGTCGATTTCAGGATCTGCTGCTTTCAATCTCTTCTGCATCTCAGCCATTTGTGTCTTGGCCGTCGGGAACAAAACAAAGAGAATCGCGATGTTTAAAGTGTTTTGTGTGACGGCTTTCTTTGGAACATTTGCCTATATTTGGCTGCTAATCGTGAGTTCAAAGAAAATGCTGTCATTTGGCACTTGAAACAGCCAAAATTCAATTCTAGATCTTATCCTGGATCACCCCGAATGTTGTCGATGTTTGGGAGGCTTTCCTCACTCTTTTCTTCTTTGTCATTCTCGTTGCTGCCTCTTATTCAGCTGATATCGAGATTTGGAATAAGAACAAGAAAGCGAATTTGGAGACGGAATTGCAAGACATCGAGGTAGATCACAAAACTCTAGCCATCTTAAGCCAAACTCCAGGACGTTCAACCAAAGAAAGCGTCTCAGAAGTTGGATGTTGAGATCAAGAATGTCGCGAGGAGATTGAGTGTCTGTGATGGAGAGGTGGGAAATGGAGGTTTGGTTTTTCGAAAGTTATTTTTAGTCAGTTATGGACGCACTGCCAACTCCCGACACAGAGGATGTGAGAAAAATGGCGAGAGATGTGGCTAAAGTGTATCCAGCGCTCGAAGCCGAGGATCAGGCAAAAATCCTCGCGTATCGACTCAACAAGAACAAGGTTGGGAACATAATAAAAGGCTATCAGACCCACAAGTTGACTAGGCATAAGTAGTATTTATGATTCAGTGTAAGATTGCATCATCTAGCCGTATACAGCCTTGTATTGTCCTTGAAAAGAACTCTGAGTAGAGCCATTAACTTTTATTCAGGCTATAGCTTTGATTAAACCAAGAATTACCAAGAATTACGGTTGATCAAGAACTACCGCAATACACAAAAGGCCTGGCTTTTAACCAAATATGCAAACCATTTAAAAAAGTTAACTTAAATATCTTTATTCAACATATAACAGTAACAAATTAACAATTAAATTCAAATTTGCCTCCATCGGCATTCAGACAGGCCTGTAAACGTTTGGGAAACGCGTTGACCGTGGCGAGCACTCTGAGTGGCGAGTAAATAGGCATCATTGAGGGTATCCATGCTTTGATAAGCGCCTTCTTCAAAACTTTCGATATTTTTATGTAGTTTTACACATGCTCTGACTTCAAAAACACTCCAGACTGAGTAATCCAATGGGTTAAGATCGGGAGAGCTGGGTGGCGACTCAGAAAATGAGATGAAGTCCGGGAAGGTCTTTGAACAAAACTCTTGCACTTTCTTTGCCTTGTGAGCCGGCGCACCATCTTGTTGATAAGTCCAAAGTCGATTTTTGAAGTGGCCCACGGAACAACCTCCTTCTCTGAGCAAGTCCAAATAATTGACCGCATTTACTTTCACACCTTGAAGAACAAAGATCAACGGGATCTTTCCATTGGCGGTTATTAAATCATACCATAAAATAAGAAAAATACACATAAACCATAAAAGCAGGTAAGCAGGTAAAAAACAGGTAAAATACGACGTTGTTGCGGTAATTCTTGGTCATCCTGTAGAATAGCTGTTATGAACTTTGGAATTTTGCACAATGTGAAGATATAACCTTATAATACCTAGAATTCTTACTAAAATCTGTTTAGTAAGACAAGTTTCAGGTTCACGATCGTCTTTACTATCGTATTCGAGCAATTCGTGAGATGACGTCATCTTGGAAGAAAAGCGATTCGGAAAAAGAGGTTGAGGAAATCGAAGAGAAACAGAAAACGGCTCCGGATGCAGCTGTGCAGGGTATGGAAAAGAAAAGATCAAACTTTCTTTTGTTGATCAGATTTCGGCCTCAGAAACTTCAGAAACTTGCTAATTTTCAGCTCTCAAGCAACGCGTCGAGTTCTCGGCTCGGGTTTACGCGGTGCAACAAGGTGACAAGAGAGTGAAGTTGACTGTAAGTATTGTTCAATTGTAACTTTTAAAGTAAACTTACAAAGTATCATGTTCTAGATCTGTTCTAGATCTGTTCTGGATCTATTTTAAAGCTTAAACTTCAGGTGGAACGTCGTGGAATCTCAGACAAAGCGCTAACCATCAACTACAGTACTGTTGACGGGATTGCGAAGAAAGATCTACACTATTTGCCAAAAGTAATTTTCATATAATAACAATTCATCTGCAAATTTGTCTTTAGATTGAAAACATTCGTTTTGCTGAGCACGAGACAACAAAAGAGATCACGATTGATCTGGTAGATGGAGCTGATTGGAGACCGAACACCGTTTTCTATGTTCATCTCAAGATTGTTGTAAGTATTCTAAAAATTCTCGAATTCTCGAAATCTAAAATGGATTTACAATAAAAGAGCTACAATAAAAGAGCTACAATAAAGGCTTTACAATAAAGACTTTACAATAAAGGCTTTACAATAAAGGCTTTATAATAAAGGCTTTACAATAAAGGCTTTACAATAAAGACTTTACAATAAAGGCTTTACAATAAAGGCTTTACAATAAAGGCTTTACAATAAAGGATTCAGGAACAAGAAGACGGTGACAAGACAAAACTTGGCGAGTGCAATGTGGCTCGAGTGCGTTGTCCGGATGAATCGAACTCGTTCACTGGGGTGCCCAACGTCGAGTTTGTTAAGAGCAACTATGTGAGTTTTGAACACTTATTTGTTTGCTAAACATGTTGGTTAGCTAAACATGTTGGTTTACAATTGAGTACGCTATGTTTTAAACGAAAGGAACAAAAAGACTTTCTGAACAGTTTAATCAGTCTAGGATTTTTTGTCTATATGGATAATATGGAAAGTATTTATTCCAAAATTCATATTTTTAGGTTTGCAAAGAGAACTGTGGCTGGGTTCGTGTCTTTGTCTCGAGAAGAGGAAAAACCAAATCCCCACACGATTTGGGCGTCCGTTTTGAGACAGAGGACATCACGGCAAATGCTCAGTCGGATTACGCGCCACACAAGAATGCAAGTTTGCAGTTTAGGTAAATCACAAAGAAAATGAAATCATATAGAAAGAATTTTAGAGGTCAGGAGTATGAGAAATATATTGATATCGAGGTGTTCGATGACAAAGAAGATGAAAAAGATGAAACGTTTTCGGTGGAATTGCTTGGAACCGATGATAGAGGTAAACAAATTTGTATAATTTATAAAAATACTATAACTTTGAAGTGTCGTAGCTGTAATAAAGGTAATGTAAGGTTTGAATCTCTTGTTAGCTAGAGTAAAAAGTCTTTTGCAAGCCGTTTCGAGACACAGGACATCACTGTAGATGCGTGATTCTTTAAATTCACTAGAGTAAAGCTATTCAGTATTCTTTAGATCCAGTATTCTCTAGATTCCAGTATTCTTTAGATTCCAACATTCTTTAGATTCCAACATTCTTTAGATTCCAACATTCTTTAGATTCCAGTATTCTTTAGATTCCAGTATTCTTTAGATTCCAGTATTGTATCGGTTACTGGATTGCTGACTGAATACTTAACTGCTTAAGTTACTGGGACAATTCCATGACAATTCCAATTCCAAAAGCAAATAACTATTCAGAAACAACGATCGGCTCAAAGAAGCGAACAATCGTCACAATTATTTCTGACGATAATGTCCTGAAAAACATAACGAATACAAGGAAATTAGTCGGATATTATTTGAAGAGGATGACACCAGGACAGGTAAATTCTTTGAAGCAATCCTTTTCCATCTATCAACATTGTTAAGCTTTCCGGAGAAACACCAATGGTAAACCAAAGTTCAATGTTGTTTTTGAGTCAAATTCTTGCATATTCTTGCATTTTGCACTCCTCCCATACTGTCAATCTTTGAAGCAATCCTTTGACTTGTTCTTTGACCGTACTTTGAGGTTACTCTCTTTCTAGAAACATAATCTTTCTAGCCTACTCCAAATCATTGCCATGATTGGTGTGCCAGAAAGGGTTTATTTCAATTAGCACAAAGTATACTCAAAGAATAAGCTTGTTACAATCCTGAAAACTTTTAACTCTTTCAGGCAACCTGGAAAGAGCAAATCGTGAACGCGGCTTCGGTCAACTCTGGCGATGTGGCCAATGCAACAGTGATGGACTGTTTGATGCATGGATTGGCTTTCCCATGGAAGGTTTGTAGTCCAAATCTAGCCACTAGAACACTAGATTGATGCCAATTCAAAATTTAGTTCTGTTTCGCTTTCATCCCACCACCCACTTTTGCCAGTGGTTGGTTGTGCTTCGTTGTCGCGCTGATCGTCATTGGATTTGTGACCGCTGTCGTAGGTCAGTTCATTCAAAAAGCTAGAAATTAATTGAGATTATATATATATGTTGTGTCCGATTTAGATTTCCGTCCGATTTAGATTGAACTTATCGCGGACGTCCGATTTAGATTACAGTCTATATCGGACGTCCGATTTAGATTCAATCTAAATCGGACGTCTTATATAGATTGAACAATAATATAAACATGTTTAATATATGTTCTTAAGCGTTTTTGCAATTTTCTGCGCTTTTCAAGGAAATTTTATTGTCTTTTTCTGAAAAGAAAACCCAACTATGAAACAATTTATTAGCGTTAACAGAATAGATGCAAAATTACAACATATAACAACAAAAAACTAACAACAACAACGAACGAGTTAAAAATTTCTATTTATTTTTGCAGCTTAGGCTATTGTGACATCTTGAATTGCAGAGTTGTGACATTGTGACATCTTGAATTCTTTGTGGCATCTTGAACATGCTATTGTGACATCTGAATTCTTTGAAAAGCGCAGAAAAGTGCAAAAAAACGCTTAAGAACATATATTAAGCACGTTTATTATTGTTCGATCTGTATCGGACGTCCGATATAGACTGTAATCAATAAAAGACCTTTGAAAAATGCAGAAAACTACAGAAAACGCTTAAGAACATATATTAAGCATGTTTATATTATTGTTCAATCTATACAAGACGTATTATTGTTCAATCTATTTAAGATTTAGATTGAATCTAAATCGGACGTCCGATATAGACTGTAATCTAAATCGGACGTCCGCGATAAGTTCAATCTAAATCGGACGGAAATCTAAATCGGACACAACATATATATGCCTTATTCAGTTGAATAGCGACAAAACAAAATCACAATAATTGCCCAGGACACCACTCAAAACACACCCAAAAGATAGATACCTCAAGAAAGAATCACAGAGCAGTCAAATCAATTGCCGAGATTGTCTAGAAAACTTCAAAAAGCTAAAGTATGGAAAACTTGTACTTTGGAAAAGCCTTTGGTATACTAATTATAATTATTATTTAACTGTGGCCTTTTAAAGCATTTGAAAAACCCTTTTTAGAAAAGTTTTTGGAAAAGCTGCCAAACGCTTGACCTATTACCAAAGTGTCAAGTGTTATATAGAAAACTAAAGCCCTTTATCTTGGCATCATTTATCTACAAAGAACTTCTCGATTGGATTTATACAACTCATTTTGCAAGCTCCCGAACTCAAGACAACCTCTCTCCGGCGACCTGCCGTTTTTGTCACTTTTCGACACACAATATTTGCATCTAGAAAAGGATTCTTTCAATCAAACTTGTCGTATTTTACTTTAAGAGTACCATTGAACAAAAATCCAAAGCTAGCAAAGCTTATACAGCAAGATCTTCTTGTCAAATGGAGATTCGAAAAAGCTCAATTTTTCCTTTTTTGCGGTGTTTCCAAATGAACTTGAGCTCATTCGAGAGCTTGCAAAATGAGTTGTATAATTCCAAAGGGGAAGTCCTTTGTAGATAAATGATGCCAAGATAAAGGGCTTTATTTTTCTATATAACACTTGGCAATTTGGTCAGGCGTTTGCCAGCTTTTCCAAAAAAGGTGTGTCGCCATAATTCGCGGTCACCCTGTAGATTCTAGGACATTCAACTCACCTCTTTTACGAAAGTCATTAACTACTACTCAAGCAGGTCCTCAGACAAAACAATTTTCATAAAATAGTTATAGATGTACTTATAATTATTCTTGTTTAGGTGACGTGGCTTCAATCTTTGGCTGCATGGTCGGAATCCCGGATGCAGTGACAGCTATCACTCTTGTCGCTTTGGGAACTTCTCTGCCGGATACATTTGCAAGCAAGATTGCTGCTCAAAATGTAAGCACACCTTAGAAATCACTGAAAGGGAAATCTAGGATGACTCAGCCGACAATGCAGTTGGAAATGTGACTGGCTCAAACTCGGTGAATGTTTTTCTCGGATTGGGTTTGCCGTGGTTGATCGCTTCAATCTATTGGTGCAACAAGGGGAAACCATTTGTCGTTCAGGCTGGCGATCTAGGATTCAGGTAAGTCTTTCAGCAAAGCACAATTAGCTGCGATAGTGGCACGATCAGCTGCGATAGTAGCAGAATCAGCTGCGATAGTAGTAGATAGTGCGGTAGTAGCACAGTCAGCGGCGATAGTAGCACAATTAGCTGCTATAGTAGCACAATCAGCTGCGATATTAGCACAATTAGCTGCGATAGTAGCACAATCAGCTGCCATAGTAGCACAATCAGCTGCCATAGTAGCACAATCAGCTGCCATAGTAGCACAGTCAGCTGCAATAGTCGATTAACTCAATGAATAATCAAGTAAATGAATGCTTCACCCGTTTAAATCTTTCATTTCAGTGTCGCCGTGTTCACCTTCTTCTCGATAATCTTCTTGGTGGTGTTGGTCGCGCGAAGAATGTTGGATTATTTCGGTCGTGGCGAGTTGGGCGGGCCAACTGTGCCAAGGATCGCTTCTGGCGTTTTCTTCGTCCTTTTATGGATCGCCTACATTGCGCTCTCGATTTGGCAAACTCAATCACATTAGTTCTACATCGAAAAAAGCTTTTACGCAAGCTATACTCTTTACCTCATTTATTGTAAACGTACGTAATCATACGTAAAACGAAAATTATTGGTTGTGAAGATCAATTGGTTGCGAAGATCAATTGGTTGTGAAGATTATTGGTTTTTCGATTAAACATTCTATTAAACAAGGCAAGCTTGGTACAGAAATTTGCGTTTAAACTTTGAAATGCGATAGATGGCGATAGATGGCGATAGAAAGTGCGATAGATGACCGATTTCTTCTGTCCTAGCTTGGCTGATATGTAAGTTTTATGATTCAAAATCTGTTTCTTCATTCATTGAGATTACACTTTTGAACTTTAGCTTCTTCTTTCTTCAGCTTCTTCTTTCTTTCTTCAGCTTTTCTTTTTTTAACAGCTTCTATTTCTCAGGTATTCCTTTGTGCACTGCTTTATTTGTCTTCTCCTTCTCTTTTTTTGCCCAAGTTCTTTATACCAAAAACCATTCGCTTCACTTTCAGTTCCTTGAAATCTCATTACACAAAATGTTTCGTTATTTTTTTGTCTAAAGATTGTGATATCAGCTTTTATATTCTACTGTTTTCATGGTATTTTTTGGGGTGGCCTTTTGCATAATAAACATTTTCACGTTCAATTTTGAATTTGCAAAGTAAAAGCTTATACAGTATTACAAATATTGGGTTGGTGAATTGAAAACTGCGGGCTATTGTCATATGTGACAGTTTGAGCACTTTCTTCAAAAGAAAACCATTTTGGTGTCAATGGAAAAGTTGTAGAGAATCAAAAATCAAGCTTATATCCAAATTTTCAGAACGATTCAAAAACTGGTTTTCAAGAAATACCAAATTTACGAATTTTCACATTCACGAATACGAAACTTGCATTTTAAGCGAAACTACTCAGTGTATCTTTTTGGAAATTTGGCTATAAGCCTAATTTTTGATTCTCTACAACTTTTCTATTAACACCAAAATGGGTTTCTTTTGAAGAAAGTGCTCAAACTGGGCTGACAGCTGACATCTCCAGTCCTCCATTTTTGAGTCTCACACTTGTCTCATACACAAACCAAAATCCTACTACGAAAGAGGAATCCGCAAATTGCCTGTAAAATGGGCAGAAGTCGTCAATAATAATGGAAATTATTTGAAATTTACTTTTAAAATAAAACAATACTGATAGTGCTGACAGTGGAATAAAGTGTAGGGATATAGCAGAAAAGTAGGGAAAATCCTACCGAGAATGTAACATTCTCTAGAAGAGTTATAAATAGCTTTCTTTTATAGAAGTGGCCAGTGAGAAAGCAAGAATGAAGTTTATCGTCCCGATACAGTATAAAGAAGGTCCTTGTCATTCTCAACAATTCAAAAATCAAACCAGAATACAAAAAACTATCCTATAGGCTTAGAACTATCTCTAGATTTCATTAGGAAATTAGCATGGCATATTATATAACTGAAAGTGGATAAGCCTTACATAAACTCACCTTTGCTTCTACTCTAAAGCAGCATTTCCCATTTTTCTCTTGTTCATACAAAGTTTTCAATTAAAGTTCTCCTCTTGTACAGTAATCTCTTTCTTTTCTAGATCCCCAAAAACATTTCAAGTGTTTATTTTCCATTTGACAGCCCTGGAGGCATTTGAGTGGAGGTTTTTATCGTCCAACGAGACGCGAATTAGTTGGAAAGTTGTTTTAACGTGATTGATGATGGGATGAATTGGGAAAAGAAAAGTGAAAAGTGAATGGGAGACAATTAATTGGTCTTTAAGGAGCCACATTTGAGATTTGAGATGGGAGAAGGAATGGAGAAGTGAAATGAGGAGATAATGGATAAAAGTGAGAGGAGGGGGACACGGCTGTTGTGCTGTTGTCCACCGATTACAGCTGATATCTCTTTCACAGTTTGTTCAAGCTTCAAATCTTTCTCTTGACAAGCAAATTGCTTCTTGGTTTTTGAAAAGAAAGGGCTGGCTGAGTGCTTGATTGAGATAGTAGAGCTTGTTTGTTAGCTTAAATCTATATACCGTATTTTCTCTAATAGTAGTGCACCCGGGCGAGCGGAGTTGGTGGCTATTTTACGGTTTCCAAGCTTTTGCAGAAGCTCAACACTCAAATTCCCCACAAGATCTCATCGTCAGCTACATTTTCCGACCCCACATCGATAGGTTCTGACAAGCGGTTTTCGAGATTTCGAGCAATTTAGGTGACGCTCAGGATGCACTACTATTAGAGAAAATGCCGTAACAATGTATTCAAATCGGACGTCCTATTTGAAATGTATTCTTAATCGGACGTCCTTAATCGGATTCTTAATCGGATTAATCGACTTAATTATGTAAATGCTCAATGCAAATCTAATTCAAAATCTAATAAAAGTTCGTTTTGATGCTTAACCTAAAGAATAATTTACCTAATTGCAAATTGATTCCCGGAAACCCTCGACAGGATAGTGTAGAACGCGCAAACGCTGATCTTGAGGTCTTTTTATATCTTTGTTAACTGGTTGCAATAATCTGTTTTCTTAATTTTAAGATCTTTTCAGGAAATCTTTATTCTATAGTATCTTTAGTATATCTTTTGGTACCTATCAAAGGGGAAACAACACTACTGCATGGACCGTTCAATATAACATCAATAAAGGAATCACTAGTAAATGCCTGAAAGAAAATTAGATTTGCATCGTTTCACATTGAGTATTTCACATTTTTACACAATTGATTCGATAAATTCTTAATTGGACGTCCGATTAAGAATACCTTTCAAATCGGACGTTCGATTCGGACGACACTCTTAGTCGGACGCTCTTAGTCTTAGTCAGACGCTCCTAGTCTTAGTCGGACGCTCCTAGTCTTAGTCGGACGCTCTTAGTCTTAGTCGGACGCTCTTAGTCTTAGTCGGACGCTCCTAGTCTTAGTCGGACGCTCTTAGTCTTAGTCGGGCGAAATTCTTAATCGGACGTAAAATATACAAATGTATTCGTTCAAAATCCACTTAAAACAATGATTGTTATTTAAGAAACAAAAAGTTTATTGTTTTTAGGAGAATCTTACTGTGGCGTTTACTTGCCAACCGCAGCCGATTTTATCTAATTGAGAGATGAGAGGTTTGAACTTTTGAGGCAGATTTTGGCAACAAAAAAAACAATCCTTGGAAAGTTGAGTACCGTATTTTCTCTAATAGTAGTGAACCTACTCTAGTAGTGAACCCCAGCGAGCCGAGTTGGTGACTATTTTACGGGTTGATTTCTTTTCTAAGTCATTTCTAAGGATTTCTAAGTCAAAAAAATGGGGTTTTCTTGCCTTTAACCATTCATAACTCACCTATATCGAAAAAATAACAACAATAAAAGTGCTAACTATTAAACTAGAGCATTTTCAAGCATTTTGATACGAAGAACATGCATATCGACTGGATATGCAAAAAGTTAGAGCACTTCGAGTTGAAGTTGAAGCATTGTAGGTGCCGATTTTTGCGAGTAGACAGACTATAGCATGGTAAAACTACTGTAGTCAGAGTAATAGTATATAAGCAAATTGAAAAGACTAATGCTTAATATGTTTATCTTAATTTAATCATAGACTAATTACCGTATTTTCTCTAATAGTAGTGCACCCGGGCGAGCGGAGTTGATGGCTATTTTACGGTTTCCAAGCTTTTGCAGAAGCTCAACACTCTAATCCCCCACTAGATCTCATCGTCAGCTACATTTTCCGACTTCACATCGATAGGTTCTGAAGCGATAGGTTCTGATAAGCGGTTCTCGAGATTTCGAGCAATTTAGGCAGCGAAACCGGTGCATCTCAGGGTGCACTAAAGAGAATTTGTTAGGCGTTTTTGTACGAGCATGTTAGGCAAAGCTCAGGGTGCACTACTATTAGAGAAAATACGGTACGGATCCAAAGTGGTCACTGTATGCGTTCCTTACTGTCACTAGCTTTAATACAAGTCTTAAAATAGATATTTTTTAGATCAAAAAAGCAAAAGCCGACACAAATTTGTCTGCAAAAGCAGCACCAATTTTCATTTAATTATTTAGCTGCCAAATAGTGCACATTTCTTCACACGAATAGTTTGGTACAAAGAATACACAAGTACAACATCTAACAAGTCCTTCAGGTCGGGTCGGGATTTGGACCTTCAGGTCGGCATTTCAGATTGAGCTGAGATCAAATGGATCTTATAGAATCCATGCTGATCACGAATATGTATATAATTTTTGCCCTCGGTCGCCCAAACGCAAGCTATTTGGCACAAAAGTTTTAGCACATACCTTATAAGCTTAAATCTATCTATTAGGTTGATGCATAAGTCTTTTTGTTCCTTTTCGTCTGCCGTTTCAAGCCAACAAATGCACCAATTAAACTACGGTTGATTTCATTAGAAAAACCAATTATTTTTTCTGCAAAATAACATTAAAACGGGTTTAAAAATATTTTATGCCTGGATTTTCTTGAGAGTATGAAGTCGGGTAGTCAAAAAGGGCTAACTCGATGATGCGTCAAACTCGATGATGCGGTTTAGACACCTTAGCTAAAGAAAACCTATCTTCGTGTCAATAGATAAAAGATAGAGAAAAAAAAGTTTGATATTTCGCCAAAATTTCAGAGAAATTCATTCAGCCAATTTTTCCGTGGAGTTTTTTATAGATTTTTTACGAAAAAGGCGTTTTTCACTCTCGAATTTGCTTGAAAGTGAACCGAAATTCATTTAAAAAGATGGAAATTGAACAAAAAAACACTTTTTTTATAGAGCAAACTATAGATTAATTGGTGAATTTGTTACTTTTTAACAGAAGTACGAAAAAAACGAAAAGACTTATGCATCAACCTAATACAAAAGTGGTCACTGTATGCGTTCCTAACTGTCACTATCTTCCCTACAAGTCTTAAAATAAGAAAGCGTTGGAAGAAAGTGCGGTTGTGGTCTAGTGGATAAACGTCTTGTGTCAATCGAAATGTTTGGGTCAATCGTCTTGTGCCGATCGTCTTGTGCCAATCATCTTGTCTTCGAGGGTAATTTTCTTTTACTATTAGTAACTTAAGTTCTCGACTCACGTTCTCGACCTCCCGACTAAGCTACCGGGCTCTTAGCCAGTTGGCCTTTGCGGCATTAAAACAGTGAATTAAACAGAACATTAATATCCCTTCCGATAGATCAAATCAAATGCCAGATGCCGTTCAAATGCCAGATGCTAGATCAAATCAAATGCCAGATCAAATCAAATGCCTTTGACTGCAAATGTCATTTAGCCCCAAAACGGGTTTCTTGACTGCAAAACAGAAATTTTGCTTTAAAATGAGAAATCTCATTTGGCACGAATTTGGCACGAATTTGGCATCGATTTATTAATCGATTTTATGCTGAAAATTTCATTGTACTGCTTGAAATCTCATTGTAAAGCTTGAAGACTTCTTCAGCTCATTGTAAAGCTTGAAAACTTCTCCAGCTCATTGTAAAGCTTGAAAACTTCTCCAGCTCATTGTAAAGCTTGAAAACTTCTCCAGCTTTCCTTCAATCTCTTAAACTTCTCCATCCAATTTGCCACTTCCCTTGGTTGATCTCCAATTCGTTTTCCCTGCTCAATCACAAGAAAAGCTTACATCGAAAAAGAAACAGACTCGAGTCGAAAAGCAAACTTTAAACTGAATGGTGGTGATGAATGATCTTTTCGGTGGCTCATCTCTCACTCCAATCTAATCGGCGACTCTCAATTAGCTTTGTTTAAAAAGAAGATCACTTGAAAGCACTTAACACAACTTTTTTGTGGTTGTCAGTTCTTCAGTTTTGGTTTTGGGTTTCAGTTTTGGGCCTTTTAAAAGAAGTACAGGAAGTAAACCTATAAAAAAGCAAGGAGAAAAACAGAAAACAGCGTAAAATCCAGATTTACGATGGATTCAGCTAAAGTTCAGGCTAGATTTTGAGCATATTTTTATCACTTAAATCTACCCATCAACTATTTCGATATACTGCCAGAGTGACCTGTGATTTGACTCGTTTACGACTTTCTTTTTGCTTTCCCCTCAAATGTGTCAGTTGTTGTATGGTCGACCAATGAAAACTTGATGAATTATGGCTAAATGTGCCCTCTCTTCTGTTTATTGTCAAAGTTTATTGCTCATTTTTTCTCAAATAGAGACACCACCGGCACCTATTGTTCAAAGCTTGGGTAAAATAGCTTACAATCATTGACTTGATTCAAGTTTTTAACTAGAAAAGCATAAGATTGATCCAGATCTAAATCAGAATAGAAAATCGTACAGTCAAGTACTTTAAGAGGTACAAGCTTTTCAATATTTATGAAGGCTTTTGAGCTTGCAAATCGTTTAGCGCTAGAGTCTCAAAATTGGTTTATGAAAAAAATCGTCAAGAAAGCAATGCATTGAAGTTGGAATAAACTCGACATTTTAGATTATTTTTACAGTTTACTAAATTTGATATTCCAGAATCGATTCATCGGAACTCGATCATTAATTTTCACCAAAAGGAGTCAGATCCCAATTGTTCTTGTCCTTGTTCTTTTTCCTGTTCTTGTTTTTGTTCTTGTTCCTGTTCTTGTCCTTGTTCCTGTTCTTGTTCTTTTTCCTGTTCTTGTTCTTGTTCTTGTTCCTGTTCTTGTCCTTGTTCCTGTCCTTGTTCTTTTTCCTGTTCTTGTTCTTGTCCTTGTTCTTGTCCTTGTTCCTGTTCTTGTTCTTGTTCTTGTTCTTGTTCTTGTTCTTGTCCCTGTCCTTGTCCCTGTCCTTGTCCTTGTTCCTGTCCTTGTTCTTGTTCTTGTTCTTGTTCTTGTTCTTGTCCCTATCCTTGTCCCTGTCCTTGTCCTTGTTCTGTTCTTGTCCTTATCCTTGTTCTTGTCCTTATCCTTGTTCTTGTCCTTATCCTTGTTCTTGTTCATATTTAACGATGAGAACGTCTTCACTATTTAACAGTTTTGGAATCTACGGGACATTAAAAATGTTAGAATCATATTTCAGTTTTAGTTCTTCCAAGAAAGCTTAACGAAAGTTTTTGACAAACTCAATTTATCCGACCTCAATAGGTACAGTAGTACATTTATCTGCTACAGTAGGCTCTTTCCACAGATGTTTCTAGGCAAGCAACAGCGCCAAAAAACAATAATTCTGAAAAAGGTAATTTAAAGTTGTTAACGTTGGGTTTATTGATAAGTGTGTTTCCATTTTAGCGTTAAACTTGTACAAAATGAGCTCTAAAGTAATCTATTGCTGGCCATTAATATTGGACACCCTGAAACGAACGAAAGAAACGAACAATAAACTCATTTTGCCAGTTTGAACTTTTGAAGTACTCGTTTAACTCTGGCTCTATGTTAAGCAAAGTTTAACTGGCTTTAGATCGATTGCTGAAGTTGAGACTAATTCGTTGGCTTAGTAAAACTCATTTAGGTCAAGAATTCGATTTGAATATTCCTAACCATTTACTATAAAACTTGAGTGACTTTCGATCGATATGTGAAGCCAGGATTAGGCTAAGCCAACAGCTAGGTTAGGCTAACAATTGAGGTCGGAATCTTCCTGACTTTTCTTCCAAATCGTTTCAACGAGCTTTCAACGTTTCAACGAGATCCCAATTGTTCTTGTCCTTGTCCGTTTCACGTTTCAACGAGCTGAGCGAAGCTTTTGCTGTGACAAGCTTACTTTGTTCGAGTAACAGTAACAGTAACAGTAAGAATTTCATCAAAAAAAACCTCTCCAATTGGTCCCTTTGCGGAAATTTGTGATCAACTGTTCCTCCGAAAAACTTTCCCATCCCTATTATCGAATTGATCTCAAGTGTGTGACCGAAAGTGCCCTAAAGGCTTCTCTTTCTCTCAAAAATGTTCAATGACATAATCATCAAAAGAGGGATTACATAGCCTTTTCACTATATCCAATCCACCAAAAGAGACCGTCCAATCACCGCATTGAATGCTAATTTTTGGGTATTGCATTGAGTGCCGACAAAAGGATTCGACAAGACAGCTGTTGTTGCCGGAAGCGATTTTCTTGGGGAAAAACTTAATGGGATTCAGTTGAGATCATTGTTATTTACAGAAGAGAGGTTTATGGATTGTTTTAAAGGTTATAATAGAACTAAAAACTTAACAAATGTTTCTACAGTTCTGTCTGATGTTTCTACAGTTCTGTCTGATGTTTCTACCGTTCTTTCTACAATAAAAAGCTCTCTCTTCTCCTAAAAGACCACTTTTACAATATTTGATATAATTTCGAAGACTTAAAACCTACAAAATTAGATTTTTCAAGAATTTTTACACTAGAAAATCGTTTTGTCTTTTCTATTTTACTCATATAGATTATAGAACTTTTTCAGCAAACATTTGAGGTACCGCAGGCCAAAACAGCTTTTCTAACTTCATAGCAAATTAGAATTCGATATTTTCAAAAGCTTTTTGTAACTATTTAACTATAAAAACAGTTTTTATAGCTTTATTATAGTTTTTTACCATTTTGCCTTCGCAATTTGGCATTCTCGTCACCATTTAAGCTTCTTCAGATCGACTTGTGCTGTCTTGAGGTCTGATGTGATTTTGGTCACCTCTTTTCAAACAAACCCGGATTGTTGAAGGAAAATTTCCGATAAACTATGGCTAAACAGATGTGAATAATGTTAAAAAGTTCTCAGGACAATGTTTTAGCTAAATAGTCATTTAAAAAAGTGTTTAGAAAATGTTGATTTTGGTTTGCGGTACCTCAAATGTTGTCATAAAAATTCCTATAATCTATATGAGTAAAATAGGAAAGATGAAATAATTTTCTAGCGTAAAAATCCTTGAAAAATCTAATTTTGCAAGTTTTGAGTCTTGAAAATTTCATAAAATATTGTAAAAGTGGTCTTTTAGGAGAAGACAGAACTTTTCATGAGCTGATCTTGATCTCTGTACCTACAGAGATCAAGATCAAGGTTAAACCCAGGTATGACTCTGGCTGATTCAGGTAAAAAAATAAGGTATTAGATTAGATCAGACTAGATTAGGCCAACCAGATCAGGGCAGACCAGGCAAGGCCAGATCAAAGCCAGAGCTAGACCAGGTCTAAGCCTGACTCTGACTGATGTTTCTGAATTTGGGCAAAAATAAAAACGGCATGAAACGGCACGCGATCAAGCCAGTTCACCACTCGCAAGGAACAAGTCCCGCGAACGATTCCCTGGATTTCTCGAAACGGTTCAGTCCCGGGTAACGACGGGCGGTGTGTACAAATCGTAGGAACGTATTAAGAGCGAGATGATGACTCACACTTACTAGGAATTCCTCGTTCAAGGGAAATAATTCCAATTCCCTATCCCGATCACGGAATCTTTTCAACGTTTTGCCAGTGACGCTTGGGCCATGGAACACGTTGCAATACGGTTCCAACACAGTTCCTATTTTGTTCCAATACGGTTCCAATACGATTCCAATACGGTTCCTATTTTGTTCAACTACGATTCCAACACGGTTCCTATTTTGTTCTAATACGATTCCAACACGATTCCAACACGGTTCCTTTTTTGTTCCAATACGGTTCCAATACGATTCCAATACGGTTCCAATACGATTCCAACACGGTTCCTATTTTGTTCCAACACGGTTCCAATACAATTCCAATACGGTTCCTATTTTGTTCTAATACGGTTCCAATACGATTCCAATACGGTTCCTATTTTCTTCCAATACGGTTCCAATACGGTTCCAATACGGTGCCAATCTTCATATCAAAAAGTTTTTTTGTAACCTGGTCCCGCCAAAAATCATCACCCAATTATCACCAATTCTCGTGTCAGGTATTGTGTATAACCACATTGAAACAACTCTGACCCTTTTGGCAAACCGATTCAATTACCCAGGCACTACAGAATAATCAAAAAAAAGTCCCCAATCTTCAACCTTTTGAAAAAGACATAAAATTCTCTCTTTTTCGGGAAAACGCGGTACTCGTTTCTCTTCAATTTCAAGCTCGAAACCAATCATGAAATTGAGAAATTTATCACAATGAGTCTTTTTCTTTTCATTTCTTTCAATCCACACCCTATTCTCATCATTTTCTCTTGAGAATTCCCAGCTGGAAGTCTGATAATCATCGAGTTTTTTTCTTCTCAAATCACCGGGTTTCAATTAAATGAATTTTGCGTTAGAGGAGATGATTTTGTTTAAATTTTAAATGACTTAACTTATTGAGAGTTTAACTATTTTAAGTTATATTCTTGCTCTATCTTAGCTATATCTTAGCTCTATTTTAGCTCTATCTTAGCTCTATCTTAGTTCTATCTTAGCTCTATCTTAGCTCTATCTTAGTTCTATTTTAGCTCTATCTTAGCTCTATCTTAGTTCTAGCTTAGTTCTAGCTTAGCTCTATCTTAGCTCTAACTTTCACTTGACTTTTGTGGTTCTTAACCTTCATTGGAAAAGTCTTAGGATAATAGAGCTGTTCATTGTCATAGCATTCAGTTATTTACTGCTGGGTTAGATCCAATATTTCACTCAGTGTTCCTAGATTAACCAATTAGAAAGCAAAGGATCATGAATTGTGAAGCAAAAAAGGAAAAGACAGAATTTCATTGGACCTCCCACTGTGATCGTTGAAGGGAGAACATAAAATAAAAGAAAAAAAAAGGAAAGAAAACAAGAAAATAGAGAGAAATTTGTGAAAAGGAATGGAGAAATGGTACGGCAATTGGCAGCTGTCCCCTAGAGGATTTTCTCATTTATTTGGAGGCGAGAAGGGAACGATATTTCAACCATTTTCACTCACTCACACTCTTGTGACAGGGGAAAAGGGCAAGTGTCGTTTGTTTTTGGTTTCATTTGGTTCTAAATGATTTTGAAGCTAATGATTGACACAGTTTTTGTTCATTCTATTGTTATTGGTTTCTAAACTCGCTTATTTTGCTTGTTACAGTTAAAGTCGGAGAGCTTTACTGTTCTACAGCTTGACTGTAGAACAGTAGAGTGTTCTTGGATCTTATCGCCCACTTCTCCGCTTCTCTGGCTAAAAATTGAAACAAAATAGTTAAATTCTTGTGCTTATTGACTCAGTAATTGATAAATTGACGATAAATTGATAATAACTTGACTCAGTAACGATAAAAACGATCATAAAAACGATCAAAAAAGTTGAATCACGGGATTCGAACCCCGATCGACTTCCACTGAACACAATCAAGTACTCCCTGCACCTTTGACCACTTAACCCTCTAAATTTTTGTCTGATTTCTCTTGAATCCTCTCCCTCAATAGATTAGAATGCTAAAGTTTATGAAAAACCGAAAATTTTCCCATGCAACTCTTCTTCCTTCAAAAGTTTCAAAGATCATGAAAATTTTCACGTTTCTTTAAAATTTAACACATAATCTAACACACTGAGATTAACTGGATTTCAAAAATGGAATCACTTCTATCGAGTAAATGGTTAAAGCGCGGTTAAAGCGCGGTTAAAGCGCGGTTAAAGCGCGGTTAAAGCGTGGTTAAAGCGCGGTTAAAGCGTGGTTAAAGCGTGGTTAAAGCGTGGTTAAAGCGCCGAAATAGTTAAAGCGCCGAGCTTCCCCAAGCATCATCCGTGTTCATGAAATCGATTAAGAGTTCGAATCCCTCCAGTAAAAGTTAATTTTTTCAAATTATTTGCTTTTATAAGTCTTTATCGATTAAAGCTAGGTATTTGCTTTGTTTTCTTTGTTATTTTAAGACAAAACTTGGTCTCAAACTTGAGGTGTTGTTAAGAAGAAAAGAGGAAATGTAAGGCCAAATTTTGAAACAATAAAAACAACTAGAAATCCCAAATGATCAGGAATTTAAAACTGAAATCTTACGGTAATGATTTTAAACTTTTATTTAAAGTTCTTAAACTTCTTAAAGTTTTTAAAGTTCTCAAAGTTCTTAAGCTTCTGAAAGTTCTTAAAGTTCTTCACGCGTCTTTCCATCACTCCTGAGCCATCAACTAGTGAACAAATCATTTTGTTTACTCAATCTTGATTCGTCGAAACCCCCAAAATCTTTCAAATCTTTTAAATACTGTTTTTCATTAAACTTTTTAACAATGACAAACCCATTTTCCCCTTTTTCGCAACCAATCTGAGCTCATCAAAGCACTCAGAATCCGAAAGGCTCAATTTTCCCTTGTGCTCAAAACTTTTCCAACCATCAATTTATCCAGAAATCAACTCTCGCCTACTCAAATTTATTGCTTATTTTTGGTATCAACGGAATTTCTGAGCTGAAACTTGTAATTTTCACTTAAAAATTGGAAAGTTTCTGAGTAATTTTTCGTTTGCGATAAAACTTTTGTACCTATTCATTATTTTTTTGCCTACACGCATAATTATAAACGTTTTTGTCAGGGGTTTTAGTGAATTTGCTGTTTTTAATCAAATGTTTTTTTGAGGATTTAAAGCGGAAGTCATTTGGGAGATCGTAGAAAGGGATGTAGCGTGGAGTTTAATGTAGAGGGGGCGTCATAATTACCCGACTTAACACAAGATGCGCAGCAAGATGCAGAGCAAGATGTACAGCAAGATGTACAGCAAGATGTACAGCAGGGTGCGCAACAAGATGCACAACAAGATGTACAGCAAGATGAACAGCAAGATGCACAGCAAGATGAAGAGCAAGATGTACGGCAAGATGTACAGCAGGGTGCACAACAAGATGCAGAGCAAGATGCACAGCAAGATGCAGAGCAAGATGTACAGCAAGATGAACAGCAAGATGCACAGCTAGATGCACAACAAGATACACAGCAAGTTGCACAGCAAGATGCACAAGCAGACTTAAGATGTTTGGACTGACGTTCGGATCGGTTTGTTTACATTCTTGGACTCCACTGACATAAGATTAGTACCCTGAAACTTTATTGCGCCTTTTAGATGATATTGTTCTACAGGATACGTCATAATTACCCGGAATCATTTCCAAAAGTTCAGCTCAGCCAAAATCAAAAATCTCTGTTTTCTTTTTCATAGGTAAACTTTGACTAGGTCTCCTGTAGCAGTGCTCAATTTTTAGAGAGGCTTTCAAAGTTGACAGTCGCGCTTTCCTACGGGAGATCTAGTCAAAATTTAACTATGGCAAAAGAATCAGAGAGATTTTTTTTTTTTTGGCTGAGCAGGACTTGGAAGCTTTTGGACTTTTGGACTTTTGGACTTTTGGAAGCGTTTCCGGGTAAATATGACGCATCTAAAAGCACGCACGCATCGCATATCATCTAAAAGGCACAATAAAGTTTCAGGGCACTAATCTTATGTCAGTCGAGTGCAAGCTTGTTAACAAACCGATTCGAACGTCGGTTCAAGACGTCGGTTCAAAGATCTTAAGTCTCCTTCTCTGGCCACACAGTGCAATGGATTGTAGTCAACTGTTGACCACACAAGTCAATCTCAACTATGCCATCGACTGTTCGGTTGGAATAAATTTGAACTGAACTAACGGCACCCAGCCTTGTTTAGAACTTTGAGCTTGCAGTTTGGAGAAAGTATTGGCTTGGATTTAAGAACGGATTTATTTTTGATTTGGCACATTAGTTGAGTAAGCAGTTGAGTTGAGTAAGCATTAGACAAAGTGAGCTTTTTAAACGTCTAACACTTTGAGGCATGCTTTGTTATGTAAAAAAAGTAGTTAAACCTATTCCTAGTGAGTGAAGAATTTTCAAATGCACACCTTGCAAGGGACAAGACTTGATTTCTGTCTCTCCCTACAAATGCCCCGAGGAGGTGTGGGTTGGGCCACACAGTGGTCAGAGTGCCAATCACTTTTGCGCCTCTTGCTCCCCTTTCCCCTATTGTTTCCCTTTGATCTCACCGCGCATCCCAGTTGATTTCATTTCTTCATTCCACTCAATCAATCACCACATCATTTGCTTCTCCTTTATCTTCCCTTCGGGCAACAATTGTTTCTGCGGCTCTTGTAAGTCTTTTATCTTTAGGGGGAAGTTGAAAAAGGTAAGGGAAAAAGGGAAGGGAAGAAGGGAAAAAGAGAAATGGGAAGTTGGAGTCAATTGTTGAGAAATTGTTGGTTTTAGGGGAAAGTTTTTGATTGCTATGGATCAAAGAAAACAAAACAACCGTATTTCTAAGTAGGAAGAGACCAAGATCCACGATTTTTTCGCTGGCTAAAAGGATTGGCGTGTTATTGTGTAATGAAAGTAAAATCATTCGCTGGCCTTCGCTGGCTTTCGCTGGCTTTCGCTGGCTTTCGCTGGCTTTCGCTGGCTTTCGCTGGCTTTCGCTGGCTTTCGCTGGCTTTCGCTGGCTTTCGCTGGCTTTCGCTGGCTTTCGCTGGCTTTCGCTGGCTTTCGCTGGCCTTCGCTGGCTGAAATTACTGCCTGAATTCTTCTAGACATCAAGTAGTCTTCTAAGCATCGAGTATCGATCAAGTCTTGCAAAATTTGTGGAGAAATTTTGCTCCATTCGTTTCGAATATAGTACCACAGCTCGACCTTCAATCCAAAGCGTTTTCCCTTGAGTTTCAACATCACGTAGGCCCACAAATGCTCGATAGCATTCAAATCAAGACTGGAGCATTCAATAATTTGATTCGATTTGCAGAAAAACAGTCGGTAGACGAGCATTGGCACTCAATTGGACGGCAGACAAGCACTCCATTGGCAAGTCGAACAGCCCGTCCCATGAGAAGCTGTCTTATGATAAGGGGTCTTATCTCGATAAAGCAGTCATTCCTGTCCCATTTTTGCAGCGAAAAATGGAAGAAGATTCTTTTCGAGAATGGTTTTGTAGCGTTGAGTGTCCAGGGTGTAACTTTTATCTTAATCCAAGTTTATCATTATGCACTAGATCCCGATCACAAAATAAACCGAAAAGTCGTTTGTTATTTGAATATATAATTCATTACTTTTTCAAGACTCTTTACTGTTTAAGTCTGTTTTCCATCTTTTTCTTTTGCTGAAATCTTTGTTTTATGTAATTTTCATGTTCAAAATCACAAATACAGACTGCGATTATGCGAAATTTCTAAAATTGTGCTACTAAAATTGTGCTACTCAAATTGTGCTACTTAAAATCTCAAGTCGGATCAATCATTTTCAACATTGAAATGTGAAAATAAGTGCAAACTGGACTAGCCTATAATTTGGACAATCGAAACGAGCTAATTTTATTGCGAAAAATTAGTCTCTTTCACACGATTTTGAGTCGGGAAGCGGTGATTTTGAAGAAATTAGCATGTTGGAGGGAATTTTGTGACGCGACGAGTTCAACCATTAATGATAAAAGTCATTAAATATGAGCTGTTTATGATTATTTAGAAGAAAAGAGGAAAATATTCTGAAAAAGGTTGAAAAAGACTCTTCCGGACCAGGCCAGAAGCTGGTCCGGCAGGTTCAGTCATCAGGCTCAAGACGTTCTAGTTAATCAAAATTGATTAACTAGAATGGAACCGAACCTAAGCCTAAGCCTGAGCCTATGCCTAAGCCTGAGCCTAAGCCTGAGCCTAGGCCTAAGCCTAAGCCTGAGCCAAAAGCCTGAGCCTGAGCCTAAGCCTAAGCCTGAGCCTAAAGCCTGAACCTGAGCCTAAGTCTGAGCCTAAGCCTAAGCCTAAACCTGAGCCTAAGCCTAAGCCTAAGCCTAAGCCTAAGCCTGAATCTAAGCCTGAGCCTAAGCCTGAATCTAAGCCTGAGCCTAAGCCTGAGCCTAAGTCTGAGCCTAAGCCTGAATCTAAGCCTGAGCCTAAGCCTGAGCCTAAGTCTGAGCCTAAGCCTAAGCCTAAGCCTAAGCCTGAATCTAAGCCTAAGCCTAAGCCTAAGCCTAAGCCTGAGCCTGATCAGAACTAGCAGAACTTGAGTTGTAACTTTAAGCTCATCAGAACTGAGAATTGAAAAACTTATCCACTTTTTAAACTTTTCAATTGAAAATTCGATTCTTCAACGCTTTCAGTCAGCCAATTCAACCATTTGATTCCAAATTTCCAATCAACCCAACTTTTTGTTCTCTTTTTGAGCGCTTCAATTTCCCAATCAAAGATTGGAATGTGACGGGGCTCACTCCCAAAATAGGCATTTCATTAAGTTCAAATTTGGGGAAATCGAGAAATCAAGAAATTTAGCAAGAATGAAAAATGGGGTTAAATTGTGATTTCTCTTCTCCGTAATTCATTCCCCGCAAATCTCAGATGGTTCTCTTTGTGTGTCCCTTTCGGCCAATCGGCGCCCAATTTCCGCTCATTTTCGCGCCTCCTCCATGGGTTTCTTTTAAAGGAAAAGAAATAAGAATACTAGAGAGATTCTACTGAGAAAGATGAATGAAAATTCGGCTTAGCATAAAGGTTCAATGAACTAAATAAGAACTAAATGCTAGGTCAAATTGCTAGTGCAAAAGCAGGCTTACTAAGCCAGGCTAAAAGACAAATTGGGCTTAGCATAAAGGTTCAATGAACTAAACAAGAACTAAATACTAGTTCAAATTAAAGCAGGCTTACTAAGCCAGGCTAAAAGATAGGTACAGTTGAGTTAGGGCTGGCTTTGAACAGTCTTTGAATGACTTTGTTTTACTAACGTTTGAAACATTCTACTTTACATCAAGCCTTCTGATCTGTACAAAAGCAAGAGACTTCCAATCCAATCCTCATTTGTTCCCAAGACTTTAAACCATTGAATCATTCGATAAACAACAATCCTGTTGATCACTTGGCAATATTGATGTCCCACTTTTGTGCAAGACTATGATCGAATCGCGATAAACAGTTTTGACTATTCCTAAAATTAGCAAAGTTTTTGAGTAATAATCTAAAATCCAATCAAATAACGAGAAAAAAAGAACAGAAAAAAGTTGGTAAAGCTTTGCCATGGAGGGAGCATTGTCAAGAAGGACTTGGACCAGGACTAGTCCAGGATCAAGCATTATAGTGCATGAATTCAAGTTTTTCAGACTCTATTAACCTTCAGAACCTTTAAACCTAACAGTTGAACTAGTTTTGTCCTAATTTCACCTAGTTTCTCCTAGTTTTGATTCGAACTCAATCTGAATTTGATTCAAATTCAAAGATAGAGAATCAGGAGCTGGAGACTGGGAAATTAGTGATAAATGAAATCTAAGGTGAATATAAAAGTCCATTTTGTTCTCATGATTTCTCCAATTGCTACTAACTGATCAGAAAAACAATCGCAAGCACTACTGTACTGAAATGAGTGAAATGAGAAAGAAGGAAAGAAGGAAAGAGGGGAAAGAGGGGAAGATTAGAGTGAAAGTAGGCGGAGTTTAGGTGAAAGAGGGATGGGTCCAGTCCCTCTTTCAGGAATGGATAAGGGAAAGTGTTGTTGTGTGTGTGTGTGTGTGTGTTGAATCTCTTTTAACCGGTCATTCATTGCTTTGAGAAGAATCAGTGTTGAAAAAGTCTTTAAATCATGTCAAAATCATTCTTAAATGATTCCTCATTGTTGTTTTCTCATTGTTGATTTCTCATTGTTGTTTTCTCATTGTTCGTCATTTCCAGTGATCCATTGAGACTTTCGTTGAAGCTATGGCTTTCTTTGAAGCTATTTTTGTCCAATCTCACCGCTCTTCGACTTAAATTTTGTACATTTTTCTCATCTTTATCCCAATCAGGTTAATTATCAAGTTTTTTGAGTATTTGTTTGCTATTTTCTTTTAACCATTTTCATTTTTTTAGTCTTTTTCTGCATTTGATTCCTTTCTAAAGGTAAAATCGTTGATATTAACTAAACAAAATGAAATTGTGTACTCAAAACTTCAACAAATTCATTGTTTCATTGAATTTTGAAGTGATTAAATCAATTTTTAGTTTAATAGTTAGAAATTTCGTTTTTAAAATCAATTAGAAATTGATTGGGTTGGTGAATTGAAAACTGCCGGACTTTGAACTAAAATTTATTCAACATAAAACCATCAATTCATTCCAAATAATTTCCATTATTATTGACGACTTCTGCCCATTTTACAGGCATTTTGCGCATTCCTCTTTCGTAGTAGGATTTTGGTTTGTGTGTGAGACAAGTGTGAGACTCAAAAATCGAGGATTGGAGATGTCCCAGTTTGAGCACTTTCTTCAAAAGAAACCCATTTTAGTGCCAATAGAAAAGTTGTAGAGAATCAAAAATTAGGCTTATAGCCAAATTTCCAAAAAGATACACTTAGTAGTTTCGCTTAAAATGAAAGTTTCGTATTCGTGAATGTGAAAATTCGTAAATTTGGCATTTCTTGAAAACCAGTTTTTGAATCGTTCTGAAAATTTGGATATCAGCTTGATTTTTGATTCTCTACAACTTTTCCATTGACACCAAAATGGGTTTCTTTTGAAGAAAGTGCTCAAACTGTGACATATGACAATAGCCGGCAGTTTTCAATTCACCAACCCAATATTTTAATTTTTCAGTCTTTTTCTGCATTTGATTCCTTTCTGAAGGTAAAATCGTTGATATTAACTAAACAAAATTAAATTTTGTACTCAAAATTTGAACAAAATTGAACAAAATTGAACAAAATTGAACAAAATTGAACAAAATTTGAACAAATTCATTGTTTCATTGAATTTTGAAGTAATTGAATCAATTTTGAGTCAATCAATCAAATTAATAGTTAGAATAGTTAATAGTCGTTTTTATTAGTTGATAGTCGTTTTTAAAATCGTTTTAAAATCGTTTTAAAATCGTTTTTAAACATTAAACATTTCGATTTATAGAATTATAAAGTCAGTGTTACTTTTTCTCACATTCAATGTTACTTTTTCAATTGTTTGTGCCGTTTTTTGTGCCCAAAATTCGTTTCCCTGAAAAATCTGTAGTAAACTAAACGATTTCTATATAAATATTCATATCATTTTCATATATTTCCCTCCAAATTTTTTCATTCATTCAATTCTTCGCCAAAATCGCCTCCTCTTTTTCTATTGTTAATAATTTGTACCGCAAAAAAGGTGAATTGAAATCGCCGCTTTTCCGAGCGCCGATTTTCCGCAACCGCTAGGCAAAAGTGTCACTAATATATCCGTTTTGAGTCTTTTTTTAGACAGTTTTTAAAGTTCTTAGCGACATTTCAACATTTCAATTCATTTTCTTTATTTACTCATCTTAACTTTCAACATTTCGATACAACTTTTGATTTAATACAACTTTACTTTACTTTACGACAAGATCTACAGTCTAATCTACAGATCTACAGTCATAAAACTTATAATAGAAAGCTTGAAGCATATCCTTGCCCTGATTTCAACTCTTGACTTCACAGAATATCGTATTTTCTCTATAGTAGTGCAGGCAATACTAGTGCAGGCAATAACAGTGCAGGCAATAACAGTGCAGACAATAGTAGTGCAGGCAATAGTAGTGCAGGCAATAACAGTGCAGACAATAGTAATGCAGGCAATAGTAGTGTAGATAGAAGATCAAAAAGAAGACATTTGGCTGTAAATTTGTACCCAAGGGTTTTCAGGGACGGAGAATCTATTGGAGATATTCATTTTATTGAGTTTACCAATCAGAACTCGGATTTAATTGGTCCAAATTTTTTAGGTAAAGCTCTAACAAGGGCTCTAACAAGGCTCTAACAAGCATAGCTCTTTTTGGTCGGCAGCGAGTTGGTGCAATAGTAGTGCAGGCAATAGTACTGCAGGCAATAGTAGTGCAGGCAATAGTAGTGCACCCCGGCAGAGCCGAGTTGGTGACTTTTATCGAACTGGTATGTAAAGGAATAACTGAAATTGAGAAAGCCGATCCTTATCTAGACCTTTTGATCTAGTATTTTATGTTATGAATTGTATTTCAAGTATTTTGACACTGGCTGAGCTGCTGGTGAGTAATAAAGTAAAAGATCGTATTCTCTCTAATAATAGTGCACCCCGGCGAGCCGAGTTGGTGACTATTTTACCGTTTCCAAGCTTTTGCAGAAGCTCAACACTCTAATCCCCGACTAGATCTCATCGCCAGCTACATTTTCCGACCCCACATCGATAGGTTTTGATCAGCGGTTTTCGAGATTTCGAGCAATTTAGGCGACGCTCAGGGCGCAATACTATTAGAGCAAATACGGTAGTTGAAATACGGTAGTTAGAAAGTCATGTATTTAAGCGCAAAGTTCCCAGATTGACTCAAGTTTTGTCCTCATTACTTTGATAGTCATTCAACTGTTACTGTACAAATCGTTGACATTTTCCAACACATTTGGGCAACTAAACCAATCTGCTGTTAGCTGGATTCACCAGATGAAATGCGTTTCCATATTCGAGCTGAAAGTACACCTCGAAGTCTCCTTCTTCCCTCTTTCCCCTTCTTCTTTCCCCCCATCCCATCATTGGGCAATTTCCCGGCAATTTTCCTACAAAATTTCTCCCGAAATGAGTTCGCCTCATTCTTGAAAATTACCCCATTCAATTATGAAAGTTGGCCAATTTTCTGGGTGCCTCAAATTACTCTTGGGGAATTCATCAAAGTGTTACAGTATTTGAAAAAGGTTAGCTTTGTTTTTAGATATGAATAGAATGGCTGTTAGTTGAGAGAAGCTATTCAACTGTGGCAAAAACATCAGAATCATAAGCATTCTTAAATTCATAAGTATAAAGTAGCTTATTATCTCCTTCTTGTTTTCTTCTTCCTCTCTTCTTCCCTTCTTCCCTTCTTCTTGCTTTCTTCTTCCTCTTTGTCGTTCCCTCTTTATCTTGGCAAGTTAAGCTACCGGATAGCTCAGTGGTTAGAGCAATTTAGACTAGCTCTAGCAAGCAAGCTCTAGCAAGCAAGCTCTAGCAAGCAAGCTCTAGCAAGCAAGCTCTAGCAAGCAAGCTCTAGCAAGCAAGCTCTAGCAAGCAAGCTCTAGCAAGCAAGCTCTAGCAAGCAAGCTCTAGCAAGCAAAAGGTCGAGATTTCAATCCCCCTCTTTTTTTCGGCCATGGAACACGTTGCAGACTCCAGTGTAGCACGTGTGCAGCCCCGAACATCTAAGGGTCTCACAGACCTGTTATTGCGCACTTTCGTGCAGCTCGATACTGCCAATTCCTCTAAGAACACCTGCGAACGAAATTATTCGCAGTGTATTAAGTAGGGGTGTCTAAATTGCTCTAACCACAATCGTGTTCAAAAAAATCTACCTTTTTTTGCCAATTCTTTCATTTCTTTATTATAGTTAGCAGTTTATTCAAAACTGTCCGACAAGTTGCTGCTAGAAATCACCAGAAACCCCAAAAATCTAACTGTACTTTTAACTTAAATCCTACTTCACTGAAATCTTACTATTTTCCTGTACTATAAGGATACTGTACTTTTAGATTTCATAGTTTTTATCTAAATTGAATATCATCTCTTGTCTTTGTCCGTCACTTTACTGTCTCTCACTGATTATGGTATTTTTAAGGGTTTAAAGTTTTTCAGTGTAGCCTTGGAAAAACCCAGGACTTTCCTTTCATCTGTTCCCGAAATTTCCTATCTACTCCAGAATATCTATCTACTCCATCAGTTCTGAATAATTAAAAGCATTTTTTTAAAGGTTATTCGCTCTACAAATGTAGTGCAATCATGGGCTTTTCGTCAAATCTTTCGTTTCTCAGAAAATTGTCGAAAAAATGGTCACAGTAGGAAGTGTGTAGGTGTTTAAAAGGGATAATTTTCTCAAAAGCGTTTAAAAAAGATAATTTTCTCAAAACGACACGTCACTTAAACAATTTTATTTGAAAAAAACTGTTTAGAGCTTAGAGATTTTCTACCTGATGACTATAATTTATGTAAAGAATCTAAACTTTTATTGCAAAGTTCTTTCAGTTCTATCAGGGTCAAATATTCATTCTAAAGCTTTAACAAGGGCCTTAAAGGTGCTATAAAGCTTTAAGAAGGGCCTTAAAGGTGCTATAAAGCTTTAACAAGGGCCTTAAAGGTGCTATAAAGCTTTAAGAAGGGCCTTAAAGGTGCTATAAAGCTTTAAGAAGGGCCTTAAAGGTGCTATAAAGTCTGTGACTTGGATCGAACTATTTCTCTTTGAAACATTAGCCAAATCTGCTAACCACTTGGCCAAAAACAGAATGCAAAATGGGCAAAATGCCAAAATGCTTACTCCAAACGGCTTTTAAATGCAAATGCAGGATTTCGAGACTTTACAGATACCTTTAAGTACCTGTAAAGTCTTTTAAGTACCTTTAAGTACTTTAAACAGGCTTATTGAACCCGGAAAAGCAAGTCCAGAAAGCTGCGCAAGTTCAATCTAAAGCCCAATCCTAACTAACTCATTTATCACCTTTTTCATTGCGTTTCAAGCCAAATTCTTGTCATTCTTGTCATTCTTATCATAGAATCTTTGAAATTGTTGAATTAGATTCAGATATCCATCTGTTAGATCCAGATATCCAGGTAGATAGCGATGATCTAATCATTTCCAAAAAAGCGATGGGGTCAAGAATGTCTTCGAATGAAATCTGCCGCTGGCAATCGAGATCCAATCAAGTGCCCCGTGTCGATTTCACTCATTGCCGTGAAGAAAACACAGCTGGCCCCATCCTCTGCGTTTATGGGCAATCAAGGAAAGGTTACAGTAAAAGATATCTGGAATTTTTTTTGGGAAACTGCTAAGGTGCTGGCTGAAATATAAGCTGATAGGCTGATTATTTTTATATAGGCTGATTAACTTTATTATTTAAAGTTTCCAAACACTTTGAAACACTTAAAAATGGCCTTAAAAACAAAAAAGGAAAACTTTGACGGTGAGGAAATTCGAACCAGGGCCGAGCCTAACGCCGAGCGCACGCCAACTATCCACTACACCACCGCGTCGCAGTGTTTGGTGGCAGCAAGAAGACCTATATTAGCTCTGGAAATGCGACCTTTGCTTCTTTTCTAGATAACTCGAGATACAGGGCTCCAATCGTGAAATTAAAATCAGATTTGGAATCAGCGCTTAAAACTCTATTAGATAAGCTAGCATCGAGCTAGGACCGATTCAAATAGGATCTTAAATCGGCGCCATTCCTTGAAAATCTTTCCAGGCTAGTCCACAATTATAGCGCCGGACTTCAGAAGGCTTAGATCGGCTAAAATTGAGTCAATCGTTCTGATTTTTCTGGAGATAAATCTTTAAAATATCTCCTAGAACTGTGTCCATTATCTAATCGATTCAAGCTTTCAACTTTTTGATATAGCCTTCAAAAGTTGAGAGCTGGGTGGCTGGCTTGAGTTGAGAGCTGAGTGTCGCTCGGCTTGAGTTGAGAGCCGAGTATCTCCTCATTTATTGAATTTTTGAGAGCAATCTTATCCAAATCTTGTTGAGATTGAATGTTTTATGTTAATAAACAAAATTGCGGACAGGTTAAGTGCAAAAATTCTTGAGTAATGCCACTAAAACTTTGCTTAATATAGTCTATTTTCACTTGAACGATTTATCGTGCATTCAGAACAAGAAAATCTAAAATCAAAGCCATTAAAGACCCAAAAAAATCTCTTTTCAACGTCTATTGCTTTTTAATTTCAAAAATAAATCTGATTTATTGGGAAATTCTTCAAATCTATGGATAAATCCGGTTTTCTAAGGTTTTCTAAGGTTTTCTAACTCGTTTTATTCACAGATTTCACCCACTGATTCTTTTATTGTAAAGAAAAATCTCTAATTTCTATGCAGTTCTTCATTTTATCGAGTAGCTTCGAGTTTTATGACTTGAGTAAAGATTTGAGTGCCTTCAGAAGCTCTGTGTTCCCATTTTTCTGCACAAAAAACCGAGAGATACACTTTTTCGTGAACAATTCTTCAGTCCAGTGTTCATTTTAAGAAACTCTATTCAAAAATGTTCAAAAACTGTTCAAAAACTGTTCAAAAACTGTTCAAAAATCTTCAAGGAACTCTTCCCCTTCCCTACCGCATTACCCATAATTGCTAAACGTATAAATTGAGCGCTTTTTCAAAGCTACCGTATCTTCCGTCGCGTTGAAATCAAATCTCTTTTCGTCTTTTCTATTTGCGATGCAATTAAGGCTTGGGGGATGGGCGGTGATTGCTCGAATAGAAAAAAGAAAAAGAGGATGACTCCTGGAAATGAGAGCATTCATCCTATTTCTCAATTTCCTCCTCTATTTCATCTATTTTCTTTATTAATTGTATTTTCTCGTTTTTTTTTCTTTGGGGGAAGCCCCGCCCAACAATCATTTCATCCTACGGTAATCGCTGGGGATAATGAGTGTGATGAGAGGACAAGTTTAGAGTCAAGTTCCGCATCTTCTGCTTACCTATTTACCGTATTTGACTTTGCAAATGGATCTAAGACTTTAGTAGCTACAAGCACAGCTACAGCTATTAGCTAATAGCTAATAGTTACATAGCTAATAGCTACATAGCTAATAGCTACCCTACTGGACAATGAAATATCATACTTGAAAAAAGATCGTCACTTTCGCACCTCTGGAACCCCCTTGCCTTTACCGTATTTCTAAATATTAATATTACCATTGTGTAGCCCTTGAAAAGAGCTTTCAGAAAATGTATAACACTAATAGTTTAAACTCAAAGACAAGGGAGTTACAGACGCGCGAAAGTGACGATCGTTTTTCAAATATCATATTTCATTGTCCAGTACTGTACATAGCTAATAGCTACAATAGCTAATAGCTACATAGCTACAATAGCTTTAATAGCAGTTAAAGACTACTAAAAGTGATCTTTTTTCCCTAATAAATCGGCTTTTTTTCCTAAAAAGAAGATTTTCTAAAAAGAAGATCACTAAAAATGCGATTTTTTCACTAAAAATGATTTTTCTTGTCATAAAACCATTCAGAATCTCTAAATCTTTTCATTTTTTGAATCTTTTACAAGTTTTTCAGTAAGATTTTCTATTTAGATTTGAATTTTTAAAATTTTAAACCTATTGGCTTTGTTTTCTTTGTTTCTAGATTGCCCTAAACATGAGAGTTTTGATTTAACACATTCTTGGCCATCAATCTGCTAGTTCACTAGAAAGTTGTACTTTTTTTGGATCAATTCTTTCCTTCATTCTTATTTAACGTTCACTGCTTCTTGAGCGTACACTGCTTCTTAACGTACCCTGCTTCTTGAGCATGAAATTGATATCAAAATTTCATATTAAATTAGAATTGACATCACTTTCTTAATGAATTTCATGAAAAACCTCGAATTCTTCCAGATGGTTGAAGGAAAACGTGGATCGACTTTCTCGGTGGCTTCTTTGCTTAAAAAAAGAGGAAAGCCCGCCAATTCCCCAATTCTTGATGGGGATTTCACCGATTTCTTCCCCAAACGCAGCCACTTCCATCATGTCAGCCTCACCTTTTGGCCTCAAATTTGCCACTCCTCCCTTTGATCCAACACTGTTTTTTTTGGCACAACAAAGGTGAATAAATGGATGTTAAAATAGAAAAGAATAAATCGTATCTGTTTTTCCAGACTTTCTATGCCATCCACCTCTGATTCCTCACCCGATTCCTCAGCCTCATCACCGCAATCAGTTCCCTCATTCTCGTGGATGATCGGCGGAGGATCGAGAAGGGATTCACCAAGTAAACACTTAAAAAATCACAGAAAAACAGAAAAATAACAGAAATACTTGATTCTATAACACAAAAAAGGCATAATCCCTAAGCATTCATGGGCCTAAGCATTCATGAGCCTAAGCATTCATGAGCAATAAGTAAAGTATTCATAAGTAAAAGATTGTTAAATTTTGTTTCATTCACTTTATAGATTAGTGTGTTAATTTTTTTGTTATCAATTGTCAAAAATTGTCAAAAATTGTCAAAAATTGCCAAAAATTGTCAAAAATTGTCATAAAGGATGTCAAAATACTTATTGTAAGTTAAAATAGAGCAAATAGAGCAAATTCAAGTGGTTAAGCATCAACGTAGAAATAAAAACAAGGAAAGGAGTCGAACTCAAGCAAAACTTGATAGCTTGTTTCGGAAACAAGACTCTTCTCCACTACACCATCTTCCCTGTTCTTTCTAACTTCAAGATTTACTTAAAAGGATTTAATTCAGCTCCCGATGAGACAAAACTGGCGATCGGGTTAAACAAGTGCATGTTGCGGAAGCACAAGAGCAATCGAAAGCCAAGGACTCCTTTTAGTACACAGGTTGATCAAAAAAATCGGCTAGAAATCGGCTAGAATCGGCTAGAAAGTCGTAAAATTCGATAAAGCATTTAGTTTTTTTCTTGATCTCTTAATTTCTTTAGCAACTTCTGACGTTGGAGCGAAAATTTCAACAAAAGCAGTACTTGTCGATCGCGGAACGAGCCGAATTCAGCGCATCATTGGGACTCTCGGAGACACAAGTGAAAATTTGGTTTCAGGTGAGCGAATTTTGCAGTGAAATCATTTTAAAACCAATATTCATTAACAAAAGTGAGCTAAGTAAGTAGCTAAGTAGCTAAGTAGCTAAGTAGCTGAGTAGCTAAGTAGCTAAGTAGCTAAGTAGCTAAGTAGCTAAGTAGGTAAGTAGTTAAGTAGTTAAGTAGTTAAGTAGCTAAGTAGCTAAGTAGTTAAGTAGCTAAGTAGTTAAGTAGTTAAGTAGCTAAGTAGCTAAGTAGTTAAGTAGCTAAGTAGCTAAGTAGCTAAGTAGGTAAGTAGTTAAGTAGCTAAGTAGTTAAGTAGCTAAGTATTGGGTTGGGGAGAATGAGTCGGCGCCGAAAATCAAAAAAATGTCTAAAACTTCTATTCGACTTCGTCAAATCTATGCGTTTGATATGAGTAGAATGGTTAACTAATTCTCTACAAAATGACATTTAAAAGAAAATTCAAACAGCGCCTCCGGTCAAGAAAAAGCCATTTTTTCACAAAAACTACAAACTGTCATCTAGAAAAAACCATTGGTGGGATCTTCCTGCAAATTTGGCAACTTAAGTAATCGAATGTGCTCTATCTTTTTTATATAAACACCAAAGAAGGTTCATGTGAAAGAAACTGTTCAAATGATGAGTCGGACCCTTTGCCATTTTAACCAGCTGCGTTTGGAAGTTCATAAACTCCACGAAAGAAAAGCTTTGTGGAATCTCTCAAAAGTCATTTTGTAGAGAAATAGTGGATCCTTTTGATGAAACCAAACGTATGTTTAAAGAAGGCTTTATGTGTGCAAAAAGTCCCTTTAAAGTTTGGCGCCGACTCATTCTCCCCAACCCAATAGTTAAGTAGCTAAGTAGCTAAATTTTGTTAAAGATACAGTTTCTAATGAATTTAAAGTCATCCTTATAATGTACAGGCTCCAGTTGATCCAGAAGACGGAAATCTAACTGAAACCAAGCCCAATTTTTGATTTAGCTTAGAAATTCTGGCACTAGATAATCAATTAATTAGGATTTTAAAACTGGATAATGTTTGTTCAATCAAAAAGAATCAAAAGAATCAAAAGAATACTTTGCTAAACTTGTCTAACAGGCTTTAAAAGTTGGTTTTGCCATTTGTATTTGCCATTTGTATCTGCCATTTGCCAAACTCTTGTAGCCAAACTCTGTAAACTCCATTTGCCAAACAAAATCGGCTAAATCGACCATCGGCTAATTCAAAGAGTTGATTTTATCTAAAAACCAATATCTAAAACTATCGTTCAATCTTAAAATAGACTCCAAAACAAGTCAAATCGCTCTTCTCAAGAGACAAAAGATATCAACCATATGGTGTGTTCTGGAGACTCCAAAGTGCTTCAAAATTTACCGCCAAAAGACGAAATCTATCCTTTTATGATCTCAAAAGTATTCAAGTACTTTCAAAGCAAATATTTTCTTTTTCTTTCTTTCTTTCTTTCTTTCTTTCTCAGCTCCAATATCTTAATTGGTAGCCTTGGGGTGAGATCGCGTGAAGATCTTTCTGAAGATCTTTCGCCGATGATCGTAAATAAATTTGACAGCTTAATAATCGGTTACGATCACATCCATTGTTACGGTACTTATCCAGTGATCGATATATGATTTGGGCGAGAGATATGCTTTGATATGCTCAAGGCAACAATGGATGTGATCGAGAATCGGGGGAAATTCGTTGACTTGCTACTGACTTACTGACTTAGATAGTTAGGGACTTAGATAGCTGACTCTACACTTGCTACTGACTGTGGATTCCTCGGGGCAAGCTGTCTTTTGCTCGTGTAAAACATGGAACTTACAATTAGTAGCAAAAATGACAAGTTGTTGAGAATCATAGTTGAAATATTCAAATTCTTGTTCATCTTTTGACTCTTTTGAGCGCAAGTGGCTACTGTATTCATCGAGTTCGATTGTTACTGTACTCTGCAAGTGGTTACTGTACTCTGCAAGTGGTTACTGTACTCTGGCAGCTGTACAAGTTCGATTGTTACTGTACTCTGGCAAGTGGTTACTGTACTGTCAGAGCATTGTCAGAGTTTGTGTATCTCAGTTTGTGTATAGAAAAAGTGTATCTCTCGGTTTTTTTGTGCTTAAGAAACGGGTTATTTTACTGCTTAAGAAATAGCTTTTTTTGCTTGTAAAACAGACAAGGACTAATTACAGTATGGGTTACTGTAATCTTGACAATCTTTAGTTCTATACAAAAATCGAGTTTTGGTGCTTAGCAGACATGTGCACTCCTCGATCCGGTCCTCGGTTCGGTTTTCAATCTCGGTTCGGTCCTCGGTCCGGACTGGACCGAGATCAGATCGAAAAATTGGGCTTCGATCCGGACCGGACCGAGATCGGACCGACTTATACAGACGGACTCATACAGACGGACTCATACAGACGGACTCATAGAGATGGACTCATACAGACGGACTCATACAGATGAACTCATACAGACGAACTCATACAGACGGACTCATACAGACGGGCTCATACAGATGAACTCATACAGACGAACTCATACAGACGGACTCAAACGGACCGACTTATACGGACCGACTCAAACGGAATGAATGCACATGTCTAGTGCCTAGACTTTTTCTAAAACTTACAATTTCGCCTGTGTTATCTTATAATCATCAGAAAGCCATTAGGTTTTCGTACTTTAAAGTGCTAAAGCCAATAAAATCATTAATTCAATAGCAAAAGCTATAGATCCATTATTTTAATAATTATAAAGTTAAGGAGATTTCCTATATTCTTTGGCTAAATCATTTCGTAAACCACTCAAAAACCCTTGACTTTTCCTGAAAGATCGATGAAAGAATTTGCTTTGTGCCAAAGAAAGGCAACAATTTTGGCAAGAGAAATTCAGAGAAATTTGAGTTTTTCCAATTTCTTTTTGGGGGTTTTTCTCTCTCGATTTCTCCTCGCCATGATTTCCCCGCAAAACCACAGCAGGTGGCCAACATTCCGTTGGGTTCATCCTCTCAATACTCACATCATTTCTAGTTTCCGTTTTTGGGTAATCCGATCAAGAAAAACTCAAGAAAATAGGATAAATAACGATAAATAACGATAAATTAATGGATTATGAAAGAGAGAACCGATTGGAGGAGGGAAATTTGGGAATTTTCGGGAAATTTTAGGGAAATGGATTGAAAAAGGAATAATAATGGCTAGTTTCTCGTGTTCTCTTGGTGTACTTTGTGGCTAGAAGTCTAAGCATAAACTTTCTGGTGCACTGGCAAGCCACCAAATAGCTCTTTTTGGCTAGAAATCTAAGCAGAAACTTTCTGGTGTACTTTGTGCCTAGAAATCTAAGCATAAACTTTCTGGTGCACTGGCAAGCCACCAAATAGCTCTTTGTGTAGCTAGGAGTACGCTAGAAAGGGTGTGTTTGCCTTGTTGTGCAAAAAGTACATCTTTTAAACCGCAACACTGACCCCAATACTGACCGCAACACTGCCGCCATGGTCGACTGGTTAGGAGTCTTGTTTTCTAGTCTGTTTTCTAGTCGGGAAGTTTCTAATCACGGGCTCGATCCCAGCGGCTGGAAAATCTGACTCTTTTTCAAAGGGGATTTCTCTGAAACTTCCTTCTTTCTCTGCAACTTTCTCTCCAACTTCTTTAAGGGTGTTAGGGCAGGAGGAATTGTGTATTTATTACTGTATTTGTGTCACATTACTGTAATTATTAATGTTGAATCAATGTCAATCAATTGAATCAATTGAACTTTTAAACAAATACAAACGATAAATCGCTCTAAGAAAAACGAAATTCCCAGTTCTCAATTCCCAGTTCTCAATTCTCAATTCTCAATTCTCAATTCCCAATTTCCTAAACCTAAATTGATCGACAAGAACTCCATTGGGCAATCCGACCACATATGTGAGTGCTAATAGACGGATTATTGCTTGGGACAATGGGAAAAGGACAATTGGAAAAGGGAAAAGGAAAAGAAAAGAGAATATTGGGATTCTCTTTGGTCTTTTTCAAGATTCCAAGTGGGAAATCAATTTATTGTTTCTCGCATAACCCATAAAACGCTCATTACTGTAATTTGGGTGGATCGTTAGGCGGAAAAGAGAACTGGAAAAGAGAATTGAATGGATGAATGAGGAGGAAAAGGCCCATCGAATCCCATCGAATCAACACACATGTTCTGAGCTTATGTTCTGAGCTTTGATTTGATTTCAACAAAGGTTGGGGACCTTTGTTAAAACGTTAACACATTATACAGCCCACCGGTGAGCCGCACCTAGATTTAGCACTTTTTTGAGGCCGATTAGACTGAAAATTTGCGCCAGAGGGTTTTCGGGGTCAAGGAATTCGAATCCGTTACTAGTTTTTCACGAAAACTGCTTGATTTTTGGATATTGCATCCAGTTTAATTACCCAGATGCGACTTTACATTCTGGACCGTGTGCCAGAAGGTGTACAATTACAAAAACGTGAAAATTTTCATGTTTACGATATCGTGCGGCTTCTGGCATAAGGCTAGAAGTAATAGAGGAAAAAACTAAGCCTTCGTTTCACTCTTTTTTCTCCAATTTAGTTTAATTATCCAAGTTTTTAGAGAGTTTTGTGCTGACTGTTGGCTCGGGCTCAGGCTCAGGCTGAGGCTCAGGCTGAGGCTCAGGCTCAGGCTCAGGTTGAGGCTCAGGCTCAGGCTCAGGCTCAGGCTCAGGCTGAGGCTCAGGCTCACACACTCAAAAACTAATAACAGATTCAGAATCTTCATCTCAGAATGCCTCTATTTACAAATTTTCAGCTCTACAGCTAGATAGCTGTCGTCTGAAAGCTCGTCTGTAGCTGTCTGAAACGGCAGCCAAGCCAAAAAAAAAGATTTTATCGTAAATGTGTTAAAATTCAAATTGTGTAAGCTTTCTACCAGTTTTCTTGTTTTAACGGAATGTCGAATTTGTAGCAAAAATACAACCAAGGCAAGGCAAAGATTGATTCTAGGGAATTATAAATTTATACCCAGAGGTTTTCGGGGTCGGAAAATTGATTGGAACCCGGACAGGACCCAACAGGACCCAACAGAACCCAACAGGACCCAACAGGACCCAACAGGACCCAACAGAACCCAACAGGACAGTGCACAGACCTTTTCATTTCGTTGAGTCTACCAATTGGACTTCCAAAACTCTTGAGCCTTAAGGAGAGAAAGAAGGAGAGAAAGAAGGAGAGAAAGAAGAGAGAGAAAGAAGGCAATAATCAAATTCTAAAGGACAATGAAAGCACAATAACTTTTACCTAAAAGCTTTTTTTAGAAAACAAGTCCTTCCCCTGGCTTCTCGCTCAGGAACTCAGAACCAAATAAGTAAATTTACAGTCTTTATTTGCTAAATCTATTCTTTTGAAGTTCAGCTCTCGTTCACTCTCTCAATTTCTCTCAATTCCCCGTTCAATCTCTCTCAATTGACCCAGTGAGTCCTTGCGCAACGCTCATAAATCTTCTAGCTATTGTTTTGGAATTTTGAAGAAATTTCGCGGACCATCACCCCTAAATAAACGGTGTTGACAGAAGAAAGAGACAAATCTCTTCGAATGAAAAGAAATGAAATGCTTTGTCAAAGCTGAGAACTGTCAAATGACTGTAGAATGGATGAAAGAGGGGAAAAAGAGCCCACATCTGCACGACAAATCACGTCAAGCGCTCATTCTTTTCCCCCAACTCTTTTCAGCCATTCAGCCACTGTGAAAACTGTGTAAGATCTATGACTTTGCGCATTACCGTACGATTATTCCAGTGCTAAGATACGATAGTTCAATCTTTTAGCGATAGCAATAAAAGATCGATAGCAATAAAAGGTCAATCTTTTCTCTGAAATCGTCTGAGAGATTTTAGAAGCTACAAGTTTTTGGATAATTTATCTAGAGGTATCTAGAGGTATCTAGAGGTATCTAGAGGTATCTAGAGGTATCTAGAGGTATCTAGAGGTATCTAGAGGTATCTAGAGGTATCTAGAGGTATCTAGAGGTATCTAGAGGTATCTAGAGGTATCTAGAGGTATCTAGAGGTATCTAGAGGTATCTAGAGGTATCTAGAGGTATCTAGAGGTATCTAGAGGTATCTAGAGGTATCTAGAGGTATCTAGGAGGTATCTAGAGGTATCTAGAGGTATCTAGAGGTATCTAGAGGTATCTAGAGGTATCTAGAGGTATCTAGAGGTATCTAGAGGTATCTAGAGGTATCTAGAGGTATCTAGAGGTATCTAGAGGTATCTAGAGGTATCTAGAGGTATCTAGAGGTATCTAGAGGTATCTAGAGGTATCTAGAGGTATCTAGAGGTATCTAGAGGTATAGGTTTACAGGTTTTGTATAGAAATATCTAAAAGCAAACTATCGTAAGTTCTGTAAAGAGTTATCTAAACGTTTTGTATAGAAATATAAAAATAAGTTGTGAAACCGGACAATGTAAATGTTTTACAGATCTTACCTTTAACAGTTGCCCTCAAGTCAACTGTCAACACTCTAATCCCCTACTAGATCTCATCGTCAGCTACATTTTCCGACCCCACATCGATAGGTTCTGAAGCGATAGGTTCTGATAAGCGGTTCTCGAGATTTCGAGCAATTTAGGCAGCGAAATCAATGCACTAGAGAGAATTCGGTATAGGAGAAACAAAGAATGTTATTGTATCAAAATTCTCAGACAAAAATCATTTTTCCAGAACCGTCGAGCCAAATCAAAGCGTCTACAAGAGGCTGAGGTAGAGAAAGTGAAATTCGCACAGGCATCGGCTCTGGCGGCAGCTGCTGTAGCGCAAGGAGAGAAAGGATTTCTTTTTGGCTACGCTCCTCAATGGTGAACAAGAAATTGGGGATACTGTAGGGCAAGTAGAGCCCGTTTTTCTAGATTAATGTTTTAAGAATGTTGATGTTAAAAGTTGACTATTTGATTCGTGTGTTCTCTTGGTTGTGAATTGCGTTGTTCTCTTGGTTCTCTTTGTGTATTGCCATCATTTCTTTGTTTATTATCAGCCATATCAATCGATTAACTCAAGGATTTATCATTATTATTTATTATTTACTCTCCCAAACATTCCATAAAGCTTTTCCCTGATCGACTGATCGATTGACGGTGCTCTTTGTTCTCAAGAATGGAAAAAGCATTCTTTTGTAGTGCACTGAATTCTTTCTAGATCTTTATATAGCTGTAAAAGAACGAATTCAATGCACTGAATTCTTTCTAGATCTTCATATAGCTGTAAAAGAACGAATTCAATGCACTGAATTCTTTCTAGATCTTCATATAGCTGTAAGAGAACGAATTCTATGCACTAGAAAGGTGAATTTTCAAATTTCGAGTACAAAATCCACACAGTTAAAAGTTAAAACAGTTAAAAGTATCTTCAAAAAGTTCAAAAAGTTCAAATCTTGCTTAAATCTTTGCTTTTTACTACTTTAAAAGTCTAAAACTTCAATTTAATCGATCTTTTTTCAATTCAATTCAATTCAATTAATCCCAATCGTTAAGAAAACAAAGCAAATGACGCAGAAAAACGAAAATCGTTTGAAATTTTCCCCTTTTCACCCCAAATTGACTGCTGAACGCTTGCTCGAACGGTAAATTTACGATCCAAGTCGGTAAAAGAAAAATCTTTTACATAAAAAAAGCTCTTTTACATAAAAAAAAGCGATGATTTCAAACTAAAATTGCTTCTTTAGATAAAAAGTGATGATAAATTCCCGAAAAGATTCGTTTTATTAGGATTTTATCGTTCCAAGCAACCATGTAGGGAATTTCGTGTGTGTGTGTTTTTTTTTTGCGCTTTTATCACCTCATTGCTTCGTTCTTGTGAACAGAAAACTTTTCACAATGGGGATCTCAAAAGGTTTTTGTTTTTAAAATTGTTTTTAAAATTGTTTTTAAAATTGTTTTTAAAATTGTTTTATAAAATTGTTTTATAAAATTGTTTTTAAAATTGTTTTTATAAAATTCTCTCCTTGCCTTTTTCTTCTAAACATATCTAGTCCAAAAACGATGATTCATTCAACGTTTTGTGTGGCAATTTTCTTCCATCTTGCATTTTTCTTCTTTTTCTTGTGAATTGAATAAATATTTTGAAGAGAAACATTGGAATTTTCAAGGAATTACATGAACAAAACGTTTGCACAAATAGAAAGTCAAACAAAAAGACTTGCTTTTTTTGAACTAAAAACTTTACAGCATCGTCGCTTTGTCATTGATTTAGTCGAAACTTTCAAAATCCTCCGTTGTAAACAGATTAGCCCTTTGTTTATAGACTTTTTCAAATTTAAACCGCGGTCAAGGCCCAGAAGTGGCTCATTCCTTTTGCAAATTCCCTTTGCTTCCAATGCCTCTTTATCAAATTCATTTCCCGTTAGAGCCGCTAGATTATGGAACTTGCTCCCAAACGACATACGAGAAATTCAGTCGCTTTTCATATTCAAGAAACGTATCGATGCTTTAGATCTAGTGGCTCTTTGCCGTAAGTAATTGGCTTATTGATTTCAGTATGTATTGTATGATTAAGTATCACTGTGCATTTCTCTATGATTTCTTTCACTTTATCGTTTGAATAAAGTATTATTATAAAAAGCTTTTACGAAATTGAAATTAATTAAAAAGTACAAATTGAGCTTTATTTACCTTTGTTGGACAAAGTTTCATTCAGACTCTGTTCAATAATGAGAATGGGAACCAAATGTACTATTTTAACATGTACAAATGGAACCAAATGTACTATTCTAACACAAAATCGTTTATTTGTGTCAAACTAGTTGAATTCCAAGTAGTTTTGATTATGGATTAATAAAGTTTGTTACTTATCCTAGTATTAATCATAATTGCAGGCTACAATAGTTTGTTACTTATCGTAGCATTATGAGTAACAAACTACAGTACTTGCTCCTGCAGCAGACGATATAAATGGAATCAATCAATGAAATGGAAATGGAATTTTTGACGTAAATTGCAAAGAAATTGGCTGGCTCTGGCGGAAATTGGCTGACAAGGGGATTTGGACGAATTCGAACCAGGGTGATTTGGACGATGCTTTGCTTTGGAGTCAGCAGCTTTGGCAATCTTTGGCGAGTCACCACGTCGCTAGTTTACTCCATTGCGAAAAAGGAAATCCAGTAAGGAGACCCGAAACTTGTAACCCAGACATCTCGCGTTACAGAGAGAGAAAACTAAAAACGGATTCGGAATCAGTATAATCGATTCTATAAGATGGCCTGTTTTAAAAGCTCACGAGCACCTGGCGGCGTTCCCTAATGAGACAAAGTACAGTTGCCCATGAATACGTTTCAAATTTTTTTCGTTTTTCATATCAATTCTTAAATAAATTCGTTTCAAATTCTTAAGCGCACCCTTCAAAATAAAGATTTTTGCATTTTAAACAATGCTGCAACTATTATTCCTTTTCTATTGGAAACCTAGAAACCTAGAAAACACTAAAAAAATCCGATGGTGTTTGGGATTCGAAACTTTGGCAGTGGTTCTGTGATGGTTTGGACCGCCTTCTGTGCTGATAGGTCGATCTGAAGATGGTTTCAAATCGGATGCATCGTTTTGACTATTTGGATTGGATTGATTATACCTTGGACGATTGCTTGATGCCGTTTCTGCATTAAAACAGAAGCCAGGACCAAAACCAAAGCTTACATCACGAGCTAAGCGCCATATTTTGAACATCCACGCAAAAAGCGATCAATGAAGTGAAAACGGAACTGAAAATCAATTGGAAAACGTCAATCGATTTTCAAAATGGAAATTTTTTGGTAAAACAATCGTTTCAAATTCTTAAGCGCATCTGTGTTTACACCCGTGTTTCCTGTTGTTTAAATGTTTTCCTTTTCCTTTTGTTGTTCCTTTTCCTTTTGTTGTTCCTTTTCCTTTTGCATATTTTATTATTAAATTTATAATTCTTATTAATTTCCAGGTAAACGGCATACGGAAAGCTGAAAGCTGTATAATTATATTCTTCACGGTAATAATCTCCACCGACTGACCATCGTTGAATGGATTCAAATGTAAAACTGAACAAGAACGATGCTCAAAGAGTTTTAAAGAAATCTAAAGTCTCAACTTTCATCACCAACAGAACAACAGAGCAAAATGTTTGTGTTGAGCGCAAAACAACTGTGTCCATTGTGTGTGGGTGTGCAAAGAGTGCATAAAGTTGTCAATTCAATAGTTGACCCAGAGATTTACAAGCACCGATCTTTGGGGGTCATTCGAGGCCTTTTCCCCCCATAAAGACCCCACCAAATAGCACCACTTCTCGTTGTAAAATGACCCTTTCATTTGAGGCCGACCATATTGACTTTTGTGAAAGAAATTTTGAAAGATTGTTGAAGCTATGATTGATCAAAGGGATGTAGCCATTTGCCAGAGAACGAGCGTTTGCCAGAGAACGTTTGCCGCCATGGCCAACTGGTTAAGAGCCCGGTTTCTTAGTCGGGAGGTCAAGGGTTCAATTCCGCTGGCTAGATTTTCGTTTATTCGTTCTTTTTTTTCTCATATACCGTATTCTCTCTAATAGTAGTGCGCACTAGTATTTTTTGAACCTCCTCCTGGAGCGCAATACTATTAGAGAGTGCAGTACTATTAAAGAGTTTTATCATTTACCAAAGTAAGACAGATATAAGATTTGTTCCAAAAATTCTTGCAATTCTTTCACGTACTCCTTTGGCTCCTTTTGACATACAGTTGTGGGCCGGCGAGTTGACAATTTGTGTCTTCACAAACAACAAAAAGATGTTTTTGCAGGGGGTAGTCAAAACAGCGCCATAATAGAAAACGTTCAAAACAGCGCCGTCAAATTTCTCAAAATCCAAAAAACCAAGCTGGTTCAAGTTTTATATCAACAAATTCCTTGCGTTCTTGGCTACATGATGGGTGAAACAGTTTTTAAAAAAAGTTAATATTTCATAGATAAAAAGAGCACTCAAAATGGGTCTCTAAAGATATTCAGTTAACCAAATGAGTATCACTCGACACACATTTTGAGTGCTCTTTTTATCTATGAAATATTAACTTTTTTTAAAAACTGTTTCACCCATCATGTAGCCAAGAACGCAAGGAATTTGTTGATATAAAACTTGAACCAGCTTGGTTTTTTGGATTTTGAGAAATTTGACGGCGCTGTTTTGAACGTTTTCTATTATGGCGCTGTTTTGACTACCCCCCGTTTTTGCACTTTGCACAACAATTTTAGATTTTTTGCTAACTTTTTCATGTGAAGAATAGTTAATAAATGAATAAAAAAGCCTCACTTTTGCTTGCTTGAATAGCTTTAGAATGTCACATAAACATAAAGTCAAAAAGGTTTAGATCAAAAAGAAGCAAACAGAAATTCAAATTTTCGGGAATGCACTACTATTTTTTCAAGCCCCTCCTGGACCGCAATACTATTAGAGAGTGCACTACTATTAAAGAGTGCACCTCTATTAGAGAGAATACGGTATATGGTTTTTTTCCCTACATTTAGGGCTTAGGAGTTATCTTTGCATATTGTTTGTATCACATTATTATCAATATTTTTTAAAAGGTACAGGATTGCTTGAAAAGGCCAAAAGTTAAGCTTCTAGTCGTCTAAAAGTCAAGCTTTGAGGCTTGTTTTGCCTGAAAATTTCTACAAATTTGTCAGTCCAATCGAAATTCTCACGCTGCGCATAAATGCGATCTGGGAAATAAAACCATAGAAAGGAAAAGGAAACCACAGAAGGGAAAAGGGAACCATTGAAGGGGAAAGGGTTTAAACATGAAAATTTCTAGTTTTCTGTAACTAGTTTTCTGTTTTCTGTAGATTCTAATATATTAAGGAACAAGATTTAATAAAAATGAGACCAAAATTCCTTCCGAATTTAATAAAATAGATGTTCTCTCTGTTAGATTGAAAAAAGTGCTTTTATCAGCAAAACTGATAAAACATACAATCACAATTCATAGATAAATAGGAATAAGAGATTGCGGAGAATTCATAATCAAATTCTCAAATAACTGGTGGATGAAACTCCAAGATTTGGCCAAGAAATGTAAATTCACGAATTTTTGAACAAGAATGGCAGAAACAAGGAAAATGGCATTATTGTACAATTCAATAACTTCAGATTATCGATAGAAAAACTCAACGATCTCATCATTTGATCTCAACGAGTGCTCAGGATACAGATCAGCAAGCAGATAGTCAAGAAAAGTGCATATAAGATGTATCGAATTGGTGGAATAGGAGATTGTGGAGAATTCGGTGGAGTGCTCAGCTGGCTTTCGAGGCAAATGTCCGGATTCAGACAAAACCACAACTTCTCGTCCCACACAAGTTCTTTCGGGCAACGGGCATCGATACGCTTCTGGAAAATGGAAACTGGAAACTGGAAACTGGAAACTGGAAACTGGAAACTGGAAACTGGAAACTGGAAACTGGAAACTGGAAACTGGAAACTGGAAACTGGAAACTGGAAACTGGAAACTTTAGAAGAAGGAGTGCAAATTTGTTGGTCAGCAGGGTTGTTTTAAAAGTCATTTTGAGGCCTTGCCAGGCCAGAAGCCAGATCCTGCTTTGCTGTTGGCCTGGCCTGGCTCACTGTGAGTCTGGCCTGGCCTGGCTCACTGTGAGTCTGGCCTGGCCTGGCTCACTGTGAGTCTGGCCTGGCCTGGCTCACTGTGAGTCTGGCCTGGCCTGGCTCACTGTGAGTCTGGCCTGGCCTGGCTCACTGTGAGTCTGGCCTACAAAAATCGTTACTTACTATTATGACTTATAAGTAGGGATGTCCAGAAATTTACCGGGTTAGACAAAGGTCATTAATCTTATTCTTTAAAGTACATGGTGTTCAATATTTATGGGGATCAGATCACTGGGTTTAAATAGATCACTGGGTTTAAATATTTATGTACAAAGCTTGTACAAATCTAATGTTAAAAAAGAAACAAACATATCAAACAGATATACTTTAACGTAGCTATTAGCTATTGTAGCTATTAGCTATGTACAGTACTGGACAATGAAATATGATATTTGAAAAACGATCGTCACTTTCGCGCGTCTGTAACTCCCTTGTCTTTGAGTTTAAACTATTAGTGTTATACATTTGCTGAAAGCTCTTTTCAAGGGCTACACAATGGTAATATTAATATTTAGAAATACGGTAAAGGCAAGGGGGTTCCAGAGGTGCGAAAGTGACGATCTTTTTTCAAGTATGATATTTCATTGTCCAGTAGGGTAGCTATTAGCTATGTAGCTATTAGCTATGTAACTATTAGCTATTAGCTAATAGCTGTAGCTGTGCTTGTAGCTACTAAAGTCCTAGATCCATTTGCAAAGTCAAATACGGTAAATAAGTAAGCAGAAGATGCGGAACTTGACCCTAAACTTGTCCTCTCATCACACTCATTATCCCCAGCGATTACCGTAGGATGAAATGATTGTTGGGCGGGGCTTCCCCCAAAGAAAAAAAAACGTGAAAATACAATTAATAAAGAAAATAAAGTTTAATTCACTTTCTTTCAAAGTTATTGCCTTTCGCGTTGATTTTTGTCTATAAACTCCCGTGGAAAGCGCTCACTGTGACACGGAGGTAGAGTACATCACAAATTCACATCACAAATTTATCACAAATTTATCTTAAGTTTTCTTGAAAGAATCAAAATTGAAATATGTAAATGAAATATATGTTGTGTCCGATTTAGATTTCCGTCCGATTTAGATTCAATCTAAATCTTATATAGATTGAACAATAATACGTCTTATATATTAGGTTGGTGCAAAAGAAATTTCGGTCGATATAAAATGTTCTTATTTTTTTAATCTGAAGAGCTTATTTGATGTTCTTTTGTGCATTTGTAGTCTTGGATATTTACTTTATTTTCGCATTTTTTCAAAGTCAGAGCTTTCACTTTTTAATTGATTTTTGCTTTAGATCATGGTGGATCAAAAGTATGTTCTGCGCACGTGTCTTCTCTATGACTTCAAAATGGGCAAAAACGCTGCTGATTCACATCGTGATCTCTGTTCCGCCTTTGGAGAACAGGTTATCACCGAAAGATCATGCCAGCTCTGGTTTGCCCAATTCCGAGATGGTAATGAATCCCTTGAAGACGAATCGCATGGACATCGTGCCACAGCCATCGACAACAATGAATTGAAGCTGATCCAATGCAAACAACACGAGAACTTGCCAAACATCTCCAATTCAACAATTGTACGCCATTTGGAAATAATTGGAAAGACAAATCGTAATGGACAATGGGTTCCACATCAATTGAGTGTTGAGAATCTGGGAGCACGCGTTCCGATCAGCCATATCTTGCTCCAGAAGTCGAAAAGAAGCCATTTTTTTGAGAATATCTTGACGATGGATGAGAAGTGGATTCACTTTGATAATACTTCTCGAAAAAGACAATGGCTGAGCAAAGGTCAAGCGCCAATTCCAACTCCAAAGCCGGATTATCATGGGCCCAAAGTGATGTTGTCTTGCTGGTGGAATATCAGCGGGCTTGTTTATTTTGAATTATTAGAGCCCGGAAAAACGGTCGATTCATCTTATTTTATTCAACAACTCAAGAAGGTTGACGAAATTTTGCGTGAAAAAGGCCTAAATCCCTCAACTATCAGCTTTCTCCGTGATAATGCTCCAGCTCACACGGCAAAAACCTCTTGTAAGGAACTAGAGAAGCTAGGATGGAAGGTCTTACCACATGCGCCGTATAGTCCAGACTTAGCACCCTCCGATTTTCACCTTTTCAGATCGATGCAACATTCCCTTGAGAATTGCCAGTTTAAGAATGCAAAAGAAGTCGAAAATTGGGTGACCAACTACTTTGCATCACAGAATCAAGCGTTCTTTGAGAAGGGGATCCGCAATCTGTAGCAACGTTGGAGGGATGTCATAGATAATAATGGTGCTTATTGTTTTAAATAAATTGTTATCAAAAAAAATTTTGGATGACTTTAATGTTTGTAAAAAAACGAAATTTCATTTGCACCAACCTAGTAGATTGAACAATAATATAAACATGCTTAATATATGTTCTTAAGCGTTTTCTGTAGTTTTCTGCATTTTTCAAAGGTCTGTTACTGTCTTTTTCTGAAAAGAAAACCCAACTATGAAATAATTTATTAGCGTTAACAGAATAGATGCAAAATTACAACATCCGAAAATAGACTTTAATCAATAAAAGACCTTTGAAAAATGCAGAAAACTACAGAAAACGCTTAAGAACATATATTAAGCATGTTTATATTATTGTTCAATCTATATAAGATTTAGATTGAATCTAAATCGTCCGATATAGACTGTAATCTAAATCGGACGTCCGCGATAAGTTCAATCTAAATCGGACACAACATATAGATGAAAAGAACCAACATTTATAATGTCCAATAAATCTGAAAACTGGTAAATAGCGAAGAATTTCTTATCATTAAACAAGAATAACTAGGTCTAACGCCTTTCGATGTAATTTAGTGATAAAGTTTCAATGAATCGGTTTCTCGAATAATAAATTGAGTAAACAGTGAAAGTAATTGAATTGTTATGTTTGTCCCAACTCTGTAATTCAGTCCTTTCTTAATGATTTTTTTCATAAACCAATTTTGGAAGCGCTAAGCAATCTTCAGACCAAAAAGTCCCCATAAATATTGAAAACCCTGTATTATTCTTACTATAATAACTGGCCAAAGCCAAAGCAAGATTAGATCAAGATTACTTTAGTCACAGTTTATACCTGGGTGAGCAATCAATGGCCAACTGGCGCTGGGCACATTCTACTTAAAAGTTAATCTTGAAAATCTCAAAGCTTTGGCAAAGTTGATAAGGTAAAAGCAGAAAGGTGTGTAAAATTTTTGCTAAAGCTTTAATATCTACGGTTTTCAACTATAGGGCACAATAGTTGGATGTATTTTTTTAGAGTTCTGCATTTTGTGTTTTTCAAGCTCACCAACCTTGTCCTTGCAAACGACGAACGAATTGCTACATCCTTGTGCAAAGGTGCCAAGGTTAATATGATTGCAGAGGAAAGGAGCTGAATCGCTTTCATTTTAGCCATCAAAATTCTACATTCAAATCTCACTTCTGATGTCATCGATTTTTGTCCCAATTGGCGGCTTCTCGTGCCAGCAATCACCGAATTGAGGCTCACATTGGTTCGTCTTCTCAGAGAACACCAGCGAGGGGCCGCAGCTAAAATTTTGATATAGAATTTCATAGTTTTTTAGTTTTTTAACGGTCCAGAAGATGAGGTTTGCTTTCGTTGTTTCCATTCAACTCCCCAAACCATCTTATAGTTAGTTTTGGACTTCATTGTGGTCCAGTCACGAAATGTTCCGGATTCTTCACTTAGCTCCCAAATGGAAATAGATTTCTTAAAGTTACAAGTTGTTATGAGAAGTAAAAAAACATCGAGGTTGAAAAATTTAATCGCAGTCTCAATTTGGCGCTATTTTTGGATGGGTGCTGTTTTGAACGGCGCTATTTTTGAACGGCGCTGTTTTGAACGGCGCTGTTTTGAACGGCGCTGTTTTGAACGGAGCTGTTTTGAACGGAGCTGTTTTGAACGGAGCTGTTTTGGCGGCGCTATTTTCCTCCCTAAAATTAACATTTCAAATTTGCGACAGGGATTTAAATTAACATGAAAACGTCTCGAAAAACATTCTTTTTTGACTATCATTCTCTACTTTTTAAAGATATCATAAAATTGAATTGTTTAATGCTTCCGGAAACTTTAACGCTCTATCAAATCTCATCAAAGACGTGCTGAATCTTTCAAAGCCTCACAGGCGTACCTAGCGCTGGCTTTGAACGATATCTCCTTCAGAATGCAGAAAAAATGCCAAGATAGTTAGAAAAATTGGCTTTAAACTAGAATCCTAGAATCCCTTAAACTAGAATCCTTTTTCCTTAATTTTAATATCTACTCACTCTTTCCAAAGTCCGTTCTCAAGATAGTAGGGGCTGCACTGTCCAAAAGACACAGCTCCAAGCATGGCGGGCTCGATTCCAAGCTAAAACTTGATATTATTTCTGAAAGGGCTAAAATGGCTGTCCTGCTAACTATTAGGTTGTTCGGATATAAACAAGCGTTACTAACTATTGTTAGTTAGCGTTACTAACTACTATCGTTGTGAGAGAAGCTTTTAAAATATGTCTTTCTTTATTTACAGTACACTCTGACGACACTAAATATCATTTTTAACTCTTTTATTCTCTCATAAGTCTTAGTAACACTTTGTTTTTTTAAAAGTAATTGTTTATGCACTTGACTTCCCCCGTTCTGTTTACATCTAAAAAGTCGGCTTATCAATCCCCTTTCATTTCATATATTAGGTTGATGTAAACAAGCGTTACTAAACTTATTGTTGTGAGAGAAGCTTTTAAAATATGTCTTTCTGTATTTAAAAGTACGTTATCTTGTGCATATTTGGAATCTTTTTAAACGGATAATTTCTTATTTTTAAGATCTTTTTTCTTGCTTTAGATGACCGACTTCAAATATATCAAGTTCGCGTCTACTTTACTTATCAATAAGCCTACTTTACGACTTCAAACTGGGCAAAACAGTCGCGGAATCCTATCGAGATTTGGTCAAAGCATTTGGGAATGATGTATTGTTTGAAAGTCGATGCTGAGCCTGGTTCTAACGGTTTCGGAATGGTGTTGAAAGTCTCGAGGATCATGAACACTCTCGTCAAGAATATCGTTGTCTACCTCAAGCTATAGACAACGATATTTTGAGGGCTGCAATCGAATCGGATCCATGTCAAACCACGCGTGAACTTGCTCAACAGTTTCTATGTTCAAATTCTACCATTGATGAGCATCTCCACCCATTGGAAAGGCGATCAGATACGGGAAATGGCTTCCTCACGAGTTAAGCAGTGCAAACGCTCATTTATATCCGAACAACCTAATAATCAAGAACTTAGCAAGTAGTAAAAAGTTTGGTTAATGTGATGCTTGTTCAAAAAGAATTCTACATTACCTGAACGTAGTAGCCGTCAACCGTTAAAACGACGAACACCGAAAAGAACTTGATCAACATTTGTTGAAGAAGCTGACCAAGAAATGATGGAAATAATAAAGAAAACATAAAAATAGGAAGTTCCAGAAAAAAAAAACTGGAATCAAGTACATCTCTTGAAATGGAATATGTACCGTAACACTTGTACTAGGCAACACTTGTACCAGGCAACACTTGTACTAGGCAACACTTGTACTTGTACTTGCACAAGAACATTTGCAGCTGTTGATGTCACAAATTCTTGCAGATTCAATTGCAATTATGCTAGAATTTGTTGAATCTAGTATCTAGTATTTTTAATGTCAGGGTTACACAAAATGATCAGAGTTGCTAGCTATGAGGCTCATTTGAAAAATCATGGGCTACGGTAAAAACGACGGTATACGATAAATGTTAGGTTGTCCAGTTATGAATGCACGCCTGCTCTTGAACAGCATACCTTGGGGCTATACAATTTTATCAAACCCTATTCCCTATATGCTGTTCAAGATTTCTTATTTATTGCAACTTTTCGTGTTTTTGACGTTAAACTAATTCATTTTTGAATTAATTTCCGTGTTTAGATGACCGAGACAAAGTTTCGTCTTCGTGCCAGTCTTTGGTATGACTTTAAATTGGGCAAAAATGCCGCTGAATCTCGTCTTACTTGAGATGAAAAGTGGATTCAATATGATAATTCTACACGAAAACGGCAATGACCTGGTGAAGAGCCAATACCAACACCAACCCGACTTTCACGGCAAAAAAGTAATGCTTTCTTTCTGGTGGAATTCCCAGGGTATTGTTTATTTTGAGCTGCTTGTACCTGGACATGCAATCACGAGTGAAACGTATGCATAGCAACTGGAACTAGTGAAGAATGTATTGCTACTGGTCTTGATCCTTCGAACATAAAGTTCATACAAGATAACGCCCGTCCACACGTTGCAAAGATTGTTCAGGAAAAACTCGAAGACTTTTCCCGCTGGGAACCTTTCCCGCATCCGCCATATTCTCCGGATATTCCTCTTTTGGATTACCATTTATTTCGCTCAATGCAAAACCATTTGGCTGGAAACAAGTTCAAAGAAGTTCAAGAGGTCAAAAGTGGATAGCCGACTTCTTTGCCTCGAAACAAGCCAATTTTTACGCTGAGGGAATTCATTCTTTGCATGGAAGATGGAAACAAATATTGTTAACAAATGATGACCGAGACGAAGTTTCGTCTTTGTGCCAGTCTTTGGTATGACTTTAAATTGGGCAAAAATGCCGCTGAATCTCATCGAGATCTCTGCAAAGTATTTGGCGAAGATGCTATTTCGGAAAGCCAGTATTGCCGATGGTTTCAACGATTTTGAGAAGGAAATCAATCCTTGGAAGACGAAAACCACCAACGACGGCCTCCTGCGATCGATAATGCAGTACTGAAGCAGGCGATAGAAATGGATCCTCGACAAACTACACGTGAACTTGCAGAAATATTTAGAGTAAGCCCTCAAACAATTTCCGAGCATTTAAATCAATTGGAGAAAACAAGCCGACAAGGGAAATCCTCATCTTCTCAGCAATGCCAATAAAGCTACTCGTGTCACTATGGCGGGTATTCTTCTTCGTTTGGCAAAAAACACTGGGTTTTACGATGAAATCCTTACTTGCGATGAAAAATGGATTCAATATGATAATTCTACACGAAAACGGCAATGGCTAGAACCTGGTGAGGAGCGAACACCAACACCAAAACCCGACTTCCATGGCAAGAAAGTAATGCTTACTGTCTGGTGGAATACCCAAGGGATTGTTTCTTTTGAGCTGCTTAAACCTGGACAAACAATCACGGGTGAAATGTATGCACAACAATTGGAACGAGTGAACAATGTATTGCTACAATCGGCCTCCTGCAATCGATAATGCAGTACTGAAGCAGGCGATAGAAATGAATCCTCGACAAACTACACGTGAACTTGCAGAAATATTTAGAGTAAGCCCTCAAACAATTTCCGAGCATTTAAATCAATTGGGGAAAACAAGCCGACAAGGGAAATGGGTTCCTCATCTTCTCAGCAATGCCAATAAAGCTACTCGTGTCACTATAGTGTACAGTCTTTCACAAACAATCTCAGTTGTTATCTTAAAAACGCACATTTATAACTGGACAACCTAATAGATAAATATTCAATAGATATTGATATTCAATAGATTCAAAGCTTTTGAAAAGTTGAAAACCATTTCTTAATAAAAATTGAAAGCCGTAAGAAATTTGTGAATAAACAGCTTAGGCTGAAGCAGGCAAAAGGTTCGAATGTTTACATGATGAAAAGAAAATATTTTCTGTGTCAAAGAGATGCTGATGAGTAAGCGGCACGATGAGCAGAGGAAAAACAACAATCAATGAGCCGATTTTCTCTTCGCAGATGTTGCTTTTAGAGAAGTCTTTTTGCTATTTTGATCGTCTATCCAGATAGGGAATTCAGGGAAAATTTTCCTCTTTTACGCTTTTCAGGGAAAATTTGTTGAAAAGACCACTTTTTTCAGAGTTTCAGAGTTTCACAACTGTCCAATGCCAAAGCATTCTGTGTGTTGAAATTTGCAATTTGTACATGAGCTTACTAGGTTGATGCAAAAGAAATTTCGGTTTTTTTACAAGCATTAAGTTTAATCAAAATCAGGTAACAGTTTAGGTAACAGTAGGTAACATTTTATTACTGACTTATTACCCTTTAGGTAGCAGTTTATTCAAAACAATAAGCACCAACGTTATCCATAAAATCCCTCCAACATTGCTTTAGATTGCCCCTTATCGAAGAACTCTTGATTCTGTGATTGAAAGTAGTAGACCAGCAGATGATGCATAAGCTTAGACTATACGACGGATGCGGTAAGACCTTCCATCCTAATTCCTCTAACTCCATACAAGAAGCTTTTTATGTGTGAGCTGGTCACGAAGAAAATTGACAGTCAAGGGATTTAAACCCTTTTGACGCAAAATTTGGTTAACCTTCTTAAGCTGTTAAATAAATAAAGGCGAAACAACTGTTTTTCCGGGCTCTAATAATTCGAAATAAACAAGCCCGCTGATATTCCACCAGCAAGACAACATCACTTTGTCCTCATGATAATCCGGCTTTGGAATTGGAATTGGCATTTGACGCCATTGAGTCTTTTTCGAGAAGTATTATTGAAGTGAATCCACTTCTCGTCCATCATCAAGATATTCTCAAAATGGCTTCTTTTTGATTTGAGAAGCAAGATATGTTGATCGAAAGGCATGCTCCCAGATGTGGAAAATCGGTGCTCAATTCATATGGAACCCATCGTTCATTACGATTGATTTTTCCGATTATTTCCAAAAGGCGGACAATTGTTGATTGATCAGATTGCAGATTTTGGAGAGCTCTCGTGTTGTTTGCATTGGATCGACTTCAATAAGTTGTTTCAAGTCATTGTTAACAGAAAACAATGGTAACAAAATGGTAATACCGGTAGTTAACGGTAAATGGTAAACGATAAATAAACATTTCTTGTTATTGTTTACTATTATTTACCGTTTACCGTTAAATGTACCGTTAGACAAGTCTGGTCTGCACACTCTTGATCAAAAATCGAACCGATTCGAACAGAAAATTTTTGCCTGAATCCGATTCGCTTCGCAGTTTTTACGATTTACTTTGATTTACTTTGATTTACTTTGATTTACTTTGATTTACTTTGATTTACTTTGATTTACTTTCATTTACTTTCATTTACTTTCATTTACTTTGATTTACTTTGATTTACTTTCATTTACTTTCATTTACTTTCATTTACTTTCATTTACTTTCATTTACTTTCATTTACTTTCATTTACTTTCATTTTTTTTAATCCCATTCCATTCACTGTTTGACTTCTCGTTAAATCAAATCAAAATTCAGTAAATCAAAAAAGATCTCTAGGAAAAGTTACGGGAAAAATTAGATTAAATTTTCATAAGTACCTGTATCGTGAAAGTATCAAATTTGAAAACTACTATTGATTTTGTGCAGAAAAGTAGCTCTTTTCTGTGAAATCTTATTCGATGCTTTGATTTGGAATATCTCTGATTCTCTTGACGGAAACATTTTTTGGTCCCTTCTATTCCGTTCTAGAGGGAATCGACTGTACTTACTTTTGCTAAGAGTACCTTTACTTATTGTGATTGTTATATGAAACAAATATTGAGCTTTGGAATGAAAAGTTTCTCTAAAATGACTATGAAATGTTCGAAGTTGTCAAAAAGTTGTCAAAAAAAGTGGATACAATAGTAGAATTGTGCAGAAAAGTAGCTCTTTTCTGTGAAATCTTATTCGATGCTTTGATTTTGAATATCTCTGATTCTCTTGGCCTTCCTCTAAAGATCGTTTGTGTGATTAAAAAGAGACGGAGCCCACTTTTTATTCCTTTCGTTTGGCTTTGACACCAACGATTGATTCTATTTTGTTGTATTTTCTCGCTAGATTAGTGTGCTAGATTGTGATGGGATAGATTCGGAATAAAATATTTGAATAATCATTGTCCCATCGGTACCCCACTCACTGCACAGATTTTCTATAAAAAAACTCTTCAATTTTCCATCAGATCGATTCAAAACGGAGCTTTTCTCGTTTCAAATGATACGAAATACATAATATACAGCTTTGTTCCGGTCTTTTTCCAGCAAGGAAAAGGGGTGCTAAAACACGGATTCGCTGATAAGAAGCCAAGCAAATTGGAGTGATTAATCAAAGTTGAACACGCGAATCGAATCGAATTCAAGGATGGGAAAATTTAATCTCATAATCTGCTTGTTTCTATCAATATTTTCTTTCTCACACGCTTACAAGGTTTTCGTGTATTCGCCGAGATTCGCGCTGAGTCATGTGAAATTTATGGGAAGAATTGCCGATATTTTACAGGATGAGGGATTTGATGTGGTGAGTTTGACTGGTTTTTCTTTTGAGGCAACTTTTTTGAACAACTTTCAACAGCTGAGTAACGGTTTTGTTCATCTGCGATTGACCATTAGATACAATAGCTCTATTTTGTGTTGCTTTTGATTCAGAGTTGAATTTTCAAGGACAAATCTGTCTAGGAAGATTGGAAGCTTACTGGAAGCTGACAAATCTGTCTAGGAAGATTGGAAGCTTACGGGAAGCTGACAAATCGGTCTAGGAAGATTGGAAGCTTACTGGAAGCTGACAAATCTGTCTAGGAAGATTGGAAGCTTACTGGAAGCTGACAAATCTGTCTAGGAAGATTGGAAGCTTACGGGAAGCTGACAAATCGGTCTAGGAAGATTGGAAGCTTACTGGAAGCTGACAAATCTGTCTAGGAAGATTGGAAGCTTACTGGAAGCTGACAAATCTGTCTAGGAAGATTGGAAGCTTACGGGAAGCTGACAAATCGGTCTAGGAAGATTGGAAGCTTACTGGAAGCTGACAAATCGGTCTAGGAAGATTGGAAGCTTACTGGAAGCTGACAAATCTGTCTAGGAAGATTGGAAGCTTACGGGAAGCTGACAAATCGGTCTAGGAAGATTGGAAACTTACTGGAAGCTGACAAATCGATCTAGGAAGATTGGAAGCTTACTGGAAGCTGACAAATCTGTCTAGGAAGATTGGAAGCTTACGGGAAGCTGACAAATCGGTCTAGGAAGATTGGAAGCTTACGGGAAGCTGACAAATCGGTCTAGGAAGCCAGCCCATTTAATCCGCCTTTCATTTATTGGTCTTAAGATGCTTCGTTAAGTCAAAATGAATTTGCAAGTGTGCAATGCAATGTAATTGCAAGTATAAGGCGTTTAAACTTGAATTCAGGTTTATTTTTTAAAAGCTTGGGTACTTTTCTATTAGACGGACACAAATTTACTCTATCTGGATCAACTCTATCTTGCGGATCGTTCTGCCGAACTTTGGAGAGGCAAATAGAGGATATCGAACCGGAAACTTGTGACTACATCTACAGTGACTCATCTACAGTGATTTGTGGAAAGATTATTGGACAAAGAATCTCAAGGAAGCCGGTTACCAGTACGCAATGGTGAATCACAACATAAACTTTCTCGACCCGTCCGACCCCAACATCCACACTCAAATCATTATAAGGCGTTTAAACCTGAATTCAGGTTCATTTTTTAAAGTCTGGAAGCCATCGGAAGTCTGGAAGTCTGGAAGTCTGGAAGTCTGGAAGTCTGGAAGTCTGACTGGCCAAGTGTAGGAACAAGTAGCACCGAGAAACGGCTCGCCACCAGCTTGAAAGTCATTTCTCAACAGCGTGTCCGTTTGTGTGTCCATTGATTTTTGTGTCCGTCTAATAGAACAGTTCCAAAGCTTGGATTAACATTGAACTTGTATAAGATTATTGCATAAGTCTTTAGTATTAGGTTGATGTAAAAGTCTTTTTCATTTTTTTCGTACTTCCGTTAAAAAGTAACAAATGCACCAATTGAACAACGGTTTATTGCATTCGAAAGGCCAATTATTTTTCTGCAAAATGACATTAAAACGAGTTTAAAATGTCTTCTGTCTAGATTTTTTTGAGAGCCTGAAGTCGGGTAGTCAAAAAAGGCGACGGCTCGATGATGCATTTTAGACGCTTTAGCTAAGGAAACCAATCTTGATGTTAATAAATAAAAGATAGAGCACAAAAAGTTAGATATTTTTTCAGATTTTCAGAGAAATTGATTCAGCCAATCTCTTTATAGAGGTTTTTATAGATTTTTATGAAAAACCCGTTTTCACTCTCGAATTTGCTTGAAAGTGAACCCAAATTGACTTAAAAAATGGGAAATTGAACAATAAACACTTTTCATTTAGAGCAAACCATAGGTTAATTGATGACTTTGTTATTTTTCAAAAGAAGTACGAAAAAAATGAAAAAGACTTTTGCATCAACCTAATAAATCTTTGAAATGTAATTTCTCAAAGAAATAAACTATATTTATTCAAAATAATCACCATTATTATATCTATAATCGCTATAATATCGGGGGTGGGACAAATGCGACCTTTTTTTGCGCACCCGGACATTTGCGCACCTTTTTTTGCTGGAAAAGGCCTTAGAGCTTCGAAAATATTTCCATATAAGGGAATCGTATGCGTAGATTCCGAATTTCGACAAATCAGACCTCGCTGACACGTCAAATTTGGGCTAAAAGGCAAAAACTACGCAACTTAACGCTTTTCCGCAGTTTTTGCCTTTTAGCCCAAATTTGACGTGTCAGCGAGGTCTGATTTGTCGAAATTCGGAATCTACGCATACAATTCCCCTATATGGAAATATTTTCGAAACTCTACGGCCTTGCCTAAGGCCTTTTCCAGCGAAAAAAAAGGTGCGCAAATGTCCAGGTGCGCAAAAAAAAGGTCGTATTTGTCCCACCCCCATAATATCGATCTAATATCGATCTAGTATCAATCTAATATCTATAATCGATATAATATTGATCATACTTTAGACAGTGCTTCAACCGATCACCAATAAAGACACTGGCGAAGTGACTGGAGTGAAAAAAGCGAAACTGATCACCGTTGATCAAGATCCGGAAATCTCTGTGGATTTCCCAGCAATTTGGAATGAGTTCAGAAATCCTTGGGTGAAAGAGCCGGAGTTTCCGGTGAGTTTTTGAGTTGGAAGAGGCTTCAAGGTGTACTTTGTGTTCAAGTACACTTTGTATTCAAGAAAGCATTCCTTCTGGCGTCCAGCGCTTGAAAAAATATAGCTTCAGGTGCACTAGAAAGGGTGGGTTTCTTGAGCACAAAGTACACAAGACTTTCAAAAGATGTCTCTTGAAAAATCTGAAATTTTCAGAAGCTTCTCGGCACTTCAGTGCACTATGCAAGTCAATGCAATTGTGAGTTCTGGCTATAAACTCTTTTTTGGCTATTTTGGCTATAAACTCTGTTTGAAAACATTGAAGATCCGTATTTTTACTTTTTAAATCAATCTTAATCTTAATCTTAATCTGCTTTAGTTACAATGAATCACAAAGAATTGATGGATCAGCTCAGCGGTGAAAAATTCGATGTCGGGATCACGGAGATGTACGATCATTGTGGGATTGGTGAGTGACAGTTTGAGCACTTTCTTCAAAAGAAACCCATTTTGGTGTCAATAGAAAAGTTGTAGAGAATCAAAAATTAGGCTTATAGCCAAATTTCCAAAAAGATACACTTAGTAGTTTCGCTTAAAATGCAAGTTTTGTTGCAAGTTTTGTGAAAATTCGTAAATTTGGCATTCCTAGAAAACCAGTTTTTGAATCGTTCTGAAAATTTGGATATAGGCTTAATTTTTGATTCTCTACAACTTTTCCATTGACACCAAAATGGGTTTCTTTTGAAGAAAGTGCTCAAACTGGCACATATGACAACAGCCCGCAGTTTTCAATTCACCAACCCAATAGTAAAGTAACGAATTTCCACAAAACTTGCATTTTAAGCGAAACTACTAAGTGTATCTTTTTGGAAATTTGGCTATAAGCCTAATTTTTGATTCTTTACAACTTTTCTATTGACACCAAAATGGGTTTCTTCTGAAGAAAGTGCTCAAACTGGGACATCTCCAATCCTCCATTTTTGAGTCTCACACTTGTCTCACACACAAACCAAAATCCTATTACGAAAGAGGAATCCGCAAATTGCCTGTAAAATGGGCAGAAGTCGTCAATAATAATGGGAACTATTTGGAATGAATTGATGGTTTTATGTTGAATAGATTTTAGTTCAAAGTTCCGCAGTTCTCAATTCACCAACCCAATAGATTACGATTAATCTAATTACAACATTAGCTTTATCTTTGACTAATTATCTCCAATTTTAACTCTGAATCTCAATTGTAAATCCAGTTTTCAGTGCTCTTAAACCGAATCGGGGCAAAGTCTCACGTTTTGGCCACATCAACTATCTCGATGGAGTCAATCAATCAATTCATTGGAATTCCGAATTTATATTCTTATGTGCCAGGTATATTATCAAATTCTAAACAGATTACATGAGCAAAGTGCTTTCTTTAAGCTAAGCTCATTTAGACAAACTAATAGTAAGTCAAAGTTTCAGTCTCCGTGGCTAAAGCCTCCGATCAGATGGGTCTGAAGATGAAAATTGGATCGATCGTTTCAATGTAAATTTGAAGAATGAAAAATGGCTTGATAACCACAAAGAAATAAGAAACTGTAGAAGAAATAAGGAGGAAGAAATAAGAAGGGGGAAATAAGAAGGAAGAAATAAGGAAGAAGAAATAAGGAAGAAGAAATAAGAAGGAAGAAATAAGAAGGAAGAAATAAGGAGGAAGGAATAACTGCATTTCAGGCTTGGACTTCGGTATTACTATTATCGTTTCCGGTTGGAGATGGACAAAGTGATCGATCACCATTTTGGAGTGGGATCGTCGAGTACATCGGTGAGTTGATCGAGTTTTTGCCGCCTCAAAATGGTTTTTAGTCGATGAGTTTGGATTTTATGAGCAATCGAATTAGGGGTAAATACGCAGCTTTTTAGCTACTTTTAACTTACTCTGTTTAACTAAAATCTGTAGGCAAGTTATTCAGTTATTGATCCACTGGAAAGATCCTCGTTTTCCTAAGCCTAAGCCTAAGCCCGGTCCCTTTTTGCCAATGGCTGCGCACAGACCGACGGACAGACGTCTCTTCTGATTTATATATGTTAAGTCGGAATCCGGCCAGGCGTCCGTATCTGACCGGACGTCCGGATCAGATCCTGACGTCCGGATCCGACCACAAGATAATCAACGGCCGGATTCGGACGTTCGGATTAGATGCTGACGCGTCCGGATTAGATGCTGACGCGTCCGGATTAGTTGCTGACGTCCGGATCAGATGCTGACGTCCGGATCCGACCACAAGATAATCAACGACCGGATTCGGACGTCCGGATCAGATCCTGACGTCCGCTTCGAATTCGGACGTAACATATATAGTAGATGACGCTTACAGCTTTTTACAAGGGTAAAAGCTTATTTTTACCATTAACTTTAGATTTATTATAGCGCTTGTAGATTTATGCTTACCTCTTGAAGTAAAAATTCTCCAATTGTTTGTCGCAAAGCTCATTTTCTCCTTAAACTCTTCTCGACGCTTCTCTTCTCGACGAAATGCTTCTCGTTTTCCACTCAATCTAAGCCCCACCCCTGCGCACAGACCGGCGGACAGACGTCTCTTCCGCTTTATATAAAGTAGATGATGCTTACAGCTTTTTACAAGACTCCAGTCATTCAGTTAACAGATGTGATGGAAACTTTGAAACATCTACCTGCGTTTCCAATTTGAGCACATTTGAAGCACGCTTTCGGGAAGGGCCGAGTGGTTCATCTCTTCACTTGAACAATCATTCTCCGAACATTGAGCGATCGTTTCGCTTTCTAGTTCCCTCATCCACCTTGTTCTCTGGCCAGGCCTGATCGTAGAAGTCTTGCATGTGCTCGTCTTGCACGTTCCTCCTAGAAAAATCTCTGCAAAATCTCTGCAAAATCCCTGCACTAATAAAAGTGCAATAAAAGTAAAATATCTATTTTTTGTTATGGTAATTTTTGGGTTAAGTCATAAAAGGCTGTAAGGGGCTTCTATAAGAGTTTTTACGTTAATGTAATTTCTCTAGGAAATGATTGGAAACGCTGACATGGTGTTGACGAATTCGCATCCATATCTTGATTTCGCTCATCCGACTTTGGAGAAAATCGTTGACATTGGGAGTATAAGTGTTGATGAACCGAAAGCACTAGATGAGGTCAGATTTTCGTTCATGATCATGAGGAGAGAGCTTTTGTTGAAAAGGTTTTGAAGCTTAAAGCTTAAAGCTCAAATTGATCAGCTTAAAGCTTAAATTGATCAGCTGAAAGCTCAGATTGATAAGCTTAAAGCCTAAATTGATAAGCTTAAAGCTCAGATTGATAAGCGCAAAGCTCAGATTGATAAGCCTACAGCTTAAAACACAAATTGATAAGCCTAAAGCTCAGATTGATAAGCTTAAAGCTCAGATTGATCAGCCTAAAGCTAATTGATAAGCTTAAAGCTGAGTTGATAAGCCTAAAGCTTAAATTGATAAGCCTAAAGCTCAAATTGATCAGCTTAAAGCTCAAATTGATAAGCCTAAAGCTTAAATCTTATTAGAATTTTTTAGAGATGGCTGAAAATCACAAGCGTACGTTCGAAGACGATTTTACTCTCGTTTGGCTCTGTTGCGTATAGTACATTGATGCCAAAAGAATGGAGAGATTCGATTGTTCAAGCGTTAAAGGTTTGTACAATTTTGATAAAGTGAATCTCATGCTGATAGGTTTCAAGTAATTAGCAGTTATCTTATAAGTTATCTTATAAGTTATCTTATAAGTTATGTTATAAGTTATGCTATAAGTTATTTTATAAGTTATCTTATAAGTTATGTTATAAGTTATCGTATAAGTTATCTTCTGTGGAGTCTATGTGGTAAGTTATGTCTGCTTCTTTAAAGAAACAAGACTTTATTTAACCCTGAATCACCCCACCTCCCCTTAACCACATAACAACAAATAAAACTCATTAGAAATGAATGACAATCACTTAATAAATGAGAAACGAACCCTTGAAAGGGAGAAAGAAGTTATCTCTTATAAGTAATATCTTAAATGAAAGAAAAAGGACCCTAAGTTAGGAACTTTATAGCCTTTTATTTGTGAAAAGTTATCTTACAAGTTATGTTATAAGTTATGTTATAAGTTATCTTATAAGTTATCTTATAACTTATCTTATAAGTTATCTTATACGTTCTTATCTTATAATTTATCTCTTTTAGGCTTTCCCGGACGTGACTTTCATTTGGAAATACGAGAAACCGGAGGACAATTTCGCTGTTTCAGCACCAAACGTGAAACTGATCGATTGGGCTCCACAATTGGATTTATTATGTAAGACAAAGATCTAATAAAAGAAGATCAATTGGCTAAGCCGGCGAAATGCTATACCATTCGACGCAGAATTTGATGCTGATTCCGAATATGTATTCCGTTTTTGCTAAACGACAATCTGTCAGGAGTTATAAGCGTCTAGTTTTGTTAGGACTGAAATTGTTACCTTTGTTGAGACTTATTTGGGTCTTAGTGGCCTCCCGATTCGGCGCATTCGTGGCCGAGTGGTGTAGCGCTTGTCTCCAGAGCGTTCGATCCAAGTTCGATCGGTTGGATCTAAGCTTTGGATTTTTGAGTCGAGAATTTCCATAAATTGCCATTTATCTTTTTAATTCTGGTTAAAGTTTAGTTGCTGGGAAGATCGATCTTTTCATCACTCATGGTGGCCTTGGATCTGTTTATGAAACAGCACTAGCGGGTGGGATAAGTTTTGAGTTTAAGAAAGTGAATTTAAACATATTTTGGGGCACTAAACTAAAATTGTTACTGGGCTGGGCTGTAAGCACTTGTTTTATGTTGTTTTATTCAGCCGCTTGTACATTTAAGTCAATTCTGATCTGAAAGGTCTTTAAAATTCGAAAATTCAACAAAATTTTGTTTACAAGAAGTGTAGCAAAGAAATGTACTGGTTTTGGGAATGAATTGATTTTATTTAATCAATTTTCTTCAGGAGTTCCAGCCATTTTCATTCCCCTTTTCGCTGATCAATTCCGCAATGCGATGATGTGTGAAAGAAAAGGTTTCGGAGAGATTCTACCAAAAGAAAAGCTTGGAGAGCCACAATTTATCATTGATTTGATTAAGAAAATGTTGGAGAGTGAAAGGTGAGAAAAAAGTTAAATGAAAGTAACTTATTTTAGTCCAGAAAGTCGTCCAGAAAGTCGTCCAGAAAGTCGTCCAAAAAGTCATTTCGCTACTTTTCTGAATCTCTTAACTGAACGAGATATTAAAACGCTTTTTATGACTTTTTCTAATAAAGTTTAGTAGCTGCTTTGGTTGAAAAAGCTGGATGAAGCGAAAAGACTTTCTAAACAGTCTAATTGGTCTAAAGAGACTTTCTAGACCGTCTAATTAATCTAAAGAGGCTTTCTAGACAGTCTAATTAATCTAAAGAGACTTTCTAGACATTCTAATTAATCTAAAGAGACTTTCTAAACAGTCTAATTAATCTAAAGAGACTTTCTAGACAGTCTAATTAATCTAAAGAGACTTTCTAGACAGTCTAATTAATCTAAAGAGACTTTCTAAACAGTCTAATTAATCTAAAGAGACTTTCTAGACAGTCTAATTAATCTAAAGAGGCTTTCTAGACAGTCTAATTAATCTAAAGAGACTTTCTAGACAGTCTAATTAATCTAAAGAGACTTTCTAGGCAGTCTAATTAATCTAAAGAGACTTTCTAAACAGTCTAATTAGTCTAATTAAACCAAGAAGTCTTTGACAGACAGTTAGTGCTACCTATTACCCAATCGAACACGTTTTTGAATGCAACAGAACTTTAGTTACAAAGAGAACGCTGAGAAGACGGGAAGACGAATGAAATCCAGACCTTTATCTCCAAGAGAGCAACTTGTGAAGTGAGTTTTTGACACATAAAAATCAAGTCAGTAAGAAAACGGTTAAGTAATGCAAAGAATGAATTAGTTTGGTGCTTATGCATTGATTACATAAGCCTGCAAAATCTGAAAACGATTCGTCCAGCCATTTCCTTTAAAACCTTTTCCAAATTTTTCTTTCCGTAAAAAAGAATCCTTTGCCAAATCTGTTTTTTCTTAAAACTTAAAACTGAGCTGTGTTTTTGGGGGATTTGGATTTGAAAATTGAAAAGCTTTTCTTCAAGCTGTAGCTTAGCTTGCTGTAGCTTAGCGTTTGCTGGGTCGCGTCCGTTTCCTTCCTATTTGCGTTGCTATTTTGCAATTATTCGCGTCGCATTTTTCGCCCTTTTCTCCCTTCCCGAAATTGTTTTTTTTGGTCTGCGGGTTGCTTTTGCCTTCCCTCTTGGGGGACTTTGGTTGTTTCTTTTGATGCGCATGCTGTCTTTGTAATAGGTATTGTTGCATTTTGGTTTTGTACTAATAAACAGTAAAATTATAAACTCAACTTACTTTATGCTACCCTTCAGGTTTTAAATCCTGTTTAGATAACTGGTTTAACATTGTAGCGAGAGCTTACTAACATTTGTGTCGCCACCGACGAGTATTAATCTTGTGTTGGATGCTGCTCGTTCTTGTTATGTTGTAAGCGCTTTGGGGAAACCCTTTTTAACCTTCTTTGTGCAATTCGGCTATTCTGAAGCAAAATCATCCTCGATGATAAGGTTAAAGCGGGTCGCACCCCAAACTGCTGTAGCTTTCTTTACGTTTGCTGTATCGTTTTAGCTCTGTAATAGACAAGAAGATTTCAATTACTTCAAAGACAAAAGTTATTTACAATTTTCCTTTAGACACATCGAATTTGCTGCTCGTGAAGGAAAACTTGGTTTTCTTGATCCAGCCGGGAGACAAATGTCTTTCATTCAATACTATTGTCTTGATGTTCTAGGAATTTTGATCACTTTTTTGTTTGTTTTCCTTTTAATCGTTTTCTTGTTTTTGAGATTCGCCTTTAGATTGATTTGTTCGTTGTTTAAGGGGAAAATGAAGAATGATTGAGCGAATAAAGCATGAAAAGTTATCAAAAACTTATCAGTATCAGTCAAAAGCCTATCATAAAGGTTCTTCCGTGTACTTTGTGCTTTTAGAATGGAAAAGAATCCTTTCTAGCTTAGGCTTAGGCTTAGACTTAGCACAAATCTCATCTAAAAGTGTCTAAAAACAATTCTACGAGGATTTAAAGTCAAAAATCTGTCAAGTTTCATTTGGAGCGTCAAGAAGAATGAAAATTTTTCAGCTTGGAACGAACAAAAATGAAGAAGACTGAATATTCCTTAAAGAAAATGGTAAAAAAATCAGTAGACGAAGGATAGTGCGCTTTAAATCAAATTCTTATTTTATATTCAATGCTAATTTCACTTCTAGCTTGGCCTGGCTTGGCCTGGCTTGGGCTGGCTTGGCCTGGCTTGGCCTGGCTTGGCCTGGCTTGGCCTGGCTTGGCCTGGCTTGGCCTGGCTAGGCCTGGCTAGGCCTGGCTTCGCCTGGCTTGGCCTGGCTTGGCCTGTCTTAGCCTATTGGCTTTTTTGCCGCTGGAAAAGCTACTTTTTAGGTTTTCTGCTGTAAAAGCTTTCTAAACGTGCTTGAAAAAGTTTAAATTGGAAAACATAAGCTACAAAGAAGAGATAAGAAATTAGAACCATTCTTCAATGGAAAATTTATTGAAACCATAGATTTTAGATTGATTTTTGTACAAGAAAAACATTAAAACTAGCACTGTCAATCGATTCTCCAATCCCGAAAACGCCGGGTACAATTTTTCTGTCTTTTTGGTGGTAAATTCGAGATAAAAAAGGCACTTTGCACTTATAATTAGAGTCATTATATCGATTCTTTTAAGCTAGACCTACTTTGCGTCAAATCAAAACACTATAAGGCTATACCCAATGAAATGCTTGTCGTTTTGGTTACTTGGTTTTGGTTTTGGTTAATTTTTATTTCAAATAAGCGCGATACTATTAAAATTCTATCAAATCTCATCTAAAAGTGTGTAAAAATAATTCTACGAAGATGTAACGTCAAAAATCTGTCAAGGTTTATTTGAAAGAATGAAAACCTTTTCCAGATTAGATCCATCCTTCAATGAGAAATGCGTTGAAATCATTGTTTTTAGATTGATTTTTGTGCAAGGAAAACATTAAAACTAACACTGTCAATCAATTTCCCAACCCCGAAAGTCCCCCGAACAATTCTTCTGTCCAAAAATTTGAAGTTTTTGAACTTTAAAATGCAACAAAGATTGCCAGGTGGTTCTCTGTGCGCGACCACAATCGCACTCGATCTGGCCTACGACACCTGGGCATATACTTCCTTTTCACTACTGAAATCGGAAGCGTCCATTTTGGGTCATCCGGTAACCAATCCGTTGTCTGCCCCATGTGGTCACCGCTTCCCAAAACTAAGCTCGGCTGTAGAGCTGGTCAACCCAGTTCCGGCTCATTTTGACCATTATGGCGGGTTCTCTGTCGGTCGAAATGGGATCCCAAGTGCCTGTAAAAGGGTGCTGAAGGGGGCCGCTGTGAATTTTTGGATTCATCCCAAGGATTTCGATCCGTAGGGGCAGCAAGAAACTCATGAGACGAAAAGAGCAAGAGCCGAATTGGGCTTGACTCCTACCAACACGTCTCTCATTTGACTGATGACTCCGACTGTCACTATTGATCCATTCACCGTTGATGAGGACTTCTCTGAACGGAACCCCCATCGTCACTTCGTCAGAAATTCATGAAACCAAACGAGTAACCAAACGAGCTGAAGCATTGGAAAATACCAGAGATGATGTTGGCCTAAAATCAAAACCTAAAATAGCCGTTTGTGGTTTAAAATGGCCTAAAATAAAGCTTTTTCCAAAAACAGAAGCTCTAGAAGGCGAACGAACAAGAAGAGTTCTTTTATGTTAGTTTCCTATAACTTTAATTGGCGGTATTTTCTAACGGAAAACCCGGGCATGGCTATTGCCAGAAACACAGAAAATAGTCATTTTTGACCTTTCAACTTAAAAGTCACCAAAGCCTTCAATAATTTAATATCAATTTAATTCAAAATCGTTTTGCACTATTTTATAGAGGAGTTTCAGGCCTTTCAAACAGTATACAACACTTATTGGCTGAGGCTTGCAATGTTTTTATTTTTGGAAAGATCCGTGAGCGCTGATTTCATTCCCATGGGTGTAAGAATTACCGCAACAACTTTTTGGAAGAGTATCTGGAAAATGTCTAATTTATTTCAAAAGTGGCAAGTGTTATACAGAGAATTGTAGGCCTAATTCTCGGCAACATTTATCTACCAAAAACATCCTGATTGGACTTATACAACTCATTTAACAAGCGCTTGAATGAGCGCTAGTCGACATCTCTCCGGCGAATCTGCCATTTGGCCACTCTTCTCTATTAAAAATTGTTAAGAAAATCTTTTCAATATTTCTTTAATGCAAAAATAAGAGTTTAGTATCACTTAATAACATTAGGAATTACACTTAAATGTTTTGGCTAGACTGGCATAACCAAAATAAAGTTTAAAAGTTAAAAGTTTTTCTCACTCAAATTTGTGTTATTTTTCTCCAAAAAAACTTGTTTTCAACAAATTCATAGCGCCAGTACAGCTGATATAACGAGATACGCATATGAACCGAATATCGTACTCGATTTTCCCTGCTCCTCCAAAAGGAGCTTGACATAAAATACTCAATTTTCCCTGCTCCTCCAAAAGGAGCCTGACATCAACTTAAATTTTGGTTATGCCAGTCTAGCCAAAACATTTAAGTGTAATTCCTAATGTTATTAAGTGATACTAAACGCTTATTTTTGCATTAAAGAAATATTGAAAAGCTTTTCGAGATTAAGCTTGAGTAATGTTTTGTTTTTTTTTGGAAAAACATATTATATTAACATTTTCTTTTTCCCTTAACAGTTACAAGTTAGCAGGCTGTTTTTGTGGCCAAACCAGACCTAATCCCAGTTTCCAATCTCTCAAAAAATAGTTTTCATTATATAACTAGAGATTTATAAGGTTTACATAGAAACTCCTTGAGTAATCCTACTTCAAAACGAGCCTGATGTGTGATTTCTCGTTAAATGTCACCAAATTCTCCGGCGCTGCCGCTTTCATGGTCATCGTTTTGGTCTTTGTGCCGATAATTCTTGCCGACAATTCTTGCCGACAATTCTATCTTCTTTGGCCGGTTAAGCTTGGGAGATAGAGGATAATTTGTGATTTTCAAAGGATTAATGATGACTTTAGCCATAAGTTAATGTAAATTAGTCAAATAATCGACCAAACATAACAATGGGAAACCTCGGTTATTTTAGAAACAAAGGTACCGTCGTCGACTGAAGAACATTCTGTCAAAGAATTATTATGAGCCTCTGAAATGACTGGATTGCAGATCGCAATCCCGTTTATCACAGTTGCCACTCCGTTGTTGTTCGGTGCCCTACCCTCAGCGGTCCTCTTCGTGCAACAACGTAGGTGATTAAAAATGAACCTCAACGGAAGCGACGATGGGGGTTCCGTTCAGAGAAGTCGCCATCAACGGTGAATGGATCAATAGTGACAGTCGGAGTCATCAGTCAAATGAGAGACGTATTGGTGGGAGTCAAGGCCAATTGAGCTCTTGCTCTTTTGGTTTCATGAGTTTCTTGCTGCCCCTACGGACCGAAATCCTTGGGATGAATCCAAAAATTCACAGCGGCTCCCTTCAGCACCCTTTTACGGGCACTTGGGATCCCATTTCGACCGACAGAGAACCCGCCATAATGGTCAAAATGAGCCGGAACTGGGTTGACCAGCTCTACAGCCGAGGTTAGTTTTGGGAAGCGGTGACCACATGGGGCAGACAACGGATTGGTTACCGGATGACCCAAAATGGACGCTTCCGATTTCAGCAGTGAAAAGGAAGTATATGCCCAGGCGTCGTAGGCCAGATCGAGTGCGATTGTGGTCGCGCACAGAGAACCACCTGGCAATCTTTGTTGCATTTTAAAGTTCAAAAACTTCAAATTTTTGGACAGAAGAATTGTTCCCGGGGACTTTCGGGGTTGGGAAATTGATTGACAGTGTTAGTTTTAATGTTTTCCTTGCACAAAAATCAATGATTTCAACGCATTTCTCATTGAAGGATGGATCTAATCTGGAAAAGGTTTTCATTCTTCCTGACGTTCCAAATAAAACTTGACAGGTTTTTGACGTTAAATCTTCGTAGAATTATTTTTAGACACTTTTAGATGAGATTTGATAGAATTTTAATGTTATTGGGGTTATTTGAAATGAAAATTAGCGGAAAATGTATCCAAAACGACAAGCATTTCATTGGGTTATGGCCTTATAGTGTTTTGATTTGACGCAAAGTACGCCTAGCTTAAAAGAATCGATATAATGACTCTAATCGGAAGTGGAAAGTGCCTTTTTTACCTCGAATATACCGCAAAAAAAAGACAGTAAAGCTAGTCAGGGAATCAGGGAGAGATTTACAAGGATTAGCCATTTCATATGCATTGACATCGAGTAGTTACATTGTGGAATTGTGGAAAATATGGAAACATACATTGTGGAAATTCTCTCGCCAATGAAATTCACAAACTTTCATCTCTAAGCCAGTTTAAATCTCTCAGCTTGTTTAATTTAAAGCTTGTTTCCACTATTCCTAAGCATGAGTTTCTAAGCTTTGTGCAGTCACAGAGAGCACAGTTCTCCAAATTCTCCAAATTCGAATTTACTGCAACCCCTTGTGCAACGAATTTACTGGAAAGTGAAGAATGATCGATAGAATAAAGCCGAAAAGTTTATCAAAAATTTATCAATTTTATTTCAAACCATTTATCACTTTTATCTCTTCCATAAAATTTGTGCTTTGTGGAATGGAATCGCAATTTTGGAATGGAATTCTTTCTGACAGCAACTCTCCGGTTTCCTCAAATTTACCCAGCTTTGGTTTGGAGCAACTTTCAAAGGAATTTGCTGAAAATCAAGTATTCCAGAAAGACTGCGTTTTTACGGTGAAGTACGACTATTCGAGAGCTTGCGGAGGAGCTTGGCGTGGGCAAGACTATTCGAGAGCTTGCGGAGGAGCTTGGCGTGGGCAAGACTATTCGAGAGCTTGCGGAGGAGCTTGGCGTGGGCAAGACTATTCGAGAGCTTGCGGAGGAGCTTGGCGTGGGCAAGACGACCATTTCCGACCAATTGAAACGGATTTGAAAGTCAAAAAAAGCTCGATAAATGGGTGCCGTACGAATTGGACGAAAATCAAAAAAATCGTCGTTTTGAGGTGTCGTCTGCTCTTCTTCAGCGCAACAAAAACGACTCATTTCTCGACCGGATCGTAACGTGCGATGAAAGTGAATCCTCTACGACAACCGGTGACGTTCCGCTCAGTGGTTAGACGCCGGAGAGGCTCCACAACACTTTCCAAAGCTAAATTTGCACCAAAAGAAGGTTATGGTGACTTTTTGGTGGTCCGCAGTCGGTCACATCCATCACAGCTTTCTGAATCCGGGCGAAACGATTACGGCGAAGAAGTACTGCCAACAAATCGACGAAATGCACCAGAAATTGCGGCGAATGTGCCCGACATTGGTCAACAGAAAAGGTCCAATTCTTCGCCACGACAACGCTCGTCCGCACGTCGCACAACCGACCCTGCAAAAGCTGAACGAACTGAGCTACGAAACTTTGCCTCGGCGTCGTGGTCCGCCATAGTCGCCGGACCTTTCGCTTTAAGGCGATGCCAAAAACACCTTAGCCGACTTTATCGCCTCCAGAAGCTCGGACTTCTATGTTACCGGCATAAATAAATTTGCTTCTCGTTGGCAAAAATGTGTTAATTGTAATGGTTCTTATTTGGATTAATAAAGTTTTGTTTGAATCAAGTTATGGGATTTGAAATATTCGAGTTGAAAACGCTTATTTATTTCCGGACAACCTAATAAAAAGAGGTTTTAAAGTTAAAATGTTTCAAAATTGGGCTTAACATTTACAATTTGAGTGGGTGAATCTGGTTTGAAATATAGAAAAATCGTTTCCCCTTTATTTCGCCGAAACATCATTTTGCCATTTTGCCAATGATTGTCAATGATTGTCAATGATTTGAGTGTCCAATACAATCAATGTCAATGTTGCTCAATGGTTTAATTGAGCTATTAAAAAGTTACAATTATGTTTAAACGAACAACGAACGAATAACTGCTTGGAAGGCACAAACAATTGTCTCAGAAAGCATTTCAACAGAGATCATCCAGATCTGTGGACATTCATTAAAGAACTTAGAGGATTTCAACAGAAGATTGACAACAAGATCGTTGAATACAATCAAAACAGCATCAAGAAGACACGATTAAAAAACATGGATGCCCAAAAGACTTTGTGCGAAAGTTGGGATGAATTTGTTGATCGTCTAGAAGGCCAAAAACCCCTTAGCCGACTTTATCGCCTCCCGAAGCTCGGACTTCTATGTTATCGGCATAAATAAACTTGCTTCTCGTTGGCAAAAATGTGTTAATTGTAATGGTTCTTATTTAATTGTAATGGTTCTTATTTCGATTAATAAAGTTTTGTTTGGATTAAGTTATGGGATTTGAAATATTCGAGTTGAAAACGCTTATTTATTTCCGGCCAACCTAATAGTTTGGTTTGAAAGAAATTTGCTGTAGTATTCCAGAAAGTCTGTGTTTCTAGGGTTTAAATCGTACGGTTTTCAAAAGCTTCTCTGTATCGATTTTCAAGCTTTTTCCGAACTTCTTCCAAACTCTGTACCAAAAATAACCAAACTAATAGATTCTCAACGATGAATCTCTCATTTTGCTTGCTTTCCCCACAAAAAAAAATTGAACTCTATGCGTGTGGTCACAAACAGCACAGTTCTCCAAATTCGCGGCCACAGACAGCACAGTTCTCCAAAATTTGCATATCATCCTTTTCAAGAGCACAGAAGTATCAAAAACTTACTGATAAACATCATTTTTATCAATTTCCATCAATTTCTATCAATTTCTATCAAAGCTTTTCATCAAAAAACTCAAAATGACTGCAAAAATTGATGATATTGGTTCCGATTCGAAGAAATCTTTAGAAAAACGAGGATCCCGAAGATTTATTATATTGCTTGTGTCATTTTTCTTCTTATCCTTTATACATGCTGGGTGAGTTTTAGAATTGACTGTAAAGGTTGACTGTAAAAGATGTCAAACCTGTAAAACCAGTAAAACCTGTCAAATCTGCCAATGAGTCATTTCTTTCAGCTTTCTAAGTTACAATTGCGGTTATGTGGCGATGAGCGAGTTGATAACGAGTCCTTTGTATAATGAGGAGACTTTTTCGGTGAATCGATCAATGATTCCGGTACGGTTTTCGAGATATTGTTGTTGAAATTATTGGTGTAAACAGCTTTTAGCTTTTACAGCTTTTAGCTTTTAGCTTTTACATTGAACAGTTATAGCCACCAGAATAAGCCATTGAGAATGGCTTATTCTGTGGCTTAGCCATTGAGAATGGCTTATTCTGTGGCTTAGCCATTGAGAATGGCTTATTGAGTGACGAGAAAGTCGACAAAGTGTAAAGGGGGAGAGTTCTCCCCAAAAGCTCAGGCTCAGGTCAAAAGGTCCCCTTAGGTTTTAGCTAAAATATTCTAGGATTTTTCCGAGCAATTCATTCTTCAATTAAAAACAGTAAAACAAGGATTAAATGCGCATATTACATAGTACAGTTGACGCTCGATAGTAAAGCATTGAAGGTAAATCATTGATAGTAAATCATTGATTCTCCAAAAATGATTTACTATCAAGTGATTTACTATCAAGAGTTCTAATCATTAGGAGTTGCTTGATCAGTTCTAAAAATAACAAAAACACTGCGAAACACTGTGAATAAGCTGATAAATAACATTTTGTGGCTTTCTTCTTGGACAAAGAAGGCAGCGATAGAGTGGTAGAGCATCTGCCTGGTAAGCAAAAGGTCGAGGGTTCAATTCTGCTCGATTCCAGATTCTTTGCCATTCATTTCTTTACTTTATTATATTTACAAAGGCTTGCTTGCACTCACAACTCACATATAACAAGTCAAAATCAGTCAAAGTCAAAATCAAATCACGGATTCACAAAACAAGCATCTAAACCAGTATTCAACCATGATTTCAGTGGAACGCTGATCATTTATCATTATCGGATCGTCGTTTCGATTTTACTCCGGAAGAAAAAGGATGGTCGTTTGCAGGTTTAAGCTAATTATTTACAGGATTTGTGCTTAATTCTCATTCTCATTCTCTTCTTATCCACTCTCTCATCCTCTTCTTTCTTTCCCTCCACTTATTCTCATTCTTATCTCATCTTATCTCATTCTCCCTCTTATTCCATTCCCCTCATCTCATTCCACTATCTTTCTTCTTATTCTTATTCTCACTCTCATTCTTATTCTCATTCTTATTCTCATTCTCATTCTCATTCTCATTCTCACTCTCATTCTCATTCTCATTCTCATTCTCATTCTCACTCTCATTCTCATTCTCATTCTCATTCTCATTCTCATTCTTATTCTCATTCTCATTCTCATTCTCATTCTCATATCTCCTTTAGAAAGAAAATGAACCAAATTTGTGGAGATTAGGAACCAAATTTAGAGAGATAAGGAACCAAGTTTGTAGAAATAAGGAAGCAAATTTAGCGAGATAAGGAACCAAATTTAAAGAGATCAGCAAGCAAATCAATTTGTTTCTGGTACATTAAAGCGATCAAAGTTTTCAGAAAACAAAATCGGAGAATTGAAGTCAAAAGGCTTCACTTTAACCTCAAAATACACATATTAAAATATCAAAATCAATATCACAATCAAAATTCAGCTTTTTAACTCATTTGAGCTTTAAATTTTCAGCCGGTTTCGCCGGAGCCATGTTCGGAGTGCCGATTCTCGGTTTGATGACCGCAAAATGGGGAATGCACCGAATGATGTCTGGAATGGGAGCGATGATCGCTGTCACTTGCTTTCTTTTGCCCTATCTTGTGTCAATCTCTTTTCCCTTGTTCTTGTTCTTGAGATTTCTATCAGTAAGTTTTCAAAGTCAAACGGCAATGATAAAAGTTCTTTCGATTAGGGCACAGCTTTGGCAATTCTCTTTGCAGCGGCTGGTCATGTCGTTTCCTATTGGGCACCGTTGAATGAACGCGGGCTTTGGATTGCTGTGCTTTCAGGTGGATTATAAGAGAGTTGAAAGAATTTATTCCGGTTAGATTGGACATTTATTCCGGTTAGATTGGACAAGGCTGGAGGTCAAAGTAAATAAAGTTAAAGGTTAAAGTCAAAGCGGTCAAAAGTCAAAGTCAAATGAATACAAGAAAGCGGAATTAATTGATTCTATGCTTTTATAAGGGATGAAAAGAAGAAATCAGCTTTTCAGGTTAGTTTTAAGCTTTAGTATTCAGTTTGGAGCTAGTTTGGAGCTAGTTTTGGATGTGAAATTTGTGAAAGATGAAAAGATTTGAGCTTTGTTTGGGAGTGGGACGATTGCGACCTTTTTTTTGCACACCCGAACATTTGCGCACCTTTTTTTCCGCACCTTGCCCATTAGCGCACCTTTTTTCGCGTTTTAAAAAAGCCCTAAAGGCTAATATTAACCAATTTCTATTCCAAAAGTTGTTTTTCTAGGTAATTTTAGGGCGTAGAATCGAAATTTTGACATATCAGAGCTTGTGGAAACAAACGGACGGAGTTATACAAAGAGAAAAATCAACAATTTTGTAATTTGACCATTTCTGTAATTTGATCTAGCCGTTTTGTCTTTCAAATTGGTTCCACAAGCTCTGTTATGTCAAAATTTGAATTCGAAACCCTCAAATTACCTAGAAAAACAACATTTGGAATAGAAATTGGTTAATATTAGCTTTTAGAGCTTTTTTAAAACGCGAAAAAAGGTGCGCTAATGGGCAAGGTGCGCGGAAAAAAAGGTGCGCAAATGTCCGGGTGCGCAAAAAAAAGGTAGCATTTGTCCCACTCCCGCTTTGTTTTCAAAAATACCAAAAATACCACCAATCGAGTTTTTTGAGAGCTTTTTACGTAAAAACTTATTTTAAACTTATTTAACTTCACTCCTAAAAGCTTATTTTTAACATTTAACTTTAGATTTAGCGTTTGTTGATTTATGCTTACTTCTTGAAGTGAAAATTGTTTATCTCAATTGTTCTTCTTCCTCAATATCTTCAATTGTTTATCTCTAAACTGATTTCCTCCATAAACGCTTGAATTTCTCGACTTAGATCCTTTTTTAGGGGATTTAGGAACAGCACCATAATAGAAAACCTTCAAAACAACGCCGTCAAATTTCTAACAATCCAAAAAACCAAGCCGTTTTCTAAATTTTATACCAAAAAATTCCTTGCTTTCTTGGCTAAATAATGGGTAACACAGTTTTTAAAAGAAGTTAATATTTAATAGATAAAAAGAACGGTTAAAATGAGTCTCTAAAGACATTCAGTTAATCAAATGAGTTATCCGAGCAAGAATTCGGATCATTCCTCTAAACAACAAGAAGTCTTATCCAAGCAGGAATCCAGATCCTTTCTTTAAACCACAAGAAGCCTTATCCAAGCACGAATCCGGATCATTCCTTTAAACCACAAGAAGCCTTATCCAAGCACTAATTCGGTCCTTTCTTTAAACCACAAGAAGCCTTATCCAAGCAAGAATTCGGATCCTTTCTTTAAACCACAAGAAGCCTTATCCAAGCAAGAATTCGGATCCTTTCTTTAAACCACAAGAAGTCTTATCCAAGCAAGAATTCGGATCCTTTAGGATAATCGGATCATTCCTTTAAACAACAAGAAGCCTGATCCAAGCACAAATCCGGATCATTCCTCTAAACCACAAATCTTATCCAAGCACAAAGTGTTCTCCAATAATTGATCCATTCTTTAGGCCACGTCGAGTTTTCTCCATTCTTCTCAATGCCCCATGCTGGCTTGGTTGGATCAGAGAGTGAGTCAAAACTTTTGACTTCTTGTATCAAAAAGTTCTTATCTTAACATTAGTGCTTTTATTAAGACTTTTAGTCTTTTTCGTACAAACTTTCGGTCAAACAAGCACAATTTACCCGTTATTTGTACTTTTACTTCAACCCAACGGGTCTAAATCTAAAATCCGTCTGTGGGTCTGTCTGTCTGCCCGTTCGTCTATCTGTCTGCCTGCCTGCCTACCTGTCTGTCTGTCCATCTGTCTGTCTGTTTGTCTGCCTACCTGTCTGTCTGTCCATCTGTCTGTCTGTGTGTCCGTCTGTCCATCTGTCTGTTCTGGGTTTCTTTTGAACAAAGTGCTCAAACCGTCACATATGATAATAGCCGGCTTTTCAATTCACCAACCCAATAAATCTTTAGCACACTTCTTTCAAATGTTTTTAGTATCTTGGCCAGCGATTTATTATTCTCATGGAGTGATTGCTTTGCTTGTGACCATTTTATGGATTTTTGTTCATAAGTAAGAAAAAAAAGGGAGATCAATGAGGGAAGATATTCAGAGATGATCCCCGGGATGTGAAATGGCTGAAGAAAGAAGAGCTTGATCGAGTGATGCAGGGGAAATTCGAGTTGTTGAATGCGAAACGAGAGAAACAGGTGAAACTGGTGAAGCCTTTCGTTCAATTTTTTGATAATTCAAGATTTGATTGAGTAATTTGCATATAAAATTCTATAAGAATGTAAAAGATTATTTTAGAAGCCGGTTTCTTTCCTGAAACTCATCAAAACGCCGGTGGTCGTCGGGATCTGGGTGGCTTGTATTGGATACTATTTTGGAGTTCAATTCTCAATCACTTTTTCCCTTCTTTACTATTCATCGGCTTTACACTATTCACCGATTGTTTGTGGATTTGTGACAATGATTCCATTGTTGATCTTGGTGAGTTTCATTTAGCTAGGTTTTTGTAAGTTTTTGAGATAGGTTTTTGTAAAATTTGGATTCGAAAAGCTCAATCTATAGCCTGGAATAGAAAGCTTTCGAGTAAGTCAGTAAGTAGGTCAGTAAGTAAGTCAGTAAGTAAATAAGTCAGTCGGTAAGTCAGTCAGTAATTAAGTAAGTCAGTAAATAAGTAAGTCAGTAAGTAAACCAGTCAGTAAGTAAGCCAGTCAGGAAGTAGGTCAGTCAGTAAGTAAGTCAGTAAGTAAGTCAGTCAGTCAGTAAGTAAGTCAGTAAGTAAGTCAGTCAGTCAGTAAGTAAGTCAGTCAGTAAGCAAGTAAGTAAGCAAGTAAGTAAGCAAGTCAGTAAGTAAGTCAGTAAGTAAGGAAGTTAGTCAGTCAGTAAGTCAGTAAGTAAGTCAGTAAGTAAGTCAGTTCATCAGTAAGTCAGTAAGTAAGGACGTAAGTCAGTAAGTCAGTGAGTAAGTCAATAAGTAAGTAATTAAGTAAGCAAGCAAGTAGGCAAGTCAGTAATTAAGTAAGTCAGTCAGTAAGTCAGTCAGTAAGTCAGTCAGTAAGTCAGTCAGTAAGTAAGCCAGTCAGTAAGTAAGGCAGTAAGCCAGTGGGTAAGTCAGTCAGTCAGTAAGTAAGTCAGTAAGTAAGACAGTAATAATTTTCCTAGAAGATGGACAATTTAGAAAGCTACAGTAAGCTTCAAGCATAGCCTCCCACCAAGTTCCCTAGATTTTATTGGCTTGATTTGACCCAGAAATTTCATTCTTTTGCCAATCTTGCTTTTGAACAATGGCTACAAAGCAGATATCAGAACGAAAATTCAGAATTGCACAACTGAGATAGCTTTGGTCCTTCTGAAATTCTCAAAGAACCTTTGAGCCTGAAATTCCAGCTTTTCCTCAAACTCGTAACTGGTCACATCTCCGATCGTCTCACATCAATCCGAGAAGTGACAAGAATGAGAATCTTCAATTCAATCGCTCTCATTGGATCGGCTTTCTTCTTCTTAATTGCCTCATTCCGACAACCAGATGGCTCATGGATGGATGTGGCTGTTGTCGGTAGACGAGTGCTGAAATAATAGATTGTGTATCTAAAGTTTAGTAATGCCAGTTTGTATTCTCGGATGTCACAGCGGAGGCTATCCAAAATGTGCTGTTATTGTTGCGAGAAAACATTCAGCGGCGGTGTTCTCATATATGCAGGTAAGACAGGTCTTTGACAAGAGTTTATTGAGCTCCAAGTACTCCAAGTTATCTTTGAGTTACTCCAGGGTAATTGTTGAGTAATCAAAACAGAAATGGAACCACTTCGGCTTAAGACTAGAAGGTTTTTTAAAGCCATCATTAACCATTAAAACAATCAAGCTTTGTCGATTTCTAGCTCTAGTACTTCTAGCTCTAGTACTTCTAGCTCTCGTACTTCTAGCTCTAGAACTTCTAGCTCTAGAACTTCTAGCTCTAGTACTTCTAGCTCTAGTACTTCTAGCTCTAGAACTTCTAGCTCTAGAACTTCTAGCTCTAGTACTTCTAGATCTCGTACTTCTAGCTCTAGAACTTCTAGCTCTAGAACTTCTAGCTCTAGAACTTCTAGCTCTAGAACTTCTAGCTCTAGTACTTCTAGCTCTCGTACTTCTAGCTCTAGAACTTCTAGCTCTAGAACTTCTAGCTCTAGTACTTCTAGCTCTAGTACTTCTAGCTCTCGTACTTCTAGCTCTAGTACTTCTAGCTCTAATACTTCTAGCTCTAGTCCTTCTAGCTGTAGTACTTCTATCTCTAGTACTTCTAGCTCTAGTACTTCTAGCTCTAGTACTTCTAGCTCTAGTACTAGCTCTAGTGCTTCTAGCTCTAGTACTTCTAGTCCAAGTTATCTTTGAATTACTTCAGGGTAATTGTTGAGTAATCAAAACAGAAATGGAACCACTTCGGCTTAAGACTAGAAGGTTTTTTAAAGCCATCATTAACCATTAAAACAATCAAGCTTTGTCGATTTCTAGCTCTAGTACTTCTAGCTCTAGTACTTCTAGCTCTAGTACTTCTAGCTCTCGTACTTCTAGCTCTAGTACTTCTAGCTCTAATACTTCTAGCTCTAGTCCTTCTAGCTGTAGTACTTCTATCTCTAGTACTTCTAGCTCTAGTACTTCTAGCTCTAGTACTTCTAGCTCTAGTACTAGCTCTAGTGCTTCTAGCTCTAGTACTTCTAGTCCAAGTTATCTTTGAATTACTTCAGGGTAATTGTTGAGTAATCAAAACAGAAATGGAACCACTTCGGCTTAAGATTAGAATGTTTTTTAAAGCCATCATTAACCATTAAAACCATTAAAAATCATTAAAACAATCAAGCTTTGTCGATTTCCTCAAAATTTTAGCTCTTCGGTTGTGGCTCATTGGTAGCCGGTGCTTTCATGGTTCCAATGTTGACACCAAGTGGTGAGCATGCAGAATGGGGAATCGTTTTCCGAGCATACGCTGTGGTGATGCTCGTCTGCAACTTGGTCTTTTGCTATACAGCAACAGGTGAGATGCTTAGAGGGGTAAATTGTATTAATAGACGAACAGACAGACAAACGTCTTCTTCCCTTTATATGTAGTAGATATATCAGCTTATATATCAGATTATTCTATATATATATCTGTCGTAGCCGATTATGAATGAGCGGGTCCGGACGCGTCCACCCATCAAGTATTTGGTATCATTCAACGCAGAATCATTAATAATTATGTTAAATTTTTAAAATTAGAAAGATTGGATAAAAAGAAAAAGAATTAGAGCAAAAAAACTGTTTGTTCAAGAGAAAACTTTGAGGCCCCATAATTTCTTTTCTTTTTATCCAATCTTTTCAATTTTAAAAATTTAACATAATTATTAATGATTCTGCGTTGAATGATACCAAATACTTGATGGTTGGACGCTGCTAGACCCACTCATTCATAATCGGCTACGGGGATCCCGCCGATTTTGAATGAAACGTTGTAGCGCCGGTAATTTTTAACCTAAACTCACAAATTTGGTACCAATCGACGCAGAATTGAATTCGCTACAGGATGATATATTAGGTTGATGCAAAAGTCTTTTTCATTTTTTTCGTACTTCCGTTAAAAAGTAACAAATGCACCAATTGAACAACGGTTTATTGCATTCGAAAGGCCAATTATTTTTCTGCAAAATGACATTAAAACGAGTTTAAAATGTCTTATGTCTAGATTTTTTTGAGAGCCTGAAGTCGGGTAGTCAAAAAAGGCGACGGCTCGATGATGCATTTTAGACGCTTTAGCTAAGGAAACCAATCTTGATGTTAATAAATAAAAGATAGAGCACAAAAAGTTAGATATTTTTTCAGATTTTCAGAGAAATTGATTCAGCCAATTTCTTTATAGAGGTTTTTATAGATTTTTATGAAAAACCCGTTTTCACTCTCGAATTTGCTTGAAAGTGAACCCAAATTGACTTAAAAAGATGGGAAATTCAACAATAAACACTTTTCATTTAGAGCAAACCATAGGTTAATTGATGACTTTGTTATTTTTCAAAAGAAGTACGAAAAAAATGAAAAAGACTTTTGCATCAACCTAATAATATTGTCCTCATGCATTAAAGGGTTCCTCTACTAGAAAGATTTACCAAAAAATTTCATTCATAATCGGCCAGACATATAAACTTTTATTATTGTTCTTGGAGCGCGGGATACTACAGGGTGACAGCCTATCACCATTGCTATTTGTTATGTGCATGGATACATCCAGACGATAGTGTTGAAGAAGACGCTGGAAAGCTGTGGAAGATAGATACCTATAATTTGGAAGATAGATACCTATAATTTGAATTTTGGATCAAAATCTATCGAAATTCTGATCCAATCTTTTCCAAATTTTCAGATAAACCTTGCGAATGGGCTTTGGAGAAAGAAACAACAGAAGTTGAGATTTCAACTTCAGAAAATCAAACTCACAAAGTTTAAAAAACCAAATCTCAATAAAATCTCTAACTTTTCCTCTCAACACTTGCAAAAAACGCGGAAAAAAGCGAAAGAGTGAACGATTTTCTCATACTTTTTATCGGGATTCTTTCTTTTTTAAGTGAAAGAACTAAAATTCTCTAGAATCTCTCAAATTTTCCTTCTCTTTTCCTCTCTTTTCTTCTTTTTTGGGTCCCCACGTGCCTTTTTCTCGAAAAGAAATCCAAAGTTTTTTGAAAAAACCGACAAAATTGACAACAAATCTTTTTAAAGTTCTATTTTCTATGGTTTATTTATTAATTTTGTTTATTTTATTATTATTTGATTCTTTATTTATATTCTTTATTTATATTCTTGTTTAAATCTTTAACAAGTTGATCACCTTTTGGTTTGAGCTCTCTCAAAGCTTTGAGCTTCGAGCTTTCTCAAAGCTTCGAGCTTTCTAAAAGCTTTGAGCTTCGAGCTTTGAGCTTCGAGCTTTCTCAAAGCTTCGAGCTTTCTAAAAGCTTTGAGCTTCGAGCTTCGAGCTTCGAGCTTTCTCAAAGCTTCGAGCTTTCTAAAAGCTTTGAGCTTCGAGCTTTCTAAAAGCTTTGAGCTTCGAGCTTTCTAAAAGCTTTGAGCTTCGAGCTTTCTCAAAGCTTCGAGCTTTCTAAAAGCTTTGAGCTTCGAGCTTTCTAAAAGCTTTGAGCTTCGAGCTTTCTAAAAGCTTTGAGCTTCGAGCTTTGAGCTTCGAGCTTTCTCAAAGCTTCGAGCTTTCTAAAAGCTTTGAGCTTCGAGCTTCGAGCTTCGAGCTTTCTCAAAGCTTCGAGCTTTCTAAAAGCTTTGAGCTTCGAGCTTTCTAAAAGCTTTGAGCTTCGAGCTTTCTCAAAGCTTTGAGCTTTCTTAAAGCTTTGAGCTTCGAGCTTTCTTTCATCAATAAAGCTTTCTTTTGTTTGCTTTGCTTTCAATTTTTCAAATCCTATTTGATTACGACAATTTTCCGAGTAATTCTAAAGTTTACCCATACTTACTTGACTTTCATTGACTATTTTATTTCCATTTCATTTCTATTCCATTTCTATTCCATTTCTATTCCATTTCTTATCCATTTCTATTCCATTTCTTATCCATTTCTATTCCATTTCTTATCCATTTCTCATGATTTCCATGGAATTGAATAAACCAATAAGTTCTATTTTGTCTCTTTTTAATGCCTAAAGTTTTCTCTATAAAACTCTATTTCTATTCCATTTCCATTCCATTTCCATTCCATTTCTATTCCATTTCTTATCCATTTCCATTTCCATTTCTTTCTTTTAAACTCTAAACTTGGCTTCTTTTAACAATTTACCAGACTTTTGAA